>JAESUZ010004501.1:0-1200000 GCA_017311185.1 Proteles cristata cristata | reverse complement strand
CGCTCACACCCTGTAACTATATATAATATAATTGAAGGTTTAACTATTTAAAGGTAAAAAATTATATTGACAAGAAAGAACATAAAATTGTGTGGGCTTGCCACGTAGTTTTTTAATGTTACATTTGATGTTAGCTATATATTATCTGTTTTTTCTAAATGCCAGAACAACAGGTATTTGAATATTTTGACTGCTTTTAAGTATATTTTTGATTTATTTATAATATTCGCATAGTAAATAAAGTACTGTTATTCCTATTTAACTTTTCATGTAGATAGAATTATCATGGTAGATCATTCTTTTCAAGTCCTTTTCTTGAGTCTAAAGTAAGGGTTTTGGAAAAGTGCATGAGTTTATTTGGTTCATAAGGAGAAAATTTAGAGGAAAAAAGGATAAATTTATGAATAATATGTTTTAAACTTCTTTATACCTGAATAACTTAAGTAAGTTGCTAACTTTCTGAAACTTGATTTCCAAAATGGGTCTTTGGGAGATTGGATTTTGTAACATGATTTGAAATTTTTACATAAATTGATTTATAGTCCAGTTTATTCTTCTGGTTTTTAAAAATCAATGGTTTTTCTTTGTGTGTTGTTTCTAACAATAGTTCCTTCCTCCCTTTTTTCTAATAAAGGTCATTTAATAGTAATTTTGCAATTTATTCAAGTAATATATGTTTTATAAAAATTTCTTCTTGGTTTCGTACTTGTGGTTTTCTCAGCATTTTAAGTTATAAATCAGGAAGAGAAACAGTAAATAAAGAGAATCTGACAGACTGAATAAAAGTATTTTTTAACTTAAAAGAACACAAGGAAAATGAGGACAAAATCCTTTCTATTAGATGTATACGTCTTTGTTATTTGTTATTAAATTTTGGTTTTGTTATTCCAACTGATGCACATTTTATTGTACAAACCAATGAAATAATGCAGATCTCTCTTCATTGTCAGCAGGATGAGATTGTCTGAAACGAAGAATAGGTATGATAGTTTTCTTAGATTTTGCACATTATAGGGTGGCAAAGACAGTATCAAAATATTTGTTGATAAGCTTAAAGATGTACTAGGAGGTACTTTGAAAAACTAAATGCACTGAGAGGAAGTGATAGGTAATTCTGAGAATATTTATATTTGAGAAAATAATGCCAAATTCTTAGGATGGTTTTTATTTGCTAGATTGTGTTAGCATGCTGTAAACATTAGAAAGTGTATTTACAATCTACTTAACTTGGACAAAGAGTAATAAGGTATATCGTATAGAGATAAGGTATATCATATAGAAATGACTCCAGCTTAAAATTTTTTAAGTAATCATAATGTATTAGATTAAATTCATAATCTAGAATTATATATATATTATATTAAATGTTTTTAAACTAATGGATAAATTAATTCTTGAAGTTTAAAATTGAAATTGTATTTGTTATGAATACATTTAGCTATACACATACATTCATTCATATGCTCTTAACATTTCTACTATCAAAGTGTTCTGAGTAATATTTATTTTGTTTGTTAATTTTATTGTTATATTTTGTTTTTTCCTAAAACATATATTTCAGCTTTAGATTGTCTTTGTCATAGACATTAATTTAATAATCTTGTGAACTAAGGATAGAATTAACAGTGTTGAAATGTACAGTAATTTGCGATTTATTTTTCAAAAAGATAGTTTTTAATATTATTTAGATATACTATAAATCTCTTTACCCTACAGGTGTGATGAATGCAGACTATGCTACCATTTTGGCTGTTTGGATCCCCCTTTGAAAAAGTCTCCTAAACAAACAGGCTATGGGTGGATATGTCAGGAGTGTGATTCTTCATCTTCTAAGGTAAGGAGAAAAGAAGTCTATAAGCAAAAGTGTTTCACTTCATTTTGATAGCCATATCATACCATCAGCTTTGTGACTTTAAAGATAATTAGAATTCTGAATGACCAACATTTTAATGTACTTCAAGAATATTTTGCCAAGGTTGTTTTTTTGCCCTTAAAATAAGAAATAAACAGCTCTACTAAATTATATGTTTCTTCTGAAATATTTTAGCTGTTAATTTTGTACTTTCTATTTTAAATATTTTTATTTTGTATATTTTCTGTTTTCTATATTAAATAGTGCTCTAGTCACCAAAGAAAGTCACCCTGCACTTACTTATCACACCTAAGGAATGAGTCATGAGAGATTTGTTTTGACAAATATATAGTAACATATATATAAATATGAATCAAAAAATAACCAATAAAATCTAATTTTATTTTGTAGATAACTCATTAAGTATATTGTATATGTTTTAATAATGTCTGTTTGAGAACTAAGTGAAATAAGTCTGAAAAAGACAAATACCATATGCTTTCACTCATGGAATTTAAGAAACAAAACTGATGAACATTGAGGGGAAAAAGAAAAGTCTGTTCTTTCACAAAACTAGTTTTTATATCCTAAAATTTATTTTTGATATTTATTTAGCTAAGTTAGAAAGGACAGTAAGGTCATTTAATAGTTTTTATCTTCAAAAATTTTTTAAATTATACCCTTTGAATATCCTTTGAATACCTTGATACCCTTTGAATATCAATATTATAACCTTAAATTGTGGTAATCTGCAGCTTAAAACTATTGTTTCTTTAAAGTGGGTGAATAGTTAGACTCCTGATACTTTGACTCATTTGACAAAAATACTGAATGTATTTGAAATAAGACATCCTGGTCAGCTGTGGGTTAATCAAATTGTTCTTCCATAAGTAGACAGTGGAAATTAGTGATCTATTGTAATATGGACATGAAACCATCTTTCTTAAATGCCATTTAAATGCAATTGTCTGTCCTAGAGTCAATTAAAATTGATGCTAAATTCCTTTCTGATTGTGGAATCAAATATACATTTCTGTATATATCTGCATTTTTTGGCCAAATTGTTGCCTTTAGATTCTGAGTCTAATTTCTAATGTTTAAAAACTTTGATAATGGCCATAGAGGACGGTATGTGGATTGAGTCTAATAATTCATTAATGAATGATCCACTTTTAATATGAGATCCTCCAAAGGATAAAAAGCCACTATATTTAGAACATACCAAAATTATGAATAATCCTAAAGGCATGATGGATGTCCGTATAATTTTTGTAGTTTTACCTTTTAATAAAGTACAAGCTGTAATAAAAATAAAACAAAAAATATATTTTTTAAGTTAAAATTATTTGTTCCAGGTTACCACAGACACCATCTATAAAAATTTATTTTTGAAAAACAACAGAAAAACATTTGATGATAGAAAAACTATTGAAAGAGTTTTTAAACCAAATTTATTTAAAAATTTATATATTAATGTAATGATTATTAGTGGCATATACTCTGCATTTTATTTAATAACCAAGCTTTTTTGCTGCTGATTTTATTTTTTTAATGTTTTATTAGTTCTGAGAGAGAGAGAGGGAGAGAGAGAGAGACAGCGTGAGACAGTGTGAGCAGGGGAGGCTCAGAGAGAGAGGGAGACACAGAATCTGAAGCAGGCTCCAGGCTCTGAGCTAGTTATCAGCCCAGAGCCCGACACGGCTCGAACCCAGGAACCGTGAGATCATGACCTTAGCAGAAGTTGGATGCTTAAATGACTAAGTCACCCAGGCGCCCCCTTTGCTGCTGATTTTAAACTATACAATATCAATAATTTTTTTCCAAGCATTTTACTAGGACCCAGACTTATATTTAATAGCAAAAGTTTTATTGCATAATTAAAAAATGCTTTACAGAAACTGTATTTAAATGGGAAAAAATAGTGGTTATACTATAGATTTTAGAGAGTTGCCTTATGGGACTCTTAATGGTATAATATGATTTTTCTCTTTCTTTTTTTTTAACTTTATTTGTTTGTTTTGAGAGAGAAAGAGAGCATTTGAGCAGGGGAGGGGCCAGCGCAGAGTCCAAAGCAGGGCATGATCCCATCTGAAATTATGACCTGAGTTGAAATCAAGAGTTGGGCACTCAACTGACTGAGTCACCCAGGCATCCCATAATATGATTTTTCTAATACATCTTTTTGTTTGGGGTTTCCTCCACCCTCAACAAGCAAATAAGGAAAACATCTTTTAAAAAATATTTATTGCCCTTCAAAAATACACCTTTTTGTGTACATTCTTTTGAAAGGGTTCTGTAATACTATAAATGTATAGCATTGTAGTCAATGCTTAAGGAATGGCTTTAAGTTATATAGTAATTTCATTAATGAATACTGAAAATGAAAGGGGACCTATTTCACAGATGTTAGGAGTATATCATACATTTCTTTTTTTAAAATAAACTTTAGAAAATGTTTTTAATGTTTATTTATTTTTGAGAGAGAGGAGAGTGTGAGCCAGGGAGGGGCAGAGAGAGAGAGAGGGAAACAGAGGATCCGAAGCAGGCTCCAGGCTCTGAGCTGACAGCAGTGAGCCCAGTGTGGGGCCCAAACTAGAGCCCTGAGATCATGACCTGAGCCGAAGTTGTATGCTCAACCCACTGAGCCACCCAGGTGCCCCATCATACATTTCTTAATGCAGTAGGATGCCAGTAGCCATTGAGAAGGATAGGTTATTTTTATTTTGGTTTTTGTTTTTCCCTCTTTATGAGACAATAGGTCTTCGACTTTGAATGGAAATCCATTAGGAAGGCACATTGTTAGGAAACTTGCATTGTATTTTCTGACCTCTGATTGAATACGAGATATAAACAACCAACATGATCAAAATTTCATCCAATTATGGTATAATTGGAATGTCATAGCATTTTACTATAAGGTTTATGGCAGTGAAATGGATTTGTATTTTTGTCATATAAACATTGTATAGTTACACTTTTTTTCTAATAAAAAATTTAATGTAATAGTTAAGTTGGAAACTTAATTACCTTGAATATTTGTTGTTGCATCCATTCTGATTTGTTCAATTTTGAAGACTTTCATTCCTAACTAGCAGGTAGTAAATTTCTGTTTACATTTTTCTTTGAAAGATGTTTGCTAGTTTGGGTCCAAAGAAGAAAGCAGTCATAGATAATATCATGCCTTAATTTATAATTCAGTGAATTGCTGCAGAAGCTCTTAAATTAAGAAATCAGTATGTTACTAGTATCTTAGTCAAAACTAGCATCATTGTAGGGCCTAAAAGAAACCTACAATGGAAGTTAATATACTTTGCTTGTCCTTCATTTTCCTTTATTATATTTGGTGGACTGTAATTTGTTAGGAAATACTGTATGTATTTGCCATGTTCATATATTTTAATGATATGAAAACTAAGGTAAAAATAGTTATTGCCAGAAGGGAAGTGAATCAGTTGCTGATAAATTTAGGTAGGGGAAAGTGAATGTAAAATTGTTATAGCCATATTATATATATCCAGCTTCCTTTCTGTGTGATAGTTTTATTAAATTCAAGGAGTCTTACCTTTTATTCTAACAATTTGACTTCCAAGTAAGCTATTTATTTTGCTTAGAATTTTAGATAAATACAAGGTGAGGGTATATAGCTGAATATATGCTTAAAAATACATTGCACTTTAAACATTAATTTAACTCTTAACATTATTGTCTCCAAATTTTGTGTAGCAGAGGAAACTAAAGTAATGCCATGTATATTCTCAGCAGCATAATATATTTATACATGACTTTCTCTTCAAGTAGTGGTTTATCATTATGGGCTTTGTAAGGGCAAAAATCTTTTGTCACAAATCCTGCGTATTACTTTTACAGATATTCTGCTAAAGTTTAAGAAGATTAATTAAAACATAATCCATAATTTTAAGTTTTAGCACATGATAATATACACCTAAGTGTAGTTTCAGTAATATTGATTCATGACAGTTTACCTAAAACTAGAATGACTTCTTTTAAATTGAGAAATAATTGATATATAACTTTATATTAGTTTAAGGTATGACAAGATAACTATTCAATATTTGTATATAGAGTGTTTATTCTACCCAAACGTATAAAATATGGCATGATAAGACTTTCTCTGACTTATCAACTTGTTATAAACATAGTTAGTTCACTTTAAGTTTCAAGAAAAATGACTACATGGACACAGATATTATACAAATATGTGTGCACACACGGAAGCACAAATCTACACACATGCAAACACATGGAAACACACATGCACAACACATATTCTCTCATAGGCTGTGCTTCAGAGACACTGACTGAGGCAGCACCTCTCCAGGCAGCGTATTAAGTTTATGTTCAATGCAGCTAGTGCATCGCCACCTAGCTCCGTGGCTTAGGGTTTTTTTCCCTTGCTCTTTACTATGTTGCCATAATACTAATGTTAATGAGTATTATATGCCTGGAAAAATGATGCATTTTGTTCTTAATCCTTCTCTTCACCCCTCTTAGTTTTCTTCCCTGTTTATTCCATTTGTTCACCTAACCTAAATACTTAGAATCATTTTCAAGCCTTTCCCATCCTTGTTCCTTACAGAAAATCATTCTCTGAGTCCTGGAAATGTTTTCTTCCTTAAATGCTTCCCCAGTGTGCTCTTTGTTCCTTTTCTCCATTGCTATTGTGTTGATTCAGTGTTCCATTTTTTCCTCATTCTTTCAGTTTCTCCTATTTTGGAAACTATCTAAATAGGTATGCCATACTCTTCCCTTCTACCAGTTCTCATTACTAGTGGCCTCCAAAATGAAGTGTTTGTACCCTGAGAGATAGACAAGATGACTAATTAAGTCAACTTAATTCTGTATAACATCTCATTATAATTTCTTTATCTGTGATTTATAATGTAAATAATATGTTAATACTGTGGAACATGATATAACTTCACACACACATATATGTTAAGATACATATTTCAGATACTTTTAGTATTGGGGCACATCAACAAAAATGTTTGAAGACTATACTCCTATACTGGTACTAAAATAATCTTTCAGAAAGTACATTTGTCAGACCTCTGCTTTGCATTTGTGTTTTTCCATCCTCTTTCATATCTAAAATATAACCAACAAAAAGAAAATTAATGTTATTACCATCTAATCCTCAGTATTCAGGTTTTGCCATTTGTCCTAGAAATTTCCTCTGTAAGCAAAAGGATCCAGTGTAGAATCACTTGTTGCATTTATTTTTCATGTTTCTTTACTCATTAGTCTGGACAGTCCCTTTGTCTTTCCTTGATTTTCATGACACTTTTGAAGATTACAGGACAGTTATTTTGTAGAATGCCTCACTTGTATTTTTTCAATCTTTATTATAGTTAGATTCATTTTGTGTATCTTTGATAAGAAATGCCACAGATGTGATGCAGATGCATTCCATCTTCAGACTTCAATGTGAACCATAGATGGTAATCTTCAATGTGACTTCAATGTGAACCATAGATGGTAATCACTTGACTAAGGGGCTGTCTGCAAGTCTTTTCCATTCTGTTCCCCTTTCTAATTAATTTGTAGGGAAGAACCTTTAGACTATGCAAATATCCTATTCCTCATCAAACTTTCATTTTCTGTTTTATTCAGTGGACTATATTGGTTATTATCATTTATTTTAATCTTCAAATTGTCCCAGATTTGGCTAATGGAAGCCACTTCAGACTTCCTTCTACCACTTCCACTTGGCATCTATGTCCTTTTGACATGACCCCAGGAATCTTTAAGTACTTCCTTACTAAAGATGTTCCAGACTCCACTGTACTTTCCCTTTCCCTAGTCCTGGAACCAGCCATTTCTCCAAGGAACTCCAGTTCCTTTCAGTGGAGAATAGTATTTAGAAACCAAGATCTGGGTACTAGATGTGCTCATTGTTACTGCAGTGTTGTTCCTCCCCGTTCTTCTGGACAGAGCCAAGGACTATATGTATATGTACACATACCCACTGGAGTCTATATTTTTGCCTTTATAAATACCAGAAGCCATTCCAGTTTTCTCCCGTTCTATATTGTAACTCCCTGTCAGAAAACTGGCTCCCATTATTCTTAAATATTCCTATAAAATTAGTCCTCTGATATAAACTTACCTCTCATCACTCTCCACTGCCACCCAACATGGACACCTATTTTGCTTACTATAACCTAATGGGCTTTAGACTGAATTGTTCAGGAAGAGGTGAGAGAGGGAATGAGGGTGGACATTTATATTTTTTACAAGCTCCCTAAATTATTGTAATGAGCAGTCGAGAATAAGAATCTATTTATGTATTTTATGAAATCTTCAGTTATTAAGAAAGACTGTCATCTAAAAATTAACTTTTTTAGAATTTTTAAACAAATATACAATTGGCCCAAAACCCAAGTGAAATGACAACAGACTATTTTAAAATTATGTTGTATACTTAGATATAAAATACAAAGCAGACTAAGTACTGTATTATTATTAAATATAGGGCAGGTTCACTATTTGGTCTTTTTCCAGGGTATACTTAATAAAGATCTCAACAACTTCTGTTAAAACACCCAAAATGAAGATCATTTATTTTGACATGGTTAAGTGAACATGTATAAATATTTTTTAAGAGTGCTTCATCCAAGTCATATATATTCACAAATGCCACTGGGAATTTAAGTGTACATCACATATTTTAAAGTGACTGTGCCAGTTGTGATTTTAGCTTTTCATCCTTATTTAAGCTCTGTTTGGTGAAAAGCTGTGGAGTATACATGACAGGTCATTATCTGACTACTACAAGATGAACGGTCTAGCTTGGAGACCTCCATTTGGTTCGCTCTTATTTGATCTATCTAGTGCAGAGCAATAATAAATTGAATTCATATGCAGAGAGATGTCATGTAAATCCCTTTGTACAATTTTCTGGAACTACAAATGCTATGCATGTCTGCTGAGGCAGGTGGTACTTTTTGATAATCACTAGTATTAGAAATCCCTTAGTAGGGAAAGTATGATTTTTTAAAAATCTTTATTTTCCTTTTTTTCTGCATTAAGCAACTAGAATTCTATAACTGATATACTTGAGCAAACACTACATATGTGACTATTCATTTTCAAATAAAACATTAACTGTGAATTTTGCCCCTTTTAGAACTGAACAGTCTTTCCAAGGAGTATCTTGCATTAAATAAGCACATGTAATTGAAACTGGTAATACCAGAAACTGAATGTTTGAATTTTATGTGTAATGAAAATTTATGAAAAATATAAAATTAAGGGGCGCCTGCTGGCTCAGGTGGCGCATGCAACTGTTGATGTTGGGGTTGTCAGTTTGAGCCCCATGTTGGGTGTTAAAGGTCTTTTAAATTTGAAGTATAACTGTTAAAACAAGGATTTTAAAATATTTTAGCTATTCATTTGACCTCTGGAATTTTATCTGAAATTAGGTTAAATTTTAAGTTTCTGAATGTAGCATGATTGACAGAGAAGTCATGTTAGGTAAAACAGAACACCTAACTTTTAATTCAGTATTCTTCTAGCATTTGTATGACAGGCATTAGAATTTACAACAGTGTGCTTTAGCAACCTTTACTGAATTTTGATTGGCCTTTTTACCGATGATACAGGTATGTAAACGTTTGTAGAAAAGTTGTTAATACAATTTCTTACAGTGGAATCCCATAGAACAAATCCGTGGTGGTTTGTAAACTTACTAAACGTCTGAGAATTCAAACTGGTGTGGTTATTCTTGATGATAGCTGTAGTTACATATTAAACTTTAGATTACCTCTTTGCTAGTGTGGGGGATAAAACCCACAATCTTCCAGTTATCTTCTACTTTACATCTGGGTTATATTAGGCTATTGCCTAAACTCTGTACACCTGAACTCTAACTTTTTGCACAGAACTGTTTGTATTAATGTCTTATTTAGCCCTTAGTTTCTAACTGAGTGTTGTACTTTGAGACTTATAACAATGATTTGTGAATTCAGGAAGAAGTCAGAGCCATTAAGAATTCCACTAATTATAGTTGATACTATGTTTTTTTTTTTCTTAAAAAAAAGAGTGTATCTTTTTGAAACTGAACATTTATGTACAAACTGAACTTATTATTAGTCATTATTGCTTGCTTAAAAAGGTTCTTTACTTGACTGTCCTAGACATTTTCTGAAGCCTATTCCTAGGTAATATTTTATCAAGTAACAATTTTGAGTGAAACAAAGACTATTTGCAGTTGTTCTCCATAATAGTATTGGAATCTATACCTATCTGTTAGTTCTGTAACTTAAAGTAATTTTCATGGTGACTGTGTAATACACATTAAACATACAGGTATACTTCAATATGTCATGGTTAGGTGTTCCTTAAGAATCTTTTTGTAAATGTGATTTCTCTCCTCCAGGTACAGTTTGTCCATGTTTATGACATACATTTATATGTATTTCAATATCATATTCACAGAGGAAAATAAATGATTGGAATCCCTAAAATTAGACAATTTTTTCATATTAATAATTTTCAGAATTGAAAAACTAAATCACTTTGTTAAGTTACACTTAACTACAAACTGGAAAAACCAAGCCACTTTCTAATTTAGATGGCATGTGGGCCTGATGCGTTTGCATAGCATGCTGTGGAATACCATATGTGATAAGAAACTAACTCATAACTGAGAGATAATTAATCAAAGTACAGTAGGGTGCCATACATGGGAATGCCTTTCAAAACTCACCAACTTTATACTATCCTTTAGTTTTTAAATAGCTTTTTAAAAAATATTTATATTATGTTGGAGGAAAAGGTAACCTACTAAAAATCTGGTAGTTAGACTGAAGGATTTCCATTACGGATTTTAAAAAGTTAATAAGAATATTTTTACCTATTAGCCCAGCATTATTAAATTTGGATTATATATTAATGTAAGAATGAAGAAAGAATGTAGAATACATTAGTTATGTAAACTTGTTATTCCAGTATTTATATAGGATATGAGGGTGAGAGACATTGTTTGCTGCAAAGACATAGTCCTAGATGAAATAGGTGAGCTCATTCTCAGAGTTGTAAAGCTAAAGAAAATTAGGCTTTAAATTTAAATTTAAGCTAGGGAACGCTTAAATCCTAGCTTCAAAAAACAGAGTGAAATTTCATGTATTCTAGATGTAGACAGTTTATTCTAATTTGTTAAATATTTATTTCATCATTGTATATAATTACTTATCTATTATAAATAATCTTTCTAACCTACGTATTGTGATGTAAGAAGCACCGTTTACCTACAACTAAGATAGACTTCTTCAAATGTAGGCTAAGAAAACTGAAAGAATAAACTCTGAAAGTTAATGGGATTGAGTTCTGAAATAAAATATACTTAAGCATTCCAATCTAGACATTCTGATAAAATCTTTACCAAGCTATTGATAAGATATTTAGGGCTGGAGGCATAGCCAAAGTATGTTATGCCATGTTTATTACATTTTAACATGTTCATTTTTTGACATATCTGAAATGAGGGTGTGTGTCTGTAATCAGTGTATATCTTTAAATGATAATATATATTTTTTTAACTTGTAAATTTATGGGGTTTCTTATAATCTGAGGCATTGCTGAGTAACAAAATAGAGTATATTATATAAGGAATATTATATAAAGAAATTTAGTTTATCTAAATTTTCTAAAGAAATTTCTCTGTTTAGGGGCGCCTGGGTGGCTTAGTCGGTTAAGCGTCCGACTTTCGCTTAGGTCATGATCTCGCGGTTCGTGGTTCGAGCCCCACATCGGGCTCTGTGCTGACTGCCAGCTCAGAGCCTGGAGCCTGTTTCAGTCTGTGACTCCCTCTCTCTCTGACCCTCCCCTGCTTGTGCTGTCTCTCTCTCTCCTAGAAATAAGTAAAACATTAAAAAAAAAAAAAAAAGTTCTCTGTTTATCTTCATGTTACTTTAAAGACTGGCTCTCTCTTTCTGGGAATATCAGATATGCTATTTTTAACTTATTGTCCATTGGTAAAATGCAAAATAAGGCAGATTGTAAGACTGTGGTCCACGCTATCGTCCCATGGCCCCAAGCCTATACTATCCTGCTCCATATTAAATTATTAGCTTCATTTCTTACTTTGACAGGACCCTAGGACTACCTTTAACTAATTTTAATAGGATACGTGAACATCACTTTATTCCTTCTTGTACTTTGAAAAAAGTTTCTTTCAGTTTTCTGATTTAAATCATACTTTGACATTTTCATCACTTGTCAACCTACATTGCCCACATGCTAGTGATTTTTTTCTCAAAGCCTACAAACCACCTGCACCAGGATCTTCTAAAGTATTGTTAAATTATCAGTTTGGAAGGCCCCATACAGACCTACTAAATCAGTATTTCTAGAATGTTACTCAAGAATTAGCATTTTTATTTTATTTACTTATTTTTTTAATGTTTATTTTCGAAGGAGAGAAAGAGAGAGACAGTCTTAGCTGGGGAGGAGCAGAGAGAGAGGGAGACAAAGAATCTGAAACAGGCTGTACGCTCTGAGCTATTAGCACAGAGTCCGACGCAGGGCTCAAACTCAGGAATTGTAAGATCATGACCTGAGCTGAAGTTGGATGCTTAACTTACTGAGCCATCCAGGTGTCCCAAGAATTAGCATTTTTATAAGCACCATAGGTGATAATTAAAGTTTAAGAATGACTGCTTTTGACCTAATTTCTTTTAAATTTCTTACATTTAGTTTTGTCTCTACTTGAGGTTTTCACTTTTTATGCCTATAGATTTGCTGTTCTGTCACAGGACTATCTTTAAACCTCCCAGGCAGGTTCAAAGTAGATTGATGATACCTGATTCAGGCTCACTGCAGTAGCATTCCTGGATTACTATTCTGCCCTATTCCCTTTCCTCTTTCCAAGTTCTGGAATTGCTCAGCAACAACTCAGGGATCTTCCCTGAGCTATTAGTTCAGTTTGTCCCCATCAAGAATCTTCCTCGGGTATTCTGCTTAATCTTTTGTCTGCTTCGTTGCAGCAGTTGATACTGTTGGTAACTTCCTCTTTACAGATTCCTTCCTTGCTTTTCAGTGAACTTATTTTCTCCTCATTTTCTCCCTTCTTAGCAGACCATATCTTTTGGGGTTTTTTGATAGGCTTCTTTTCACCATCTTTTCTTACTTTGCAGGTGACAGCATCCATACCCAAAGCTCAGTACCACACCAGTTTTGCTACAGGAAAACATGGGATTTAGGATTTAATGATCCATCTATGTTTTCTGAGTTAATGTTCATCAAGGGAGACTTTCTAACTTATAAAATATTAACCTTTGAGGGGCATCTGGGTGGCTCAGTAGGTTAAGCATCTGACTTGATTTCAGCTCAGGTCATATCATTTCATAGTTTGTGAGTTAGAGCCCTGTGTCTTGGGAATCTGTGTCCCCCCCTCTCTCTCTGCCCCTCCCCCCGTCAAAAATAAATAAATAAACATTAAAAAAATAAAAATAATATCCTTTGTCTAACAATTAAAGATATAATGTAATGATAAATTCACCAATAAGTTTTAGTTGGCCGTTGCCAATATCTAGTCTGGTCTCCTGGAGAAAAGCTAAAAAATCTTACAGTAGCAACTTCTAACAGGAAGAAGGAACAACTGAGTTTTGGGTGGGTGTAAAATGGTGTAATGACTTTGAATGCAGAATAAGTTCTGATGATCTAATGAACAGCATGTAATCATAGTTGAAAATAGTGTATTACATATTTTGAAGTTGCTAAGAAAGTAGATTTAAGTGTTCTCACCACAGAAAAAAAGAGATGGTAATTATTTGATGTAATGGAGGTATTAACTAACACAGTAGTGGTAATCATTTTGCAATATATGTGTATCAAGCCAATACAGTGTACACCTTAAACTTACACAATGTTATATTATATCTCAATAAAGTCAGGGAAAAATTTAAAAATTACTATGAAGTTTAGTGTTTATTTAAGTAGCAGAGTATGTATCAACTTGATCTCCAAGTGAAATACTGTTTTGGACACATGATTAAGTATGCTATAATTGAGGTATCAGACTTTGAGTTTTGTTTAATGTTAGAGAGTAATAATTCTAAATAGCAGTTTTTAATATAATAAAACTAAAACTAACACCCTTTATATAAAATCTTGCTTTAAAAAAATGTATGCTTAATTTTTTCTTTCTTTTTTCCTCTGAGTCAGCTATTCTGGAGAAAATTGGCATCAGAAAAGAAATTACATACATTATGTATTTTTAAAATTTCTTATAAATTGATATATGATCATTGTAGAATATTTGGAAATATTTTTAAAAACATGAAAAGTTAAAATTAACTTGCTATTATAGTACCTATAGACATTATATTTTTGCTCACGTTTCAGTAGTATATATAACTACAACCTACCCTTTTAAAATAGCAGTCATATTATACATTTTGTCATATAATAGCCTTTTCTTCATGTAATTGTGTATGTGACCATTTCCCATGTCAGATACTTTTCTCTAACCAGAGTTTTAAGTACTATACATTTCCTTACATAGATACACTCTTAGTTTAATTGCTAGGTCACAAAAAAAGAATATTTTAAGAATGAGGATTTATCATTTTAGAAATAATATTAGCAGTTAACATTTACTGAGTACCTCTATAAGTGCCTAGCATTATTTAAGTACTTAAAATATATAATCTCATTTAATTCTCACCACAGTCTTCAAGGTAGTTACTTTTTTAATCTCCTTTGTATGGGGGGAAAAATGAGGTTCAGAGAACTTAAGGATTATATACCCAGTGGTTTAACAGCGATTCAAACCCAGATCTGCCTGATCTGGAGCCTGTGTTTTAGAAGCTTCCTTTCATATATACTGAAGTAGGTATTTTCCATTCCTTGTTGCATGAGATCCTCAAATTAGATTTTGTCCTGAGGTCATTGTAGATTTTCGTAGTGTAGAAACTTAGGTAATTTTTTAAATAAATAAATACCACGAGTAACAGGAAAATGAAAAATACCTTTATTGTTAAGTGGGATATGTTTTGGTCTTTCGTGAAAAGGGGAATAAAGCCGAGAGGTAATTCTTAAAACAGATTAATTAAAGATGGTCCTACTGTAAGGTGTAGAAGACAGACCATAACTTCTCAAGGCCCTTTCTTCATAGTTCAGTGAAACGGGTATCTGTGTTAGGGGAGCGATCACTTCATAATATATGTAGACCCAGCAAAATCTAATCTGTGTACTTGGAGGGAGGTGAGGAAAAGGGATCTAAGTAGGCACTAAATACTAAGTACTGCATTTTTCCTGAGTCAAATATATATTTTTTAAATTAATTTCTTCCTTTATTTTTTAATATTTTTTGGCTGAATTCTTTATTTTTTATTTTTGTAAATATCCAATTTAGTTAACATATAGTGTAATAATGATTTCAGAAAGAAAATTCAGTGATTCATCATTTACATATAGAATTCAGTGCTCGGGGTGCCTGGGTGGCTCAGTCGGTTGAGCGTACAACTTCGGCTCAGGTCCTGATCTCACGGTTTGTGGTTCCAGGCCCTGTGCTGACAGCTCAGAGCCTGGAGCCTGCTGAGGATCCTGTGTCTTCCTCTCTCTCTGCCCCTCCCTCACTCATGCTGTGTTTCTCCCTGTCTCAATAATAAATATTTTTTAAAAAATTAGAATTCAGTGCTCATCCCAACCATTGTCCTCCTTAATGCCCATCCCCCAGCCCAACACCCTGCCAGCTACCCTCAGTTTGTTCTCTGTATTTAGGAATTTCTTATGGTTTGTCTCCCTCTCTGTTTTCATGTTATTTTTGCTTCCCTTCCCTTATGTTCATCTGTTTTATATCTTAAATTCCACATGAGTGAAGTCATATGATATTTGTCTTTCTCTGACTTATTTCACTTAGCATAAAACACTCTAGTTCCATTCACATTGTTGGAAATGGCAAGATTGCATTCTTTCTGATCACCAGTACTATTCCATTGTATGTATGTGTGTGTATATATATAATATAATATATATTAATAAATAGAATATATATTAATATATAATATATATATACACCACGTCTTTATCAATTTGTCAGTGGACATTTGGGCTCTTTCCGTACCTTGGGTATTGTCGATAGTGCAGCTATAAACATTGGGGTGTATGTGCATTTATCCTTTGGATAAATACCTAGTAGTGCAACTGCTGGGTTGTAGGGTAGTTTTATTTTTAATTTTTTGAGGAACCTCCTTACTATTTGCCAGAGTGGCCACTCCAGTTTGCATTCCCACCGGTAGTGCAAAAGGGTTCCTCTTTCTGCACATGCTCGTCAACATCTGTTGTTGCCCGAGTTAATTTTAGCCATTCTGACAGGTGTGTGGTGGTATGTCATGGTGATTTTGATTTGTATTTCCCTAATTATGAGTGAGGCTGAGTGTCTTTTCCCTGATGATGAGTGTCTGTTAGCTATCAGGATGACTTCTTTGGAAAAATGTCTATTTATGTCTTCTGTCCATTTCTTCGCGGGATTATTTGTTTTTTGGGTGTTGAGTTTGATAAGGTCTTTATAGACTTTGAACTAACCCTTTATCTGATAGGTCATTTGCAAATATTTTCTCTGATTCTGTCAGTTGCATTTTAGTTTTGCTGACTGTTTCCTTCACTGTGCAGAATTTTTTATCTTGATGAAGTCCCAATAGTTCATTTTTGCTTTTGTTTCCCTTGCCTCTGGAGATGACAAGTAAGAAAATGCTGCAGCCAAAGTCAAAGTATTCTTGCCTATTTTTTTTTCTAAGATTTTGATAGCTTCCTGTCATACAGTTAGGTCTTTCATCCATTTATGTTTATTTTTGTGTATGATGTAAGAAAGTGGTCCAGTTCATTCCTCTGAATGTTGCTGTCCAGTTTTCCCAACACTATTTGCCGAAGACACTGTCTTTTCTCCATTGGATATTCTTTCCTGCTTTGCTGAAGACGAGTTGATCATACACCTGTGGGTCCATTTCTGGGTTCTCTGTTCTGTTCGATCGATCTACTTGTCTGTTCTTGTGCCAGTACCATACTGTCTTGATGATTACAGCTTTGTAATATAGGCTAAGGTCCAGGATTGTGATGCGTCCAACTTTGGTTTTCTTTTTCAGGATTGCTTTGGCTATTTCAGGTCTTTTGTCATTCTATACAGATTTTAGGATTATTTGTTCTAGCTCTGTGAAGAATGCTGGTATTATTTTGATACGGATTGCACTAAGTGTATAGATTGTTTTGGGTAGTAATGGCACTTTAACAAAATTTGTTCTCTAATCCATGAGCATGGAATGTTTTTCCATCTTTTTGTGTGTCTTCAATTTCTTTCATAAGCTTTCTATAGTTTTCATTCAGTTTATAGATTTTTCACCTCTTTGGTTAGGTTTATTCCTAAGTATTTTGATTTTTGGTGAAATTATAAATAGGATCAATTCCTTGATTTCCCTTTCTTCTGCTTCATTATTGTTGTATGGAAATGCAACTGATTTCTATACATTGGTTTTATATCCATAACTTTGCTGAATTCATGGATCGGTTCTAGCAGGTTTTTTTGGTGGAGTCTTTTGGGTTTCCACAAAGATAATCATGTCTTCTGTGAAGAGTGAATTTGACTTCCTCCTTGCCGATTTGGATGTCTTTTATTTCTTTGTGTTGTCTGAATACTGAGGCTGGGACTTCTAATACAATGTTGAATAAAAGTGGTGAGAGTGGACATCCCTGGGGTATTCTTCACCTTATGGAGAAAGTTCTCAGTTTTTCCCCATTGAGTATGGTATGAGTGGTGGGTCTTTCATAAATGGCATTTATGATCTTGAGGTATGATCCTTTTATCTCTAATTTCTTGAAAGCTTTTATCAAGAAAGGATGTTGTATTCTGTCAAATGCCTTTTCTATATCAAGTATTATATCTTAATGTTTATCATGAATTGTGTAATTTGAAAACCTGTACTGTAAAAAGAAACTAAAACCAGCCACATTTGGTTTCTTTGAACAGATAGTTTAAGAATATTCTGATTTGTGCAGTGTCACTTTGTGTACAAATTGAAAGATTTTGCATATATATTTTTTAATATCAGCATTCTTTTATAGAAAAAGCCTCTTATTCAAAAATAATACCTGTAAGTGGATTTGATCCTAATTATAATGTTATTTAGATTCATTTGGGTTAATTTTTTTGCTATTCTTTTTTGTCAGCCAGAGAATATGAAATTATTACCTGACTTATAAGTTAAAAAATGTCTCCCTCCTCCTTGGCAGATAAAAATCCATATGTGTAATTGTGTTGTTCTACCAGTTTTCTACCTGTGACCTACCATAGCCATCTTGGTTCTGAAGTGATTTCAGACTTCTACAAGTTTTTTTAGCTTTAATATATTCTCTTTTTTCCTCTGAACTATATTCATATGCTAAATTTAAACTCTGGTCACCTCAGATACAATCTATTTTAATGTTTTCTCTGAAGGTTTCTTAAAGGTTTATGTTGTAGTGTTATATCTTCATTGAAGTTAAGATGGTTTTTTGTTAAATGTACCTTCAATAATGGCTACAAATGATTATCTGGTTCGCTGGCTTGAAAACTCCTTAAAGTATGCATATAGAGGTTACAGTTTTTAAGAATCACTTTGAAAAGTTCAGGCTGCATCAGTTCATTTTTATTAGCTCACTTTTGTGTTCCTGAGGGACTCAACTGTTTTCTCAACTCTCAAAGACTATGCATTATAGTACTGTGTGAATTCTATTTCCAGAATCTCATTTCTAGATTTAGATGACCAGATACTTGTGAATCAGTTTCCAAAGCACAGATAGGTAGCTTAAAGCAAGTCATGTATATAAGGTATTTCTGCATTATTTCCTTATTTTAATGCAACAGTTTCAATATGTATCTCAAAACAACAACAAAATCATCACTTAATAACCCAATATAAAATTTATTCTAGTATGCACTCATTAAGGTTAGTTATCATTTATTAGTTGTTCCCCACTTTATGTCATTTTAGGACTGGGAATGAAGTAGATATTTTCAGAAAACATTCTGCTCTTTTACAAGAAGAGTGCCAAGTGATTTAGACACTTGTCTTCCTTTTCCCTGTGACATTTAATGACAGTATAGCAGTTTTAACCTGTTTGCAGAAAAATGACTATATTAAGTACCATCTTATTCTCCATTTCTTTTTGAGGGCTCCCAATACTACTATTCATGAATCTAATTTTTGCAGTGAGATAAACTTCCATTATGATTTAGCTGTTTCAAAAACCCCAATTTTTTCTTTTTTCTACTCTTTTTCCCCCTTCTCATTTTTTCCCTGAGGTGTAATCAATAATCTAAGTATTTGTGGTCCTTTATCAGTAAAAACAAAACAAACCCCCAAAAAACCCTAAAACCTCTTCTAGAATAGGAATCTCTCTAATAGGGTCAAATATAGTTAGTTACTTTTTAAATTAATATTAGTAGTTTTTACTCACCATAGCAATTTGAAAACAAAATCCTGCAGTCTGAAATTGACACCTTTAAACAAAAACTCTTAATTTTAAATAAAGAGTATAAAAGACAGGGGGTACCTGGGTGGCTCAGTCGCTTAAGTGTCTGACCTCAGCTCAGGTCATGATCTCACAGTCTGTGAGTTAGAGCCTTTAGTGAGGCTCTGTGCTGACAGCTCAAAGCCTGGAGCCTGGTGCAGATTCTGTGTCTTCCCCCTCACTCTCTGTCTCTCAAAAATGAATAAATGTTAAAAAAATTTTTTTTAATTTAAAGTATAAAAGACAATAGAAGTGGTTTTATCTGTACTCCATGTTAAAGGACTATTCAGATTCCTATTTTTAAAATAGTACTCTTTCATTTTTATTCAGATATAAGTAGATTTTGTTCTTGAATTTAAGACAAGATACAAACAGAAAGCAACTTTATATATATATATATTTATTTATTTATTTATATGTAAATCTTGTCTAGTTTAATATCAAGGCTTCATTCTCTCAACCAGTTCAAAGCTTCTCCTCTCACCATCTCAGGCCTGCTTCAAACTAGAAAATCTGTAGCTTGATGGGGGCCATCCTGGCCCTTGACTGTTTTCTCTGCTTTCCTGCGTAGGTTTTGGTGATCTCTCATTGTTAGGACTTGTCTACTTGCAGTTCCTTAGATGTGAGTGAGAGACAGATGCCTTTTCTGTGTGTTTCTTACAACTCATTTTCAGAACTGAAGTTCCTTTTGTCTCTTCTTTGCTTGGCATCACTTCATTCCCAGTAGGCTGTCGTCTCTAGCTAGATCCCTTTCTAGATAATCAGAGTCTTGCTCTGTTTCACATCTCATCATTATTCCTAAGGTAAGCACATCCACACTCTTGCTCTGATTTTTTTCTCTGCTGCTCTGCCGCTGCAGCTAGACAGACATGGATCACCACTCAGTCTCTGTGTCCCTTGGACTCCTAAGGGGGAACTGTGAGTTCCTCTCATACAGGGACTCCCTTTAAACCACCTCTTCTAAAGAAATCCTTTCTCTCTTGTCTCACCTTTACTGTCTGCAGGCTTCAATGATGAATTGTCAGATCAATTTTTGTGTGTGTGAGACTTTGAAGTAAATATTTTCTGAAGTATTTTATCAGAGCATATCTTTAAAAAATGAAATTTCAGACCATTTGTGATAGAGAGAGCAGATTTCACCCAAGCCATGAATCCTTTAATGTAAGTATGTCAAATACCCTGTCACCATAACTCAAGTCAAGATTTTTTTTTTAAAGTTTTTGTCACTTCACATACTTCCTACCAGTTCCTCAGCTCTTCAAGATCCCTAGGCCCTCCTCTTCCATGATCTCACGGCTTGTGAGTTCAAGCCCCACATCAGGCTTGCTGCTGTCAGATCCTCTGTCTTTCTCTCTCTGTCCCTCTCCATCTTGCATTCTCTTAAAAATAAAAAAAAAAGTATTAAAAAAATAAAACCCTTTTTTGGCATTTAATGTACAATTTAGAAAAGACATTAGAGCTCTCTATTCTAATTCCCCAGCTTTCTCTGGATCCTTTGTTTTGCTTTGTTTTTGAGTTTATTTATTTATTTTGAGAGAGAGAGAGCGTGAGCAGGGGAGGAACAGAGAGAGGGAAAGAGAATCCCAAGCAGGCTCCACACTGTTAGTAAAGAGCCCAATGTGGTGCTCAAACCCCTGAGTCGAAGTAGGATATTTACCTGACTGAGACACCCAGGAGCCCCTCCGGATCCATTGTATTGTTTCATCTTAACTGTTTTTTTGTTCTTGCCAGAAATAACTGGAGGAACTTAGGAACCTCAATTCTCTACAAATTCAAGCCTCCTACATTAAACCACATCTCATTGCTGTCTTATGTGAGCTCTTTATCAGATTTCTTATGGCAGCTTTTTCAGATCTTTGCCACATATCTCAAGTCTGTTTTATTTCCAGCATCCTCATTTTTTCAAGAATACTCTATCTTTTAACTTCACCAAGGAAAGGTGCTAATACATATCCCCATCCTTTCCCATCTCAACTAGAGAAATAGTCTTTCATACTTTTCCTAATTCAATCTTCATCACTCTCCCTACCTCTGTCTCTTACTTCCTGTCTCAGAAGAAAAAAAATGCTTACCTTTGTCCTTTATTCCAAAAATCACCTTTCCCTTCAAAATCTGGGTTTCTATTCTCAGTAAGCCATTCTACAAACTTTTTCCAAATCAGTCTTTTTTAAAGATTATTTTTCACATGTCTTCCAGGATAAAAAAACTCAAAGAAGGAGTTCTCCATTGTCCATACCGTAGGACAGATATCAGGGTTTAACCCTGACTTCCAAGGCTATCTGTAATCTGCCTCCACACTAATACTACAGATAGCTCTCTTTCAGCTTAAGTCCTAATTTCTCTACAATCTCTAGGAGCAGTTGATTTCTTTTTCATTTCTTTGCTAGACTATTCATTTGGCATTCAGTAGAGGTTTCTTTGCATTCTTATTCATCTTTTTATGTTGAGGTTCTTTTTATGAGCTAGATTACAAATGCGAATGGGAGAGATAATATTTCTTTCATACTTTCTTGAAGACAGGGAGTCTCAACGTTACACATAATTTTTTCTAAGATAGATTTAAAATTGCTTCTAGTGGTCCTTCACTGCTAGCTTATTTCCTATTAGTTGTTATTAAAATTACTTTCTAAACTTTTATTTTGCTGAATAGCAATGGAAATAGTTCAAGTTCTTTTTTTTGCCGTAGATGCCCAAGTCTACTTGTTAAAACAACAAACGATATCTGAAAGTCTAAGTTTCTGCGTCATGACCCAAATATGTATAAAAGACCAAGAGTAAAAGACATAAGAAAATATCTGTTCAGCAATTTGAAAATAATATCTTTTCTCAGAATAGTTTCTGTCCTTGTGTAGTTTGCTCAGCATTTCTGTTAACATTTACAAGTACCTGTTGATTATAGTAAATTTCTTTGAAATAAACATACAGTTTTAAATTAAAAAGAAATTGTCTCTTCCAGAATGAAGAACACTGGCATTGTTTAAGAGGGTAGAATTAATCTTAAAAAAAATAGCTATTTCATATTTTTTGCACATAAATTGAGAAGAAGCAGTCTTAATTATAAAGGTATTTTCTTTCTCATGATGGCCCTACCAATATGTCTGCAACAGTAACCTCATTTTATTGTGTGAAAATCTGTATTGTATTCAGAGGTACATCACACTAGGTACTTGACATATACTAAGATAAGCAGTCAAGGATCTGGCCCTTTGGGTGGATAGTATATCATCTGAATGGAATTATGAAAACTAGGCAGCATTTGATAGGAATGTGAGGATAGGCTGTTATGCAACACAAACCTCAAAATCCCACATTTCTATTGGATTCATATAAGTTGAATTCTCATGCAAAATAATGTATCAATACAGATTGGCAGAGTGACATTGCACATCACAGTAACTTGGGGACCGAACCTGAAGGCAGTTTTATTTCCACATGTGGTCCCTGGCACTGTAGCAGGTAATATGGCAAATTGCAGAATGGCTTTTAAAATTATGTTTGGAAATTGACACCTATCACTCCAGCTTACATTACATAAATTACTTTTTATCTTTAAGACCCCAGGGAAGTTGGGGCTTCTAGGTGGCTCAGTTAATTAAGCAACTGAATCCTGATTTTGGCTCAGGTCATGATCTCATGTTTCATGAGTTCAAGACCCACATCAGGTTCTGTGCTGACAGTGCAGAGCCTGGTTGGGATTCTCCTTTTCTCTGCCCCTCCCCCCACTTGTTCTCTTCCTTTCTCTTTCTCTCTCTCTCCCCTCCCCCAAAATAAATAAATAAACTTAAAAAAAGAAGACACCTAGGTGGCTTAGTTGGTTAAGTGTCCAACTCTTGGTTTCGGCTTAGGTCATGATCCTGTGGTTTTGTGAGTTCACAGGCCCTGCACTGGCAGCACGGAGCTTGCTTGGGATTCTTCCTCTTCCTTTCTCTCTTCCTCTCTATTTGCGCTCTCTCTGTCTCTCTCATCATAAATAAATAATCTTAAAAAAAGAAAAAAGAAGCCAAGGAAGTATAATGATGCTACATGCTACCATACTTCAAAGGCCTTTCTGGTATTTGAAGCAGCATAGGGAATCCATGGAGAGAAAGAGTGTATGGGGGTAACTGCATAATAGTTTGAAAAGTGTATTCCTAATGATAGCAATAGTTACTAATGTTTAAAAAATTTTTAATAAAATTTGGGGGAGCAGTTTTAAATTTACAGAAAAATTAAGTGGCAAGTGTAGAGAGTTTCCATATGCCCTTCATTCTTGTCCTCCTGTTAACATTTTGCAGTACTGTGGTACATTGGTTACACTTAATGAGGCACTATTTAAACTGCACAGTTTATATTAGGATTCCCTGTTTGTGTTGTATCTTCCATGGGCTTTGAAAAATTTGTGATGACATATATCCCCTTATATAGGATCATTCAGAATAGACTGCCTAAAAAACCTCCTGTGCTCCTCCTCTTTACCCCTCCCTTGCTTCCCCAAAACCTCTGGCAACCACAGCAGATCTTTTTCCTGTTTCCATAGTTTTGCCTGTTCCACAATGTCATATAGTTAGAATCATACAGCATATATGAGAAGAACATAGGTGGAGTACTGAAACTCTGACTTCAAGAGTTACTGTAAAGAAACAGTAATCAAGATAATGTGGTATACATTTTTTTAAAAAAAGACAATGTAGTATTAGCAAAAGAGCAGACCTATAGATCAGTGGAAGAGAGTAGACAGTCCAGAAATAGACCCATATATATATGGCAGAGACAGAGGTAGACAGAGGATCCAAAGCTGACAGCAGAGAGCCCGATGCAGGGCTCAAACCCATGAACCATAAGATCATTCACTGAGCCAAAGTCTTAACTGATTGAGCCATGCAGGCACCCCTACAAGTCTCCTTTTTAAATAACTTTTGTCAAAAGAAAGTCTTCTTGAATATATGTGTGTTCTAAGCATACTTACACAAAATAATCTTTACGTCTTTGTCTACAGGCACTAGTTGACATACCCTTCTAAGACCTGTATACTTGATTTTATTCCTTCTGTCATTACTGTCCCTCATTACTTCTTCTGGTACAGTGTTTCCTGAGAAAGTAGTCTCTACAATGTTCTCAGTGTTCTATAATCTTAGTCAAATAGTCTCCTTCAGGAATAGACTCAAAATCATATCGTCTAGGTAACTATGTAAACTTGGGTAAATGACTTAATCTCTGCCTCATTTCCTTGTTTTAAAATGGAGATCATAATAATTAACACTTGCTTATTGGAGCTTTTGTGTGGGGGCTATTTTGTCTGTGTTTTAGAGTTTGGTAATAGTGTCGATGAGCCTGGCTAGTACCTAATTCACTTTTGCATTCAGTTGAATGTTCATAAAAATAAAAAAAAAGAAATGGTTTTATTAAGATAAAGATGAAGGGGGCACCTGGGTGGTCAGTTGGTTGAGCATCGACTCTTGATTTTGGCTGGGGTCGTGATCTCATGGTCATGGTATCGAGCCTCCTGTCCAGCTCTGTACTGAGCATGGAACCTATTTGGAATTCTCTCTCGCCTTTTCTTTCTACCACTCCCCCTTCTTCCAAAAATCAAAAACACACAAAAAAATATGAAGAGTGTGTGTGTGTGTGTGTGTGTGTGTGTAATGTCTATTATTTCCGAAACACTGAGAACAACACACTTATTGTTTTTATTTTTTTGAGGATCATCTAAAATTATTTCAATAGAACGATAATTTTTTAAATAGTCCTTAAAAATTTAAGTTTAGGCAAGTGTTAATTTTTTGTGTATTTTTCACAGTAAAGAAATGTCTTTTTTTCCATTGCAACTGCAACTTTGTTAAGGAGCAGTTTCCTGCATTGGTAATGTCAAATGTAACTTTAGCTTTCCATTCATTGCTGTGGTTGTGTTTCCAGAGCCTGCTGTAAGAGATAAACCCATTGCAAATGAAGACAGCATTCATTTCCTTCCACCTCAGGCCACACAGAATTGATTGAGGTAATAAAATGACAGCACCTTGTAATATACTGAAGGCTCTTTAATTCGAAAACCAGTTCAAACCTGATTCAGAGCTTGTTTAAAGCTAATTTATAGCTTGCATAATTTTTAGCTGGCCGACTAAGGTAAAGGATGATATATGAAAACTGATAAAGAATTAACTTATGCATTCAGACTTGTGTTATTAAAGTCAGCTGGAATTAAAAAACAGAGGTGGGAGGGGAATGGCAGAAATAATTGGTAAGCTTTGATTCACATAGGTAGCATTGTTGACAACAGTTTAAATTTTTCATCATCTCACTTCAGACCTAAATTCTTGGCCTGTCTTTGTAAAATCAATTCTATTTGCATGTCTTGTATTTAAAAGTCCTTCATTTTTCATCACTTATATAGTAAGGTTGGTGAAAGGCTGGGTATAGTTAGCAGCTGCTATGACTCCCACCGTGCCAAATCGTGCCATGTTGGCAGTGCTGCTGCTGAACAGTTCTGTTAGCATTTAATTTAATCTTTTTCAAGATGCAAGCCCAAAGGAGTTAGAACTCTTCAGTTTTACATGGGCTGAAAAAATCAGTAGACTTTTGGCCTTTGTGGGCGGTTTTTATCTATTTGAGCATATTTATCCCTTTTTGACCCACAAATAACATAACTACCACAGTAAAGTATTCCACCGTATAAATGAAACCAAATTTTCAGAAATTTCAAGTCAGCATTCATGAATAAAAAATGGATTAAATTTTCTTTTTTTATATTTAAATCCTTTACATGGTTATTGATGTGGTTTGAAGTGCTGAGGTTCAGAGCCCACAGCCAAGAAAGAACTGAGATGTCTTCCATGTGAAAAGGGGATTTTAAAGCACCAGGACTGGACCCAGGAGTAGAAAGAGATTGTGAGGAGTGACTGATTATTTACTTGGGTGTTGGGAGGGGATGGTAAGGGTAAGGGACTTTCCAAAAGGACTTTCATATGCTAAAGAAGACTCACAGAACCTTGGAGGCCCAGCTAAGTTTGTTTTTCCCTGAGCAAGTTGCAAGTCCCTGGAGGAATGTTACACTCTTGCCTGCCTCAAGTATTTGTTATTGGGCTGCACATTACAACAAATTTAATTTTATCAACATTTCTTCTGCGTTTGTACCCCACCTCAGTTACTACTTTTTTGTGTTTAAAAAAAAAAAAAAAAGGACAGTGGAGGATGGGCATATTTTTTGCCATATGCTATTATTAAAAGATCCTAGAAAATGTTGAAACTTTGAGAAGGGCATTGGCCATCCTTAACTCTGCATATCACGCTTAGAACATTGCAGATGTTTTGGATATCTAAGCTAAAAATATCAGTAAAGATAAACATAAGTTTATATATATGAGACCATATTCTCATGTTCTGTAATTTCTTTTTTGTTTTTTTTTCTTAGTTTTTGTTTATTTTGAGAGAAAGAGAGAGTGAGTGAGAGCACACAGGGAAGGGGCAGAGAGAGAGGGAATCAGAAAATCCCAGGCAGGCCCTGTGCTAACAGGGGAGCCTGACGCAGGGCTTGATCCCAGGGAACCATGAGATCAGGACCTAAGCTGAAGTCGGATGCTCAACTGACTAAGCTACTCAGGTGCCCTGTAATTTCTTCATTGCAACTTGTCTAGATATTTTATGAAGTGTCAAGACAAAAAGATTGTGGTTAATCTAATTATGTCCATGGTAAACAAGGCCATAACTATTTACTCTTGAAAATTATAAAGAAGTACATGCTTATTATGGGATAACATATAAAGACGAAAGTAAAAAAATCATTTAGGCAATAATAACCATTGCTAGCATTTTGTTATTTTTTCTGTGTTTGCTTCTAAAGATCTTAACATGGTGGAACATATGCTGTACATTCTCAGTGGGGGCAGTGCTGCTCCAGGGTGGCAAAGATTGGTTCTCACAGGCATAAAAATCAAAGAGGGTTTGTGACCCTGCACTGCTGAACCCTTTCTGATAAAATCTTATTTTTAGTATTTAATTTGTCTCAGGTTTTCCTGGGTATCACACAAGAAGTACTGTCACTGAGATCATGAAGAATACACAAAATACATAATGATGAGTACTACAAAACAGTGACAAACAGATGGTTGTGATCACATGACATTTCATCAGTTGCTTGAACTTGTAGTTATTTCACACAAGATGGCTCCATGTGCCTGCTGGCCACTACTAGCCGTCCTGTGGATGTTGTTTATGCTTGATCTTCAGTGCTTTTGGGTATAACTTAGGCTTTGAGAATGAATAAAAAGATTTATTATTTAATATTATGAAAATTATTTAATCCATCATTAAGTACATCTGTTGCTGAAATTAGAAAATACTGACACTATATGAATGATTACTTAACAGCTATTTTCTCTTATCAAGCAAAACCTAAAGTTCACTAAAATTTTAAGACTCATTTAATTTTTCAGTTACTTTTACTAGAAATATAATAGTTTGAATGATTTAGGTTTTGCATTGTTATTCTAATATATTTGTTTTTTATAACCTGACATAATTTTTAAATTTTATGTTACTTTATAATTTTTTTTAGTAGACACACAGCCTTACATTAGTTTCAGGTGTACAAACAACATCATGATTAAACAGCAGTATAGTTGATGATTTGCTCCCCATAGGTGTAGCTGCCTCTGGCACGACACAGTGCTATCACAGTATCATTGACAGTACTCCTGTGGTGCCTTTTATTCCTGTGACTTATTCATTCCTGCAGAAGCCTGTATCTCCCACTCCCCTTTGTCCATTTTGCTCATCCCCCAATTCCCCTCCCCTCTGGCAACCATCAGTTTTTTTCCGTATTTATAGGTCTGGTTCTGCTTATTGTTTGTTTATTCATGTTTTTTTAGATTCCACATGAGTGAAATTATATGGTGTTTGTCTTTCCAGGTCTGACTTAGTTCACTTAGCATTGTACTCTGCATCTATCTGTGTTGTTGCAAATGGCAAGATCCCCTCCTCTTTTATGGCTAGTAAAATTCCATTTTGTGTGTGTGTGTGCACGCGTGTATCACATCTTGTGTATCCATTCAACTGTGGATGGACACCTTAGTTGCTTCCATATGTTGGTTATTGTAAATAATGCTACAAAAAACACAGGGGTCCATATATCTTTTTGAATTTGTGTTTTTATTTTCTTTGGGTTATTTTAAAATTCTGGTTTTAGTTTTTTGAGGAACATCCAAACTGTTATCCACAGTGACTGTACCAATTTACATTCCTACCAATAGTGCACTAAAGTTCCATTTTCTTCCTATCTTTGTCAACACTTGTCTTTTATTTTAACCATTCTGACAGGTATAAGGTGATATCTCATTTTGGTTTTGATTTGCATTTCTCTAATGATCAGTGATGTTGAGAATCTTTTCATGAATCTGGTGGTCATCTGTAAGTCCTTAGGAAAATGTCTAATCAGGTCCTTTGCCCATTTTTAATCGGATTATTTTGGCATTATAATTTATATAAAGATTACTTAGCAATTATAGTTACACACTTACATTACATATTAATAGCTTTTAATTTTTAATTTAATTTGTGTTAAATTATAAAAAATAAAAATTATAAAAAAATTTAGTCATTCATAACCTTATCAGATAAAGAGTTAAGCTCTTTTTAAGCCTAAAGCTTAACTCCTTTTATTATATAAAGTACAGCTGTATAAACAGATACACAATATATCTATGGCATTAAAATTTCAGGGGGAGGGAGTTAGGAAAAATATTCTAAGACTCTTTGCGGGATGCTAATAAAAAAATGGTTGGAAAACACTGGCATTAACAACTTTTATCTTGCTCTTTTCTTTAATATTCCATAATAAGCATTAAGGGGTGGCTGAGTGGTTCAGTTGGTTAAGCACTGAACTTTTTTTTAAATAAAGTTGTTTTTTTAATGTTTACTTATTTATTTTGAGAGAGAGCAAGATGGGAGGCAGAGAGGAAGAGAGAGAGAGAAAGAAAGAGAGAGAGACAGAATCCCAAGCAGGTTCCATGCTCACATGGACCAGATGTGGTGTGACCCCATGACTGCAATTACATGACCTGAGCCAAAATCCAGAGTCTAACACTTAACCAGCTGAGTCACCCTACCACCCCTAAGTGTCCGATTATGGATCTCAGCTTAGGTCATGATCTCACAGTTAAGGAGGTAGAGCCTAGCATGAGGCTCTGTGCTAACAGCATAGGAGTCTGCTAGGGATTCTCTGTCTCTGCCCCTTCCCTGCACAGTCTGTCTGTCTGTCTGTCTGTCTGTCTGTCTCTCTCTCTCTCTCTCTCCCCTTCTCTTTCTAAAAATAAATAAATAAACACTAAAAACATTTTTTCACAAAGCCAGTTTTGTGACTTGCACACAATGTGTGCTGCTAAATTAAGAAGCAAATAGATATATTTGTAACATCAGTCATTATATTTGAAATATATTTTGAGATCATAATCCATAAATATCCATAACGTACTAGATCACTCTGTGATATTTGGAGACAGAATTGTAAATATCTATATAGAGACTGAAACATCAGTCTTAATAGATCTAAGTTTCAATAGGATTCATTTGTAACATTTTTTATGCGTTATTGTTTCAGGTCTTTCAAATGATCTGACCTTTGTTTTACTATGGTCCTTCTAGCTTGTATGTATATTTTTCTCATATAATTCTACAGTTTGATTTATGAGTTGACTCATTCACACACATTAATGCCTTTACCCTGGCCACTACTGTACTATGAAGATTCAAAACAAGAAATTTTGTCTTAATTATTTAAAAATGGGAGCAAGATAGAATTCTTCTTCTGAGCAACTCTATCTCTTTGGGAAAACAAGCATGTAAATTGAAAAACTAAAGACTTATTACTCTGCTTTAAAAGTCCCAGATATATGAAAAAATTAAAAAATAAAGTCCCAGGTATATGATACTATTGTTTCATGGAGCCAAGCAAGCAAGATATTTGGCAGAATGAAGTTTAACAATGACAAACGTTTTACCATATAAATCATATATATTACACTAATAATAATTTAATTTCTAAAACTTATCTCATGTCTGTATTAACAATAGTTATTTTGAGAAAAAAGATTCCAAGAGACAAGCACACTAAGACTGAGAATTGTATATTTTTTATTGTTTTCTATTGTTTTCTTTTTTATGGCTTGAAGACATGTCCTTTTTTTAGCTCCATTCTTATTTGGTTCATAGTCACTAAATTTTAAAACTCTGACTTGAACCATATAATGTAAAAAGTTTTACTTTTAAAAATAGCATTCCTTTTAAGTGAATTTGTAGCCTCTGTAACAGGTGATTCTGAAACCCAAATAATGTAAACAAATGCAAACTTCTGGTTGTTACATTTTATTTGTTTTAATAACTATAGAAGAATGTTGTTTTTAGAGCAAATACTTTATTTTTCCCTCTATGAGTTCTTAAAATCTAATAAAAATGAAGGCTTTGGAGATAGTCTCACTACAGGAGTCTCAAGGAGTAGGATTGTCTGCAAAAATTTTTTTTTCATATTTACAACATTTATGTAAGAAAATTTTATTTCATAAGCAGACTGCTTTTTAGATACGTTCTTCTAGTCCTTCTGGAATTAACAATAAAAAGAAATTGGTTTCAAAGTAATTTTAAGCAAAATTTGTCCCTAGCACAGAAATAATTTAAAAATGTACAGAGAAAACGTTTAATTTGTATAGTTTCTGTTTTTAAAAATAAGGCATTTATCTACATATAACCTTTCAGAGTCATTTTGTTTATTTCAATGTATACCTGGTTCTTCTAACATTTGAAGGGTACTTAACACATGACTTAGTAGCATTTGCATGTAGTAAGATTTATTTTAGAAGCTCTGTTCTCTATTTGAGTAGCTTTATGCATTGACCTAGGTAAATGCATAATGAAGTTACCTAATTGTCCATTCTTAAGAACTTCATATTGAGAGGAAATTAAAGACAAACAGAAATCATCAGCTCTTAATTTGAAATCAAATAAAGGATTTTACAAAGTTGTATTATGTTTAAGAATGTATGTATTTTACATTAACCCTAAAGTATAATTTAAAACGTTAAAAAGCAAATGTATGGAGTATTATACCAAGCATTTAGCTTTGTTTCTGAAAGAAATGAAAAATAAATTACAAAAAATGAAAAAGTTGAAAAGTAACTTTTGGTATCTTTTAAGGTTGCCAAAAGTTACAGTAGGAATACAAAAGGTATAGTATAGGTTCCTAGAATTGATGAGAGTTAAGTAAAATTTTCCATAGGATCTGATGTACTCTTACAAATAATGTACTAATGCATCCTTATATAATCAGCAAGTTCTTATGATAATGGCATTGACTTCTAGGTTCCTGTCTGAGTGTGTGGATGATCTGGCCTCTGATGCCAGTTATTTACAGACCCACAATTCTTTACCGATTTCTACATATCATTCTACACAGATCCCTGTGTATGCCTCTACATACATATTTATATGTGATTCTGCACATACCTCTGTACACCAACCTTTTCATAGCTCTGTATACATCCCTACAGACATTCTCACACATTCTACACATATCCCTACACAGTGAGCCCCTGCAGAGCCCTTTCCGAGACCCTTTGTACACACACCCTGTCTGTACACATACACTCTATACCAAAAAGTTGCCTTTCCTGTCCTTATTATGTATGATGTTACTCTATCTTATTCTTTTCTATTAATTTTTACTGTTAAAGCCAAACTGTTCAGAAATCACTAAATATACATTTTGTTTAGACTAGAACATGTGTTCTAGCACATCTGGACTGATACATAGGTCAGTATATTTTTGTTACATGCCTAGGCATATGAATACCGATAAAGGAGCAAATATAACCTAGGAGGAAGTAACATTTTACTTACATCGCCAATTTTGTGTAACAGTTCTTTAAAGCTTTCATGTTGTTACCTCTCATTGTTCAGCAGTATGAGCTATAGATTTATACATTTTTTTCCTCTCACCATATGATAGACAAACTGCAGGAATACCCTATGTAGAACTATTTAAAGAAACTAGAAGTTCAAGCAAAAAGCTTCAAATGATAGGATTTGAAAGAGCTTTAGGATTGAAATTTCTATGTGTTATGATTAAGTGATTGGCTTCATGCCAGTAGAAGAATGGCAGTAGGTTGCAAAGTTTGGCTTTATCTGAAATTGTTTCCAACTACTGAATGACATTGCAAAATGTTTAATTCCTGAGAAACATCTTTGGTGTATGGTCAGTCTTGTCATGTAACTGTCAGGAAGCTAGTATGTTTTGTGTTATGTGTATTACCGTAAGGTAATCTCTTTCTTTATAGGTCTGTTTCTATAAAATTGAAATTAAGTGAAACATGCATAACAAACATCATGCTTATGATCAGTCAGACCTGAGTTTGAGTATCAACTCCTCCGCTTAGTAGTTGTGAAGCTCTGGGCAAATTCCTTAACCCTTCTCAGTTTCAATGTCATTATCGATAACATAAAGATAATATTGTATAGGCTTATTCTGAAGATCAGAGAATAGCATATGTAGCATGCATAGCACAATTCCTGGCACATTAAATCCTCCGTAAATGGTAATACACATCATCATGATAATTATTAATACAAAAAGCTATAGTAGGTGTACAAAAGGTATAGTAAATCTTTGTAGAATTGATGAAAGTTGAGTAAAATTTTTCCATAGGAGATGATGTAATTAATGTACTATTACAATTAAAATAATAATCATGATGATATATAATTAATATTTTTGTTGCTAATCTTATGTTTATCCTGATTTGTGAGCAAAGCCAAGCTATTTTATTTCATCTGTGTTTGATTTTTTATAACTCCAAGGTTAAGAATGTCTAAAAAGTCAGAGTACTTCTTTATATAATTGATACTGTCAAAAAGATTTCTTGAGAAAAATGGTATTGTGTATAAATCTGGTTATAGGCTCTTTGTTTCTGGATTAATATGGAACTATAGCATAGTACTATTTCATAATTTTTTCAACAAAGGATCATGTGAATTCTATATTTTTGAAGCATCTCGAGTTTTAATTTAAGCTATTATTCTTATATTTCACGTGATAGTGAATTATTGGTAGTAGCAGATCAATGGATACTATAAATGTGCTCAGAATAAGTAATGTACCTGAATAAGTAATGTCTGCCTTAAAAATGTACTTGGTTAGAATTATAAAGCATGTACCCAGGGAGAGAATTGGTTCTCCAAGGTTATTTGAGGAAAATACCAGTTTCACAAGGAGTTCTATTTATAATAATATACTTTTTATTCGTTTAGAATAGGTGAACTCTTTGAATTTAAATCTAGAATTCACTTTGCAGATCAACTGGTCAAATGCTCTTAGATCTCATCCCCCTGAAGGTTATCTCTATATTTAAGAATAAGGAGTTCCAAGAAGGTTTGTGAATGAATTGTCAAAGACCTAAAATTGGGGTGCCTGGCATGGCTCAGTCAATCGAAAATCTCTCTCTCTCTCAAAAATAATAAATAAACATTTTTTTAAAGACCCATAATAAATAGCAGGGCCCAGCTAAGGACTTTGACCTTCTATTTGCAAATCCATGGTGTTTGCCATATATAGTACTGATATTCAGTGTTCCTTCCATTAGGTACATTAGTGGTTAAATCTCTTACAGTGTCTGTACATTTCCCAAATACTGTATAATTTTCATGATTATCTAATTGGGCTAACTATTTGGCATATGTAGACAAAATTAAAATATTGTATCATTTTGATACATAAAATAACTTATTTAAAATTTTTTCTTGCACTCTGGTATATAATAATCTTGATCATCAAGAGCATAATTTGATATATGGTTCCTACAAAAAGGTTTAATATGTGTACAGATTTTGTTCTTTGAAATTAAAGCATCATTTTGCATCAATGTAGTATGTGAATCTCTGATAATAGGTATTTTTGTGTCTCATTTTTAAACCTAGTTTGAAACTGTTTCTAGTACCTATAAATTTTATACTTATCACTTTATTAGTGTTATTGCTATTTCTAATTGATACTTCTTTCTCCTTACCATGCAGTCTCCCAAAATTTAAAAAACACTGCGTCATGAAAGAAAAAAAATATACTAGTATATTTTCTTTAAATTACCAAACTATGAGAATTTTTTGCCCACAAAAACTTAGGTAGCTACCTTTTAAATATCTAGATATAAGAAATGGTGAGGAAATATCTAGATATAAGAAATGGTGAGGTAAAAGAAGAATTTACTTAAAACAAGCTTTACTGGTTATTATTTTTTATTTTTATATTAGGATTTTTAAGGCATGTTTTTGTTTACAGATGCTTTTCAATTAAAGCCAAAAGTTTTACTCTGTTTTTGGAGAAGTGTGCTATAGACAACAATGTTAAATTTTTTACCAGTGTAAATTCGTGAACCAAAAACACATATCCCAAACACATAAAATTACAGATTTTAAATTTTCTCAGTAATGTTAGGTATCCTCAGATTTAAAGCTGGTAGAAATACTTGATGCCCTTTTCCATTCTCATAGTGATATACACTGTAATTATTCAATGCTCTATAATGGATCATTTTTTTATCTATATCTTGTGTCTTTTCTGTTTTTATAGAGTAAATATTTATGTTTTTCCATTTTTCTGAACTAAGAGATACACATAAAATAGGTTTGAAGTATACACTATAATTCATTGAACACAAAGGCCTTACACTGATATTGTATGGAAGAGAAAACTAAATCATTTCAGCAGCCAGCTTAGAACCAAGATAACATCAGCATTTTCCTTCTTGAAAATGTATCTTCCATATATTAAAGTAAGGATGCAGTATCTTATTAAAAATAGTATGACAAGTTTAACCTATCATTATCACAAACCTAGCTTAAAGAAAATCTTGTTATGATAAGATTTTGTTTTAGTCACATGTTCACTATACAAAATCACCAAAAACAATACAAAAATAAAAAGTAGTTCTTATGTTAATAGCATAATACTTTAAGCTCTCAAAAACAAATTATTATCCTATATAAACATATAGTGATAAAATAACATTAATTATAACGAGTATTTGGCTAATGTCACAAAATTTACCAGTTTGAAAAATTTAGCATTTTTTGCTTATATAAAGTGTTAATTTACTGCTTCATCTTTTTGTAGTTAAATACTTGTCTAGGATAGGAATAAGCTATACACTACTTGATCTGCATTACTTAAAGAGAATCTTTTTTTTTTAATGTTTTATTTATTTCTGAGAGAGAGAGAGAGAGAGACAGCATGAATAGGGGAAGGGCGGAGAGAGAGGGAGGCACAGAATCTGAAATAGGCTCCAGGCTCTGAGCTGTCAGCACAGTCTGACATGGGGCTTGAACCCAGGAACTGTGAGATCATGACCTGAGCCAAAGTCAGACTCTTAACCGACTGAGCCACCCAGACACCCCTTGATGTGCGTTACTTAAAGATTAGAAATAGGAGCGCCTGGTTGCTCAGTGGTTTGGGCATCTGACTCTTGATTTCGGCTCAGGTCATGACCTCACAGTTCACAGACTCGAGCCCCACGTGGGTCTCTGCACTGACAAGGCAGAGCCTGCTTGGGATTCCTCCTCTCTCTATCCTTCCCCTGTTCATTTTTTAAGCTTTTTAGAAAATTAGAAGTATAAAAGATTTTAGGTATGTTAGGGATATTTGACAGGCTTTAGGAATCTAAATTTAATTTACATTTCTTGACTTATCAATGAAAAACAAAATATTATTGAACATTAGTCTCTATACTAAAATACGCCATTATTAATTTGCGAAGATGGTATACTATAGTAATTTGTAAACAAATAAAATACATTAGCTCCATTTAGCATAATTTTTCATAAATAACTATGCATCATTATTTTAATTACTACTTTTATCATATTACTGTTTATCTGTGGTGTTTTTAGTAAGGAATTAAGTGGCAGATTCCTTTAATAGCTGCATTTTTAAATGTATTAATTATTTTATTCTCATTATATAAGTAATATATACCCACTAAGATCATTCAAAAGATGCAAAAAGAAAAAAAAAAGGGAATAAAGAAAACAAAACTCCTAACCTACCTCTCAGGTAACCACTGTAGGATGTTAGTACATCTCTTTCTAGCTTTTCATCTTGCCTTCATTTAACAAATATTTACTGAGCATTTTATAAGTGTAAGGCCCAGTAATAGCTGCTGAGTACCATGACATCCATGACAGGATACTTGCTTATAGTCTTTCAGAGAATATAGACAAATGAGAAGGAAGCCATGGAAAAATAATTGAAGGTACTATTAAAGCCAATAGCAAGGGAACTAACCTGGTTTGTTGGGACCCAGCAAATACTCTTGATATTTTTATAATGTGGTAGGCGTGTTCTGTAATGCCAGTACCATTATAGGCATCTGTTCTCACTTGTTCTTTCTTTTTCTCTCTCTCTATGTAGGTAAATGTTCTCAAACTTGTTCTTTTCTCTCTCTCTCTCATATTAAAATCTTCCATTGGCTGTTTCACTGAGGATCTAAAAGAAAATAGTTCTTGTATGCACAAACCTTTATATCTGAAAAGTTCACAGTATTTTAAAAATCACTATGGTATCATTATCACTGCTACAAACTTAAATAGACTGAAAATGAGCAGATCTCAAAAATGTCTCTTAGGCACTTTCTTCATTATGAGCAGAAAAGAATTTAGCATTTCCAAATTATTTTTATGATAATATAAAGTTGCTGATTCACTTGTTATAATTTATGGAAGTATTTTATTTTATCCAGCTTTACCACTGCTATTGTCCTAAAGCAATTAGCACAGTTTCATAGCAATTTTGCAATAATATTTTATAGCAATATACATAATTTAATCAGACTATTTAAAGACCAGTTTTCCAATAAAATACTTATGTGCTTTGTTTTTACCATTATGAAATATGCTAGTAAATTTGAAAAGTAACATGTATTGGATACATGAACAGTACTCTAACTCTAATTCTATTTCATTAAAAACAGTAAATTAGTGTCAGAATTCTATAAGCCTTTTAATTTTTTGGTTTTATTTCTATTTTTATTCTATTCTGTATGTTATACATTACCATATTTTAAACTGGTTGTATTAGAAAGCAGATTTAGGAAAATGTAAAATCATATTTCATATTAGAAAATTTTAATAGTGGCACATAAGCTGTTGAATATGTTGAGCCTAAATTCTTCATCATTAACTAACTGTATTAAATTAATTCTGTTACCTTAAAATGTTTATTTGGAAAATCTAGACTTATGACAGTATATTTTATGACATCTCTAGTGCTTCACAATGAAAACATTAGAATTCCTATAATATTTATTTAAATATTATAAAATTAATTTTGAAAGAAAATTTTGTTATAATCTAAAACTTCATTTTAGGCACTAATACTAGAGGAATATCAGATAGAAAATATTTTAGTTCCTTCAAGAAGCGTTCCTTCATTTGTTCAAATTTTCTCTGACAAACATGTTTTAATATCTCCCAGTCTTTCAAAGACTCTACCCTTGGCCTCATCCTTTCTCCAGCTGTTACCTCTTGATTAGAGTCATGTAGTGATAATTCTCAGAACACCTAACTGAAGTTGGGAAGATCATTCTGATTTGACTGTTTATGGTTGGGTGTATAAAGCAACATATATGCATATTTCTTAAAAGGAGTTCTAGATCTCTGCTTTGTGAAAATTTCCCTTTTATACATATATTCAGCCTCATATGGTCATTTTGAGACTAACTAGGACTTACAGACTTAAAAGGAGATGCTAAAAGATGTTCTTATTGACAGTAAATACAGTGGACTCTGCAAATCAATGCTGCAGTTGTATTTTTGTTTCATATTCAAGCTGAAAGTCTTGGGGACCAGAATAGAGAATATACCAAATACTGCTTATGTAGGAAGTAGATTTTTTATGCTGTAGGAAAGGTTTAATTTATATGGAAGATAGAAAATATAATGCTTGACTAAAAGCCCAGAAATCGTATTGCTAGGAGCCCAGGCTATCAGGAGTAATTTTACCATGATTCTTTTGGTCTTTCTACCATGGTTCAAAGATTGCTGCTATAGCTCTGGTCATTACATCCATGTTCTTAATATTAAACAGGAAGGATGAAGTGCAAAATGACATGTCCTGGCCCCTCTTTAAATAACTTCAACTAGGCTTTGATCTCTACCACTCGACTGAAATGGTTCTTGTCACTTAACAGTCTCTTTCTGGTCAAAACAAGCAGTCATACCTGTTTGAATCTTTCAGAGACTCTAACTTTGGCCTTTTCCTTTCTCCAACCAAGAGAGAATATCACTAATATCATTTGGCAATCAACTGGCCATTTCCTCTTCTTGAAAAGTGTTCTTATCTTGGTTTCTGTGCCCCATATTGTCCCTTAATTTTCTTCCTACAAAACTGGCAACTCCTCAGTCTTCTTAGCTAAATTCTCCACCTCTACCCGAGTTGTATTAACATGGCTTAGTCCTTGAGGCCTTTTTCTTCTCTACTCACGTACTTTTCCCTCGATGACTGCAAATAGTCTTATAATAACTATATGCTGAGGACTTCAAAACTTCTAATACCAGACCTTAATTCCTCTTCCAAGATCTAAATTCATCTATCCAAATGTTTGCTGACCTTCCCATTGAATATCTAAAGACTGTCTTAAGCTCACTATTGCCAAATTAGAATTCTTGTTTCCTCATTCTTCATCACTCCCATCACAACTACTTCTCCCATAGTCTTTACCAACTTACCATTTTTGGGTGCCAAAAACCGGGGAATCACTCCTAATTGCTCTTTTTTAATTTCCCTATCTACCTGTCAGCCTGCCCTTACTCTGAACTATACCATACTCTGAACCATATTATACTTTCTATTCCCACTACTCCTACAATACTGTAAGACACCCTCTTTCCTGACACTGATTACTGCAGTAGCCTTTTGCCATATGTCCCTATTTTCATTCTTACCTATCCTGTATTTTCTCTCTAATGCAACCAAAACAAGCATAAAATTCAAAATCAAATCATATTACTTAAAATTTTAAACCCTCCAATGGCTTCTCATTGCAAATAGAATATGCAATATGGCCCTCATAGTTATACTTAACATTTACCGTTGTGCCAAATATGCTGACTTTTGTGGTGCCTGTGCATAGTGAACTCATTTGTACTGTAAGGTCCTTGCACCTCTTCCATAGCCCTGGACATCCTCTTCTCACAGATTGGTACATGAGTGGCTCCTACATTTCATTCAGATCTTAGCCTGAATGTCACCCCTTTAGTAGATGTATTTTCCTAACTACTTTAAGAAAAGGTTGTGCTCCCACACTTTATGTAATTTTCCTGGGTTCTTTTTGCTGCTGCAAAATTTGAAACCTGTTAACAGTTTATTATCTGCCTTTCACTGTCGGAATTTAAGAAACATGAGGACAGATACACAGTTTTTCCATCTCCTAGAACAGAACCTGGCACATAGCAGATACATATTTGTAGATTAATCAACAAATAGAAAACATCTGTAGGTTTAATTCTTAACAATTATCATTTGTATTGAAATATTAAGATTGTAGTTAGAAAAGGAGGCAAAACTTACTTTTTTTCAAGTTTTTATTTATTTTGAGAGAGCGTAAGCAGGGGAGGGGAATAGAGAGAGAATCCTAAGCAGGCTCCCCTCTGTAAGCACAAAGCCCAATGCAGGGCTCAAACTCATGAACCTGTGAGATCATGACCTGAGCCAAAACCAAGAGCTGGATGCTTAATTAACTGAGCCACCCGGTGTCCCTATAAAACTTATAATTTTTGTTCTGGTTAGGTTTTGAGGTTAGGTTTTTATATTTTACATTTTATAGGTAAGGAAGCCAAAACTAAGAGGTCATGTGCCTTTCCCAAGGTCACATCAATATTAAGTTCCAAAGCAGGATTCAAATAGGTTAGTCTGACACCAAAGCCTAGACATGTGCTTGTATAGATGATTTGGGTAAGAATATCACATAATGGTTTTTCAGTATAAGATAAATTCAACACAGAGATTATACACACACACACACACACACAAACACAAACACACACACACGTCACTAACATTTTTGGTTTTGTATTTTTGTATATGCTCTGTTTTTGCCAACATTTGATTGAAAATCATATTGTTTCATTGCGGTCAATACTAATCCATCAGGAAATATAGTTCCAGATAGCAACCTAAGAGACATGAATTCTGATTCCAGCTTTACTATTAATTAGCTATGCGGCCCTGGGGAAGTCAATGATGTACTCTAAGAATGGCTTTTTTGTCAGCAGTATAAAAAAGAATAGATCAAATGATCCATCCTCTAAGTAAGTTACCTCCTATCTCTAAAATCTTAACAGCTTTTAGTAGAGAATAGTGGTCTGACAAAAGCCATAGAAATAAGTTGTAACTTATCTTGATACCTGATTTATCTCTTTAATGTGACTTGCTTATATATTGATTTGCTCTTGAAAATACACATAGTAGACAGTTTTCTTGCTTTGATCACCGTCCTCCCCAAATGTAAGGATGTAACTAGAAGAATACAGATACAGAATTTAGAGATGTCTTGAATAATCTATGTTGTTTTATTGTTACCTATTGTTGACTTTCCTAATATTATCAACAGAGGTTCTCACTGTATTCTTTTATTGTTTGTAATGGTGTTTCAGTTATTCCTTTGACATTTCTAGGTATACACAAATACCGTTGGATTTACCTACTCTTTTACAATTTTATACTTTGTCTTTCTCTTGTCTAATAGTGTTGGCTAATGTCTCCAAAACAAGATTAAATAATAGTGGCATGCATGTTATCACCTTGACTTTAGTTGGAATATTTCAAGTGTATGAAGTTAATGTCTGAGCTGAAAATATGAATATTAAGAAAGGTTAATGTAAATAAATATATAAGATGTAATGTTGAAAACAAACTGCAGGAAGGCAAACCGTAAGAGACTCTTAAATATAGAGAACAAACTAAGGGTTGCTGCAGGGGAGGTGGGTGGAGGTTGGGCTAAATGGGTAATGGGCATTAAGAAAGGCACTTGTGTTGATCACTGGGTGTTATATGTAAGCGACGAATCCCTAAATTCTACTTATGAAGCCATTATTACACTGTATGTTAACTAACTTGGGTTTAAATAAAATATAAAAAAGAAAAGAAACTGCAAACTGTAAAAGATATATAATATGCCATTCATATAAAATGTTAAAATATAAAAACATACCAGGGATTAATTAATATCCAATTCAGTGTCCTGGAAAGAAAGGGGAAAGGGACAGAGAAGGAATACCCAAAGGGCTTCAGTAAGTGTTACTTATGATTACTGTTATGGTTATGATTACTGCTATGTTTGCAACATTTTATAACAAAATAATTTGATTCCCTGAAGAAACTGGAGGTGTCTGGTATAAAAAACATAAGTGTGAACTGAACACACTTTACCTTTCAAGTGAATAAATTTCCTGATTGCAGTGATCAGCTGTGTTTGCTGTCTTCTCTACCCTGAACATATAGCACATAATAGGTATTCATTAAATAATTACTGAATGAAAAACTAGAGGATGGAAAGGAGGATATTTTCATTAGTAGTCCTTGTTTCTTATTTCTCCTCATTCTCTCATACGCATCATTAATTTTTTAAGTAAAGCTTAGTTTAAATAAGTCATGTAGATTTATTTTGTGTATTAGAAACCTACAGTTTTTCTAAAAAGAAAAAACAGTGTTATCAGGTTTTCCATATGGCTTTTCAGAAATCAACATAATATTACATATATTATCCTGCCTGTGGTGTGAAACATGCAACACAAATTAATTATGGGGTGTACTACCTGTGTATCAGCAGAATGAAGTTCTGATTCAGGGTGCCTACAGTCAGATAGTACACAATGCCATCACAGTCTCCAATGCCTCCAATTGCTCAGTTATATTCTTGTTTTATCATTCTTTTGAAATTGACTATATCAATAAAACATTTCAATCTATAGTGAATTACAGACCATATACATTTTCTATCTTAAAAGAAAATGGAAAAAAGGAGCTGGATTCTATTGATGTATTTTCTGTCTGTGACAGAATATAGTAATTTTAAAAATAAATAAAATCATTTTTTAAAAACCCTCTGAATGCAGTGGATAATTACAAATTTAAATTTCCAGGGTAATTACTGAACCATCTGTATTATGAAAATTAGAACTTTTAAATGTTTAATGGATTTTTGATTGAACAGTATGGCTGTCACATAATGTAACTATGAGATCATTAACTTTTGTCATTTTTATATTTTCACATGTATAACTTCATTTTTCATTAATCATGGGTTATGTCAGAGTTGAATTCATATTCAATTTAATATTGTACTAGGATTTTCTATAGAGACCCTTGAGTTCGAACTCTCAACATTCCCAAGACCCCCAAGGACTCCTTCATAGACCTACCTATAGAGGCTTATGCTTCTTACAAATAGAGGCTATTTTTATTTTCTTGGAAATTAGGCTTTTGTGTTAGTAATTATTTAAGAACTGAGTCATGGGCCTTGATAATAAATTATCTTTATGTGAGTTTATTTGAAGACATAAGAGCAGTCGTCCCAAGGCAATACAGAATTATATGTTGATTAAAAGTTGATTCTTGTGACATTTTACCAATACCCTTTTTGTCCTCAACTATTTCTGTTTCCTTATGAGATTTAGGAAATAAAATACAACAAATCCTAAATATTGTCATAATATATGAAAAAAATGAAAAGCATGTTTATCAAGATTTCTATAAGTTATCCTGAGGGAGCAGAATTCTTGAAGTGTTTTAGATTTAAAGGTTGCTTTTCAGTCAATTCTGTGATTGGCTTAAAATCTTTTTCTTAAACGGAATAATTAATATGGTCAGTATCCAATGAGCAAAAATTGAATTATTTTGGAGAATGTACGGACACTTTTAAAATTTACTGATCACAGGCAATTGTAATTGTCCCTTTGGTATATTGGAAAGAGGACTCTTTGGATTCAGTGCTAAATTTTAATCCTAGGTTGTCATATTTTTAAGTGTGTGACTAAGAGCCTTTCCTTAATGTCTCCAATACTCAATTTTCTCAATGAGAAATGGGAATGAAAGTACTTATTCTTTCCTAGCATTTGTGAAGATTACATGTAATGCATCCAAATACTTGGTTTTTAAATAAGTACACAAAAGGCAGAAATATTATTTATTTCCTCTGTGTCTGTATAGTAGTGAATTTATTCATGTAGGCAAGAAATATTCATTGAGAAGCTAAAGTAGAATAGGAAGAACACTAATTCCTTGGGATACTGTGTTAATTAGCAAGACGGAAAATCTTCTATCATGAAGCTTACATTCTAGCGAACACACATGGTATATAAATAAGTAAACGGTCATTTCATTGTGATATATGTTATGGAGAACAGTCTGAGTGCTGGGGAATAGCTAGTTTCATGCATAAAGTTAGAGAACTCCTGACTGACTGACACCTTAATGACAAAAGTAAACTAAGCATACAAAATCAGATGCAAAGTAAAAGGTGCCATTTGTTTAGAAATCTTTTTCTTCAAAAAGCAAAACAGTGGCTAAGCAGTAATCTACAAGGTTTAGATGTGGAAATGTGGCTGTTATTTTTGACACTGACTGTGAAATACTATTAGAACATTTTTGTGTGTGGAATTTTCTAAAATAGTATTTTTAATTTTTCTTGAAGCAAAATCAGTTTTTAATCCATGAAAAATTAATGTGCCATAGGAGATGTGTTACTTGGACATCTAATGAGCTATTAATTTTCAATAAAACTATGAAGATTAATGGGTTCATTCTGAGGAGAGGAGTATTCAACTTGAAATAGAGATATTTGAGGCAACTTAATCTGTTCTCTTGGGAGTAAAGTTTTTAAATTTCACTTTCTAAACATAGGTCTACTTCTGTAAGATGTTGAATTTATCTTAATACAAGGAAAGTGTAAGTTACAGTGAGAAGTTTTGTTTCAAAGATTCACAATACTCATCTTTGGGCATGAGGAAAGGTTTATTATTTTGATGACATAGCCCAACTCTCTAGAATATTAATCATTAAAAAAGGCAAACTCTCCTATGTATTATCATGGTCAGTTTTCTTCTCTTCACATTTATATGCCTGATGGGCTTTCTCTATTACATTATAATTATACGCATGCTTCTCTACCAAAACATGGACTGCTCTAGGCAGCAAGACCTATTATTCATCTTTGTTAGACACCTTGCCTAGTGTCTAACTCACAGTCACTATTCGTTAAATTTTTTAAGTTTATTTATTTTGAGAGGGTGCACGCGTGCACACACACAAGCAGGGGAGGGAAAGAGGAGGAGAGAGAGAATCCCAACCAGGCTCTGCTGATAGCACTGGAGCCTGACAATGGAGCTAAATCCCAAGAACCATGAGATCATGACCTGAGCCAAAATCAAGAGTCAGTCAGCCAGACTGCCACTTAAGACCCCCTCATTAAATTTTTATGAGATTAAAAAAGGAATAGGATTCTAGGAATAGAATTCAATCCAGGAATAGAATTTGCTTCAAGAGTTAAAACCATCTTTAAAAGATAATGTTCTTGTTTTTGTTTTATTAAATTGAAGTTAGTTAACGTACAGTGTAGTGTTCTACTCTGCAGGAGTAGAACCAGTGATTTATCACTTACATACAACACCCAGTGCTCATCCCCAGTGCCCTCCTCCATGCCCATCACCCATGCAGCCCATTCCCCACCCCAACCCTCCAGCAACACTGTCTGTTCTCTGTATTTAAGAGTCTCTTATGGTTTGCCTCCCTCTCTGTAAGAATATTTAATATGAGTCAATGAACAAACTATATTGTAGAATCTTCTAAAATGTAAAGATTACTTAATCATTACAATCAAGTCTGTCATTGGATTACCAAAAATGAATAGATCAGTCGATCGATATTTAGGTTTTGACTTACTAACATTTTTGCTTTGGTTTGACATCTGTGTCAAATGATGCTTCTTTGTAGAAATTTCCTTTGTTAAGCAAGAATACCTCTTTTCCTCTAGATATCATCAGATATTTTTGAAGGCCCTGATTAAAGGTACTAAATAACATTTTAGTATTAATAGGAACATCTAGGGGCACCTGGGTGTCTCAGTCGGTTAAGCGTCTGACTTTGGCTCAGGTCATGATTTCACAGTTTGTGGGTTTGAGCCCCGCATCTGGCTGTGTGCTGACAGCTCAGAGCCTGGAGCCTGCTTCGGAGTCTATGTCTCCCTGTCTCACTGCCCCTCCCCCATTCATGCTCTGTTGCTCTCTGTCTTAGTAATAAATAAACATAAAAATGTTTTTAAAAATAATAGGAACATCTACACAAAAGACTACTTTATTCAATAATAAATCATATATTTTATTGTATTACAGTTGAATATTGTTCTAATGCTCATTAAACTTCATGAATCAGAAAAACATGGCAGTAAATTTCATGTGTGAAACACCACTGAACGACTGTAGGATTTTACTAACATTTTTTTTTACTAAAGGCACTACTTTATAGAGTCTGTAATGAGTTGTTCATATTATGGAAATGCCTCTTTATATGTAACTCTGATTACCTCTGCATACTACTTGGGTGAAAAACTTTATAGTATTTAAAACCAAAATATACTTATTTCTAAATCATCCTAACAAAAATGTTTCTTATTTGCTTATCAGTTTTAACATTTTGTGTTGAGACAAGTTTAGATTTTCAGAGTTGCAAACATTTTGTGGAGAGAACCCAACTCCTCCTTATGTTAACATCTTATATAAACACAGAACAGTGATCAAATGTAAATTTTAATATTGTAATACTTTTAAGTAAACTACAGAATTTGTTGGATTTTACCAGTTTTGCTACTAATGTCTTTTTCTGGTCCAGAATCTCCTATTTTATTTGGTCATCATGGATATTCCAGTTTGTGGCAGTTACTACTCTTTCCTTGCCTTCAAACCTTGACACTTTTGAAGAGTATTATTCATTTATTTCGTAGACTATCCTTCAATTTGGGTTTGTCTGCTATTTTCTCTTAATTACATTGAGGCTACCACAGACTAAGATGATGTCTCAGTGCATCATATGAGAGGAAATAGGATGTCAATATTTATTACTCATGTTAACTGTGCTCGCTCAAGTTAAGTTACTGTTTGTCAGGTTTCTCCACTGTAAAGTTACCGTTTTTCTTGTAGGACTGTAGTTTTAAATCATTTGACTTTGGAAGACAGTTTGGGGAGTTGTTTTAAGTCCCTAGATAACCTGGTAAAGAAACTGGTTTCATATTTTTGTCTCTTTAGTGCTCAGTATTTTCATATAGAATGTGGGGAATTAGATAAGGTCTGTTAGAAATCTTTCAGTTTTAATATTCTGTGACTTAATTACTCTGAGGAGAACTCAAGCGAGTTAAGAGATGTCCCATACATATCCTAGCTGTTTGCAAATTAGCCTCAAGTCCATCTTTGATTTTGATGTGGCTTTGGAGATAAATACCTTGACAAATTCCTGTTTAACAAGGGCATTATATATTGAAAACAACTTAAATTGAGACAGTTTATAAATTCCTAATGAAAATCTATTTTATTACATATATTTGAAGTTATTTTTTAGTCTGATATTTGTTAGTTTAAAACATTCGCAGTTTTATCTGGCCTCAGAAATAGTAACATTAGAAGAATTTTAATTTCTGAAATATTCTGTCAGCTTATTTTTTATCCTAATACAATTTGCAGTTTTCACTTTGATAAATTCCATTCAGTGAAATCAAGTTATGTAAGAAATAAATTAATATAGTTTTCATTAAGGGAGTTTGTGGTACTTTTTGAATGTCTTCTACTCATTCTCTAAAGTAATATTAAGGTTGTATGTAACATTACCATTTATGTAAATCATTTCTTTGACAGTGATTTGATACATATGGGCTATAACTATCCTTTACTTAGAATGTGAAAACTCAGCAAAGGAAATATGAAATGTATTTTCTCTTTCTTTTTTTTTAAATTGTGGTTTCAGTTAAAATGGCCAAAGATTATGATTTTTCTAATGGCAGTATAGAAGTTAGTTTTGTTAAAAAATTAACCTTAGGGCCTTACTAAGCAAAAAAAGAATTTTCTTTTAAAATATAAGGTGTCTTTTTAATCTGTGGTGCATTAAACTTCTCATTGTATTGTGAAGGATAAAAAAATGCTGTCACACCCTATTAAAGATGGCACTCTTGGAGCGCCAAGGTGGCTCAGTTGGTTAAGCGTCCACCCTCACCTCAGGTCATGATTCACTGTCTGTCCTCTGTGCTGACAGCTCAAAGCCTGGAGCCTTCCTCACATTCTGCGTCATCCTCTCTCTTTGCCCCACTCTGTCTTCTGTCCCTCAAAAATGAATAAACACTAAAAAAAAAAATTAGAAAAAAGATGGCACTCTTCTAGTGGCCAATTCCAATATCATGGTTATTGCTTATATTAATAAACAACTATGCTACATCTAAGTATTTTCCAGCTTTTTAATTCAGTTATGGCTGAAAATTTCTAGTCATAGTAAACAATGCATATAGATCTGAAAACTTCAGTGAGCCAATCTCTGATTTTTAAAATCCAACTTAGAAATCTTTTGACGGCTCTACTTTGGTGATCACCCTATCTCATATCTCACATATTTCAGCCATTTTTAGACCTTATTTTTGCTTCATTTTAATTTAGTAGAATTTTTTTAAATCTCTGGGAATTTAAACTTAGAAATCTTTTGACTACTTTGGTGATCACCTTATATCTCACATATTTCAGACATTTTTAGACCTTATTTTTGCTTCACTTTAATTTGGTAGAATTTTTTAAATCCCTAGGAATTTAAATATATATATGTATATTTAGGGTAAAAAAATAAAACAGCATAAATTTAGAAATCTCTCTTCTCCTTGAATGTCTGTGGGGAAAGTAGAAATTTATATGTACTGTCTTTAAATATTAGCACATTTGGGATTTTTGAAATGTTACACTTAGTGAATAGATGATTTATATAAAAATATTTTCAGAAGAACCGCTTTAAATATATCCCAGTATACTATAAACTTTTATGTTTGTTTCATTTTCAAAATGAAAGAATAAGTCAAAAACCCCAGAAAATACCTAAAAGAAATGGGGATAAGTAAAATGCCTAATAAAGAGTTCAAAGTAATGTTCATAAGGACACACCCCAGACTTGAGAGAGGAGTGGATGAACTCAGTGAGAACTTCAACACAGAGAAAGAAAAAAATATATATTTTAAAACAAAAGAGGTGAAGAATGCAATAACTGAAATGAAAAATACACTAGAGAGAAACAACAGATTAAAGAATACAGAACAGATCGGCAATGTGGAAGACAGTACAGTGGAAAACAACCAAACTTGAACAGCAAAAAAAAAAAAAGAATTTTAAAAAATGAGTACAGGTTAAGCGATCTCTGGAACAGAGGGTGAGTAGTCCCAGACAGAGGGTCACAGAGGAAGCGAGATGGAAACAGAAAACCTGTGAAGAAATAATAACTGAAAACTTGTCTAGCCTGAGGAAGGAAACAGACCTCCAGGTCCAGGAAGTATAGAAAGCCCCCAAATAAGATGAACCCAAGGTTTCACACCAAGGCACATAATAATTGAAATGGCAAAAATTAAGGATAGAGAGAGAATCTTTAAAGCAACAAAAGAAAACAGTTAACATACAAGGGAAACCCCATTAGGCTATCAGCTGATTTTTCAGCAGTAACTTTGTAGGATAGAAGGGAGTGGCATGATATATTTAAAGTACTGATAGGAAAACCTACAACTAAGAAAACTCTATCCAGAAAGGTTATTATTTAGAATTGAAGGAAAGATAAGGAGTTTCCCAGACTAACAAAAGTTAAAATTCATCAACACTGAGCCAGCCTTATAAGGGGAAAAGAAAAGGCAAAAGTAAAAGAAAGAGAACTGTGACAGGAAAAATGTTTACTGGTAAAAGCAAACACATAGTAAAAGTAACACATCAATCACTTATAAAGCTAATGTGAAGGTTAAAAGACAATTGTATCTAACAAAAATTAGTCAATGAATAAGCAAAATAAAAAGATGTAAAATGTTACATCATATACGTAAAACATGCAGAAAAGAATAAAAATATAGTGCTTTTAGAAAGTTTTTCAACTTAAGCAACTTAATGCAAACTGTGTATACACAGGATTTTATAAAAGAACCTCATGGTAACCACAAACCAGAAACTGTAATAGATACACTAAAAGTAAAAAGAAAGGAATCCAAGCATGATAATAAGTCATCAAATCACAAGGGAAGAAGAAAGAAACAGAAAAGAACTACAAAACAACCAGAAAACAGTTAACAAAATAGCAATTAAGTACATACCTATATTAGTTACTTTAAATATAAATGGACTAAGTGCTCCAGTCTAAAGACAAAGGGTGACTGAATAGATAAAAACCAAGAGTTGTCTATATGCTTAGCTACAAGAGATTCACTTCAGGCCTGAAAAACAAACAAACAAAAAAGCTGGGGTAACAATACTTATATCTGACAAAATAGACATTAAAACAAGTGTTGTAGGGGGCGCCTGGGTAGCTCAGTCAGTTAAGTGACCAACTCTTGATTTCAGCTCAGGTCGTGATTTTCCTGTTCAAGAGTTTGAGCCCTATGTTGGGCTCTCTGCTCTCTCTCTGTTCCTCTCCCACTCACACACACGTGCACTCCTTCTCTCTTTCTGTCAACACGAATAAATATTTGAAAAAAGAAAATAATAGTTTATAATTATATCAAACATAATAAAATACCTAAGAATAAATTTCACCCAGGAGGTAGAAGGCCTGTACTTTGAAAACTATAACACACTGATGAAAGAAATTGAAGAAGACACAAATAAATGGAAAGATATACCATGTTCATCATTTGGAAGAACAAATAATGTTAAAAATGTTCATCTTACCCAAAGCAATATACAGATTCAGTGCAGTTTTATCAAAATGCCAATAGTATTTTTCACAGAACTAGAAGAAATAGCCCTAAAATCTGCATGAAACCATAAAAGACTTCAAATAGACAAAGCAGTCTTAAGAAGGAACAAAGGTGGAAGTATCCCAGATTTCAAACTATACTACAAAGCTATAGTAATAAAAACAGCAGTATGATACTGCCCAGAAATAGACACATAGATCAGTGAAACAAAATACAGAGCCCAGAAAGAAGCCCATGATTAATGGTCAGTCTTCAACAAAAGAAACAAGAACATGCAATGGAAAAGACTTTTCTACAACTGATATTGGGAAAACTGGACAGATAATGCAAAAGAATGAATCTCAACCACTTTTCTTACACCATGCACAAAATAAACTCAAAGTGGATTAAAGACCTAAATGTGAGAACAGAAACCTTAAAAATCCTAGAAGAGAGCACAGGCAGTAATTTCTCTGACATCCGTCACAACAACATTTTTCTGGACATCTCTCCTAAGGTGAAGAAACAAAACAAATATAAACTATTGGGACTGCATCAAAGTAAAAATCTTTTGCACAGCAAAGGAATCAATAAAAACAATGTACTGAATGGGAGAAGATATTTGCAAATGATAAGGGGTTAATATACAAACTATATTTTAAAAACTTCTACAACTCAATACCAAAAACAAAACCAAAAACTCCAGTTAAGAATCTGACTTCCGGTCAGGTTATGATCGCACAGTTTGTAAGTTAGAGCCCTGTGTTGGGCTCTGTGCTGACAGCTCAGAGCCTGGAACCCTGCTTCAGATTCTGTGTCTTCCTTTCTCTCTGCTCCTCCCCTGATCATGCTGTCTCTTTCTTCTACAAAAATAAATAAACATTCAAAAATACTAAAAAAAAAAAAAAAAAAAAGTCAGAGGAACTGAATAGACATTTTTCCAAAGAAGGTATACAGATTGCCAACAGGTACATGAAAAGATGTTCAATATCACTGACCATCAGGGAAATGCAAATCAAAACCACAGAGACCACTTAGTATCAAAGTGGCCTGGGTGCCTGGGTGGCCAGTTCAGTTAAGCGGCTGACTCTTGTTTCAGGTCAGGTCATGATCTCAACGATTCATGAGATCAAGCCCCCATGTTGGGGCTGACAACACAGAGCCTGCCCGGGATTGTCTATCTATCTCCCCCTACCCAACTTGCACTCTCGTTCTCAAAAATAAATAAACTTAAAAAAAAAAATACCAAGAGTTGGCAAGGATGTGGAGAAAAAGGAACACTAACACACTCTTGGTGGGAATGTAAATTGGTACAGCCACTGTGGAAAATAGCTTGGAGTTTCCTCCAAAAGTTAAAAATAGAAAAACCATACAACACAGTAATATTACTTCCGGATATTTACTCAAAGAAAAGAACAACAGTAATTCAAAAGATACATGTACCCCTATGTTTACTACAGCATTATTTATCATAGCCAAGATTTGGAAGCAACCTAAGTGTCAGAAGATAGATAGCTGAATGGATAAACAAAATTGTGGCATATATACACAGTGGAATATGTAATAGATGGACCTAGAGACTATTATGCTGAGTAAAGTAAGACAGAGAAAAACAAATACAGTATTATTTCACTTATACGTGGAACTAAAAACAAGGAACCAGAAACACTTCTAAATAGAACAAACATAAGTGCCAGAGGGCAGGGCCGTGGGGAATGGAAACATAGGTGAAGGGGTCAAAGAGATACAAAATTTCAGTTATAAAAACAGTCATGGAGATGATAAGTACAGAATAGGGAATATAGTCAGTATTTTGGTTTTGTATGGTGACAGATGGGAATGATACTTACTGTGGTAAGCACTGAATAATATATATATATAGTTGTCAAATCAGTATGTTGTACATCTGAAACTAATATACCATTATGTCAACCATGCTTCAATTAAAATAAATAAAAACATAAATAATGCACTACATGGAAATATATATATATAGAGAGAGAGAGAACTTTTGCTTTCATCACTTGAAAATATATTTATGTTGGATCATTACAAAATTTAAGGTATTTTAGTTTTGTTTTTATTTTTTTCTATAATCAGTGCTGACTACATATCAACTTACCAATGTGAATACTTCAAACCAAGTAAATATCTTTTAAACCAAAAATGTTACAAATGAAGGCGAGTTATCAAGGTAGGGGCTTCTAATGCAGAATCTAGCATACACTTCTATGCTGATTTCTCAGATATTAGACTTCTAAAGGAGAGTTGTTTTTTTTTTTATCATAACACCATAAGCTCCATATGAAGAGAAGAGTGGTATTCTCAGCCCTAGAAGTTTCATATCGTAAACATATGAAATATCTAAAAATTCATGTTATGGAAATTGTGCTTTTTATTCAAGTTGATGGGAAAATATAAGGATTTAAGCTTACAGAAGTGAATTTATGCTTATTAAGAGCCTACTTTAGCTCACCCTTACCACCCATCATTCATTTCATTTCCTTTTATGCTATCTGTTTTGCCAGAGTGTCACTGTCCACTCACTGATCTTCATTTCCTTTATTATAAATATGCCCTCTCCAGATGGTTGTGCTGGTCCATAGGGTTTTTCTGGCTATGGTAAACACTGGGAAATCCAGTGTTTTACTTTTAACTTTCCCATTTTCATGCTGCCAAAAGCCACAACAAAGTAAAACGTGACAAGAACTAAAGACTCAGAAAAGCAAACCTACTCTATTAGATTTGCTGCAGAAACACAAATTGGAGATAAGTGACTGCTCAACAAATGAAACAGAATTGTTCATATATTCTCATACATGAAATTAGATATTCATTTCTGCCTTTTTTCTGCTTTACTTGCTATTAAAATAAAGAATATGATTTTGTAACATTAAAGGAAATTTCCTTGATTATTTCTTTTCTGAACCACTAAGTAGAAAGAAAAAGGTAGAAATTTGCAAATGAGCTCCATTCTTTGTAGTGACAGAAATGTTTGAGCTAGGTTTACCAAGAACCTCCCGAGTTAATTTTATAATATATTCCTAGACTTTCTAATTGAATATGCAACTTCTGTCATAAGGAAAAAAAAAATCTTATGCTTTTTACAGTAGATTTAATTAAGCATTTCTTGTAAGTTCATTTCAGTATCTATCATGGCCCACTAAAGATGGAATTCAGTTATAAAATGGTAGATTAATTGCCTTTTGTATTAAATGAAATAAGAATCTCAAATATGCAAAGTCAGGAAATTTAATTGTGGTCTTCAATTGCTTATTCAACGCATTGGAAAACTGAATGCAGAAGTACAGAAAAAAGAGCCAAAGGTTGTTAAATGTAGCACATCACACACATCTTGCATTTTACTTAATGATCCAAGTGTTTATTACTATGAAGGAAATGCACCATTTAAAGAATTATGGTGGAATTGTAAAACATTAAAAACTCTAATTAATTTTAGTCTGAAGCATGCAGCATGCTCATTTTGCCTAAAACATTTTCATTATCATCAGTATTTTTCCAGTTATTAAGATAAATTTTTTCTTCATTGTGCAGCACCAGCATATTTTCTGTATTAAAAGCACAATCTTAAAAGCTATTAAGAATTACATCTGGAATATAGTTGAAGTGAATAAAAGAAAGCAGTTTTTGACCACAGATTGGAACAGAATATGTTGCTTTTCGATACCTATTCTATAACTAACAGATTAAGTATATATCTTTTTTGTCAGAAGCTATATATATAAATATACATACACGTATATATTCACTAACATTTTTTTTTAATTTTTTTTAAAATGTTTTATTTATTTCTAGGAGAGAGACAGCATGAGTAGGGGAGGGTCAGAGAGAGAGGGAGTCACAGACTCTGAAACAGGCTCCAGGCTCTGAGCTGGCAGTCAGCACAGAGCCCGACGCGGGGCTCGAACCCACGAACCACGAGATCATGACCTAAGCGAAAGTTGGACACTTAACCAACTAAGCCACCCAGGCGCCCCTCACTAACATTTTTAAAAAGACCATTGTTAAAGCATAAAGATAATTTTGATTATTAATTTGAATCCAACTACAGTAACTCTTTTCTGATTAGCCAAAGGAATATTTAAAATCTAAAGACAATAAAAGCAAATAGAAATAAGTTAGTGCTTAGCTGCACCTCCTTCCATCATTTTACTGTTGTACTGCCGTGTTTATGTCTACTATAAGTAACACATTCAGTAAAGTAAAAACTGAAATAATTCTCTTTGTAAACAGTGACCTCCATTATGCTTACTTATTTCCGGAGATAGTTCAAAGGGCATGATTATAAAGGGATTTAAAAGTCTGATGTTTTCTGTTGGTAAAAGTAATCCATTCTCAAAGTAGAAAAGTAAGAAAATACATGAAAGCACAAATGGAAATAAAAATAAAGAACATCACCATTATGAAAATTTGAGATACTTTGAAAGGAATTTTAAGTAGAACAATGGAAAGCAAACTATTTTAGCTGTTATGTTTTCAATGTAGGCAGCCACAGGCACCTTGAATTTTTTTCCACATAAGATCTTTGCATATACATGATGCGTAATTGTGAATGCAGAAAACCTTTCGTTAAGTCACCATTTATTAAATTGCATTTTGAAATAATTTTAGATTTAAGAAAAACTGCAAAAATAGTACAGATAATTTCCATTTGCCCTTTATCCAGCTTGCTAACATGTTCCCAACTTCTATAACTAAATGACTGAAACCAGGGAATTAACCTCGAGACAATACTATTAACTTCTGCATAGACCATATTTAAATTTTGCCAGTTTTCCCTCTAATATCCTTTTTGTGGTCCAGGATCCCATCAGTCTTTAATCAGCATGTTCCCTTAGTCGTCTTCCATCTGTGACAGTCCAAACTTTGTATGATCTTATGAAGACTACTGTTTAATTATTTTATATAGTATTTATCTGATGTTTTCTCATGATTAGATTGAGCTTATTAGGAAGGATACCACAGATCTGATGTTCCCTTTTTAGTGCATCATAGCAAAGGGTTGATTACTGTGAATAGGTCTTACTGGTGATGTTAACCTTGATCACCTGGGTATGGTGATATTTGACAGGTATCTGTACCATAAAGTATTCATGAAACCTTCTTTAAAGAAAAAACAAAGAATGGGGAAAGTTGTCCCTTTGTATACTACTCCTTCAAGAGAAATCAGTTACAATTTGACTGTCAATAGGGTTAATACAGAGTTATCTGTACTCACAGGCTAATTTGAGTCCAAATTTACCTGAGCGGTAGACATTCTAACTGCTAAAATAATTGCCCTTTATTTGGAGTTGGTTACCTTCTAAGAGAAGGGAAAGGCAGGATGGATTGGTTTTATTAATTGGCATCGATTCTTTGAACTATTATGAGAACTAAGACAGTTTTATAAATAAGGAAAATTGAGGGTGCTTCTGTTCCAATTAATAGTGGAAGCTTGAATAGCATTTAAACAAAAACTTGCCAGTTTTTTTCATTGGTAAGAGAGATTTAGCTTAGATAAGAATGGCAGTGTTTTTACTGGTCTCTCTGCTGGAATAACTCCCTCAGTGTTATGTTGCCACCAGGAGCATGAGACCATAATCCCATGGACTGTGGATGCCTAGACGTTCTCATTCTCCTTACTACAACAATGCTGTCAGTGTAAAAAGAGCAGGAAGGCTAACGAACCACCATTAGTTATTTGGCATTATGAGTTATTGTTGTTATTATATGAGTGGATATTCTTGAAATTCCACCTGTAATGAGCAGATCTGCTGGGTTATTACAATCAACATGTTTTCTGGAATATGAATTAGCACACTTCAGTGTTAAGAGGTAAACCTGTCTACACTTTCCAGTGGCCCCAAAGGGTACATTTTCTTGCTGGCTGCTTCAGAACACTTCATGAAACAAATGTCAAAATTGTCAGCACTGTCACTAAGAAAATGATCCGTGTAGCAAGGGTCTTCTTTTGCTAGGAAACAGATGTCTTATCTCAGCAAAGAGTAACAAAAACCTGCCATTTATCAGAAGAAATTTTTGACTGCCATTGATATCCAGTAGTGAAGAAATACTTTTTGGTAAAAAGTTTTTTTTTTTTTGTTTTTTTGTTTTTTGTTTCATTCATTATGAAGTCGTTAGTCAATGATACTTGATTTTCTGCCTGCGCTATTTTAATGCTTTTCTTAATTTTGAATTGCTTATAAAGGTCTTCTACAAATTAGCACTTGGAAACAAAAAAACAAAGCAAACTCTAAAATCCTTTCTGGAGGTTTATAGTATCTAAATATACTGTTTTTGTTTATAATGATAAAATCTGTTACTGTTGGGGTGCTTGGGTGGCTCAGTCAGTTGAGCATCTGACTCTTGATTTTGGCTAAGGCCATGATCCCAGGATCATGAGATTGAGCCCCATGTCAGGCTCCATGCTGAGCATGGAGCTGGCTTAAGATTCTTTCTCACCCTCTGCCCCTCTCCCCTGCTCGCTCTCTCAAATTAAAAAAAAAAATCTTTTATTGCTATTTTCGTTATTTTGATGATGTTCTACTATAACAATTACAGTGTGTTGTACTCTACCATTAGGGTTAAATGCCTTCCCCACCCACTTCATAATCCTTTTCATCATCCAAATCACAGTTATCTTTGTACAGAGGAAAAAGGAGACAGGATCTTGTTACCTATGGAAACGGTTTAAAGGCACAGAAAGGCACGATCCTGTAAGACATGTCCTCAGCATAAGGAAAAATGTGGAACAGTTCTTTACCTGTCCGGAGCAGGAGGCAATGTTAGAAGAGATGTGCATTCATAAACTATGGTTGACCCTTGAATAACATTAGGGGGCTAGGACTGCTAGGAATTTACCCAAGGGATATAGAAATGCTGAGGCATAGGAGCACATGTACCCCAATGTTCATAGCAGCACTCTCCACAATAGCTAAAACCTGGAAAGAGCCTAAGTGTCCATCAACAGATGAATGGATCAAAAAGATGTGGTTTATCTATACCATGGAATACTACATGGCAATGAGAAACAATGAAATCTGGCCATGTGTAGCAACATGGATGGACCTTGAGAGTGTTATGCTGAGCGAAATAAGTCAGGCAGAGAAAGACAAATATCATATGTGTGCACGTATAGGAGGATTAGGAGGAACTTAACAGAGGACCAAGGGGGAGAAGAAGGGCGGAAATGGTGGGGGAAAGGGGAGAGGCAAACCATGAGAGACTCTTGAATGCTGACAAAAACTGAGGACTGGTGGATGTGGGGGGGGAGAGGGAGGGGCATGGAGGAGGGCACTTGTGGGGATGAGCACTGGGTGTTACGTGGAAACTAATTGGACAATAAACTATTTGTAAAAAAAAAAAAAACAAAACATTAGGGGGCTAGGTGTGCCAGCAACCTGCATGTGACTTTTGACTACCCCTAAATTTACTAATATACCTTACCACTGACCAGAAGCCTTACTGATAACATAATTAACACATATTGTTATGTATATATATATACTGTATTATAATAAAGTTAGAAAAGAGAAGATGTTGACAAAATCAGAAGAGAAAAAAACATTTACAGAACTGTACTATATTTCTTTAAAAAAAAATCTGTGTTTAAATAGATAAATTCAATGCTACCTAACAAAAAATGTCTTGCCGCCTTTACCTGCTGTCAGTGTCTTACCTGAAGAAGACAGCAGTTAAGCATAAAGCAAAATTTGCTTCTTAATAGGAACTAATCAAAATGTAATCTCTATAACCTCTAGAAACTCTTGTCCAAAAGTGGAAGGGAAACTACCTGTTCAAGAGTCAATCAAACATAATACTTACTCTGTTAGGTAGAGATAAATTGGGGAAAAAAATTAAACATACAGTGACTATTATGCTTAGAAAAATATATTAAAATTACATTACCAAAATTACATTCAAAGACTCATCCCTTGTATGCAACATATTTATAAATGATTCAGGTTTGTTTATAATACTGATAATTTCTCTACTTTTCTGGTGTTGACAAAGTCTAAATCATAGATGCTGTTGAACTTAGAGACAAAGTATAGAAAGGAAGCTTTCTCCACCTTAATGTTTACAGGCAAGGATGTGGTTTTTTCATGGGAAACAAATATATACACTTTGATTGGCATTTACTTAATAAAGTCAATTTACTAAGAGCTCAACATTGATTGAATTTGGTTTTATAAGATTTAGAGATAGGGGGTGATGTATTTGGGGATACTGATAATATTACTGTTGTTTAGAGATACTTAAGAAATTGCTTCCTGTGCTTTAATTAACTCAGTAGACAATCCTTTTTAATTTCAGTTAATAAAAATGAAAGATCTCACCTGATAATTATTAGAAATATTAGGAAAGCAAGACTGCTTTGTACTTGGTTTTGTTGAAAGAACATAGATGATGAAATGGGTTACAGATTGTAAGGTGAAATATTTCTCCAGACTCTCATTATTTACACTTTGGAGGTCACCATTTAATATTGAACACAAGATGCACTTCATTCTTATGGGGATGGACATTATGAAGTCACTTCATTTATTCACCATGTTCCACAGGAACCCGCTATGAATTATGAAGCCACACTTAGAATCGAAACTATAGAAGATTGTAAGCATTCGATAGCCTGACGTGCCCATGTTTCCTAGTTTAGAGCTGACTGATCTTCAGATAACATATGGTGGTACAAGTAATTGGAAAATTGGCAGACCTGTCAAGAAAGTACATTAGATGAAACAAGAATGCCATGCTGGAGCACATAAAGTATCTCAGAAGTTAAATTTATTTTTATCAAACAGTGAAGTAAAAATACCTGATTCACCTCCCTAAAATAGATAATTTTTATGGGCAGGTGTTTTCAAAAGTAATTTGAGGTCATTAATAAAATAAGCTGCTTTTAAGAACATATAGAAAATTTTAGTCAATGTGTAGTGCAAATGAGCACCCACTGTAATATTTATATGTTACATAATTTTATCATTTTGTTTCTAACCTCTTTTCTAGGATTACCAGAATCACAATAGTTAATTCTTCAGAAAAGCAGAATTAAAATGTATAAGCATAGCTGATAAAATGCCCTAAAGTTTATATTTTAATGTTTTCTAAAATTTATTTCACAGGAAGATGAAAATGAAGCTGAAAGAAAAAATATATCTCAGGAGCTCAGCATGGAACAGAAAAATCCAAAGAAATAAAGGATTTTCTGTAGTGTTTTGAAAAGTTTGAAATTTATGTAGTAGCAGATAAAATTTCTAATTGTAAAATGTTAAATTGTAAAATCTAATTTGCAAAATGTTCTCAATAAAGCATTGAAAATGAAATAGGACCTTGTCCTTAGAATTTGTATGTCTTCTGAAGCAATCTAAACTTTTAATAAAAGACCTTTAATTTAAAAACAAAAAAATTCTAAACTGAAGTCTGAGAATACAAACAGAATTTTCTCTCATCTGTAACCTGTAATCTGTAAGTACTAATACATCTGGATGACCTAAACAAAATATCTCTCACAGTCATTTTTCTGCTTACTAGGCTCTGTTCAGGGGCATTAAGAGAATTCCAATTATTAATATAAAGAAAAATCAAGAGGAAACACATGAATGTGAAAACACTTGAAACCAAACAGTGCCACAAGGTGAAATACCATTTTGTGATTTCATCAACTCATGTATAACATACTATTCTAGCATTCCAAGTAAGGGTTAAAAAAAAAAAAAGATTTAACATTCTCTGCAGCAGAAGTAGTGCCATGACTTTTAATTCACTAAATACTAAGGACCTACCTACTATTTGCTGTGCCCTACGCACTTTCCTGGATATTTCAAGAACACTTTCCCATCTGTACTTCTTTGGCTTAGGAATTTTCTAAAATTCCTTTGATACTTATCTTTATCAGAATTTTCATAACTAGCCATTTTACTTCCCCTGGTTCTGATTTTTTAGCTATCATTTGCCAACTATAGCAGGAGCAGTGAATCTACTTGCTATTTGCAGAGTCAGATGTTTCTGGCAGATGTCTTTGTTTGATTATCTAAGGCAGAGTTTTTTAAAAAGAGCAGCAGAACTTTGGAGGGCTTGTAAGAGAATGTCAGCATACAAGTTCTTCCCTGTGAGAATAGAATCTGGGTAGTTGCCCTGGAGCCACAGTTTTACCACATGCATCTGACAAGTTGAGTAAAGGTGTGACAGTGGGACATGCTGACAGTCAATGATACAATGAGCGGAAATGGGAAAAACTATAAGGCAAGATAGAAAATTCATTGATACACAGCCTCAAATAATGTAACTGTGGATATCAGTAAAACATTCATATCCCACATACCAGACTCCTTGGGTGAATTTTGGAACAAAGACTTTGAGGCAAATGCCTGCGAGGGCAGGTTGGAGTCTAAAGCAGGCCTTTATAATAAGCAAATATAAAAACTAATTTGACATTTTCCCCCATTTTCTTTCTGTTTTTGAGTTAGATGTGAGTCTATTTCCAAATACCCTGTTCACGTAGACTGGCATTACATTACTAGTGTTACTTTTAAAAAGCAGCAGTAATACATGATTCATAGCATTTATTATTATGTTGCAGGTACTAAATGCTTAGTGTACATTATGCCACTAATCATCCCTGTTAACATGTAAGATGGTTACTATTATTTTTCCCATTTTCCAGTGATCAATCTGAGGTTTAGACAGGGGAAATAAGTTAACTAAGGTTATGTAGCTTGTAACTGGCAGAGCAAGACTTCAAACCCAAGCAGTCTCAGCCAACAATATCACATTTAATTACTGTGGAAACACCTATTAATACCATACCTCTTTCAATCCACTATCTTCCCCTAAAATGTACAGTGTTGCTCATTAGCACCTCATACATCACCTGCTGCTTCTCTTTTATTTAGTTATTCCTCTTCCCCAACTTCTTAGCCATGCGTAATTTATTTTGAAGACTTTGGCTTAAGTGAAATAAGTGAAACAATTATAACTACCATTTCACCTGCTCGAAAACATAAGAATCCTGCTCTATCTCTTGTACATTAAGTTATGATGAAACAAGTATAAAAGCAGCTTATTGTTTCTCTATGGTTTTTCAGTAACTTTTTGGCCATTTTTTCCCGGTAAATTTTGAGTGCTTTGCCATCTCATCTCTTGACTAGTTTTCTTTCTAAAATGAGTTGCTGAATAGTATGAGAGGCACACTGAGCCACCGGACAGGCATTTTAAATATTTATATTTAAGTCATACCTTTAACCATTTAACCCCCAGTTTTCCGTTTTAACTTTTTCTTTTCAAAAAAGCATACCCCTTGGTTTAGGACAGTGAGTGATGAAGTAAAATTTTAAGGGTCCATACATTCATGCCATCAATAAATACCTATACATCCTGTTGTAACCCAATTAGATTGCCCACATTATGTAACTCATTAAATTGATCACTTTGAATCAGATTATACATACTTTGTATTTTTAAATATTTTATAGAATACATTTTGTATTAGCTCAGGCTGCCATAACAAAAGCCCCCAGGCTGGTAGCTTAAACAACAAAAATTGATCCTTTCTCAGTTCTAGGGGCTGGAAGTCCCCAGTTTTGGTTTCTGGTGAGGGCACTTCACTGCATCCTCACATGGTCTTTCCTTCGTGCATGTATGAGGCAAGAGAGCAGGCAAGCTCTCTGGTTTCTTCTTAAAAGAACACTAATCCGACCATCAGGAATTTAACTTTATGACCTAATTTCATCTTTTTTTTTTTTTAATGTTTTTTATTTATTTCTTAGGAGAGAGAGAGAGAGAGAGAGAGAGAGACAGCGTGAGCAGGGAGGGTCAGAGAGAGTGGGAGTCACAGACTGAATCAAGCTCCAGGCTCTGAGCTGGCAGTCAGCACAGAGCCCGACGCGGGGCTCGAACCCGCGAACTGCAAGATCATGACCCAAGCGAAAGTTGGACGCTTAACCGACTAAGCCACCCAGGCGCCCCAGTGACCTAATTTCATCTTAATTAGTTCCTTACCCCAAAGATAGCCATACTGGAGGGTTAGGGCTTCAATATATGAATGTGAGGGTTTGAGGGGCCACATTTGATCCCTAACAGATTTAAGTAAGTCCAAGTGCCTCTCTCCATTAATAACTATTCTAGTTGTTAAAAACCACTAGAGCAAAGTCCTAATGAAATGTCTAGTATTCCACCTGCTCCAAAACATGAGAATCCTGCTTTATGTTTTGTACATTGAGTTATAATGGAAGAAAATAATAGAAATGTTAATAATTGGAATATGACCTAAAAATTGATTTCTAAAGAAGACAGACCACTGCAAAATTATATATACCTATTTTATCTTTATATATTCCCATTACTTAACTCATTTCCTGACCCATATTAGATATAACACTGTCACTGTAAGTCAGCCTGTGACTAACAATACAGAATATTTAAAGAACAAAATGCCTGTATAATCTCCACCCACTCAGCTGACTTGTACTCACTCTCTTCATGTTAGTGATTGGGCTATATTTCTTCACATGTTAAGAAAATTTAAAAATAAAGCAAGTATAATCAGTATTTTTCTCTATCATACTTATGACCGCCATTTTTTCAAACTGTATTCAGAATTCTACTCTTTCCTCAGATCTATGAAATAAACAGCAGAAGTAGGAAGAAGTGTGGGGCTGTTCTCAAATGGAAGTTGCTGAGCACTAGGATGCCCAAGTTTTAAAATTCATTCCATAGAACTTTATTGGAACCTTCTATATATGCCACGCGCTGCATATTACTGGGAATTGAATAACAGACAAACTCCCTCTGCTGTCACAGCCTTGAAATTCTTAATACTTTTAAAATAAGGGGCCTCACAGCTTTACCTTGCACTGGGCCTGCAAACTACATAGCAGGTACTAACATGTATTGCTTCTATTTTTTAAATCAATTGAATTGGAGTATAATTTACATATAATATGCACCCATTTTAGATATGCAGTTCAAGAAGTTTTACATCCATGTAATCACCACTCCAATCAAGACATAATGCATTTTCTTCACTCTAAAAAGCTTTCTCATGCAGTTCTGCAATTATTCACCCACTTCTATTATAACCACCAACCTGTTTGCTTTCTTGACTCGTTTGCCTGTTCTAAAGTTTCATTTAAGTGGAATGGTATCATACGTATTCTTTTGTGTCTGGCTATCTTCACTCAGCATAATATTCTGAGAGTCATCCAGGTTATGGCATGAATCAGTAGTTTTCTTCCTTCTTATTGCTGAGTACTTTATCATTGTAGGAGTATACCACAATTTGTATATCTATTCACCTGTTGCTGGACATTTGAACAGATATTATATAAAAGAGGATGCACAAATGACCAAGGAGTACATGAAAACATGCTCCGAATCACTGAGTTATCAAGAAAATGCAAGTTAAAACCACAATTACCACTGTATGTCCACTAAAAGATTTCTATGTTGTCCAATATAGCTACTACTAGCCACACGTGGCTATTAAGCACTTGGAATATGAGTAGTCTGAATTAAGTTAGTGCTATAGGAATACATGCCAGATTTGGGTGACTTAGTATGAAAGAAGAATAAAGTATTTCATTAATTTTATGCTGACTACATGCTGAAATAATATATTTAAATAGATTTGACTAAATAAAGTACATTATTAAAATAAACTTCACCTATTTTCACTTTTGTAACACAGTTGTCTATGTGGTTCCATTGTGTTTCTATTGGACAGTCCGGGCTATAAAGTCTGATAATGAAATGCTGGTGAAGCAGCTGGAACTTATACAAAGGACTCAACTAGCCCATGTTCAGACTCACATTCCACAGAAACTCTGAATTCATAAACATTCGTTGTTGTAAGCTGCTAATTTTGTGCTAATTGTTGTGCAGCAATAGAAAACTAATTGAGATATTGCACAAGCAGTTGAGGGCAGGCTGCTACTGCTGGCAAGTCAAGCATTTAGCAATGGTAACCAAATTTCCTTTCAGGAGTGAACACAATGTTGTTGAGTCCATACATAGTTCCATCCCTGCCGGATGGCCATTTATGAGCCTACTGAAAAAGGAATGACGTGGCCATGGGAAGAGGCTGACTAAAGAAACTGTCATCTTGTCCTCCTGATTATCAGTGCAAATGTAACATGATACACTTTGAAAGAGTTTAGAAGTTTTGAATGAGGTTAAACACTCTTACTATATGACCCAGTCACTCCACTACAGAGTTTTACATGAGAGAAATGAAACTATATACCCACACAGATATCTGTTTACATGAATTACATGTAATTACATGTAAGTTACATGAATTACACGTAGTTACATGAATCAGATTTGTTACATGAATATTTTAAATAATCTTATTCATAATATTCACAATTAGCCAGAAACTGGAGGCATTTTTTTTCTTTTTAAGTAAAAGTTGTATTTCATAGTGGTTATTATCTTCAAAAACCATTTGTCACACAAAGCTGTGGAGTATGGTTCACAAAATCGCTTGATTTTCTTTCTGGGAAACTGGATGTAATGTGCAATAGATCTGTAACATCAGTGTATGAAGGTTAGGAGTATTCACTACCTACAAAAAATGCTGATGAAGATTTAAAAAGAAATTAAACAACATACAAAAAAATTCACCATTCAAAAACAGTAGAATGCCTTATTTGAAGACATTTAATGTAGTTAAAGCTTTTTAATGACTGCATGTTCAGATTTAATGATTTGTTTTAAAAGACCTTTGCAGTTCACAGTATATTTATACACAATCTAAAAATTTTAAATCATCACTGTATCTTCTGGATAAATTCTATCCTTCTTCCTTGGGATCAGAAAGCTTGAGTGAGGGGAGAAGCCAGATGTGCACCCAGGTGCTCCGACTTTAAGTGTAAATGAACTGCTTTGAGTTTCAAGCATCTATGAACTTCTTTTTTTATTTCCACCCATACAAACAGGACAGGGTCTTTTCAGGGAGTACTAGGCTTTCTTTTGTAACTTTCTGATCATCCAGCTGAAATGAGGTGAGTTAAGATAGTTTTGCTTCTCTAACACTGTTTGGAAAATGATAATTACATTCTTCTTGCTCATTTTGTTTTGTATATCCTGTCTGTAAGTCACTAATGTCTTTCCTTTAAGCCTTAACCATTAGAGGCATTTTACATATTTGTAGTCTCCTACATCCCTTATACTCTGTCTTGTTTTTCCCAGATAGGACAAATGGTTACTCTTTAAGTTAAATGTATATAAAACAAAAAGAGAGTATGTTTCTTACAAATGCCTCTCTCGCATGGCTACCTAAGATGTATTACAAAGTCCATGGAGAAAGAAGAAATAGGTTCAGTTAATAGTACTGACATTTCTCAAAGCCTTGGGTCCCTGAGGCCTGCATGCATTTCAATTGGCAGGTTGCCAACAACACCGCCTGCGACTAGAACAACTTACTTCTCCTGATAGTAGACTAAGTAAGATTCACTCTGAATCGTGAAGGTTGATTAGAAACTTACTCCATTTCACAAGACCTCAAGAAAACAATTTTTACATAGCCATGAATGAGCAAATTTCATCCCCATCCCAGACTATCCTGAGCAAACATAGCAGGTAATAAATGTCGCCCTGTGGTGAATTCAATGTGGAGTCCGTGATTTTGTTATCTAGAGAGGAAGTTAAGTGCTAACAGCAACAGCATGAAAACACATGCAACTATGGCATAATTCTGATTTGTTTTAGAAAAACTATTAATTTCCTTGTTACAAAGCCAAGTAAGTACAACCCTTTAAAACTCTTGAACCATGAAAGCCATTTTCCTTAAGGGTTTTAAATTTGGGAACAGACTCATGAAATTTATAGCTTTAATGAGATATTCTTTGCCTGCAGTCAAGATGAAAGCTAGATCATTGGTTTCCCAGCATGACACCTATGTGTTCTTGTGTGCACTTGATATCATTAGGCTCATAATAACACAGTCAACATCACATTAATGTTTGAAAGGTTCGCTTTTGTCTCTTAGTTTATGTCTTTCATTTACACCTACGGCATGCTAAATATCTCTCTAGCCAATAAGATACACTCTACCTTTATTGATACTGTCAACAGAGCAAAAGAAAATCACTATTTTCAAATCCATGTTTCAAACCACAAACAACAGATATGGTTTCTAGAAAACAATCGATAATTAAATCAGATGTATGTATAGGTTTGAAGACGACAGTCTTCCGTGTTGATACACAAGGAGAAGAAAATGTAGATTTCCCTCCTGCATGCCGGTCCAAACTCTCATTTTTAACACTGAGTCTAATTCCAAAGGTGGCACAAGACCATTGTTGCTTTTAAAGACAGTTGAGCTCCTTTAGGATATTTAGATTTCAGGGCAGTGAGAAAGGCAGCTTATTAAACAGCATCAGAAGAGGTAATAATCACTGCAGGAATCTGCCGTTCTATGCTTTGTGGTGAAAAAAACATGTGAAAGAGCTCTGAAGAAAAAAAAAACCCATTGTTTGTAAAATATCATTATTATTTTTTGATATGACACAGTGTAACTCTGTGATTAAGGAACTTAATTCTGTAAGTTGGGACCTTATATTTGTGCAAATGTTTGAAGGTATTTTGTCTGTAAGTTTATGATCCCTCTATTATCATCAACAATATCTGGGGGTGCCTGGGTGGCTCAGTCAGTTAAGTGTCGGATTTCGGTTCAGCTCATGATCTCATGGCTTTTGAGTTCGAGTCTCGTGTAGGACTCTGTGTTGACAGCTCAAAGCCTGGAGCCTGCTTTGGATTCTGTGTCTCCCTCTCTGCCCGTCACCTGCTTGCACTCTCTCTCTCAAAAATAAATAAAACATTAAAAAATTAAAAAAAATATCAGACATACACAAAAGTGGAGAGAAGGGTACAATAAGTCCCTATCTACTCATTAATGAGATTCAACAATTCTTGATATTTTGCAATGCCTGCTTGATATACATATTTTTTCCTCCTTTTTTGTCTAATGATTTTAAAGCAGATCCCAGATTATAATACTTTTTTTAAGATATATTCTTCTCCTTTCAACAATTTACTTCTGATTCGATATGTTTAATTCATACGTATTTTTCTATGACAGATGTCTGTTTTTTTTAATAATGTGAGATAGTCGGTTAATAAGATTCTGGAAGATTGGACAACAGTATATTCTGCCTTGTGCACCTAAGGTCACATTTTTAGTGTGATTCAAAGAAGATACTCGGTCTGAATTTTTTAAAATGGTGATGATGTAAGAAGCAGAAATTACACTGAATCTCAATTCACATTTGCATTTTTGCCGCTTAGGCAGAAAAATAGAACTAATCAGAGTTGCAAATCATAAAGGAGAACGTGTTTCATCCTCCAGAGCACTGCTGAACCAGGACATCTTTCTGATTATACTAACGAGGGACAAAACTGGCACATTCAATGCCTTTGAAAATGTATCTTGTTAGTAAAAATCAAATTAACAAATGGAACATCTGTTCAGGATTAAATTCTCTTTTTCTCTCTCTTTTTCACACTGTATCTTTTTGGCAAGTATTGCTTTGAGATTTGAAATTTTACATTTGGTCACGTCTAATTCTGGAAGTCGGGAACAGTCTTATGTAAAAGGATGTAATAGGCTGTTTGCTTTCAGTGCCCTTAGAAACAACCAATATGTGAGTTCCTTCTTTCCTCATCCCAGCAGCCCATGTCTATCTTTCCTGGGGAACATTCTGCTCAAGACCTTTCCTTCAAACTAGTATCTTTCCTAGACTCCTCAAAATCAAGCTCTCCTGCCTGCCCTCAAACCCAGGATCTCTTTCCCACAGAGTTCCACATTCTCCATTTAGTTATATCACCAAGAGAACAGCTGGTGAATATGATGAATGAATTCCTTATGAGTGTATTAGTAAAGTGAGACTAGGCTTTGCTGTGGAAACAAACTGTCCCTGAAATCTCAGTGCCTTAAACCAACAAAAGTTTACTTCTCACTCAATCACTATTTGTGGCTCTTCTTACCAGTTCTTCAGGACAGCCTCATGGATTTATATGTTCACATTGAAGCTTCACCAATAGAGAGAGAGAGAAAGAGAGAGAGAGACAGGGAGAATCTGGTGGAGGAGACATAAAAAACTGTCACAATTAGGGCGCCTGGGTGGCTCAGTCAGTTAAGCACCTGACTTCGGCTCAGGTCATGACCTCACAGTTTGTGGGTTTGAGCCCCTCACTGGGTTCTGTGCTAACATCTCAGAGCCTGAAACCTGCTTTGAATTCTGTGTTTCCATCTCTCTCTGCCCCTCCTCTGTACATACTCTCTGTCTCAAAACTAAATAAAAACATTAAAAAAGATTTTTTAAAAATTGTCACAATTAAGTGTTCCGACAGATGTTGATAAAGGATCCCAGCGATCACAGAGGGGAGCAGCTAAAGAAGCCCAGAAGTGGAAAAATATTCCATAAAAATAATACCTGAGTCTGGCTTTGAAGGCATGGGATTTTATCAGTAGTAGTGGGAATAATGTTTCAGAGAGATGAAATAGGATTATGCAAAGATAATGAATTTTCAAAGGTTAAAGATGATTCAGGTTGCCAGGATCCAAGAGAAGGCAGGGTGGGAAAACAGGAGCTGCTCTAGGAACACAGGATGAGGTATTCTTATGAAAGGTTTTGGGAGTTTCCTAAGGCACTTGGATTTAGTTCTGTAGAATTGGACATTTATTGAAATCACATAGGGATAAGGAAACAGTGGTGATGGCTGTACAATTTTGTGAATGCAATTAATGAAACTGAATTATACACTTTAAAATAGCAAAGTTTCGTGGTACCTGGCTCTACCAGTTGGTGGAACATGTGACTCTTGATCTTAGGATTACAGGGTTTTATTTTATTTTTATTTTATTTATTTTAGAAAGAGACCATGCATGTGAGCAGGAGAAGGGCACAGAGGGACAAAGAGACAGAATCTCAATTCATGCTGGCCTTGATCTTACAATCATCCCAGGATCATGACCTAAGCCACAATCAAGAGTCAGACACCCAACCGACTAAGCCATTGGGGTTGTGAGTTTGAGCCCCATGTTGGATGTGCAGATTACTTAAAAATAAAACCTTTAAAAATATATTTTTTAAAATGGCAAATTTTATTATTTAATACATATTTTAAAAATCAATAATGGGATATACAAAAATGATTTAATTGTACACTTCAAATAGGTGAATTGTATGTTATACACATTATATCTCACTAATTTTATTTCAAAAAGATTTAACGCCTTAAAGAGCTCTCAAATGAAGAGCTCTAAAAAATCTGACACTTGAGCCCCATCCAATGATCAATTAAGTCAGAACCGCTGGGCGTGGGCCAAACATACAGCATCTTGAAGCACTCCAGGTGATTTTAATGTGTGGTCACAGTGCAGACTCACTGCTGTAGGCAATAAGGAACCAGGGAAGAATTTTAATCAGGGGAATAACATGATCAGATTTGCATTTTAGGAACACAGATCCCTGGCTTTTCTGCTCGGGTCCTCAGTAGCCACACGAATGTGTACAGAGACTGTTTATAAGAGCCTGAACCTGGAAACGACTCAAATGTCCCTCACCTGGCAAATGTCAAAATAAACTCTAGTATATTCATACAATGGAATAGCAATCAGCAATGAAAAGCCACTACTATATTAACTGTCTGTATTTCTGCTGCCTCAAGCTCGATTTGCCAAGGCAGAATCTGCCCTTATTTCCTTTTGGTCTTGTCTTCTGCCCAGCCAAGCTTTCCTATTAACCTTAGTAATGCCTTCTCTAAGCCAGAAACGTCATTCATTTTCCCACCATTTTTTAAAGTTATGGTTTACATATAAAAATTCACATTTTTAGCATGTAGGTCTTTATACAACATAGTCATACCCAACTGTCAATCAATCTGTCCTCCCCAACCCTAACAACCTCTGGCAACCACTAATCCATTTTCTGTCCCTATTGTTTGCCCTTTTCAGAATATCATAGAAATGGAATGCTTTTTATAGAGCTTTTGGAGGTGGGGCTTCTTTCACTTAAAGGAGTTCATTCATGGGGCACTCGGCTGACTCAGTCTCTAGAGCATGTGACTCTTGGTCCTAGGGTTGTGTCTTAAACCCATGCTGTTTGGAGAGTTACTTAAAAATTTAAAAAGTCTTGGGGAGCCTGGGTGGCTTAGTTGGTTAAGCGTCCGACTTTCGCTTAGGTCATGATCTCGCGGTTCGTGGGTTCGAGCCCCGCGTCGGGCTCTGTGCTGACTGCCAGCTCAGAGCCTGGAGCCTATTTCAGAGTCTGTGACTCCTCTCTGACCCTCCCCTGCTCATGCTGTCTCTCTCTCTCTCTCTCCTAGAAATAAATAAAAACATTTAAAAAATTTAAAAAAAATTTTTTTAAGTCTTAAAAAATAATTCATTCATGGGGCGCCTGGGTGGCTTAGTCGGTTAAGCGTCCGACTTTTGCTTGGGTCATGATCTCGCGGTTCGTGGGTTCGAGCCCCGCGTCGGGCTCTGTGCTGACTGCCAGCTCAGAGCCTGGAGCCTGTTTCAGTCTGTGACTCCCTCTCTCTCTGACCCTCCCCTGCTCACGCTGTCTCTCTCTCTCTCTCTCTCCTAGAAATAAATAAAAAACATTAAAAAAAATTAAAAAAAAATAATTCATTCATGTTTCATGTATCAGGAGTTAATTCCTTTTTATTGTTAGTAGTGCTGATTATCTGGATATACTACACTTTGCACTATCCATTCACCAGTTGAGAGAAATCTGAGCGGTTTCAAGGTTTTGGAAATTATGAATAAAGTTTCTATAAACATTTGTGTCTCTGTGAAAACAAAATTTTTATTTCTCTTGGGTAAATACCTAGGAGTGGGATTGCTGGGTCATACCATCGGTGTGTATTTAACTTTGTACTATGCTACCAAAGTGTTTGCCAAAGTAACTGCAACATTTTCATTCCCACTAGCAACAGATGATGGTTACAGTTGCCCCACATCTCCACATTTTCACCAGCACTTGGTATTTTATGTTTTGTTTTGCATGTTTTTAAACCATTTAAATGGGTATCTCCTTGTGGTTTTACTTTGCACTTCCCTAATGAATAATGATATTGAATATTTTTTCATGTGCTGTATATAATCTCTACTGAAGCACTTCTTCAAATCTTTTGCCCATTTTTCTATCGGGTTATTTACTTATAAAGTTGTTTATTTTATTTTATTTTTTTAGTGTTTATTTTTGAGAGAGACAGAGACAGAGCATAGTGGGGGAGGGGCAGAGAGAGACAGAGACAGAATCTAGGCTCTGAGCTGACAGCACAGACCCCAAAGCAGGGCTCGAAGCCAGGAGCGGTAAGAGGATGACTTGAGCCGAAGTTGGATGCTTAACCAACTGAGCCACTCAGGCAACCCTACAAAGTTGTTTTTTAATGCCCCTCAATGCTTTTCTCTAAGGCAGTCAGTTGTTCCTCTATTACAATAATCAAATTTTCTTTTTATTTATTTTTATGTTTATTTATTTATTTTGAGAGACAGAGTGAACACGGGAAAGGCAGAGAGAGAATCCCAAGCCAGCTCTGCACTGTCAGCGTGGAGGCTGACACAGGGCTTGAGCTTAGGAACTGTGAGATCATGACCTGAACTGAAATCAAAAGCCAGCCACTTGACTGACTGAGACACCCAGACGGCCCTCAAATTTTCTTTTTCTATCATTAGATATCCTCCTAGGTCTTGCTTTCTGGAATTAGTAGCCTCCTCTTGTTATATTCAACCACCTATCTTTCCTTATTTGACGCTGTTCTCTCACAAAGCTGATGTCTTCAAATTCAACTCTTTACCTAATGAAGGTTTTGTCTCTGTTCTTCTATGTCCTGCTCTGGGCAATTCAGACTTCCTTCTAGACACCCATACCTCCAAACCTGCATTTAACCAAAGCTATCTTGCATTGTCTCTTTTCCCCTTTTGTTCATCCAAATATCCTTTTCCCTTTTTTTCCTTCCATGTTAAACGCTTTCCTCAAATGTCTGAAAATTCTTAATTGTCCACTCATTCTTAAAGAGTGGGCACTATGTACACGATGTACATGGGGCAGGTTGTAGACTGTTGAGCTTCGCCCCAAGAGGCATTGATAAGAGAATCTGCCAAAAGTCAGCACCTCTGAATTGTGTGTGTGTGTGTGTGTGTGTGTGTGTGTGTGTGTGTGTGTGTGTGTGTGAAGCTGGCCATTTCCTATAGGAAGAATGCTACAGACCCCTTCTTGAAACTATGTGTCTCAGGACAATAAGCCTAGGATGAGAGAGCGAGGGCCCTAGAGAGGCCACAGAGTCTCATGGCCCTACACACATGTAAGCCTGTAGGGAGCCTCCCCCTCTGTCCTTATGAGGACTTGCTATCTCTCTGTCTGGAGACCCTCTGTCTTTTGGGAGAGGGTAGACATCCTTCCTTTAGACAGGGGGACACTCACCTGACTGTGCACCTAGAAATACACCTAGACATCTATTCCTCATTTGTATTTTTAAACTTCACTCTTCACTCCAGCCTCCTACCTGGTCTGCTGGTTCAATTTCTTGGATTTTTATGAGGTTTAAGACACATACTGATCTGATTCTCATTCCCCTTTACAAGTACCTGGCTCCCACCTTCTCTGCTGAGCTAAGACAGTTACCACTCATAATGTTCCTTCCATCATTCCAAAATTTGACTTTATTTTTCTCCTTATCTCTGTGATTTCAAATCTTTTTTTCACTTCTTTATTTCAGTTTTACTGGATCTTGGAAAGGGTGCAGAGAGAAGCGTGAGTTCAATCTATTACTTTTTAAACAAAAATCTATCCTAAGTTTTTTAAGTTATTTGTTTTGAGAGAGAAAGAGAGAGAGAGAGAGAGAGAGAGAGAGAGAGAATCCAGAGGAGGCTCTGTGCTGTCAGCACATAGCCCCATGCAGGGGCTTGATCCCACCAACCTTGAGATCATGACCTGAGCCTAAATCAAGAGGCAGACACTCAACCAACTAATCCACCTAGGTGCCCCTGCCCTAGTTCTTAAATATAATTTTCACAGGATTGTTATGAAATTTCTTAGTCATATATAGATTGTTTGTAAGTAATAATCCACTCAAATTTACTTATGTAAATGGAGATTTCATCTGTGAGCACAGAAATATCTTCCAGAATCCAAATACCTGAAAATCTTAGGCTGAAATGGAGAATTAGAAAATCTTCACGAATCAGGGTAGCTAACTGGCAGCATATCTTTCTATAGTTTCCCCTCTATTTTTACCTAAAATTGGTTCCCTGCTGTCTTCTCTTTTCTCTCTCTCCCTCTCCCTTTCTTTCTCCCTCCATTTCTTCCTTCAAGCCTCCTCCCCTCTCTCTCCCTCCCTTACTCCCTGTAAAAAAAAAAAAAATATCTTTTTGATTACTCATCAGCATAGGTTCTAAATGAACTATAGACAGGCTCCAGATCTTGTAACTCTAGGAACTTTCACTAACTAATTCTAAAGTCTCCGTTGAGTTCATCTGATTGGGCTCATTCTTGAGTCACATGTTTTTCCACATCCAATCAGCCGAGGGCAGGGAATGGTAGGCTACAGACATGGGACAGCTAGGGCCACTGGAAGGAGACATTTCTCCTGGACCAAGACTGTCAGGATCATTACTTACTACACAATGATTAACTAAGTAATAAATATGACAGTGTCCTAGTACAAGGCAGATATTAATCTTTTTCTTTTTGTTCCAAATTTATGGAATATCATCAACCTCTATAATTTAATTAAAATATTTGACTCCTAAATAACCTCAAAAGGTATTAAAATCTAGTAATAAAATAAAATAAAACTAGTAATATTAGCTAAGTGGCTCAGAGATGCCACACATGGTGATGGAAACTCAAAGCATGAAGAATATGACTGTTTGTAGGGACTTTAAATGAGAAGGTAGTTGACTGCAAGGTCCAGTCCAGAATCTACAACTCAGTGACCAACACTCAGGGCAAGACCTAAAACTTCTTAATGTAGTCATAACAGTGTTAAAGTGGAGAATCTAGAATCACACCACTAATGGATTAAAAATATAGATGAAGTCGTCCATTTGAGAACAAACAGTTTTATTGGAAAGTAGGCCTAAATCTCAGGAATAACTAAAATATAAAAATGAGGCAAATCTCTATATGGAATTTAATTTCATTTTAGAGCAATTGTGGCTTTGGAATAAAATTACTTTACCCAAGAATCATAATTTCAAGGATACTATATAATGGTATTGCAACGACAGAAATGATTAATTTGGAATACTAAAGATAATATAAAACCAGGGAAATAACTGTTGATTTAAAACATTCTTACAGAATTGGAACTGATTAGTTTTGTTTTTGGTTTTTTTTTTTTATTTATTTATTTTGAGAGAGAGACAGAGCATGAGCAGGGGAGAGGCAGAGTGAGAAAGAGAGAGAGAGAGAGAGAGAGAGAGAATCCCAAGCAGGCTCCACGCTGTCAGCACAGAGCCTGACTCAGGGTTTAATCAACAAACAGTGAGATCATGATGAAACCAAGACTTGGACACTTAACCAGTTGAACTACCCAGGTGGCCCAGAACAAATTAATTTTTAAAAGGATAAAATCAAGAGGAATATTTCCAAAACTTTGAGAACAAAAAAGTTAGACACAGTTTGGTCTTTAAATATTCTAAGCACACACAAGGAAGATATATTTTTCTGGCTTGTAAAGGTTTGCATTTTCTGCAGTTCACTGAACAGACAAATGTCAAAGGAAAATCTCAGCTCTTCGTGTCCATAGTTTATATTCTAAAACATAAAGGAAGCTATGAACTTCCCCTAAAAAACAAAACAAAACAAAACACCACCGCCAACAAAACCTTCTTGCTCTGTACTCATTCAACACCTGTGCAATATCTTTTTCTTTCTGGTTTAGTGCATCATGATCCAGGAAGCACATCTACCCTTTGACAAGCTGGGCTGGAGGTACAAGCTTGGGAAAGATGCAAATGAACTGGCTCAACAGGGTTAGAGGAGAGATGTGTGCTAGAAAGTCCCCACTCTGCAAAACACCACAAGAGGTGACCTCTGCTGTTTGGTTGAATGTGGGTCTCAGTGGAGGACAGAGGGAACAATGTGCCATCAACACTTCTAGATCCAACACTGCCTCAGGGACTGACTAAAAGGCTCAAAGAAAAATCCTAGAACCTTTGCTTGACAAATATACTTGCTATAAAGTCCCAATTCCTTTTGTATAAATTCTTCTACTCTAATTGAGCGGAATATTTCTACGCTCAGGATTCTCCTGGTTCCTTCAAGGAAGAGTGAACTCCCATGGAGGGGCTGGGTGGGGAGTAATGGATGTGTTACTTGACTCCAGCTCAGTTTCTTTATTCCAGCAAGGCTGAGACTTTTTTTTTTTCCTCTCAGATTGCCTAAAGATAATCATACCTTATCACCAAGAGAATTCATTTCAGTCCAGTCTATGTTATGGAATCAGACCTACAACCCAGATGTACTTCTCTGCTTGTGTTTCTTTTCAATATCAAAGTTCCCTAGTAGTTTAACTTTTATTAATTTATTTTAAAACAGTTACCATTCTTTAGAAATAGGTCTATCACGTAAAAGGAAAAACACCCAAGTTACACACCCAACACATAACCCAAAAATGTTCAAAGAAGCTCAACTTTGCTAGATGTTTTAGAATGGAAAGCAAAATGATACCAAAACCTCTGGGTAACTATGGAAGGTAAACTTTAAGATTCCCCTGTCAAGGAAAACAGACATTTGTCAAATGTGGCAAGAAAGATTTTATTCAGGCTACTGTAGTAGGGGACAGGGACTCCGGTATAAACTGATTCAACTCCACTGAAACAAAAAGGACGCCTTTTAAATGCTGAGGGTGCTAAAGAAAAAGTACTGGGAAGGTTAGTCAATGTGATTAGGCTATCTGTCTGCTAACTAGTGCTTACTGAATCAGTCTCCAACTCTCCCAGGGAAAAGGGAAGCACAGACCCTATCTCTCTTGATTACATTTCAAAGAGATGACTCTCAGGTCCTTGAGAAAGACGTTTCTGGGTTACAGAAGATATATCTTGAAGAAGCAGAGAAAGGATTTACAATTGCAAGTTTTCTAAAGTAAATACAAAACGGGAGATCAGGGACCTATAATCAGATTTTAGCTAGACAAAAACAATAAATTCTTTTGGCAGTACTGAGCTTTCTCGGGCAGCCCTTTTAAGGAAGCAGGGGTTGTCATCCAAGGAACACAGTCTTGAGCTGAGAGAAGCTATGCTAGAGTTTGTTCAACTCTCTTGATATACGTGGTGGACAAGGCATTTGTACAGACAGTTTTGCAGTTCTTACCTTCATGATTCCTATCTCCTGATATTCATGCATTTGTGTAATCTCCTCTCTTTGAGTGCAGGTGAAAACTGTAACTTGCTTCTAATCAACTGATCGTAACAAAGAGGACAAGATGAACATGACTACATTTATATAATGACATTACATAAGACGGCAATAAACATCCTGTGAAGAGACTATCTGCTCATTTCTTGGTCCTGATGAAAGAAGACCAACATGGCAAGGAACTTAGGATGGCCTCCAGACAACAGCCAATGAGAAAATGAGGTCTCCAGTCCTACAACTACCAGGAAATGAATTCTGCCCATCACCTCATTGGAATGAACCCTTTCCTAGTGAGATATTCAGATGAGATACATCCCAGACAATACCTGGATCGCAGCCCTGCAATCAAAATTCCTGATCCACAGAGGGGGGACTGGGTGGCTCAGTTGGTTAAGCATCTGACTTCAGTTCGAGAATTCGAGCCCTGCTTCATCGGGCTCCGTGCTGACAGCTCAGAGCTTGGAGCCTGCTTCTGATTCTGTGTCTCCCTCTCTCTCTCTCTGCCCCTCCCCCGATTGCACTCTGACTCTCTCTCACTCCCAAAAAATAAATCAACACTAAAAAAAAAATTCCTGACTCACAGAAACTGTGAGATAATAAATGTATGTTGTTCTAAGTGAAATTTGTGGGAATTTGCCATGCAGCAATAGATAGCTAATACAGCCCATGTTTTCTAAAGCATATTTAGTTTAACATTATTCTCATATCAGTCTCCATGAAAAAAAAATTTATTTTTTCATATCCAAATCAGTTTGGGGAATGTTGCATTCTATATCCATTCTATATTCTTGGAGAGTCACCGTATTCTGAGAAATACAACAAGGAAATATTGTTAAGTTAGAGTTACCTAAATTTTTTTCCAATATGGAGCCCAGCCTCATTCTGATTTTTTTTAACTTCTAGCAATACTGTATGAAACTGGTTTTCAAATTATCATACCACAAAGTAACGGTTGCAAAGAAAAATAAATTTCAAGCTAGGAAACTCATCCGAACAAAGGTACATAAGACCTGCCTCATGTACTTGCCTATGGTAATTTTTTTTTAAAATATTTTTATTTCTAGGAGAGAGAGAGAGAGAGAGACAGCGTGAGCAGGGGAGGGTCAGAGAGAGAGAGGGAAACACAGACTCTGAAACAGGCTCCAGGCTCTGAGCTGGCAGTCAGCACAGAGCCCGACGTGGGGCTCGAACCCACGAACCGCGAGATCATGACCTAAGTGAAAGTCGGTCGCTTAACCGACTAAGCCACCCAGGCGCCCCGCCTATGGTAATTTTAAGGAAATCAATTTCCAGGTTCCCACTTCCTTAGTGTATTTACCCCCAAACTAAGCTGCGAGAGAATTCCCATGGGGAGAAGTCTTCAATTTTCCTTTCCCACTTTACAAAAGAAAGGTGTCCCTCTCATTCTTCTCCAGTAAACCTCTAGATGACAAACAGAAGGACAATTTGAAACAGTGGTATACATGTTTAGAAGGGGAAAGACCATTAGACTGGGTACTAAATCCTTTTACAACTCCAATTTTTCCTTTCTTTACTTTCATACTGTGCAAGAGCCTATGGGATGAGAGATATTGATGTGGCCTACTTTGGAAAATACAATATGCCAGAAATGAACATGGAATTCCTAAATGAAGGTCTTCTCAAAGGTAATTAAGGCAAGATGGAGGAGGTCCAAGGACAGGGCTAGGAGATCTCCTAGGGAAAAAGTAAAACCCAAAACCCAGAGCTACTATTGCTGAAGCCTGTTTGAGAAAAGAAAAAGAAGAAAAGAAAGAGGCTCTAAAAGCTCTAGAGTTCAGACATACAGAGTTAATTCCTACTGCAAGTCAGGGAGGGACTTGGTGATGAGTCCCATGCGGAAGAGGCTCACAATGAATTTTCCCAACCACTTGAAAGGTACAGGGAATTTTTACCCATATTTTATAGGTGTAGGAAACTATACTTCAGTGAGTTGCAAAACAAAGATTTGAACCCAGATTTGGGACTTCAGATCCAGTATGGTCTCTTTTTTCTTTTCTTTTCTTTTCTTTTCTTTTTTCTTTTCTCTTTTCTTTCTTTTCTTTTCTTCAAGAGAAAGGAAAAGAGTTTTATTCAAGCCCAAGTTTACTCTTCACAGGGAAGAAAGTGTTCCCTACTTCAGTGAGCTTTTAATACATCATCAAATGGGCTCTCCCAATGTCAGTGGAAAGGCAGCTAACCACCCTTTTTGTTTTCCCCCTTTTCAGGCAATACTTTGATTCCTTTTAGGGAGATTTCAGCTCTATAAAGGGATCTGAGGAGCACTGGGCTCCCAGGATGATTTAGATGCAGCTTAAATCTCTGAGTTGTAAGCCTGTGCAAGTTGAATTCTTAACATCTAAGCATAATGTCAGGCCATTTTCTAGCTAATGAGATGTTTATAAAAAGATGGATGAGATTCTGGTGATCAGAAAGTACCTTTCTAATAAATAATGATATAGCTAAGAAATATTTTAGAGCTTGAATATACAGTATCATTTAAATGATGTGAATCACTGTAGGAACTGAGACAAACAAATTGATCTCACTATGATTTTGTTTGTCCATTCCTAAAGTATATTTGATAGTTACATAGCATATGGACTAGTTAAGTACAATACCTAAGTGCTTCCTTGTCTCTGAATGAAATACACTAGGGAAGAACAATGGCAAAGGAAATTGTGATGTTTCCAGGAATTTCTCTTATAAGATTGAATACAGATTGAATATAAGATTGAATATAAGATTGAATCTTATAAGATTGAATATTCTTTGCAGATAAAGTTTATATATGGAAATCTTTGTGCAAAGCAAACGTTTTGCTTAATTAGAAGGAGGTGCAAAAAAGTGTGTTTACAAAAGTATTTCTCATTATGAAAACTGATGGTTTCAAAAAACACTGTATGATAAAGAAGAGAGTTTCAAAGTGTTCCCAGCTTAATCAGGAAAAGTAACCAAAGGCCTGCTGCTTTGAAGGTTTAATCTAAGGTGCTTATCCAACCTCTTTGTTTAACACATCTTGCAAATAAAGCCTCAGAAAATTCTCAGCATTTTCTGTGGGAGCCTGAAATGTCAGCGGAAGAGGCTTTCCGATGATATTATGCTGGCATTACCATCCTAACAGTTGGGATGGGGGTGGAAGTGCAAGATAATGAAATTATTTCATTGCCTGATTTTTATGGTATATTACGTAACAGCTTTTCTGGCAATGCTGATAGGTGTAAAAACAAGAGAAAACAAAACAGGTAAACAAACCAAAGAAAGAAAGCAAAACTTTACAAAAGCCAGAAGCACAGATCCTTAGTTCTTAATAATTACTGGTATTAAAGGATACATTTCAGAAGAGGATAAAAATATGACTTTCATGCAGATAAACAGAACGTATATTAAAGATTTTATGTAACTTACTGTTAACAAAGGAACCAGGAAGACGTTAAAACTGGTTTAAAGGAGAATCCAAAGAACAGATACATTTACCGTCAGGAATACTGAACAGAATTTGTAAATGAACCCATAAGTGTCTTTTCCACAAAGAAGAGAGCAGCCCTCCATCACACAGAATTCATTTACATATCCACAGACATGAATGGCTTGCCTTGCCCTCAATTGCAAAATAACTTGAAGGCAATTAGAGGCTATCATCAGATAACTCTGGAAAGGTGTTCCTAAACAATGAAGAGTCTACCATTGGAGACACCTAATAATCTTATTTGCTTAGTCTGAATTTCCTTACACTGTTAAGGGAATATGACCTCTATCCTGGACAACCTGAAGTACTAGCAGTGTCTACCTTTGCGGCATTTCAAAGCATACAATGCTCCTAATCTCCTGGGATTCATAAGTGGAGCAGGGGCCTCAACCTACTTCAAGTAAACAAAATAGAGAGTCCTGAACAGAGTCCTGCTGTTCTGTGGACACTTTAATTTGCCCTAATAACAGATCTTCCAATGGCTGCCTTTATAACTAAGGCATTTGATGAATGGATGAAATTAGTGAATGTCCAGATCTCATCAACAGCAACAAAACAGTCTTGCAAGAACAGTTACCTTAATGCCACGATTTCAAAATAATGCTTTAGCATTAACTTAATTTTACATACTCAACAGAGAAATAAAATGCACCAGAACTCTCTTTCGTTAAGTCTTTCCACTGGTGGCAGAGCCACTACCTATTCACCAAATACATCTCCTCCTCAAGGACACAGCTAGACTGTGTTCCCAGCTTCCTTTGCAGTTAGTTAGCAGTAGCCAAATGGCTGCATTCTGGCCAAAGCAATGTAGGCAGAAGTGATTGCTCCACTTATAGGCCCATACCTCCTCTGCACCCCCAGCTCTGCTAGCTGGATGCAGAGAACTCTGAGATACATAGGAGAAAGGACACCTGTTGTGACCGAAGTGTAGACCCTGAAGGACAATACACTTCTGATCTTGGGGTGAGTGGGAAATAAACATTCATGGTATTAAGCTTTTGACTTCTGTGATTTATTTTCAGTTGCAGCTAGTATTACCTTAACTAACAAATCCACATTCCACATTTTGTTTGAATTTAAATGTTAAAAAACAGGCAATATCTACCTATTTTTTTTTAACAATTAAAACAATGTAAATGGTGCACATGAACAGTCTCGCTCCCGTGCCATTTCTGTACACCATGCTCCACGCTCCCTCCCCTCTGCCTTGTAGTGAACTACTTTAATATTTACTTGGATATCTTTCCAGTCTGTCTTTAAACATACAACACAAAATTATATACAAAAATGATATACGTAATACAAATGATATTGTCTCTAGGCCTCTAGCTGGGCCAGCCCTTGAGAGGACTTACACACGTGTGCCCATGCCCATCAGAGTCCTAAGATCTGGCCTCAAATGCCCAGAGATAGACAGGTAGGTGCCCAAGTGGGCCTCAGCAAGAGGGAAAGAATACAGGTGGCTAGAAGCCTCTCGGCCTTCTAGTTAATATGACCCTTGGCCAGGTCTTGGAAAACCAGGTCCATGTTCCTAGAGGGATGTTCTGGTTTGGGACCCTAGTGGGTTTCAGGAGTAGTGCAGGCAAGCTTGTATAGTTTTAACATTCATGGGACGTCTCTTTGAGTGAACTGTAAATGAAGCTGTTGGGGGTGGGGAAGAATAGGACCCACAGATTGGAACCAGCAGAGTCCCTGCTGACAGAAGACATGTCCAACGTCCTGGGAGTGCTCCCCAGTGTCTCCGACGCACAGGAGGCCTAACGGTCCCTCAGGCCTCAAAGCCAACCTAGCTTCAGCGCACACTTGGCAAGTGCTCATGCAGCAAGCCCCAGACTCAGAGCCCTTTATCCCCAAGATTGGCAGCGGCCATGACCTTCCTCGTAAAACCTCTCAACACTCCCTGGGGCCTGCTATAGAAATGCCCCTACCTTAGCCTCCCTTCTCCCGGACTCTCCTCCTGGCTGCTTCAGCTGCCTCTTTTTTTCTCTTTGCCTGTGTCCACAATTACTTTTCACTGATGTGTTGGAAATGGCCTTTTTATTTTGCACAAATAGTTGCACACTTACGGAGGACATTTAGGAGAGTTCATTTTTAACTCTAAAGGGAACTTGTTTCTTTAAAACTTGCTAGTAAAGCTACGGATGCGGATGGGCCTCGTGGTGAGTAGGAGCCTCCTGTGTGGAAAGAGCAGCTTTTTTTCTTTCCTTCCTAGCCCAGAGACAGCATACTATTTAAACTGTTTTAGGGGCACCTGGGTGGCTCAGTCTGTCAAGCATCTGACTTTGGCTCAGGTCATGATCTCATGGTTTGTTAGTGTGAGCCCCTTTTCGGGTTCTCTGCTGTCAGCCCGGAGCCTGCTTCAGAACCTCTGTCCCTGTCTCTCTCTGCCCCTCCCCACTTGCACTTTCTCTCTCTCAAAAATAAACAAACATTAATATATACTGTATAAGCTATTTTACATCTTGCTTCACTTACATAACAAAATATGTAATGGCTTTTCTATTATACTACACAAGAACCTCCTTTTTTTTTCTATAGTTGCGTAGTATTTCATTGGTTTGGCTACTATACATTAACGATGGGCATCTATTAATAGGCACTTGTCAAGCCATCTTCTTGAAGGTAGATAACATAAGTAAAGTAAATCAATTATCTGTTTAGGATTTAAGCCATGTCCTAGTTTGATTACAGACCACAGGCCCTGCTCCATCCTTTTTAAGAAGACAGGTACCTAAAAGAAGTTTTTCTTTTATTTACCAAAACAACAATAAAATCCACACACGGAATGTGAGATCATGAAAATAAAGTGAGGATGAAGTTGAACATAATTACTGTCATCACACCAGGTGAAAGGAGAAAGGCATGGCAGCCTCATTAAGCTGTCTCATGTATTATCTGTGTCAACAGAGCATTAGAGCTATATTTGTCCCTCAAGGGCCTCCCTAACTTACTCCTTACAAAACAGCATTTTTAAGGGCACCTGGGTGGCTCAGTCAGTTAAGCATCTGACTTCAGCTCAGGTCATGATCCCGCAGTTCATGAGTTCAAGCCCCACAATGGACTCTGTGCTGACAGCTCAGAGCCTGGAGACTACTTCAGATTCTGTGTCTCCCTCTCTGTCTGCCCCTCCCCCTGCTCATGCTCTGTCTGTCTCTCTCTCCCTCTCTCTCAAAAGTAAATACACATTAAAAATAAATAAATAAAAATAAAATACCATTTTTAACGACATTGTTAATCTATATGTCAGGGCCATTTTTTTTTTAGCTTGTTGCCCTCATTGTTGAAAGAACAAAAAAAATACCAATTGTTTTTCCAATTTTAAAATCTGTACTCTTGGCCTCCATTCTCACTTCTCTCTCTGCCTCCTGTACAATTTCTCTTGAATATCTAAAACCAGATTCTATGCCCACCTTTCTACTTCTCCCAAGACTCAAAATCAAGGAGCCATTGTTGAGTGTCCTATACCAGAAAGGCAGGAGCCAAGTTTTAGTGATTCTTTGCTCACAATGTCTGTAACACTAAGCAATATGGAAGAGACATGATTTGAACATAGATCTGTAGGATTCTAAATGCTGAGCTCTGAATGCTCTTCTATGATGTATAAATTAATTACTGAGGATGGTTTAGTACATAGACACTGTTCCCACACCAATGTTCCATCATCCTCACTAATAACACAGCACACTGAAAACACAACAGTCCTGGGACAAGTTAAGAATTGGGCATGTTAATGGAATTTTACATCTTCCGATGCGGAAAGATTCTTAAGAGATTAATTTGTCCAACTGGTGTCTTTCACAGATGAAGAAATAGCATCAAAGAGGATGTGTCTTGCTCAAGAGCACACACAGAATTAGCATCAGAGGTTTGGTCTCCTGATGTCCACTGCTTTTCTTTGTATTTCATGACCCCCTTTCAAAACTTTGTATTGTTAGCCATGCTTTTAACTGTTCTCAACTTAGCAAGTGTATCAATGGGCTGTTTTTGACCTGCCAGAGCAGTCCCTGGTTTAAATAAGGCTGAAGAAAATCTTTAAAAAGTGTTGAGCTTTTGTATCTTTGAGTACATAGGGTTCCTCTGCTATTTTTTTTTTTAATGTTTTTTCTATTTATTTCTAGGAGAGAGAGAGAGAGACAGCATGAGCAGGGAAGGGTCAGAGAGAGAGGGAGTGACAGACTGAAACAGGCTCCAGGCTCTGAGCTGGCAGTCAGCACAGAGCCCGACGCGGGGCTCGAACCCACCAACTGTGAGATCACGACCTAAGCGAAAGTTGGACGCTCAACCAACTAAGCCACCCAGGCGCCCCATCCTCTGCTATTTTGAAAGCAATACCGAGTTTCTCCAGTAGGGGTGGGAGGAAGCGAAGAGCAACTGCCCGGGGTTGGATCTGGGTGCGCTATTCCTCTTTCCATCTTTCTCTGAGCATCCGAGCATGTTATGCTACTGATTCCAAACCTTCTGTGTCATATTACAGGGAACTACATGAGTGCCTATAGGGAGCAAAGGAGATAAAAACATACCTATTCTCTTTTATCCTTTGATACTCAACCAGATTTTTCCACTTCAGTATAAATTCAATATTTTACCCACAGGGTTGACCTTTGTAGACTTAATTTATGACCCATCTGAAAGCTTATTTAACTGGCATCACTCAAATCATAACTTGAGAAAAGCAGTCCTTGACTAAAAGTTGTTTGGCCACTCCATCCTTGGGAAAAGGGACCAGTCCATGTCTAGTCTTCTTTATAGGTTCAGACTCAGTTTCATCTATTAGCCTGGGGACTGTTGGACATAGGGGCTAATTGGCTCATGATAAACACAGATGGAGACAATGATTTTCTGTCCAAGGAAATACCCTCTGTCTGCTCCTCAAACTTTGGAACAATATTCTCACCTACCTCTGACCACATGATCTAGACTGGACCAATCACTGTATTTCATTCCTTTGGCATCCCTCACAAATGAACATATGATCCAAATCTGAATGATAGGAGGCATCTTTTATGATTTTCTCTGCTAGAATTAGAAAAATAATTTCTTTTTTCCTTCTTGCTTGTGACCTATAAAAATACACTCTCAGAGCTGTCAGTGTCTTTCCAGGTATAGTAAATCTCAAAACAATGATGACAACAGAGCATGGACTTCCAGGTTTCATGTCCTGAAGGCCCTGAGGTAACCAGGTACCTGAACTTCCTCCTTTGGGAGTCAAACTGAGAATCTTCCAGGAAACTCTTTTGTTTGGCTTATGTTGGGTTTCTGTAAAATAAAGAGTCCTGACTACACACTAAACTCCCAAGAGTTTGTTTGAGAAACTAGGCTGTCAGTTTAAAAATTTGTACTAAGAAACAGAACTGTCAGGTGGATTGGAATATTACTGTAGGCTGGTTAGCTTGTGCTCCTCCCTAGAGGATAGCTTATGTAGGAAACCAAATTATGATGAAAAGGTTGCTTTGTAAATACAATACTAAGATAAAAGGAGTAGGACAATCTCAAGGGACCCCTTTTACATTCCATAGCACTTTGGGGACATAATGCCTGTTAAGTAGGGCAGAACAATTTAGCCAGCTAAACAGGCCCTATCCCTTGCATAATTCTTAGGGACACACTGACAGACGCTCCTTTCCAACGTTACACTTCAATATTCCTTATGAATCGCCAAGTGATTCCGATCCCTTCACCAGATATCATGCAGTTTTATGCCTCAATGACTTTGCTCACTGCCCTCGCTTCCCTTCCCCCTCCCGCAAGTAAACCCCTCATTGCCACCTACCTCTTTTCTCTTCTCTAATGGTAGAAATCCTCCTAATCTCCCAGGATTTGACAGAACACATCAGTTCCTCTGCAGCATTCCCATTTTTGCCTAAATCAAAGTTTAATCCCAACTTCTCCTGTGTTTCTCTTAAAGGAGCAGGTTGTACTCATTTTGCAGAATCGCAAGCCATGTGTGTGTCGTGTCTTCTTATAGATTACGAGTTCTTTTCAGGACAGGGATTCAACCTTTTTGATGCTCAATTTTAAAAATACTCCATTGCAAATAGTAGAAGCATAAAACGTGTTCAATGTTAGGTGTTTTAGCATGAATTTCTGCAGATTGATTGATGTTTACTTATAGGATGTAGTGCTTAAGATTGCTGAAGACCATTTGAGTAACCTTTGGCAGAAAATAAACCTAAATGAAAAGACTGTGGGGTGAGGACCTCAGAAACAGGCTTTAACAACCAAATGACAAGAGAGACAAGAACACAGCTGAGGCTTGACGACAACTGATCCCAGGGTCCTAAGTATCCTTGAGACTTTCTGTCTTGTGTCTCTGAATCTCTCCCCACATACCACTGCAGACTAGTTTCTTCCTCACTCTGGGGAATGTGGGTGCTTATAATCTTAGAGCTTCATTTTTTGTCACGTCAGCTATTACTGAGGACCTGAAATTCCGAGCTTGAGATGGAATATCCTAAAGACATATATGGGATTATTGTTACATTCCAGCATTGTCCCTATTCTTCACTTCTTCCTCCATCTTTATTTTTGTCTTTGACTGTGACATTCTCCTCTCAAAAGACAGACTACATTTCTCACTTCATGACTATGTTTGGATGAGGGGAAGATAGCAGTGTGCTGATTCTGAGCCCAGGCATTTGGAGGCCTCTTTAATTCCCATCTGTGCTCTTGCTCATTAGCTGTTCCATAAGAAGGACATGCCCAGGCCAGACCCTCAGGTCCCCAGAGGCACATGGAGCACAGTGACCTAGCCAGTCCAGGCTGTATGTGCTGATCCCAGCTGACTCAATTGCATGAGTGATCTCAGTCAAGATCAGAGCTGCCCAGGTGAGCCCAGCCTCGGCCAGCCAATACTCACGTGATCCCCAGATCCAGGAGAATACATGATTGTTGTTTTAAGCCAGTGAGTTCTTGACCTTGCATTTTTTTTTTATGGCAATAGCTAATTGAGTGAACTAAATCTCAATTTTGCAACTTTCTAGATATATGATCCTGGGCAAGATACCTAACCAACTGGATTTCATTCTCCACCTCTGCAAAATGGACAAAGTAATAGCACCATGATCACAGAATTGTTGTGAGTGTAAGAGAAGTAAAAGTATCAAGTGTCTGGCACATTTAAAAACACTAATTATTATTAGTACTATTACTGTTTCACATGCCCAACCACAAACAATTATAGTCAGGAATGTGGGAGGGATTCTAGGCATTGGCCTGTGGTCAAAGGGATTGAAGGTATGTAAGAAGAAAGCAGTTGTTATTTCATGGGATGGTTAGATGTGATGGAAGACGCATTCCCCAGAAAACATGGCTGCTGACTCCACATTACAATGGGAGGCAACTCGGGCACACAGAATGGAAAGAATGTGCCCAGTACCTTGTAGCTCTTTCCTGAATTCATTTTATTGCTAAATTCTGAATCACAAGATTGGTTCCAGACACCTAGCACAGAGCAAGCATCATGAGTGCATGTGGTCTCTTCTATTTATTAGGCATTTAATCTTAGGGATTATTAAGTTCACTTTACTTAAATTCTTTGCATACTGTAGAATGAAAGCACCATTTCCCATCTTCCAGCATGGTTTCAGGAATTAAATGAGATAATGTGTGTAAAATAGGTGGTATGGCACATGACATATAGCAGGTGCTCTATAAGCGGCAGTTCTTGCTGCTGCTATCATTCCTGGCTCATTCTGTGATATGCTCTCTCATTAGTTCCCATTACAGGAAGAGAGCCTTCCTGACTCAGCCTCTTCCATTTCTGGAGTTCCCTCCACTGACTACAGCCTAAAGCACATCCTATTAAAATCATGTGTGTGAAGTCTGAACACGAGCAAGGTGCATCCCTTCTAGGGAGGTTAATACTGAACACGTACACGTCCCTAGTCTTTTAAAGGTGACAGGCTTAGAAAAAAATGTGCAATATCTGATCCAGAAACGCTTTTTAGTTCAGAATCTGATTTGCAAAGTTGTTATTAAAAACTGCAAATGATCAGCAGCCATAAATGTGCAGTATTAATGGCCTCTAACCCTGTCCCTCTCTCCTTGCCTGACACTCCTGACTGACAGCGGGAACTGGTGAGCAGCTTACTGAGCTGGGCTGTCATTAGTGTGCCTGGAAACGCACACTGTTCGCATACGAATCTTTGCGGGGAATTGCTCTTCATTCCCATAATTTCAGCAAGTAAAGAAAGACCCCAATTAATTTCCAAGCCCAAGAAAGATAGAAGAGCAACATGCAGTTTTCCTCTGGCAACAAGAATAAGAGGAGAAGCTGACCAGACCCACTTGTCTACACATGATCACAGTCTGGCAGAGTGTATTTGTTCCTTCTTATCCCTGTGCTCGGCAGCAGGAAGACACAGCTTCCACCTTGCCCAGAGGAAGACAAAGATGTACTTCAGAAAGCCAGCCTTTCCACACTAAAAACATCTGCCCTTTGTCACACAACAGGCTGGTGTCAGGAGATGTGCTGGGCAGGGGAAAGGGAGTATGGCACCCGAATGAAAGGATTTACCCTGAGGAGGGCACGAAAAAAGAAAACATACTAGGACTCTATGTGGAGTTAAATAAACTGCCAGTCATGATTATAGGTATAGTCTCTGGATAAATGAACAATTTTCATCCTGGCACATGTATGTTTGTACATGTGGTATGTCAGAGTGAGGACAGGGAGGAAAGGTTGTAAGTGGAGTGCAGTGAGCTAGAATGTTCTAACAAGTTGCTGAACGTCAGGAAAGTGGGATTGCATGCCTGATGGGCTATCCTGGTGCTTGACTGTTACTTCATCAGAGGAGACAGAAGACGTTAGCAGGTTCAGCGTCTCAGTGCACCCAGAGAAATGCCACTGTACTTACTGTCCTTATGGGAAAATGGTGAATTCTCAGACTGGGAAGGGGCTGCACTGAACGGAGGGGATGCTGTCATCAGATAGGGCCAGTGGGCCTGGCATCCTGCATGCATTCCAGTGGCTTTGCATGGAAGACATGATCAATGGCTGTTTTCGAAAGATCTTGATTTTAGGTAAATTTACTTTCCCATCATGAGTGCCATGCTATCAGAAAGACAAATTAATTTAACATGAGTGACTTACTGCTCCCTTATGAATTACTTTCCAATTGTTTTTAATAGCATCTCTTTATCTCTAGCACAAGGAAACACAGTTGACCTTTAACAGCCTCTTTTATAAATGAACCCAACTGCAGTTCAGCTCTTCCACTTTCAGATCTTTATCTCCTAGCACCTTGAATCCAAGCTCATCTGAATGCAGGTCCAGCTGCCTCTCTAATGGTATCTATCCATTAATTAAACACTCGGTGCTTAACAGCTTGCACGCCAGCAGCTGTAAAGGATGAGAAGGCAGTTCTCCTTTAATCTACAAATATTTATTTTCTTTTAGGGGGATTGGTTAGGAAAAGATTAAGTGTATAGGAGGATAACCAGCTTATGCAGAATGTGTGTGTTATGCTGGAAGTTTCCTGCCGAGTCACATCAGGTGCAGTTAGTAAGCAGGAAGGCAGGCTCCTAATCCCTGCAATCATAAATTATAAAGTACTATTTAAAACAAGATCTTCCTCCATCTGGGCTGAGGAATGTGTTTGTGTTTTCTGAGTATTTTAATGAGTGCATACGAATGAGTTTACAGAGAGGAGTGAATATAACTCACACAGAATCGGACTCTGATATTTATGGGATCCTGTCTGCACAGGAGCTGGGTCATGGCTTATATTTTCTTATCCGGCCACAGTGCATTATGGGACCCTCCTCGGTCCATTTACATCTTTCCTTGTTTCTCAAACTCATTCATCATTGAACTGTATAGAAACTGTCCTAGAATAACAAAATAATAGGTTGAAAGTTGGACATAGCATTAGCTTTTTAAAAATGTTTTTATTAGAGAAGCAGTATATGTGTGTGGTAGGATATTTTAAAAAAACTTATAATCAAAACTAAAGGAAGAAAGGGATTTATTGCAAACACCTAGAGAATGAACAGTCAGTGCCTTAGTATATATCTTTCTGGATCACTTTTTAATCTTTGTATGTCTTTGGGGATAGACAAAGTTTTGTTTTGTATTCTGCTTCTGTAGTTAATAATGTCTATTTTTGCACTTTAGTAATTTTTATCTCCTCAAGTACCAAACGATATTCACGTTTTTGTAACTATCTCAAAAATGTCCTTTATATTTAGTTTGTCCAAACTAGCATTTCATCCAGAACCACACCTTCCCTTTAATTGTTATGTGCTCTTGGTCTCTTTCAGTCTAGGCTGGTACACAGTGTCATTCACTAATGTTTTAGAGGGAGTGGACTGTCCAGGACAAGTTCCCATGGCTTAGTTTAGGTTTCTTGAAAGCAGAGCCTGAGATACAGACTTTTGTGCAAGTGTTTTCTGGAATGTGATCTCATGAAGAAGTGATGGAGTGGGAAGAAGGAAATGCTATTAAGAGCATATGCTATTCACAATGCGATTGCAAGGAATGGGGTTTGATTCGGCCATGAGCTGACAAGCACCAGAGATATCTCTGGAATTACTCACCTGAGAAATAGGAGTCTGAGGTATTAACCACTGACTTACCTTTGGAAGGAGGGCATTAACTCCCCTCTGCTTCCAGCTGTGCTTGTGCAGGCCTATCAGAGAAGGTCCTGGGCAAGAATCGAGAGGCTCACCAAGCTACATAGGTGGGCCAAAGTGATGTCATGTGGGCAACAAGGAGCTATAGCCCATGTTATGGCTTTGTATTTTCTTTCTCATTTTTTCCTTTACATAGTATTATTCATTTTGGGATTCTACAGGTCCATTTCCTATACACAAATAGTTACCCAAGGCCAGATACAGCTAAACTAAGCAGAGGGGGAAAGGATGGCTTTATTACAATTATTTCCATATTCCAGCCAAGATGGGCTAACACCTTTAGTTTTCTTTTCAAAAGATTAGTTCATCAAACTTTTACTGAGCATCAGATGTTGAAGTGAGTGCTGAAAAATTAATTCTGCCCTTAATTTTAGCAAGTGTTACAAAATAAAATATTGTGATGATATGGTACAATTTTATATCAAGTATGGTGTTGGGTCAGAGGAAAACATGATCAATTCTGCCAGGGTAGTAAGGGAGGAGGTAGAAGGATAAAGAAAAATCTCCATGAATGCACTGATGCCTGACCTAAGTTTTGAGACAAGTTAGGTAGAGAAGAATGTAGTCTAGGCTGAATTATATTGGAAACAAAGTTTATAGGTATGAAGAGAAAACTTGTTTGGGAAACTGAAAGTCATTCAGTATGACTGGTGAGTGGATATAAAGGGGTGAAGCTAGCATTTGAAAAAGAGGAAGGGACAGATCATGGAGACTTGTACATCAGATTAGATAACTGTCTTCACTACTGAGCTGACACAGAACGTTCCTGGCAGGAACACAGAATGCTGAGATGTGTTCAAAATTGTGAGTTCGGGAATATACAAAACTGTGATTTAAAAAAACCAAGAACCTTTTCTAGAAGGCAATCCAGTGGAGGGGCGCCTGGGTGGCTTAGTCGGTTAAGCGTCCGACTTTTGCTTAGGTCACGATCTCGCGGTTCGTGGGTTCGAGCCCCGCGTTGGGCTCTGTGCTGACTGCCAGCTCAGAGCCTGGAGCCTGTTTCAGTCTGTGACTCCCTCTCTCTCTGACTCTCCCTGCTCACACTGTCTCTCTCTCTCTCTCTCTCCTAGAAATAAATAAAACATTAAAAAAAATTTTAGAAGGCAATCCAGTGGAGAGTTACAACTTAGTGAAAACTCTAAATACATAAGCATAACTTCACATGATTTATAAAATGCAGCTATGCATGTCTTGGAGGTCATGGAACCACATTAGATAGTAAGTGTGTGACACCGAAGCTGAACAGGGGGGCTGAAGAAGGAGTAGGACTGGGACCCCAAGGCCTCCGTGTGCAGGAGCCAAGTTCTTTCTCTGCTATGTTGTTCCTTGTTTCCAAGAATCTCACACAGGTCTCCCACTCTTGTGTAAAGTCCGGTGAGTATCTGTCTGATACTCATTGATAATTTAGATTCTGATCAGTGCTCTAAATTCTCTGTTTGGCACATTACTTATATCTGTTTCGCTTAGATCTCTGGCTGTGGCTTTATTCTTTCATTTGGGATAAATTTCTGTCTCCACATTTCGTCTACTTCTCTGTGTCTGTTTCTCTGTGCGAAGAAAGTCAGCTATGTCTTCTATTCTTGAAAGCAGTGACTTTATGAAGAAGAGGACCTGGAGTGCCCTGCTGTCCTCTGTTCTCCAGAGCCTGGCACTTCAGTGGAGTATCCTATGTGTGATGCTTATGCCCTGCTGTTGTGTCTGAGTCACGGGTCCTTTCTGCAGATGACTGCCCTGACTCTGCTGTGGGCTGTGCTGTCTCTCTGCGGTGGTTAGTGGGGCCCAGGTAGGCCACTTCTGAGGAAGCGTGCCTGCTGGGAACTTGGGAGTAGGGAGACAGTGTTAGCAAAATTTGCTCTGGACCACTGGTCTTATGATAGAATCCTGCAAGCGCTGCCAGCTGGGGCTACACGTCCCCGCCCTCCCCCCCAGCCGCAAGGCCGGGCGCTCTGTGACATGGAGTGCACCCAGCGGCTAGGTGGCTCGTGCATGCAGCTGTAACTAAATTTGCCCGGAGCCCTGGGCTGAGGCTATAAGTGTCGGCGTCGCCTCCTGCAGGGGGCGTTGTGTTTATGCTGGGAAGGCGGGGAAGGAAACTGTTGTCTGCCAGCTCCCTAGTTTCAAAGAAGTTCCCAAACACACTTCAAAATCATTATGAACAGACCTGTTTCCCAGTTGCTCCTGGCGTTGTGTAAACAGCCATTTTTATGTTGCCTCTGTACAGGCTGTGTGCAGGAGTTGATAGGCATGAGTGGAAACAGACTTCAGAAAAGTTGGAAACAACTTAGAGGGGTCTAAGCCAGGTCTGCTGCTCAGTGATGGCCCAGTTCTAGAGACTTAGGTCAAGTCCTGCAAAGGGAGACTGGAGGCCGAGATTTGTGGAGCTGTTTCCATGAAGGAAAGTGAGGCAAAGGGCAGTGGCAGAGTTGTCTGGTACCCAGGAGCTGAAGGGCACCACAGTGTTGAGGAGAAGAGCATTCTCCACTTCCTCAGGAACACAGGAATACACTAGCTCCCTGAGGTTGGGGGAAGATCAGGAGACTGCTCCCTTGACAGAGATGTTCAAGTTCTCAGAGCAAGCATGGCTAGTCAGACACCTGCAGTTACAGCAGTTACAAAGGAGGAGGCTGCAGCAGACCAAAGAAAAATGACAGATGCTTCAACGTAACTCAACTGAGCTGACCACTTAGTATGTGGGTACTTTAGGGCGATCCCATGGAGACTCCCCAAAATCATTAGGTCAGACTTCATAATGAACTGACTGCACAAGTAGATGGAGTTAGTGTCACTGAAATTGTGTTAACATAGATAGTGTGAGTCCCATTTGTTTCCACACATGGGTAAGGTCTGTAAGACTTGGGCTGCATATAAATGCTAGATTCAGAAGTATACCTGGTTGGGTCTTGTGGCTCAGTACCTTAGGCCCTACCTGAAAGCCTCTCCCACACGTGCTTGAGGTACCGCTGTGATGGTGCCCATCTTGTGGTCCTATCTTCCTAGACATGCATTATTTTCATGGATTACACCATAAAGAATAGAAATCCCTCAAACACAAGATATAATCATGGGAAGAGCCAGTCCCTTTGCTTTCATTCACCTTTTATTGGTTGCCTTACCTCCGCACAAGTATTGATCACTGCAAGGGGAAGAGGCTGTATATTCAACCCCTTCTGCCAAAGTAAGAAGATTTATCTGAGTAGAAATAATAGGAGGCAGCAAGAAGAGGGGAAATATGGCCAGGAATTAGCTACATTCGATGAGACAGTGATGTCTGGAGGAGTCAGTGACAAAAAGGAGAAAAAATCAGAGAAGCGTCACTCTCTAGAACATGGCCAGCAGCACCTCCAGGTGATATATGATGATACAGGCTGCTGAGTGCTACCTTCCTAACTGGGCTACATCAGGCTCTCATGAACAAGCAGATTTATTGTACTGTCATTGGTACATCACCAAGCAGAGAAGTTGCAAGGAATTGTGGGTAATGGGCTTTGTGATTTTTTTTCTGGTTGAAGCCAGCAACCTGCCTTCTTTATCTCAGCAAGCAGGACACTCAGAGACAGAGCAAGTTGAAATTTATATGTACATTGATTATGTCCCTATCCTTCTACATTGTGCTGTAGCATGTATTTGACTTTTGTTGTTACAAAAATAATGTAATAAAAGTAACACAAACTACAATCATATATAATGTGTGAGGACTAAGCTTTATCTTCTGCTTTTCCTGCTTTTATGATATTTTTACAAATAATCTGTCCATATTTATAATATTTTAAATAATTAAGAGATAATAGTAAAATGCACCTGCAGTTGCTTCTTTGAGGAGTCACTTACAACATGGGTGGGTCCTAAATAAAATAACTCTGTGAAAAACAAATACTATATGTACTCATGTATATGTAGAATCTAAAAACAAACCAACAAAACCAAATCCTGAGAATAGATTGGTGGTTGCCAAAGGAGGACGGACGGAGAAGGCAAAATGGATGAAGAGGGTCAAAAGGTACACACTTCAAGTTATTAAATAAATCTTGGGCATATGAGGCACAGCATGGTAACTATAGTAATTAATACTGTATTGTATATTTGAACGTAGCTAAAAGTTCTCATCACAAGAAAAAAATATTGTGACTATATATGCTGCCAGATGTTAATTAGACTTTATTGTGGTGATCATTTTGAAATGTATACAAATATCAAACCATTCTATTGTATGCCTGAAAATAACAAATATTATATATCAATTTTACTGCAAATGAAAAAAATGGAGGGAGGGAGCTTGATAAGATAGGGTGGAAAGTATGTTCATGTACCCTGTTGCTTGGTACGCTGTTTAAAGAGGCAGTTCAGATACCTGGAAAAATTTTGAATATGAAATTTCCTTTGATCCTGCAATTTCACTACTAGGTAAATTTCTCTACAGATATACCCATACAAATGTGCAAAGATAGATGGAAGGATAATCACAGAAGCACCATTTAGAGGAGAAAAATCGGAAGCAATCTACACATTGGTCACTAAGGGATTTGGTTCAATGAATCATGGTGCAACTTTATGATGAAATATTACCCAGCATTACAATGCGTAGTGCGCATTGGAAAAGCCAGATGTACAAAGATTCCATTTTGAAAACATGTACATGTATGTATGTATATATGCCTAGAACATTTTTACTAGAATGAAAATTCTTCAGGCATCATTCTTCTGGAAAATGTGCCTGAGGGGTGGAAATTAGATGCTGATGTACAAAGGAAAAAGAAAAAAAAATTGCCAGCATCTTTTATTAATGAAAATTTTAAACACACTCAAAAGTGAAAAACAAAAGGGAATATAATTAGCTTCCAGGATTTTTGTGAGCACAGCCTTCCTCAAGATAGGTGGGGGATCCAAATGACTAATCAAGGTACGTCCCTGTTGTGTGAACTTATGTTTTTATGTCCTCCTCAATGGGGTTTTCTTCTCCTTCTTTTCTATTTCAGTATTATTCCTAACAACTGCAAAATATGTCAAGGATGGAGGAAACATGAATAAACGTGGTTGTGCAGAATTATGAAAAAGCATCTAGAAAAAAAAAGTCCTTGCTGATAGCCATCAACTAAGAGGATTGAACATACTACTTCTTCCACTCTTTGATACTGGTTATTTCTATATGAGGCTACTGACAATGCTGTTTTGAACAAACTCGTAACTATTTCAACAACATTGAACTCCCAAGAAGATGAGGTTGGAGTCCTTAATATTCTTTCCCATGTAAAGCTTGCAGGTAATGGGAAGCCGGATTGCTTCAGAGAAACAGTGTGTTCAATTCTCTGTTGGCATTTGAGCTGAGAGACCACTGCATCCTGAAATGCCACTCACTATTTGTTAATACTCATAAAATCTGTGCACAAAGCTTATACATAACTGGTTAAACTGAACTTTTTTGATTGAATGTCCAATTTATTAAACTGACCACTTTCTACTCTACAGGCATTGTTGAACACTTTCCCTATATTAGGCCCTGCTAGACACTGGGGATATAAAGATGAAAGTGCATATTCTTAGAGTTTATAATCTAGTTGAAGAAGTAAACATAGGACACACAGATCACAAAAAGCAAGTTAAGTGAAATGAAGTGAGAAAATCCAAAGGATAGTCACCAAGAAACACGCACATACACATACACGCATTATATTTATAATTGGAAAATGAATATAGACATCATTCTAAGCCTTTCTGAGGACGAATTATACAATGGTTTTTTTTTTTTTTTGCAAATAGTTTATTGTCAAATTAGTTTCCACATAATATACAATGTTGTAAAATAACAAGCTAACGGTGGGGACAATGGTCTTGGGGGAACATAAACCATGATAGTACTTTGTGACTGTCCATTTATGAAATGCATCCTCTTTTCATTCTTGAAAGGTTCCCTATTAACATTCCCAATTAACATTGTAATGAAAGTAAGAGTCCTCAAAACTGTGTAGGTTTCCAAAACTGTTGCCTAAGAAAAATTTTTTTCCTTCTGAATACTATATGAGAAATAAACAGTTAGATTTGGATTGTTTACAAAACCTCTTAGAAAATGTTGAGGTGCTGGTGGCTTAGTCGGTTAAGCGTCCGACCCTTAGGTCATGACCTCGCGGTCGTGGGTTCCCCGCCGGGCTCTGCAGGACAGCCAGCTCAGAGCCTGGAGCCTATTTCAGAGTCTGTGTCTCCCTCTCTGACCCTCCCTGCTCACGCTCTCTCTCCTAGAAATAAATTAAAAAAAAAAACATTTAAAAAAATAAATGAACATTAAAAAAAATTAAAGAAAAAAAAGAAAATGTTGAAGCTAAATGTAGTAGCTATCAGTAAGTAAACAAGGGAGCTCTTGGCATTCTTAAAGATGACTGGATTTTTCCTATCCATTTTAACATCTTCCAGACTTGTCAATTACATTTACTTTTAATTATACCATATGAGCAAACCACAAGGAAAAGCAATAGATCTGTGTATGTTACTTACACATTGAAAGACAAATAGATCTAGCAGTTGACGCTGAATAGAATAAATACACATATATTCCTTAGTTCTTCTTGTCTACTGGTTTTCACAAGCACTACCCAGATTTACTTTAGCAACAGTATAAAGGAAGAGCAAAAGGAATATGATAGGCAAATCGAGGATTATGTCCAACTGAAATGACGTAATTAAAAATAAGGAGCCCAAAAGCTGTGTATAGTACAGCCGTCCTCCCTCTCCTGTGGTTTTGCCTTCCCTGGTTTCAGTTACCTGCAGTGAACTACGGTCCAGAAGCAGATGATCCTTCCTCTAACATATCATCAGAAGGTTAACAGCAGCCTAACACTACACCACCATGCCTGCATGATTCACCTCACTTCATCTCATCAAGTAGACATTTTATCACCTCACATCATCACAAAAAGGAGGGTGTGTACAGTATAATAAGATATTTTGAGAGAGACTACAGTCACATAACTTTTATTACAGTATATTGTTATAACTGTTTATTTTGTTATTAGTTATTGTTGTTCATCTCTTACTGTGCCTAATTATCAATGAAACTTTATCCGAAGTGTGTATGTCCAGGAAAAAACATGACCTATATAGGGTTTGGTACAATCTATGGTTTTTGCGATCACTGGCGGTCTTGGATTGGATAAGGGGGTGGGGGGAACTGCTGTAACAATTTTTTGTTCTGTAGTTTGATATTTAGGGCCCTCTAGAATATGAACTCTCCCTTACTTTCCAGAAGGCTTTGGAGTTTTCCCCATGTAGGGTTTGCATATATGCTAGGATGGAATCAGGAAAGACATCTGAATTGACAGTCAATATCTCTTGTGCTACTGGCCATGCCAGAGTACCCTCTTCCCCCCAGCATTTTCACTTTCATGCATTTAGAGCATTCTTCTGCAAATATGTTTTCCTTCTGTTTGCTGCCCAATTTTACAAAAATTCTATTTATTTTTCAAGATTGATATGTATAAATATGGCCCTTGCAAAAAACGAGATTTAGGAAAAGTGTGTGAATGCCTAGACCAGAATCTCCCGCTCATATGCTTATTTGGGTGGCTATATCCTTAAAATTTTTTTAATGTTTATTTTTGAGAGAGAGAGAAAGAGAGGGAGACACAAAATCTGAAGCAGACTCCAGACTCTGAGCTGCCAGAACAGAGCTTGACACAGGGCTCAAACCCTTAACTGTGGATCATGACCTGAGCCAAAGTCGGATACTTAACCAACTGAGCCATCCAGGTGCCTCCTGGGTGACTATATACTTAAGCAGGTGATGAAAAATGTAGTTAGATTACTTGATCTACTACTGTCTTATTTTATTTTTCCTACTTTTTTTAGATAGCAGATATCTTGTAAATAAAGGTATCCCTATTAGTTTTACTTGGACAAATAAACTCTGTTATAAAAAAGAAGGAGATATGTTTTGGTAAGTAATAACAATAATAACAAAGGAATTGAGAAAATAATGAATATTTAAAATTAGACTTATGGAAAGATCAATACTTGAAATTGTGATAGATAATTTCTTTATTGTTTTAGGACAACTAGACCAACTTTGAAATCAAATCATTGCCTAAACACCTTATGAAACTGTCACAGAGTAGAATGAGTTCAAAGATGATTTCATACTTACATATAACAAAGGCAAATAAGCAAAACTATAGGAAAATACCCAAAGGATGTTTTCTCATTAGATAAACGTGTGAGGTCCTATTGGTCATGGGCTAACTACTTGGAGTATTTTAGATTTTTTTTTTTTTAATGTTTTTATTTCTAGGAGAGAGAGACAGCGTGAGCAGGGGAGGGTCAGAGAGAGAGGGAGTCACAGACTGAAACAGGCTCCAGGCTCTGAGCTGGCAGTCAGCACAGAGCCCGACGCGGGGCTCGAACCCACAAACCGCGAGATCATGACCTGAGCGAAAGTCGGTCGCTTAACCGACTAAGCCACCCAGGCGCCCCTAGATTTTGAAATCGCTGGACCATTGACATGGGTAACAAATGTAGCCACTCCTTCTGTGGTAAAGATTTTCCATCATCTTTGTTGTTGTTATTGTTGTTGTTATCCTTTCACCGTTTCATCATGGTGCTTGTGGCAGGGTATTACCTGTATTTTTAATTGCACTTTTAAGCCTAAAAAATTCTAGTGCTTCCCAGTTAGCCAGCCAGACCACTTGAAGAAGTTAGGAAAAGAAATGCATTTGAAACATTAAATCCCTGTCTCACAGAATGTGGCATTTCATGGAAAACACTGATCCAGACAGCAAGCTAGCAATATTCTTTTATGTATGGGACAGTAGGTCACAGGATTGCAGCGTGGGGGAGAGTGCAAAGGTCTAGAGACTAGGGACATGCAGAACTGACAGCTTGCTGCAGTCATGGTACGCAAGGTCAGCTGCTCAAGAACAGACCCGTTAAATCTCGCACCTACTTCTTGTCTGTCACCAAGGTTGACCACTCTAACAGATGCGGATGACAAGAGGAAGGCAACTGTAACAAAACAGAGCCTTGCATCTCAGGGAAACATCTGTCATTGCCCTTTTCATTTAACCTCAGCACTGAGTCCTATTACAGAAAGCTTCCAGATATCTCCCTATCTCTGGGCCAGCTGGGCCCAGACAAGACTGCGTTCCACGAGACTTGGGGGAAATAGAAAATAGGTACATGAATATCTATGGCTGAAAACTCTTATACAAAGCCATTTCTTTTTTTTTTTTTTTTAAATGTTTTATTTATTTCTAGGAGAGAGAGAGACAGCGTGAGCAGGGGAGGGTCAGAGAGAGAGGGAGTCACAGACTGAAACAGGCTCCAGGCTCCAAGCTGGCAGTCAGCACAGAGCCCGACGCGGGGCTCGAACCCACCAACCGCAAGATCATGACCTAAGTGAAAGTCGGACGCTTAACCGACTAAGCCACCCAGGCGCCCCTATACAAAGCCATTTCTAAGAGACATTTTCTATTACAAGAGCCCCTAACTGATTTAGAAGAGTAACAGCAGTGGAAGTAGAGGAAATAAATTCTATCATCACTAAGAAAACAGCTGCCACTGGCAACTTTTAATATATAGTCATGGTACCTTAGAGGCCTTTTTATGGTACCAACAGATGATGAGAATGAAAATATTGCCCTCCTTCACCAGATATGTATAGGAGACCCTCATTATTTATACATTTAGTGTTTGTGAATGTTGAGGAGTTGGAAATCTGTATTTTTAACAAGCTTTCCAGGTGACCTCTAAATTGTGGCATCTTAGAACACTGACTTAGGCTCCAAAAGCATCAGCTTATCCATTGGCAAACTGTGGTCAAATGAGAAGACTGGCACAGACTCTGTTTCCTTCCCCCACCCCTCATTCCAGAAGATTAGTTGGTCTGTGAAGAAAACCAATGCTGGGAGGTGCTCTTCTTGGGAGTCACTACAGATAACTCTAGTATTTGTCTTTGACTTAGAAATTTCAGTCTGAAGCAGTCCCCAACTACTCCAGTCTACTCTGTCTGACTTTGGCTCATGTCTTCAGGGCTTTTCTTCTTGAAGACAAACAGGGAACAATCCCAGTAAAATCAGTTCATCCATCACCCCTTACATAGCCCTTCAAGATGCTCCCTCTAGGATTCACCTCCTGCCTCTCCACCTCTCCTACCAGTCTCCCTTCACTTACTACACTCCATACGCATAGGTCTGCAAATTTGTACTTGAACACAGGAAGCCCATTCCTGCTACAGGGTCTCTGCACTTGCTCTTTCCCACACACTTAGTGAGAGCTCTCGCTTGAATTAGCTCTCTTCTCCTATGTTATTGGACCCAATACCCCTCCTTAGAATGTTAACTTCATGAGAATAGAGACTTTGTTTATTACCTGTGAATCCTCTGCCTACTATAAAATGGTTGACAGATATAAGTTCTTAATAAAATGCAGACCAACTGAACAGATATTTGCCCATAAAGGGGTCTTTAGAATTCTTTTGGTCCCATTCTCACTAATATCCACCTAGTAAAGGGAATCCAAAATTTGATTAAACAATAGTCACTCTATGTTGCACTAACACATGCTCACACTTAGAACACATTATATTCAAAATTAATGACAAGACACTAACACACAACAAAAAGAATGCAAAATACATTGCGAATGCTTCCTGGGTGGTTTGAGTATTCCTTGGGTATTTCAGAAGCAGGAACAGTATGAACAAAAGAAAGTTATATTTTTGGATATTGGGAGTAAGTAGAGGTGACTAGAAATAAGGGCACATGGGGGGAAGTGGAAAGAAATAACATTGGAAAGGTAGAGTTAAGTTATGAACAGCTTTTTCCTACTATGCAAAATACTCTGTTTTCAATTTTATTTTGAAGAAATGGGAAAATCAAAGGCTTTAAAATGGTGAAATAATTATGCCTGTGTTTTAAAAACACCAGTGGTGGATGACATATGGATTGGAACAATTCTGTTGGAATTAGTGAAGAGAGTTATGAGGCATCAGGGAACATGGAAGAGCACGCGGTGGTGGTAATAAGGGAGGAGAAACAGATATTTTTCTGAAATTAAATCAACAGTATTTGGCGATAGTAATGGTATGAAAAGAACTTGTGTAAGCAACCCATTTGATAGTTCTGTCCCTTCCACTGGGTGTGGGGTGGATGGAAAACGCTACTGAACAAGGAAGCGCTTTAGAATAATCAAAGAAAGGGAAAACCAACAGTCCCTAGTCCTAAGGAATAAACAGTAGAAATACAAGAAAACAGTTGTTAACATATTGAGAAATTTAGGATTTTGCACCAGGATTTAGAATTAATTAGGCGCTAGATTGGTTTCTTTGGGAGAGAATGTTAAAATGAATGCAGAGCAGAGATGCAAAGGATGATGTCAGAAGATAATTAACTTGAAAGCAATGAGAGAGACTTAAATAACAACCAACAGGAAAAACTGATTTAAAATCAGCAGTTATGGGGTGCCTGAGTGGCTCAGTTGGTTGGGTATCCAACCCTTGATTTCAGCTCAGGTCAAGATCCCAAGGCTGTGGAACAGAGAGGATCTGTCAGGATCTGCACTGAGCATGAAACCTGCTTGAGATTCATTTTCTCTCTCTCCCTCCCTCCCTCTCTCCCTCTCTCCCTCCCCTTTGCCCCTCTCCTGCTCATCACAGTCCCTCTCTAAAAACAAACAAACAAACAAACAAATAGGTTCACAATTATACCAACTGACAACATATACCTATTTTACTCATATTAGATACTTATTGTTAGGAGCACCCCCTTTAAGATAGCTAGAAAGTCTCTTACATTTTTTTCCTCTAACTCAGTCAGATCTAACAATTGGGTATCCAATTCCAGAAACTTAAAAAAATGAAAAATACACGCTTTCTTGATAAGCAGAAAGGAACCAGGTGGAAATATTGGCAGCAACTGCCCACCCTCACCCTGTTCTTCTACTCCCATGTCATACCAGGGGAAGTTTTCACTAAAGTGCATGAGACTGTTGAAGGGTGCAGCCTTAATGACACCTCCATGACTGAGACTCAGTAGCTCCCCTTCCCAAGGCTCCTATACATGAATCAAAGGGAGGCACACAGCGCAGCACAGCTGGGCTTCGAGGCACATGTGTATAGCACATCAATTGCAACAACTTCATTCTGTGGTCTACAAAGCTTCCCATTCCATCTGCAAAATACTACAGATGTGAGGTTTTCCCCCAACGACTTATGCACTCTTAAAAACTGCTCACAAGGGATGCCTGAGTGGCTCTGTGGGTTAAGCATCTGGCTTTGGCTTAGGTCATGATCTCCCAGTTTGTGGGTTTAAGCCCCGCTTTGGGCTCTGTGCTGACAGCTCAGAGCTCAGAGACTCTGTTCAAATTCTGTGTCTCCCTCTCTCTCTGTCCCTTCCCCAATCCTGCTGTCTCTCTCTCTCTCTCAAAAATAAATAAAAACATTAAAAAAACTACTCACAAAAGTAGGGGCTCAGCTTATTTATCTTATTCAGGAGGATCAAATTCAGTAAGATTTAGGCACCTTGTAACCATAATTTTTTATGACTGGGCTGTGTTCATCATTTATAACATATCTTACATTCATCATATATTTTAAACAAAAACAAACTTAATATCCAGAACTAAATATGTCCAATATGGCTTTCTCTTTCCTTTTATGCTGAGATCACTTCATCAATTCTTTAGAGAATACTTCACCCTGATAGGGGTGATCCCAACTTTTCTCACCTCCCAAGTTGAGATCATCACAAATAAAATCTTGATAATTCTGTTCAACTATTAATTGTTGCTTGAATGACCAAATGTAAAATATGGAGTGATGAAACGGAACCCTCAGCCTCAGTTTCACAAGCAAATGTTTTTAGAAAATTTTTTGTTCATCTCACCTGACCTTCTCGAAGAAAATGCATGCTCAATTAACACCTAGGTTCAGTGGATTTCCAAGCTAGTCTTATTCATCTATGGCTTCATAACATGTATGTCCAAGATGCCATACAGCAAGCAAGTAAGTATTCAGTATTCAGGAATTACTGTTTTTTAACTAATTTTCTTCATAAGTTTTTATGCTTTTTCACTGTGATATATTAGTCAGCCATCTGTAGCTAGCCTCAGGAATTTTGAAAAATCTTCTACCTACATTACACATATGATCAAACTCATTGTTATGTATTTACATAATAATCTAGTGCATACCTTAGAGAATCCCTGTCACTACTATTGCTAGCAATATTCTAATGGAAATATTTGGCTTAAATTATATAGGAAGATTAACCTGAAGGGCTTAGCAACAATGGGATTGACTGTAGAACTATGGATTAGAAAAATAAAGGACTGAGTTCGGACAATAGGATGATGGGTACATTTATCTAACTTGGGTCTGAATATATTGGCAAGTTTGAATCACTTTACAAATGATTCAACTGTTGGTAGTTCTACATAAAATAGAATTTAGAACAATGAACATCATGTGAAAGGGATAAAATGGGATAAAGCCCATATGCTACCTCAGGAAGCTTATTGTCCAAAATGGGCAACAGACTTCCATATGTCAGGCTCTAGTAAAACATATTACCTGGTGATTATCCCCAAATGAGGGATAAAAAGAGCACTATGTAAAGGTAATAATTCTGAGCAATGTAATTAGGAAGGGCTTTAGGGAGGAGATGGCATTGAAACAAGGCTTTGAAAGACAAGGGAATAAGAACTAAGGCTGATGGAATAGCACAACTGTCATATCCAGGTCAGAGATAATGAAGGAGGCCACAGGGAATAGACAAAGAATCAAAAGTGTATTCAGGAAACGGCCTATAGTTGTATGGGACAGGTGTGTGGAGCATCTATGATTAGACTTTTCATCATACTGGAGAGGAAATCAGAAGCCATATTTGTGTGTCAGGAACGGCAAAGAAAGGATTGAAAGCATGATTCCAGGTAATTCTATTTAACTTTATAATTCACAATTCCATACGTCAATCCAAAAAGGCATACTGATGATACTGAATAATTTTCTAGTCTCCAGTGATACTGTGAGAAGGTATACTGTGAGATGGATCCATTATGAACATTCATTTCCTTCACAATTTTTAATTGAGTGGCTGCTAATTGCTCTCCTCACACCGAGGTTCCAGGTATAATCACTGGTGGCTGTTCTCATTCATCAATAATGCTCACTGTATTACAGTGAATTAGTCCAGGAGTATCTTCTGAAACTCTTTATTAAGTTTCTCTTATTGCATTGGGAAGACCAGCACCAAGAACAGATCATTTGCCTGAAATGCAATCATTAATTTTGCTCCCATTGCTGAATCTCTGATTCTTTGTAAATTCCCTGTGTTACTTGAGATTTAACTACAGTCTGACAGTTCATTTAGAGGACCACGTCTGCAGCTGAAGGGCTCTATGTACTTCCAATATACTTTTGAAGTGATTCTCCCTTACTCACGTAGAAAAATAAGGTTCTGTTTAATAAATACATTAAAAAAATACATGTCAGTGGGAGTGCAGTAGAAAATGCAACTATTGCTCATCAAAACCATATAGCCATTATGACATAGTGCTAAGGAAAAGAACAAATTCAGGGTACTGTCAGTAAGATATTGCCTCAGGGTAAAGATGAATTGAAGACTGTGGTTGTAAGGCCCTTGCTAAGACTCCTGAAATGATTAAAGTGCCTACTGGATCCTCTTACATGGACAAAAGAGTTCCTACAAAGATTAAGGTTTTGGTCTATAGATGCCCAAAACTGCCAAACTATCTGTAATTGAGCCTTTAGAGAGAGAGGCATGTCTTAAAAAGAAATACAGGCGTCATATATTTTGGTGCCACAATACGTGGAACTCACAATGTTTTTAAAGAGAGCCATATTGGGGAAAGTACTGCAAGTCTGTAATCATTTGAGATATAAAAAGGTCCCATTTTCCCCAGGCAGAAATCAGTGTGGAAAAACTGTTCACTCTTCCAATGGGAGTTCTTATTACGTTTATCCCGTCCCTGTCCTACCTTTGTATGTTGGATGTGTACTGGGCAGAAAACTTGTCATTGTATTAAGAGGTCTCTGGATCAAGCAAAGCTATATTTAAACCTGATGTAGATCAGAAGCTCTGGTCTTTGAATCTGATGCTGTGATTAGATGAGACCTCTAGAGAGTCTTAGGGATGAAGATGAGTGTGTTTTATATGTGGGAAGGATACAAATTAATGTAAACAGAGAGTTGACCTAAAAAACAACAACAACAACAACAACAGCTTTCCCTTCCCTTCCACTGCCTCACTGCTGCTGGGCTTGGCCATGTGATTTGCTTTGGCCAATGGGCCATTAGTGGAGATTACATAAGCAACTGCTTGAACCATGACTGCATGATTGTGCTTATGTCACTGTTGAAAGAACATGCTCTGTGAAGCCCACTGGTGCCAGGAGAAGAGAGACAGGTGGATAGGAGCCTGCTCAGCAATCTGCACACTTGCAGCTTGAAGTTGTCACACTAGTCAATTCTAGACCTATGTGGATGAGAATGGAACTTACTGCCTTCTTACCACTGCATTTGGGATATCTTCGTTATACATCAATGACTAACTGATAGAATGCTATATCCCAGGCACCAGACTATGAAGCTCTATGCTCTTAATCATTTATCAGCCTTGTGAGGTATAGTATTTGAGCTCCATTTTGCAGGAAACTGGAGTTTAGAGAAGTTCCATAATAAAGTGTAGTTTATAGCCATGCCTGCCTAATCACAAATCTTTCCTCTTTAACCTTATCAATACCTTTCAGTGTTCTAGAAAATTCAGGTTCGATCCTTTTTTCCCACATTCCCTTACACGGCTTTGGATGAGCATACTCAGTGGGCAGGACAAGAAAGTTTTCTCTGTTTTCCTCTCACTGTTTTTGATGGGAGTAGAAATGACACTAACCAAGTGCTGGCTTAGGGTCCAGTGGTGAAGCCGGACAAAGCTGATTTGGGGCCATGCAATTGCCTCATTTTATGTTACGATTTCTTATTAAGTATATTACTCTTATCTTTCAAGTACATGTGGGTTTTTTTTGTTTTGTTTTGTTTTATTTTGTTTTGCTGGTTTTGTTTTGCTTGAGTCCTTCTCAAATCAAAACAAAAAAGATCTGAAATATTTGCTTGGTGAAAGAAACTCTTCAGTACTGTGTGGTCTTGATTCTAGATACCTACCTTTTGATCCTATCTCTAAATGAGGAATCTAGGGCTCTGTATCATTTTAAATATATTTGAGGTAAACATGAGCAGGACGCAAAGATTTCTGGGACTAGGGAGAACCTCTTCAGTTCAGAAAAACTATAGTAAGTAACTCCAGCTTTGAGGGAAGGAAGGACAGGAATAAGGGTATAGAGTAGTTTATAGCAAAGAAAGTACAAAATGTAGATTTGAGCTCAGCTTAAGTGCTGGACATTTTACATATATTCTAGTGTAGTATGTAGCCCAACTGTACAGAAACTACACTAATGAAGACATGTTATGAGGTGCCACATACCTCTTTCATCTTCTTTTGGGTTCCTGGACCCAATTCCAATGTATGTTTGGGGCTTATCACACAAATCAAGCAATTTATGGATACCAGCCGGATGTCTGAAAATTCAGCTCAATAATGACACTATCTATCTATCTGGAGATAGCATCAGATTCCATAGGGTAAGTGTTCAGTCCAACAAGAATGCACCCCACCCCCTTCAGATGCCAGTCACAAACGCAGGTTGATGTCACCTGTGCTTCCAACCAACTGGCTAGAAATCAAAGGTTCCCATGACTACCCCCCCTTGGGTTTCATTAATTTACTAGAGCAGCTCACAGAGCTTGGAGAAACATTTCACTTACTAGATCATTGGTGTTTATTATAAAAGGATAGAACTCAGCAACAGCCAAATTAAAGAGTTGCATAAGGCAAGACATGGGAAAAGGGCAGAGAGCATCCACACCCTCTCCAGCACCTCCATGCATTCACTAGACTGAAAGCTCTCTAAACCCCATCCTTTTGAGGTTTTTTTATGGAGGCTTTATTACATGGGCATGACAGATTAAACCATCGACCACTGAAGACTAAACCCAATCTCCAGCTCCTCTCTCATCTCCAGGAGTCAGTGGGTGGGCCTGAAAGTCCTAGCTTTCTAACCACACAGTTGGTATTTCAGTGAGTGCCCCCTTCCTTAGGTGGGGTCCAAAAGTCACCTCATTAACATAACAAAAGGCATCTTCCCCCCCCCCCCCATCACAGGAAATTCCAAAGGTTTTTAGTTTTGAGACAGGAAGCTTGAATAAAGACATATATATACACATATATATATGGCTTATTATAAATCACAATATCACAATCTACTCTGAAAAGTCAAACCTTGACTGAAATAGGAGTACTTTCCTGTAACCCTTCCCACCAAAAGAAAATGACTTGAAGCAATTCTTGGGGAAAAATCCTTTTAAGCATTTTATAAAAAACTATGCCTTATATTGTGCGGAGTTCACTTTCAGGTATCTTGGTTTTGCTTCATTAAGGAAACTGGTGAAAATCCTTAGCCAAAGAAAAATTTCCCCAACCCTCATTAGGACAGAACATTTTTGTGCAATGTAATTCACTACTCCCTTCTGGAAAGATATTCACATGGCTAATAAAATACTAAGCAATTTTATGATAAACTTCATGAAAATTAATAAGGATAAAATTTGTTTTTAGGAAAGCTGTCACCCATTCTTTCATGAGTCTAGTTTTGCTTTGTTGTTCTTTTTGTATTTGGTTTAACAAGTATATATTGGCCTCCTAACAGCAAAATTGTGCCAAATGTTTGCCTATAACAAACACTACAAGATTATAAACCAAAACAAATCTATAACTAAATTATCAATATCGGATAAAAATTTAAAAACCTATGTCTGGGCCAATTTGCCCTCTCAATTTGCTGCTTGAGGATAACTCTGTGAGGTCACTCTTTTCATAGCCAGTAACTAAGATGGGGGAGCTGAATTCAGCCATAATGGACCCCATATTATACAGTGGACCTCAGGATAATATTTGCAAAATGTCTGAGGTGAAATAGCTACTCAAGGTTGATTTTCTTCTTTCCTTTCTCATTCCCTGTGCTCAGAACAGCCAAAACTGTCAAATGGTTTAGGGACAAGATTTGCCCCAAACATCAGGCTCTTCACAGTCCACTCATGACTTTTCACCATTTCCACTTGAAGTATTGCCTTTATGTTATTTTTTTAACAGAAACTTGTTAAATATACTCCATTAATCACAGAATGGTTTGCTGTATCTGTGTGGCTGACCCCGAGTGTTGCCTTTTTTGAAACTGAGTGTGCCTGTTCCTATCAGATGGGTGGGGATTGTATCTGTGTGGGGATGAAACAGGTATGGGTGTTTTGTTCTAATCCCCCAACTCAAAGAACCACTTGATGGCTGAGGTCAAGCTGAGAATAGATCCCTCCCCACTGGGCAAAGACCTCGCTACCAGGACACTTTCTCTCTGTCATCATTAAAGCCCACCCCTGACAGAAGCCCAGGGTTGTTCATTTTCCACCTCATGCCCCCTATGGTGAGTGCAGGCTAACTATCACGTTTAATCACTGCAGGAAATCTGACACATAGGGACGAGGATCTTTATTTTGTAGAAGGAAAAGCAGATTCTCAAAGAGATTATCCCAGTTTATTCAAGGTCACATGGCGAGTGAGTGAAGGAGGAAGCTCCCCACACCAGCTGACCTGTGCTCTCAGTGCACATTTCTGTATCTGCAATGCTTGGCATGTTGCCGTGGACGTTGCTATACAAGGTATGGGCTGTAGACCAGCTGCACCAGCATCTCCAGAACCCATCAGCAATGCACATGCTGAGTCACCACCCACGACATGAATCAGAATCTTCATTGACACTAAGATCCCCAGGTGACTTGTATGCACATGGACATTTGAGAGACACAGAGACAGGGCTTAATATGCAGTTACTAGATAAAGTCGTAGAGTGTATGAAAGAACTTATGTAGGAAAGAAGAATGTAGGGAAGGTCAAGAAGTTATGATATCAGTCACATATGAAGCACAAGAGCAATCATTCTCTTAGCATTAAGGATGAGACACCAGAGGGAACGGACGGAAGGCCACATGCAAAGGATAGCAGAGAAATTCTCTGCCGTAAATGTCAGACTGAATGGGCTCGGTCTGAGAACTAAATAGGACACAGGGAAAAACAGCCATCAATTCATACCTATAAATGGAAGACACATTTGAGAACACTTAGGATAAAGAAAAATCTGACAAAACTTCCAGAGAGAAGAAACAGATTTACCAGGGAATGAGACGCAGAGATAGAAGTTGCAAGGAAAAATGGAATAATAAAAAAAAAGTCTGAAGGAAAATATACCTGAACCTAGCATTTCACGCACAGTGAACCTGTCATTGAAAGATGAGCAAAGAGCATGGATTCAGTTAGAATTCTTAGTGGCAGATGAAGAATGGTCTCCCTCAAGTTCAAGCAGAACGAGACCGATTACAGGCTCTTCGGTAGCTCCCAGAACGTCTGGGAGGCCAGAGAACCAGGCCAGCGGGACACACAGCAGGAAGAAGGCAGCCAGAGGCTGGAACACGGACTTAGACCTTGGGGTGGAGCTGTGGCCAGGATCCTGGAGACACCGTTCCAAGTAATCCCTCACTCGTCCCACCACAGTGTCCTTTGAACGCTGGCTCCCACTCTGCTTTTAGGTTTACTTTTCAGCCCTGGAGCTCAAGAGGCTTGTGGCAGTTCTCCATTCAGGGCCACCTGCTGGCAGATAGGACAGGTGACTGCCAGCAGGTGAATCACAACGTCAGCTGGCTTTCGGCGGTGGGAGACAACATGTTCCAGCACTACTTGGATGCACAAAGAGCTGTTATCCAGCGTGCGAGTCTCTCAAGGAGCCGGGGAAAGCCCGCAGATGCCAGGTGATTACAGGGTCAGGATTGGGCCATTTATCTATCAGCAGGCACAAGAGTCATCATTTTCTCAGCATTAAGGATAAGATTTTCTGAAGAATACCTTCTGCATTTAAAAACAGTGCAGGAAACAGATATGTGTAGAAAACTCAGTGGTAGGAACTGAGTCAAAATTCATAGCCTCTGGGTTTTGGTACTAACCTAAGGGGTTAGTGGAAAATAACCAGTAGATTCCTCAGCCTCTTTATGTCAAATTACCTTTCAAGTGTTAAAGATTGTAATTGCTTTGTAAATTGCAGTTTCAATTGTAATTTTTTTTAATGAAAATAACTTTATTTGGGGAATATATGAATAAAATATGCCCATATACAAATACTCAGGCAATAACATAATTTTAAGGTAAAAATTATAAATCAATCATAACCCACCACCCAATAAACTTGTCCCTAGCTTTATGATGTTTCATGATGATCATATACAGGTACAGAGAGAAGGAAAAAAATTTAAAAATGTATTTGTATTTTTCTATATTTACAAGATGAGGTCATACTACATATGTTGCATTGAATATATATATATGTTGCATTGAAACATGTCTTTTTTTATGTCACTATATCACACTATCATTCCATGTTAATATATATACATGTATATATATGTGTATTTCGTATTGGTGGGTATTTGGTTTATTTCTAATGTGGGGCTATTGTAAACAATGAGATTGTTATGAATTGAATTATGTGTCACCCCTCAACTTCAACAAATTCATATATTAAAGACGTACCACCCAATGTGACTGTTTTTGAAGTGTGTGGGGGACTTTAAGAATATAACTAAGGCTGGGGCACCTCAGTGGCTCAGTTGGTTAAGCGTCCAACTTCGGCTCAGGTCATGATCTCACGGCTCGTGTGTTCGAGCCCTGCATCGGGCTCTGTGCTGACAGCCAGCTCAGAGCCTGGAGACTGCTTCAGATTCTTTGTCTTCCTCTCTCTCTGGCCGTCCCCTGTTCACACATACACACACACACACACACACTCTCTCTCTCTCAGAAATAAACATTAAAAAAATTTTTTTCAAAAAAGGATATAACTAACGTTAAAGGAGGTCATGAGGGTGGAGTCCTAATCCTGTAGGACCGATGCCCTTAAAAAGAGGAGGAAGGACATCAGGCACAGACCACAGCCATCCTAATGGGTGTGAGATGGTATCTCATTGTGGTCTTCATGTGCACTTACTAGCACTTTCCTAATCATTAGTGATGTTGAGCAGGAAAGAGAAAACACAGAAAATACAAAATTTTCAAGCTTTCAACTTGTACTGCTAGTCTTTCTTCACAAATATTTTACCAACTAAAGCTTTTAACAATAGTTGCTTACTTGCCCTCTCCAGCATTCATGGGTAATATTTATCGTATAACTTTAAAACAACAATGATCATATACAAGGATTGTTGCTATAAGCTCCTTTGATTGCAGTTATAAGGTGCTACATTTCTTCAGTATTACACATGGATTTAGCAGGCTTTGCACTAAAAAAATACTTATTGAGTTGAAAGCTACATTTTTAACATTCAATCGACCTTTAGAAAGATTACCTGAGATGAAATGCCTAATTTGATTCTTTTATATCTACATTTCTTCCAACTTTCCTAATCCTGTACCTCTAATTCTCAAGTATTCCATGTGGTCTCCCATCTCCCTTCATCTCCTAGATGATAGTTAAGTTTACTTGTTGAATCCCTAGTTCAATTCACTTTCCTTCTGTTAATAGAGTCAGGACATAACAGTTATCCTTTAAAAAAAAAAAAAAAAAAAAGGAAAGGAGAGCAGAAAAGCATACTCCTAAGTAAGGAAGCTCACATTTCTTGAATTATGGCCCAAGTATTCATGGACATGTTGTACTGTACCCTTTCATCACAAGTAACACTTCCCTTTCTCTATCCTATTAACTTTAAGGTGTCAAATCTACTAGTAAATCTTTTTTAAATTTTTTTATTTAAAAATATTTTTAATGTTTTATTTATTTCTGAGAGAGAGAGAGAGAGAGAGAGAGCATGAGCATGAAAGAGTCAGAGAGAGAGGGAGATACAGAATCCAAATCAGGCTCCAGGCTCTGTGCTAGCCATCAGCACAGAACCCAACACGGGGCTCGAACCCAACACTGGGCTCGAACCCAGAAACCATGAGATCATGACCTGAGCTGAAGTCGGACGCTTAACCAACTGAGCCATCCAGGCACCCTATAAATCTTCTTTTAATACCATGCCCTTCAGGGCACCCGGGTGGCTCAGTCGGTTGAGCAAAAGACTCTTGGTTTCAGCTCAGGTCATGATTTTGCAGTTTCATGAGTTGAAGCCTGCACTTGGCTCTGTGCTGGCAACATGGAGCCTGCTTCCGATTCTGTGTCTCCCTTTCTCTCTGCTTCTCCCTAACTTATTCTCTCTCAAAATAAATAAATAAACTTTAAAAAAAGAAAAAAACATGCCCGTTAGTTAGGAGATGGATGCAGCAGAGTAGCCTTCTGTTCATGCCTTGCCTCTTGAGTCTCAGATTTTAGTGACTCCTTGGCTACAGCTGTGACTGCTGATAATGCCATTGATAAATAGAAGATGAAAACTTCCAGGTTTAGATATAACTTGACAAATGCCCTGGCTTTTACGGAAAATGTTTGGAGATTTCCTTTTCACTGAACTGTGTACCCTACTTTGACTTTTTGTGCTTTAATCAAAACAAGGAAGTACCATTCAGTTTTTTTCTTTCTCAGGAACATATAGAAAATATACATGTTCATTAAAATGAAGAGGAAACCATAGAACGGTGAAACCTGCAGGCATATATAAAAACATAAAAAATAGAACATGAAGAAAATATAATCTTTGGGGGGATGTTTAGAGAATAATCACCAATCACCTTCCCACAGACAAAAAAAGAAATAGATAGTTCATATAAATGAAGTCATGTAGTATATGTCCTTCTGTGATTAGCTTATTTCCTTGGGAAAATGCCCTCAAAGTTCATCCATGTTTTCAAATATTGCAGAATTCCCTTTTTAAAAGGCTGAATAATATTCCAGTGTATGTAGTATGTATATACCACCTTTTATTTATCCAGTCATCTATCTATGGACATTTAGTTGTTTCCACACTTGGCTATTATGAATAGTGCTACAAGTGGTCAACAGATACATTAAAAAATTATTCAAAGTTACTAACCATCAGGGAATACAAATCAAAACTATAGTGAGATGTCACTTCATACCTGTCAGGATGACTAATATATATATTTTAAAAAAGGCTGCAAGTGTCAATGTGGATGTGGAGAAAATGAAATGCTTGCACACTGTTGGTGGGAATGCAAAATGGGCAGCTGCTATGGAAAAGAGTATGGACATTCCTTAAAAAAGTAAAAACAGAACTACCAAGATCCACCCATTTCACTTCTGCATATTTATCCAAAAGAACTGCAATCAAAGTTTCAAAGAGATAAGAGCATTCCCATATTCAGAGGTGAGTCTTAAAATGTGAAGAGATGGAATGAGGTCAGGTAGAGACCCCACCAGAGCAAAAGTCTCAGGGACAACAGTGTTGCGTGCTGAGTGGCAACCATAAACTGTACATTGGCTAAGTGAAGGCAAGCAAAGAATGAAGTAAGAAATGGCTAGATCATCTGGAGCAGACATGAGGGCTTCTGTAGTATGTTATGGAGCTTGCTTTTTTAACATATAGGAGGGATGTTCACCAAAGCCATGTAAAGAGAGCAGTGGCACACCCAATCCTAGGATCAGAAACTTGACTGGATGGATGGGCTTTTACTGGACAAATCTGGTGGGGGTGGGGAGGGTGGAATGAAATCTAGGTATCTAGAAAGTGAGAAATTTTTAGCTAGAAGGAGTAGGAGGGAGAAGATAAATGAGGGGGAGGAATCACTGTGGTCATCTGAGTTTCTCATTTAGGAGACTGTGTACTTGGGGGTGCCCCAAACTTAGTAATTCAAGAGGATGAACCCATTCAGGTCTATAGAGGACAAGCTCCATTCTGATGCCCAGTGTGAAGATTCCTTGAAGGTATGGTTAGAAAACCTCTTGGCCAGTGCTTCTTATATTATCTGTGATAAAGATCCTATTTTTTGTTTTGTTTTGTTTTTAAATTTCCAATCCATTATGAACTAAGAAAAATAGATAGCTATTAAAAGTGGAAAAATGAGTATCTTGGAAGAGTAAACAAAGGCATACAAAATAAAAGCCCGAATAAACATAAAATGACTCCAACTACTCTCTAAGTTTCTAACTCTTACTCTTGATTTCTCTGTTACACTGTTATAGACCTCTAAGTTTGTCTTTTAACAGGGACTGGCAAGTTTTGCCCAGCTTTAGTGAGATATAATTGGTATACAAAACACTTTACATAGTTAATATATACAGATAATGTATGTAATTTGATGACTTTCAAAATACATCAATATTTGTGTTACCATAATACGACCGATAATTTTTAAGGATAACATGTATAAGGACATAGGAAAAGTTGGTTTCCAGAAACCAGAAATTGTGGTTAAAAATTGGGTTAACCAGGGGCGCCTGGGTGGCTTAGTCGGTTAAGCGTCAGACTTTCACTTAGGTCATGATCTCACGGTTCGTGGGTTTGAGCCCCGTGTCGGGCTCTGTGCTGACTGCCAGCTCAGAGCCTGGAGCCTGTTTCAGTCTGTGACTCCCTCTCTCTCTGACCCTCCCCTGCTCACGCTGTCTCTCTCTCTCTCCTAGAAATAAATAAAAAATATTTAAAAAAAAATTGGGTTAACCAATATTCTGCTTTGTAGAGTTTATGGCTGTTATCTTAATTTATTTATAGTCCACCCTCTCACTCTCGAAAATGCCCTCATCTGGGGTGAAAGACCTATAATCTGAAAGCTATAAAACACTGATGAAAAAAAACAAAGATGACACAAAGAAATGGGAAGACATTCCACGTTCATAGATTGGAAGGACAAAATTATTAAAATGTGTATACTACCCAAAGCAATCTACACATATAATGCAATCCCTATAGAAATGTCAACACCATTTTTTTCAGAGAGCTAGAACAAACAATCCTACGAGGTGTATGGAACCACAAAAGACCCTGAATAGCCAAAGCAATATTGAAAAAGCAAAGAAAAGTGGGAAACATCACAATTCTGTACTTCAAGTTATATTATAAAGCTGTAGTGATCAAAATAGTAGAGTACTGGCACAGAAAATAAATACATAGATCAATGGAACAGGAATAGAAAACCCAGAAGAAAACTCACACCTATATGGTCAATTAATCTTTGACAAAGTAGGAAACAATATCCAATGGGAAAAAGATGGTCTCTTCAACAAATGGTGTTGGGAACACTGAAGAGCAACATCCAAAACAATGAAACCAGACCACTTTCTGACACTATCCAGAAAAACAAACTCAAAGTGGATTAAAAACCTAAACATTGGGACCTAAAACTGCAAAAATCCTAGAAAAGAACATAGGCAGTAATCTCTCTGACACTGGCCAGATATATATTTCTAGATATGTTTTCTTTCTAGATGTGTTTTCTGAGGTAAGGGAAACAAAAGGAAAAACAAACCGCTGGACCCTACATCAAAACAAAAAGTTTCTGCACGGCAAAACTAAAAGGCAATCTATGTCATGAGAGAAGATATTTGCGGATGACCTACCTGATAATTTTTATTTTTTTTTTTAATGTTTTATTTATTTCTAGGAGAGAGAGAGAGAGACAGCGTGAGCAGGGGAGGGTCGGAGAGAGAGGGAATCACAGACTGAAACAGGCTCCAGGCTCTGAGCTGGCAGTCAGCACAGAGACCGACGCGGGGCTCGAACCACGAACCGCGAGATCATGACCTAAGCGAAAGTCGGACGCTTAACCGACTAAGCCACCCAGGTGCCCCAACAGATGACCTACCTGATAAAGGGTTAGTATCCAGGGGTACCTGGGTGGCTCAGTCAATTGAGCATCTGACACTTGATTTCGGCTCAGGTCATGATCCCAGATGGTGGGATTCAGCCCACATTGGGCTCCAAGCTGAGAGTGGATCCTGCTTAAGATTTTCTCTTCCTCTCTTTTTCTCTTTTTCTTTCTCTCTCCCCTTCTGTCTCTCTCCCTGGCTCTATCTCCCTAAGAAAATAAATAGGGGCACCTGGTAGCTCAATTGGTCAAGCTTCCAAGTCTTGATTTCAGCTCAGGTGATGAGCTCATGGCTCATAAGCTGCTTGGGATTCTTTGTCTCTCTCTCTCTGCCCCTCCCCCACTCATGTGCATTCTCTCTCTCTCAAACTAAATAAATAAGCATTTTTAAACATTAAAAAATAAAGGTATTTCTGTTAGGCCTTCCCTGTTATATGTAAAAAAAGGGTCAGTATGCAAATATGTAAAAAACTTATAAAATTCAACACCCAAAAAACAAATAATCCAATTAAAAAATGGGCAGAAAACCTTCTTTTCCAAAGACCCACAGATGGCCATAGACACAGGAAAAGATGCTCAACATCACTCATCATCAGAGAAATGAAAATCAAAACTACAATGAGATATCACCTCATACCTGTTAGAATGGCTAAATCAATAAAACAGGAAACACCACGTGTTAGCAAGGATATGGAGAAAAAGTAACCCCCTTGCGCTGTTAGTAGGAATGTAAACTGAGGCTGCCACTCTGGAAAACAGTATGGAAGTTCCTCAAAAAGTTAAAAACAGAATTACCCCATGATCCAGCAATTGCACTACTAGGTAATTACTCAAAAAGTATAAACATAATAATTCAAAAGGATACATGCATCCCAGTGTTTATATCAGAACTATCTACAATAGGGGTGCCTGGGTGGCTTAGTCGGTTAAGCGTCCGACTTTCGCTTAGGTCATGATCGTGGTTCCTGGGTTTGAGCCCCACGTCAGGCTCTGTGCTGACTGCCAGCTCAGAGCCTGGAGCCTATTTCAGAGTCTGTGTCTCCCTCTCTCTCTGACCCTCCCCTGTCATGCTGTCTCTCTCTCTCTCCTAGAAATAAATAAAAATATTTAAAAAAAAAAAGAACTATCTACAATAGCCAGATTATGGCAATAGCCCAATGTCCATTGCTCGATGAATGGATAAAAACAATGTGATTACACACACACACACACACACACACACACACACACACACACACAGAGGAATATTACTCAGCCACAGAAAAGAATGAAATCTTGCCATTTGCTGTGATGTGAATGGAGCTAGAGAGTATTATACTAAAAATAAGTCAGAGAAAGACAAATGCCACATGATTTCACTCATGTGGAATTTAAGAAACAAAACAAATGAGCAAATGGAAAAAAAGAGAGAAAGGAAAACCAAGAAACATAGTCTTGACTGTAGAGAACAAACTGATGGCTACCAGAATGGAGGAATGGTTGGGTTAAATAGGTGATGGGGAATAAGCCTTGAGCTTGTGATGAACACATGATAATGTATGAAAGTGTTGGATTACTATATTGTAAACTTAAAATTAATATCACACTGTGGTAACCAACTGGAATTTAAATTAAAATTTTAAAAAAAGAAGAAAATGTCCTCATTTGGATAATAAACATGGTCAATTTACTTATAGAATAGCAAAATATGATCACATATAGATGCTCTAATACATCCTCCTATAAGATTTCTTCATGTTGTGATAGCATAAGACCAGTCTGGGAAGCATCATGGAGCTATGAAAATTTGATTTACTTCAGATTTGGTAAATCAGGTTTGTGGGAGAGTTGACAGGCAGGACTAGGCAGTAGCTTTTGAGTTCATGGGATCAAAGATATCCTTTTAATATACATAATCTTTTCTTTCCCATATGATCTCAGTGAATGTTCTCATCAGAAATATGCCTTCACTACAAGTCTCCTGCTGACAAAGGCATCTTTTGCTTTCCGAATCACAATTATCTATTTTGTTGATATAATTCACTCTGCTTTTATCATGGAGCAGAATTTCTTACAATATAATTTCCATCCTAAATTTCTCCCCCAGTTTAAGATGGTAAAATTTCCTCCTAATAATAATGCCTACCCCTTCCTCATTATTACACTGTCCTTCTGAAATTTTTATTTCTTTATGCATAGAGATAACATCGGAGTTTACCACATTCTTATCCCCTGCTTGGTATTACCCATTAAAAGGAACAACACATGCTGTTACCATTGTAAACTCTACTGAAATACTGACAGCCCATTACATGGACTGTCAGTTACTATTGTTCACAGCTGATGCCACTTATATTTTTTACTGACTTAAAATTTTCTTGCATGGTATCTCTGAGAAGTTAAGAAGATAAAAGTGGAAAAAATATTTTAGACAGTGAGTGTTGGAGTAGCATAGAAGGGGATGACTTGAAATAACAGTTCTAACAAGCCAAACACCAAATTCAAAAACTGACTTGTAAGTATTGGGGGTATTTAGGAGAAGAAAGATGCCAAGAAAACAAATCTAGAAGAAAACTTTGTGAGAAACAAGGTATACTCAGGTGAGTCAGGACAACAAAGTAAAGTTTAATTTACTGGCATTGATAGTGGCTGTAAGAGGACAGTCGATAGATTTTTTAAAAAAAGAAAAATGGCTGTTGCAGGTATTTTGTGTGGTTACGCACAGTTGCTTACAGTACTGGTTTATTTTATTCAAGTTTTATGAAATATCATTAACATGAAGATGTTTGAACTAAAAACGATTTCACCATGCAACACATTTATGGAGTGTCAGGACACAATTATTTGCAGTGAGATATATTTAAGTATATTATTGAAACAATATCATTATTGGATTATTGGCTGTTCCATAGGGATATTCAGAATGAGTTGAAGCTGTTGGCAGCATTTAATGAGATTTCCTATTTTCCTCATTCATTCAGCTTTGAATAACACCAGCAGGGCTCATCTCTTATCTCAGGGGCTGCCAACAAATAGTTGCTGGAGAAGAACCGCCTACGAGGCAGCTCAGGTCCTCGAGTGCTGCTGCAAATGGGCTTAAGCATTTTAGGACCATCTCTTTATTCTGAACAAATCCTCTCTATTATGTCGTGTGCTCTGTCATAAATGATAACACTGAATTTCTTTTTGTTTGCTGACAACATGCCAGCTAAGCATTGTGCAGTGGTGCAGGGAAAACATATTTTCTTTGAAATATTTGCTTTATGGCTTTTCAGGTTTGTCTTGTTGCTAGCTACGTCTTTTGTATCTCAAATTTATATATATAGTCTAGAATTAGAGAATTAAACAAACAAACAAACAAACACAGCAAAACCTTGATTACTATTTGGGTACCAAGTGAGTTTCACGTGTCCTTCTGTCTTGGTAGGTAATGAACTAAGTTTATTAAAAACTTATATTCATCATTCCTTAAAGATGTCTATGCTGTTGATGTGCAGGCATGTGGAGGCTCTCGGTTATTCACTCCATTAGAGCAGAGGATGAAGGAAATGGTATGGGGTCCTTTTGGACACACAGGATTTTAACATCACAGGAATTTATATGCAAGTCTGATAAATATAAAGCAATACTCTGAGTAAAATGTGTAATTATTGCAAAAAAAATCTCTGAGAACCCTGCTATTGCTTGCTGTGGTTAGCACCATACAGTCTATTACACTATCTTTTCTTCTTTACATAGCTCATATCACAAATTGTAAGGTAACAAGCTATGTGCTTCTACTAAATAATTAATATGACCATTAGTAGAGGCAGTTTACATGGCTGGAAGTACCTCCAACTTTTATACAGTTCTTCCTCATTAAGTGTTTTGATGATGACGTGACAGACTGCAACCTTCTGTTGGGAATAAGTGGAAATCTGACAGTGTTCTTTTTCAGCAGTCCTTAGAGCCCTAGGGATTTGATTTTCTCTGCTATGTTGAAGATGGGTTTTTTCATTTTAAATTCTGTGATTTGCATGTAAAATTCTTATCTCTGCTCCTGAATTTTGTAGTTAATGGGAAATGGGAAAGTTGAGGTAAATACTACCAACAGAATGATACTTTTAAATACTCTTTTTTTAGCCTCACTATAAACCTGTGTTGAAGTTCTCTCTGTCCTCACAACGCATCTGCCAACACACCAGCCCCGGTCCTTGGTTTTCTACCACGGCCATGGCGATGGCCTCCTCCCAGTTTTTTCTCTCTCCTTTCCTTCTCCTTTATTCAAGTTTCTTTTCACATGCCACTTCCCGAGAGAAGAATGCCCTGGTTTCCCAGTGGAAAGCACCCTATCAACTCTCGTTTCTATTGCCTTGCCTTATTTCTCTTTGAAACATGTACCTACCATTACTTGAAAATATGTTTATTGACTCTTTCCCCTTTAGATGTAAATTTCCTTGGTTCATGAATTTCTTCCCTGCTGTGCCTATAATAATACCTAGGAAAGTCCTTGGCCTGCATTAGATGCTTAATAAACGTTCATAATAAAGGAATAAATATTGGTAGTGAAAGACATCAAGTACCCCTATTTTGGCCTCAGTCTGTACCTTCTGATTAAGTTCTTTTCAGCTCATCTTTTAACTCAGAAAAGAGACCCTGTGGGCACAGCACCCCATTTTGGGAATGGAAACTACCCCCCTCTTGCTATAGGGACTGTCCTAATGTAGTGGTGAGTCACACACAGAGATTTGGAACACTGAGACTCTTATTTCCAGGAAGCAGCTTGATTCATGCCAGCACAGGCATATATAACTCTGTGTTACAGTCGTGAGGAACGTTGCTCACAGCCACATCACCAGGTTGCCTTCCTTCCTCTAGAGGTTTGCACCACATTCCTTAGGGAGGGGCTCTACACTAATGACAGCCAGACCCCAAGTGATTGACGCCAAGACAATGCTGGGCCTGATCTTCATTGCCCACCTGCAGGTACTCAATGACCTTTGGCCCACATTTTCCTTATATAAACCTAGAAGTAATTTTCAGCACTTTAGAGACAGTTTTTGAGATGTTAGTCTGCTCTTTTCCCAATTTGGCCTTATTGAAATAAATTCCTTTCTGGCTTCACCACCACCCATCTCTTGGTCTTTGGATTTTGTTGGGGCAAGTAGCCAGTTGGGGACTTTCTAAGCCAGGTACTCTTGAATTCTTAGGCTCCAGTTACAGTACGTCTGAATGGCTTAACACACTTGTAGTGAGAATTTCTATAATATTCTGTGCACACACATCAGGTCACACACACACCACCACAGGTTCCTACTCAAGACAGCAATGTAAGAGGTGAACTGACCTCCTCCCACAAAGATACCAAATCTAGCTACATTTGGATCAACTTCCTCTGGAGAAAAAAAAAAATCCGGTAAATACAGGCTGAAGGACTCCTATGCATTGGGCAAATGGAGGTCCACACTCCCCTGGGTAGGAGACACGGGGACACAACCAGTCTGGCAGTAAACCCCACCCCTGGCACAGTGACAGCAGAGAGGGAACTCCAAACCAGAGCTTCTCCCTGAGGAGCAAAGGGCTCAAACCCCACATCGGGCACCCCCACCTTTAGGACCTGAGCCTTAGAAATGAGCTTTGAAAACCACATAGTTCTGAAAACCGACAGGGCGCATGTTTGCAAGATCCACATGACCTCAGACATTTGAGAAATAACTCTTAAAGGGCCAGTGCCCTTAGACTCACCCTTTGCAGGTCCCAGAGCAGAAGCCAATCTAGGGATGCTGGATTTTGCTGCCGAGATGCCCGTTTCCTTGTCTTGGAGTGTTGGCCTGAAGGCCAAGCGTCTCTTTTGACACATACTAGGCGGGTCTGCTGGAAAGGAGATGGGTTGAGCGCCACTTTTGTTTTCTCCTTAGGCCTTGCAGCAGCGAGGGAAGCCATCCTTTTTTTTTTTTTTTAAGAACAGCGTTTTTTTTCTTTCTTCCTCTTTTTTTCTTTCTTTTTTCTTCCCTGACAGATACCATCTCTATGCCCTCCCTTTGCCTTGCTCTAGCCACAAATGCCATTTGTTTTTTTCTTTTTTGAATGCTAGGCTTTTCTCTCTCGCTCTTTTTTCTTTTTTAAAACTTGTTTCCCAGCAGGAGCTACGTTCACGTTCACGCTCCTCCTAACTCCAGCCCGCAGGCGCCAATATGGCGCTTTCCCAGCGCTGTCCTCCTGAACGCCTGGATCGCCTCAAGGGCGATTCTGGGTTCTGCGGTCAGTTTTTGAGGGTCCTGCTAGGCGAGACTTCCACGTCGCCTGGCTCTGGTGGTCAGTGGAGCTGATGCTCCTGGGTCCTACAGGACTCTAATCAACAGAGAAAGAGTTCTTTAAAGGCTACCTTTTCCAGAGAACAGCAAGACGCAACAGATGGAGCAGGTCAGTCTTTCTGTGAAAAGGCCCACTAGCTCATCATCATGGCTGCCCCTGCCGCTTGAGGGGCAGATTTCTAATGAAGCGTACATCTGAGGGCCACCTCCAAGGTTTGCAGAGACCCTGAAGGGTGGGTGCTGTCTTCACGCTCCCTTCCGGCAGCACTCCAGACTGCCAGTATTTATTTCCCAGAGGGGAGCTTTTACGCATGTCTGGGGCCCTGGTTTATGCTGCTGCAACCGTGGAATACCCTTAATAGCCTGGTTCTGGTGGCTGGGGAGCTTGCGTTCCTGGATCCTTCAGGACTGTAGCAATCACAGAGATAGTCCTTAGGAGGCTCCCGCTCCCAGGACACTGCACAGACAGTGGACCGACACCCTCAGCCTTACTGTGAAGGAGGCCTATTTGGTTGTCCTGGAGCTTTGGCCTGACAATAGCCTTGGCATATGTAGAATACTATGGATGACCTCTCAAGGCATGTTAGGCAGTGCGTGCTATCTTTGTGTTTTCCCTTTAGTCACTATAGCTAACTGTTGTCTCCCAGACAGGAGCTCATACCGTATCTGGAGCCCCAGTTTTTGCAACTGCAACCAAAGGGACACCTCTAGGTCCCTCGGCACTGGTGGCCAGCAGGGCTTATGCTTGCGGTATATTTGAATCCTATGTAATGTTATATGTTAAATATACTTCAATAAAAACGAAATAAGATAAAAAACAAAAACCACGGTTAGTTGATTTTATTGTTTTAACAAACAGAGGCCTTGTGAAAGACATTTAAAAGCTAGATTATGTAGTTGACCCTTGAACAACATGAGTTTGAACCTAAATAGGTCCACTTATACAGATTTTTTACAGTACTGTAAGTGCACTTTCTGTTATTATTTTCTTTTTTTTTTTTTAATTTTTTTTTAATGCTTTATTTATTTCTAGGAGAGAGAGAGAGAGGCATCGTGAGCAGGGGAGGGTCAGAGAGAGAGGGAGTCACAGACCGAAACAGGCTCCAGGCTCTGAGCTGGCAGTCAGCACAGAGCCCGACGCGGGGCCCGAACCCACGAACCGCGAGATCATGACCTAAGCGAAAGTCGGACGCTTAACCGACTAAGCCACCCAGGCGCCCCTGTTATTATTTTCTTAATAATGATGAGGGAGCATAAGGCAAGCTGAGAGCCAAGCATGAGGTAGCATACTCCGCCCCCCACCCCAGGTGGGATACATGTAACATTCCTCAGGCACTTCTGGCTGGCCAGGAACAAAGGACAGAAAACAACTGGTTAAACTGATAGAGTCTCCATCAGTTTACAGATATCTTAGTAAGTAACAAAAAAAGGGCAGTCTCATCAATAACCTAAAGTCCAGGAACTCCCTAGTGTGTTAACATTAATGCTTTGCTAGAGAGAAAAACAAACTAAGCTTGACAATAGCTAGGCCTCTAGTAATGTGAGTCTTTAGCATATGAAAATCCTTTTAAGAAACTTCCTCTTGATTTTATCTCCCCCAACTCCACAGTATATAGCCAGTCAGTCTTTACAATCCCAGTGAAGCTCTTGCCCACGGGTCCTGTGCCTGTACTTTAATAAAATCACCTTTCTGCACCAAAGATATCCTCAAGAATTCTTTCTTGGCCATGGACTCCAAACCCCCATCACCCCAAAACCCCATCAATAAGATTTTCTTTTTTTTTTAGCTTACTTTATTGTAAGCATATAGCATATAATATACATAACATACAAACATCAACTATTTATGTAACAATAAGACTACTGGTCAAGAAGAGGCTATTGGTAGTTAAATTTGGGGGGATCAAAAGTTATGAACAGATTTTCGACTGTGCAAGGATTGACACCCCTGACCTCACATTGTTTAGGGTCCACTGTGATTTCCACTCAAGTAAACATTTTTATAAATTCAATAGGAGTACATATAGGTTTGTGCCTAGCTCTATATCAATTTTCTTGGCACTAAAATATTTTTCGAACTTCATAATTGACATGGTGTTCTGCTAAATATATAGCACCGTTATCATATGTTGTTCATCAACCTCATTGTCCTTAATGAGTGGAGTGATCATACCTGCTTTTATTACTGTAATTTAAATCTTGTCATGACTTAAGATATTTATTGAAATAATTTTTGTACAACTATTGCCAATTTGTTGAATTCGTATGTAGGGGGAAAAAATTTTCTTTTTCCTCTATCCATTTGAGTGAATGAATTGTTCTTCAGCTGGGGCTCTGCAGAGTGGACTCACAAAAGACAGATTAACAATAGAAAAACAAATAGAAGTTTATTAACCTGTGCATTGCACATATCCTTGGGAGTACCCAGTGATGAATAACTTAAAAGGGGGTTAGAATTTAGACTTATGCAGTATCTTAATAATAGAACAGTAGATTTTTAGAGAAGAGACAGGACAAAGAAAGGAGACTTTGAGTTTCTGGGGTGCCAAATTGTGGGAAGGTAAATGTGTGGGAGAACTAATGGACAATTCAGTCTAGTAAGTGAAGTTTGAAATGTAGATTCCGTAGTACATCTCTGGGCTGAAAGGAATCTAGAGTTGTCACTGGTGACTAAATTGTGTCCTTTCTAGTAGAAAGGGGAGGGAGAACAACTTCACAAATTTATGTACCACTTTTAGGCAAATGGGGAAGGGCCAAGAGCTCTTTGTGTGTATATTCCTTCTCAATTGCATTCAAGCTAAAATATTCTTTAGGCTAATGTGGCATATTTTGCTACCCTAAACGTATTATCACAATTTGCCAATTTTCTAATTTTTTAAGCTTATTTATTTTGAGAGAGAGACAGAGACAGTGTGAGTGGGGGAGCGGCAGAGAAAAGAGAATCCTAAGCAGCCTCTGCACTGTCAGCGCAAAGCCTTTTGTGGGTCTCAAACTCACAATCTGTGAGATCATGACCTGAATCAACAAAATCAAGAGTTGTGTGCTCAACTGACGGAGCCATCCAGGCATCCCTCAATTTGTTAATGTTCATGAAACTACATAGCCCTTTGTCATAAAATGACTACTTCCTCATTTTTATCATAAATTTTTCCATTTTTGTGTCTCCTTATGTTTCATGATTTGATTTATGAAATTTCCCACAGAAATCATTATAGATTATGATCTAGTTTACTGAGTATCTTTTACTGATAATCCCAAAAAATAATATTCTGGTGGAGGTCTATGTCACCTTTCAGGAAAAATTATCCTCTTTGTTACTCGTGTAAAGTTACCCTTTACAATTTATAACAGTTTTAACTTCCAGCTGAACTTAGAATTTCTGGCCACCTTTTTATTCACAAGGAAACCTCTAATAGGATGTTTCTGTAACTTGAATCTATCTAAATGGGTGTAAAAAATTACTCAGAGCAATATAAGTATAAGCACTTTCCATTAGGAATTTCACTCAAAAGTATTTTTCATCTAATAAAAGCTAGTGAAGAGATACTATAAGGAAGAAAGCAAATAACTCTTAATCCTTTCTTATTCCTACAAATGATTTCATTACTTATTTAATTACATAATGTCTTTCTCGGTCTTTGAAGTATTATGCTTGAGGATAAAAGCTTATTTATTTATTTATTTAGAACATTTTTCTGTAATTAAGTAAGATTTATGCTGAGTGTGGCGTTTGAACTCATAATCCCTGAGGTCAAGAGTCCCATACTGCACCAAATGAGTCAGCCAGGGGCCCCAAGGATAAAAGTTTTATGACAACAACACTATTCTTTGTAGTGTTATCTTGCCCAAAGAAGAAGGTTTAATGGGATACACTGTGGTTTTATCTGTATTCAGCAGTGGTATTTACCCTTTCTCTCCTGTTATCCTTTAGAATAAGAGTCAAATCATGATTTCCACTTAGATCTAAAGTAATGTAAATTGAATTACTTGAAACACAGCCACCCTTCCTGAGTATGTTCTAATGTTACAACTCAGGCTGACAGACTGTTTCCTTGGTCATTTACCTGTACATAATTTGAAGTGCAAAGTTAATATGGAAGTTAGTCATACCTCATCTCACCTTCAGTGCTCCAAATTTAAATACTTTTATGTTAATCAACATTTAGGTAGTATTTAACAGTAAAATCAATTCCTAGGTTTCTTCTTTGTTCATCAGATAAAGCAAAGGCAACATTAATGTGAGTTCATAGGTGCTCATTTACATTTCAGTTTCCTTCCTATTTTCAACTTAGATCTCGGGTTATCCTCTTCTGTTCTGCAAAAATCAGTAGGGATGTTTCCCACAGTTCTATCTGCCTTTGGGATGGCAGCAAATGCTTTTTTGAGAAGGTGACCTGATGACAGTTTTACTGGCCTTGTTTTATTTTTGAAACAGAAAAATAGCAAGTTTCCATCTTTCTTTAATTTTTCTTTTCACAGGTGAGAATGCTAAATGACAGCTGTGTGGACCAGGTTCAGCTTTTCACATCAAGAAGGCTGACTAATGGGGCATGTGATAAAAGTATTGCTACCATTTGAGCATTACAATACTTTCCTTCCTCCAAAAAACATCAAAACAAGCATGAAACTTGAAAACTGGAAACCAAAGGAACATTTGCCATTTTATTTCAACAGGTACGTTAATCCCAAATTCTTAAATATTTTTTAACAACTGGGCTAGGAAAGAAAAGTATCTTTCAGAGTCTAAAAGGCATGAGTCAGAGTTTACAAACAACTATGGCCATGGTCTAAGGTACTTACAGATTTGAGGTTTGTGAAAAATCTCCTGGTCCTTTGTTTCATATCCTCATGATAATCACCATTATGATTGTTCTCAATATTTTTTTTATTATCAGTGATGACTAGTAACAATTAAAAGTTACAATTCTTGATATCTACCATGTCCATTTTAATACACTCTTGTATACATTATATAATGTGTTATATAATGGATCATTATACCAGGCCCATTTTAATACACTCTTAAATACATGCTTTCATTTAATCTTCACATCAATTCTATGCAATAGATATCATCATTTTATTGATAAACGGGCTGAGTCTTGGTGGAGTCCAGAAATTTAATCTCTCACCACACAGCTAGTAAATGGCAGAGCTGATATTTGAACTGTGGTCAATCTGATTTCCAAGTCTCAGATGAACAATTACATATTCCTATATATCTATATTAAGTCTAATATAACATCTATATTATTTTAAAGGACAAACGTTGCTTGAAGCTTGAAATCTATAGAATCAGGTTAGGTTTTTTTTTAATTTGATAATGTATTTATTTTTAGCCCAGTTTGTTGAGTTTCATTATATTGTCTAAATGTCAATATTTAAGGAACTAAGAGTATTCTAGAAAGGGGATACGTGGGTTGAATGTGTAAGGGGAAAATTCTGTTTGTTTTTCATAGAGATCTTGGCAAGCATTTTAAGGAAAAATAATCTGATAATCTAGAAAACAAAGGCAAGGTATATCATTTAAGCCATAGAGTGAAAGTATCTATTCTTATATATAAAGTCCTATGTTAGCATTTGAAAGTGCTCCAGTGTGGCATATAAGTCTCCTTTGTCCATTGCCTAAAGATACTATATAGAGGAGTGCCTGGGTGGCTCAGTTGGTTAAGCATCTGACTTCAGCTCAGGTCATGATCTGGTGGTATGTGAGTTCGAGCCCTGCATTGGGCTCTGTGCTGACATCAGAGTCTGGACCTTGCTTCAGATTCTGTGTCCCCCCGTCTGTTCCTCCCATGCTCATGCTCTGTCTCTGTCTCTCAATAATAAATTTCTAAAAATACTTTTAAAAAAGATACCATATGGAATGGTTAGAAGGTCACAGATTGTTTTGTGTCCATCTCCAAAATCTTCAGTTGTCTTTCTAAGAGATACCAAACTGCCCTCCGGAAGTGTATAGAACAATTCCAAAAAGAATCACAATAAATCAATTAATAATCCAAAAATAGTCACCCTAAATATATATATATATATGTCAATCCAACTGTTCCTATTTGTTAAAGGTATTTTACTATTTATTTTAAAGGTATTTTACTATTTGTTTTACTATTTGTTTCAAGTGTCTATGGTTTTAGGGAAGTAACCTAAAAAAAGACCAAGATTAACAGAGATTACTGTTTCAATTATACAAACATTCTCAGATGCATTTGGGAGTATATACAAATGTTATTAGGCTACATAATAATTAGTCATGAATGTAAAACAGTGCACATAAATAATTTTAGTGGTTCTTTTATTTAAAAGAATCAAAATTTCTCAGCCTATGAAGCCAATTTTCCAGTATGTATTTTTTAAGTTGTCACTGTTGGTGGTTTCTTTGCCTATCACAGTACTAGTTAACAATCTCTTACTACCTAGAACACTTAGACATTCCAGAATACTGGAGATCAGATTCCAAGAGTAAGAGTTTCTCTTCTCTATGACCTTCCTTTGAAGTTCTCTGTGATCTACCAGTCAACATTCCAGCCCTACCGCCTGTTTACTTCCCTGACTCTGGTGTCCTAGGTTTCAAAATTTCTCAAGTGACGTGTGCATAGTCTTTGCATTAGCATCAGTGTCACCTGAGAAATTTTATAAAAACATACATACTTGGGTCTCTCTCCTGAACTACACAATAGAATCTCTGTGCATGACATAGGTACTTAAACTAGCTTTCAGATGTTTTGATGCAGATAAGAGTTCTCAAGTCAGTTGTGTTGCATTAGGGGTCTTGAAATTACAGAAATATTCTATCATGCACCTGAGATTTTTGTCTGATGAAGCTATTGTGGGAAGGCAATAGCCAGACTAACAAAGAAAATAGAAAAATTTTTAACATTGAGCCTTCTCTAAATCTCACTTTCTTGAATTTATAATGAAGAAATATAAAGGATGTTTGGGTGTTATATGTGTAGTGTACATAAAGCATGTAGTATTACCCCTAGTAAGTACTCATTAGTTACTCCTTTGTGATATTCATTCATTCGACTATTTTTTTTAAGTCATCTCTATGCCCAACATAGGGGTTTGAACTCATAATCCCAAGATCAAAAGTCACATGGTCTACTGATTCAGCCAACCAAGTGCCCCATTGAACTAATTAAAAAAAATTTTTTTATGTTTATTTATTTAAAATTTTTTTAATGTTTATTTTTGAGAGAGAGAGAGAGAGAGAGAGAGAGAGACAGGGACAGAACATGAGTGGGGGAGGAAGAGAGAGAGAGGGAGACATGGAATCTGAAGCAGGCTCCAGGCTCTGAGCTGACAACACAGAGCCAGACACAGGGTTCGAACCCATGAGCTGTGAGATCATGACCTGAACCGACGTTGGACAGTTAACTGACTGAGCCACCTAGGTACCCCAATATTTATCTGTTTTTGAGAGAGAGACAGAGAGACGGAGCACAAGGAGAGGAGGGGCAGAGAGACGGAGACACAGAATTTAAAGCAGGCTCCAGGCTCTGAGCTGTTAGCACAGGGCCAGAAGCCTGGCTGGAACTCACGAACCACAAGATCATGACCTGAGCTGAAGTTGGAGGCTTAACAGACTGAGCCACCCCAGGGCCCCTCAACTAATTTTTAAGTGCCTGCAATGGTCAAGCCCTTTGCTAAGCAAAAAGACTATAAAAATGAGCTAAAGGAGACATGACTTCCCCTCACAGGGCATAGAGAACATTGGTAAAGGTAGATAACACTTGAGTAAGTATAAAAATGAATATAAAATAACAACTGAGACAAACACTAGAAAGTGGAGAGTGATGGTGTTAAGGGAATATACATAAGAGGAAATTTAGCCTAAGCTGAGAAAGGAAACAAGTGTTTCCCAGAAAAGTCCAAAGGAAAAGTAGAAGTCTTGGAGAATTGGAGTATTTTATGTAAAAAGATCAGTATGTGCTTTACAACCCTGCCTGTGGTAACTATAAATGCCTATGTTCAGTGACTTTGCTTCATAGATATTTAGACTTATCACCCTATTCTAGATGAGAAAACTGAGGTTTAGAAACATTCATGTAGACAAAGTCACAAAGTTTTAGCCATTTTACAATTAGAAATCTTTCTGGTTCTGTTTGGTGCTCATGATCTTTCTTTGCTGGTAGACATGACTGTTTTTCAAAAGGCAACAACAGTAACATCTTCTCAAGCTTTGTTGATAGGAGGTGTTATAAATGCAGCATTGAATCTATAAAGTTGGGAGTAAGGAGCACAAAGAAAGAAAATACAAATATAAGTATGCTTTCCTGAATCACAATTTTGCTGTGGGTTGAGAACAACTGGTATGAATCCCATTGTGGTAGAAATGACAAAGTAGAAGCATCTGAAATTTCCATTCTTTTCCAGAAGAAGAAACCAAAATCAAGGCTGTATCTCTGGAGAAACTGTAGATGTTAGTGCCACTACTTACTACCAAAGGCTTGAAAGATGAAGATTGATGATTCTTATCACATCCCCAGTTAGATTATGCAGAAGACAGATGTATCTTGGAGAATGATGGTAGATTATTATAAGCTTAATCAGGTGGTGAATTCAATTATAGTTGCTTTTCTTGATGAGGTCTCCTAAGTTGGGAAAATCATTACAACCGATTGAATCTGTTATGTAGCTATTAAACTGGTGAATATTTTCTCTCTTTGTCCAGTAAGTAAAAAGTGACAGAATCAGTTTGTTCTTACCTGGCAGGGAAAATAGTACACTCTTACTGTTTTCCCTCAGGATCTGATCGGTTGTCCAGCTTTGTGCTACAGTTTTATCTAAAGGAAACGTAGCTGCATCACTGTCCTACTGAATGCCATCTTGGTTTGCAACATTTATCACATCCTGATGCTATGAGGAGAAAGTGAAATCGAAGAAACTCTGGAAGCCTGAGTAAGACATCTCACCAGAGAGGAGGATAAAACTCGTGACAACATAGCATCCTGTGACCACTTTGAAGTACCCAAAAAAGTATCAGGATTTTTTCTTCAAAGTGAAAAACAAATAGTCATTCATTGAACCCATTACCACTCAAGAAGGAGGTATAAATCTTTGGATTGTGTGTGTGTGTGTGGGGGGTGGTACTTTAGAGGTAATTCTTTTTATATCTGCATGTGTTATGTGAAGCTGAAGGTTTTCAGAACAAGAGGAGAGCTCTCAAACTGACGCAGGCAAACAGACATGCCACTCTGCTTTATGAAGTAGCAGATACTGTGATGAAAAAATTGTCTGTGGCAGATTGGGAAGTTGAATGAAAACAAGGCAGTCTCCAAAACAAGATTTCATTATAGAGAAGAAACAAAATAATTCCCTTTGTGCAAGTAACTGTAGTCACAGTAAGAAGCAGCTTTTATTTGCAGCTAGTTCAGTAGAGACCATAGGACCAAGGGATGAAGTGTCCTGAGTTGCCCCTCATAAATTGGTGCTATCATATCATAACTTAGGGTTTTCTGAAATGTCACTGACTCCAAATTTTACAATTGAGAGAAAATTCCACTTAATGGTTAATTAATTAATTTTAATGTTTATTTTGAGAGACAGAGAGAGGGAAAAAGGGAGAGAGCAAAAGGGAGAGAGAGAGGGAGAGGGGGGAAGAGGGAGAGGGAGAGGAAGAGAGGGGGAGAGGGAGAGAGGGGGAGAGGGAGAGAGGGAGAGAGAGAGAATGAATAAATGGAGGAAGGGCGGAGAGAGAGGGAGATACAGAATCTGAAGCAGGCTCCAGGTGCTGAGCTGTCACACAGAGCCCAAGGTGGGGCTCAAACCCACGAACTGTGAGATCATGATCTGAGCCAAAGTGAGACACTTAATCAACTGAGCCACCCAGGTGCTGCAAGAAAATTCCACTTTTGTGACAAGTGTGTGACAACTTGAAATTAGTCACCTATGCTTCTCCTTCTTTCTCTCTCTCTCTCTCTCTCTCTCTCTCTCTCTTTAGCATTAGTAACCTTTTATTGCATTCTCACCAGCACCAAATTAAAGAACAAACTTGATAATATCTTTGTCAATCAGGTGTGTGAACATTTTTTATTCAAGTATAGTTAACATAATGTGTCATATTAGTTTCAAGTGTACAATATAGAATTCAACAATTCTCTAGATCACCTCCATTTTTGCTTTAAATGAGTTAAGGTATGAACCCGTAAGTCAACAAACCTTAGACATCTCATAAGGCTTGTCTGTAACACTTTCAGTTACAAAAATGTTGCATATTTCCAGTTATGGTTGAAAGGATTAGAAAAGAGATTACTGGACAAATGTATCTCACTATGGCATGGTAGTACCTTTGGTTTTCCCTCCTAATTTTACTGCCTGTGAAGAGAACTTCACTGTACCAAGTGGATAGACAATTTAGAAATTGATTCAATGACTTAGAAAGAATACACAATATGCTCTGGAATATTTTATTTTCTTACTAAAAGATTTACAGAGATTAATGATGAGGTGGAAGGAGGTGAGGATGAGGTGGATGGAGTGACAGAATATTGGGAAGTACCATCTGTGGAATACTTCCTGTTAATGAGTCGTGCTAGCCCTCTATTAAAAATGTGTTCATTTAATCTCATAAGCCCTCTCCAACGAAGTATTACTATTCATAATGTAATGGAGGAAACAGACTAACAAAGATGAAATAATTTGCCCAACTTACATAATGAGTAAGTGACAGTGACAGTAGTTGAACTTAGCTCTTCTGGCTCTAATAATCAGAGGGAAAGAGAATAATGGAGGAGATCATGAATTTTGTGCACATTACCGGGCCTTGTAGAACTGATAAATGATCTTATTAGTCATTTGTGTGTATTAATTAGTAGAAAGTCAGCACCCAATTCGTGGGAAGATCCTGCCAAGTAAGGAAATACAAAATGTTTTGATCAATTCCCCAAACAAGATAAATGAAGTTTACTGACTCTGTGTGTGTGTGTGTGTGTGTGTGTGTGTGTGTGTTTGTGTGTGTGTGTGTGTTTGAGTTTGAGAGAGAGAGAGAGAGAGAGAGAGAGAGATTGCAGTATATGCTTAGAAAGACTGTTAGAATGGCATGTTTATTTGACACGTGGGTTCTCAACAGTAGGGCTTTTGGAAAATTTAAGTCCTCAGCTTTGGATTTGAAGGAAAATTACTTGTTATGTATGGTTCAACAAATACACATTTTCTATAGACAGATGAACATACAAAAGCTGGTATAAAATGGTAAGAAAATAGAGTCAACTTAAGGTACCCTATAAATTTCTGTTTATATAGTTGTATGTGTTGAAAAATATCTGAGAAGTCTTGCAAAGAAAACCATTTAATTATTCTAAACCCACTTTTCCTAGTCTGTTTGATCACAAACTTCATTTAAGATGAAGTGTATATAAGTATTTTGAGGAAAACTTAGTCAAGGGAGCACAATTTGAGAAATTTTCCCTAAGCTAATTTTTTTCAGTTCTTTAAGAAGTTCCTATTAATTATCAAAGCCAAATTCATTAGGAAATAGGTACTTAGTATAATAACCAGAAAAGGACTCATGGCATGATCTCTCTCCTGATATGGACAGTTTAGGATATACTAGTCTTTCTTACAGTCTCTCTTTTCTCTGTTTTTCCCTCCTTCTGCCTGAGTTCTGCCTATTTTGTTACAATTGGTATCAATACATCAAAGGAAACAGAAATTTCCAGTGTACCTGTCTACATGAAATGGTAAATTTTGTGAATCTTCTGTTTAGTATAACACTTAATTGACCTGTTTCTCCAGTCCCTCAGACTTGCTTCTGGAAGACACTAGGGGGCAGTGGAGAATTCATGTAGAATAGGGTAATAAGCAACTGAATTTCTTTTCATGAACTCAGAGAGAATCTTCTTGGGATGCTTAAAAGTACACACGGAGGCTATAGGACATGATACCAAATGGAAACAGCATAGGGGAGATAAAAAGCAAATATAGTGCAGTAGATACTAAAAAGCTCTTTGGGGAGCAAAACAGGCAGCCAAAATCTCAAACACGAATTGGCAAAAATTAAGTTGTTTAAGACTGTATCTGAGCGTTTCAGACCAAGAATCTAAAGGTTGGCTGGCTGGCTGGCTGGCTTTCTCTCTCTCTCTCTCTCTCTCTCTCTCTTCTTTTCTTTCGCTTTCTTTTCTTTCCAACAACAACAACAACAACAACAACAACAACAACAACAACAACAACAACAACAACAACAACAACAACAACAACAACAACATAACAACAACAACAACAACAACAACAACAACAACTTTCTTTTCTTTTCTTTCTATCCAAGTTAGTTAGCATACAGTGCTATACTGATTTCAGGAATAGATTCCAGTGATTCATCCCTATGTATAATATCCAGTCCTCATGCCAACAAGTGTCTGCCCTAATGCCCCTTACCCATCTACCCCATCGCCTCACCCACAACTCCTCCAGCAACTCTCAATTTGTTCTCTTTAAACATAGTCTCCTATGTTTTGTCCCCTTCCTTTTGTTTTTATGTTATTTTTGCTTCTCTTCCCTTATGTTCATCTATTTTGTATCTTAAATTCCTCATATAAGTGAAGTCATATGATATTTCTCTTTCTCTGACTGACTAATTTCACTTAGCCTAATGCCCTCTAGTTCCATTCACATAGTTACAAATGACAAGATTTCTTTTTTTTTTAATTCCCATGTAATACTCCATCTTCTTTATCAACTCATCTTTCAATGGACATTTCGGCTCTTTCCATACTTTGGTTATTGTTGATAGCACTGCTATAAACATTGAGGTGCATGTGCCCCTTTGAAACAGCACACCTGTATCCCTTAGATAAATTCCTAGTCGTGTAATTGCTGGGTTGCAGGGTAGTTCTATTTTTAACTTTTTGAGGATCCTTCGTACTTTTTCCAGAGTGGCTGCACCAGTTTGCATTCTCACCAGCAGTGCAAAAGAGATCCTCTTTCTCAGCATCCTCGCCTACATCTGTTATTGTTTGAGTTGTTAATGTTAGCCATTCTGACTAATGTGAGGTGGTATCTCATTTTGGTTTTAATTTATATTTCCCTGATGATGAGTGATGTTGAGCATTTTTTCATGTGTATGTTCGCCATCTGGATGTCTTCTTTGGAAATGTGTCTATTCATGTTGTTTGCCCATTCTTTGTAAGTTCTTTATAGATTTTGGATACTAACTCTATTTGATGTATCATTTGCAAATATCTTCTCCCATTCTATCAGTTGTCTTTTAGTTTTGTTGTTTGTTTCCTTTGCTGTGCAGAATATTTTATTTTGATGAGGTCCTGATAGTTCATTTTCACTTTTGTTTCCCTTGCCTCTGGAGATGTGTTGAATGAGAAGTTGCTGTGGCCAAGATCAAAGAGGTTTTTGCCTGCTCTCTCCTCAAGGAGTTTGATGGTTTCCTGTCTTACATTTAGGTCTTTAATCCATTTTGAATTTATTTTGTGTACGGTGTAAGAAAGTGGTCCAGGTTCATTTTTCTGCATGTTGCTGTACAGTTTTCCCTGCACCGTTTGCTGAAGAGACTGTCTTTATTTCATTGGATATTCTTTCCTGCTTTGTCAAAGATTAGTTGGCCCTACATTTGTGAGTCTATTTCTGGGTTCTCTATTCCATTCCATTGATCTGAGTGTGTTTTGGTGCCAGTACCACACTGTCTTGATGATTACAGCTCTGTAATACATCTTCAAGTCTGGGATTGTGATGCCTCTAGCTTTGCTTTTCATTTTGAGGATTGCTTTGGTTATTCAGGGTCTTTTCTGTTTACTTACAAATGTTAGGATTGTTCTCACTGTGAAGAACGCTGGTGTTATTTTGATAGGGATTACATTGAATACGTAGATTGCCTTGTGTAGTATTGACATTTTAACAATATCTGTTCTTCTAACCCATGAGCAAGGAATATTTTTCCATATTTTTTGTCTTTTTCTATTTCTTTCATTGGCTTTCTATACTTTTCAATGTATAGATTTTTCACCTCTTTGGTTAGGTTTATTCCTAGGTATTTTATGATTTTTGGTGCAGTTGTAAATGGGATCGATTCCTTGATTTCTCTGTTGCTTTATTATTGGTGTGTAGAAATGCAGTCGATTTTTATGCACTGATTTTATATTCTACAACTTTTCTGAATTCATGGATCAGTTCTAGAAGTTTTTTGGTGGAGTCTTTTGGGTCTTCCATGTAGAGTGTCATGTCATTTGCGAAGAGTGAAAGTTTAACTTCCTCTTTGCAGATTTGGATGCATTTTATTCATTTGTGTGGTCTGATTGCTCAGGCTTGGACTTCCAATACTATGTTGAATAACAGTAGCGAGAGTGGACATCCTTGTTTAGTTCCTGACCTTAGGAGGAAAGCTCTCATGTTTTCCCCATTGAGGATGATATTAGCTGTGTGTCTTTCATATAGGGATTGTATGATCTTGAGGCACAATCCTTCTATCCCTGTATTCTTGAAGATTTTTATAAAGAAGGGATGCTATATTTTGACAAATACTTTCTCTGCTTCTATTGAAAGGACCATGTGGTTCTTGTCCTTTCTTTTATTGATGTGATGTGTCACATTGATTATTTTGTGGATATTGAACCAGCCCTCTATCCTGGGTATAAATCCCACTTAGTCACGGTGAATAATTCTTTTAATGTATCGTAATATCTTGTTGAGGATTTTTGCATTCATGTTCATCAGGGAAATTGATCTGTAGTTCTCCTTTTTAGAGGGGTCTTTGTCTGTTTTTGGAATCAAGGTAATGCTGGTTTCATACAATGAGTTGGAAGTTTTCTTTCCATTTCTATTTTTTGGAACAGCTTCAAAAGAATAGGTGTTAACTCTTCTTTAAATGTTTGGTAGAATTGACCTGGAAAGCTATCTGGCCCTGGACTCTTGTTTTTTGGGATATTTTTGATAACTAATTCAATTTCTTTACTGGTTATGGGTCTGGTAAAATTTTTTATTTCTTCTTGTTTCAGTTTTGGTAGTTTATATGTTTCTAGGAATTTTTCCATTTCTTCCAGATTTCCCATTTGATTTGTGTATAATTGCTCATAATATTCTATTATTATTGTTTGTATTTCAGTTCCATTGGTTGTGATCTTTACTCTTTCGTTCTTGATTTTATTTATTTGGTTCCCTTCCTTTTTCTTTTTGATCAAACTGGCTATGTGTTTATCAATTTTGTTAATTCTTTCAAAGAACCAGATCCTGGTTTCATTGACCTATTCTACTGTTTTGTTTATTTATTTGTTTTCTTCTTTTGATTTTGATAGCATTGATTTCTGCTCTCTAATCTTTATCATTTCCTGTCTTCTGCTGGTTGAGGGGTTTTATTTGCTGTTCTTTTTCCAGTTCTAAGGTGTAAAGTTAGATTGTGTATCTGAGACTTTTCTTCCTTCTTTAGGAAGCCCTGGATTGCTGTATACTTCCCTCTTATGACTGCCTTTGCTACATCCCAGAGGTCTTGGGCTGTGATGTTATCATTTTCATTAGCTTCCATGTACTTTTCAATTTCCTCTTTAACTTCTTGGTTAGCCCATTCATTCTTTGGTAGGATGTTCTTTAGTCTCCAAGTATTTGTTATGTTTCCAAATTTTTTCCTGTGGTTGATTTCGAGTTTCATAACATTGTGGTCTAAAAATATGCATGGTATAATCTTGATCTTTTTGTACTTGCTGAGGGCTGTCCTAGTATGTGATATATTTTGGAGAATGTTCTATATGTACTCAGGAAGAATGTGTATTCTGCTGCTTTAGGAGGAAATGTTCTGAGTATATCTGTAAGTCCACCTGGTCCAATGTGTAATTCAGAGTCATTGTTTCCTTGTTGATTTTCTGTTTAAATGATCTGTCCATTGCTGTAAGTGGCGTGTTGAAGTCCCCTACTCTTATGGTATTATTATCAATGAGTGTCTTTATATTTGTGATTAGTTGATTTATATATTTGGGTGCTTTCACGTTTGAAGCATAAATATTTACAAGTGTTATGTCTTCTTGGTGGATAGACCCCTTAATTATGATATAATTCCCTTCATCATCTCTTGTTAAAGTCTTTATTTTAAAAACTAGATTCTCTGATGTAATTATGGCTACTCTGTCTTTCTTTTGGCAACTATTAGCATGACAGATGGTTCTCCATCCCCTTACTTTCTTTTTTTTTTTTTAATGTTTTATTTATTTCTAGGAGAGATAGAGAGAGACAGCGTGAGCAGGGGAGGGTCAGAGAGAGGGGGAGTCACAGACTGAAACAGGCTCCAGGCTCTGAGCTGGCAGTCAGCACAGACCCCGACGCGGGGCTCAAACCCATGAACTGTGAGATCATGACCTAAGTGAAAGTCGGACGCTTAACTGACTAAGCCACCCAGGCACCCCTCCATCCCCTTACTTTCAATCTGAAGGTGTCTTCAGGTCTAAAATGGGTCTCTTGTAAGCAGCATATAGATGGATCTTGTTTTCTTATCCACTTTGTTACCCTGTGTCTTTTAATTGGAGCATTTAGTCCATTGACATTTATAGTGAGTACTGAAAGATATGAATTTATTGCCATTATGTTCCCTGTTGAGTTGAAGTTCATAGTGGTGTTCTCTGGTCATTTCTAGTCTTTATTGCTTTTGGTCTTTTTTATTTTTATTTTTTTAATCTTTTCTCCCCTTAGAGAGTCCCCATTAGAATTTCTTACACGGCTGATTTAGTGGTCACTAACTCCTTTAGTTTTTGTTTGGTAACATTTTTATCTCTCCTTTTATTCTGAATGACAGTCTTGGTGGATAAAGAATTCTTCCCTTCATCTTTTTCCAATTCAACACACTGACTATATCCTGCCACTCATTTCTGGCCTGCCAAGTTTCTGTGGATAGGTCTGCTGTGAACCTGATGTGTCTTCCCTTGTAGGTTAAGGACTTTTTTCCCCTTGCTGCTTTCATGATTCTTTCCTTGCCTGAGTATTTCTTGAAATTGATTCTAATATGCCTTGTTGATGGTGTTTGTTGAATCTAATGGGAATTCTCTGTGTTTCCTGGATTTTGATGTGTGTGTCTTTCCCTAGGTAAGAAAGTATTCTGCTCTGATTTGTACACATAAAACCTTCTACCCCTTTTCTTTTCTCTTCATCTTATGGGACCCCTATGATTTGGATGTTATTCCTTTTTCATAAGTCACTGAGTTCTTTAATTCTTACATTATGTTCTTTTGCTTTACTGTCCCTCTTTTTTTCTGTTTCATTATTCTCCATAAGTTTGTCCTCTATTTTATTGACTTGTTGCTCTGCTTCATCCATCCTTGCCACCTTGGCAGGCTTTTGAGATTGCAGCTCAGTTATAGCATTTTTCATTTAGTCCTGACTAGATTTTACTTCTTTTATCTTTGCAGAAAGGGATCCTAATCTGTTTTTCAACCTCAGCTTGTATTCTCATTATTGTGATTCTAAATTCTGGATCAGACATCTTGCTTGTACCTGTGTTAATTAAGTCCCTGGCTGTCATTTCTTCCTGTTATTTCTTTTGGGGTGAATTCCTTTTTTTCATCATCTTGAAGGAAGAAAAGAGTTAATAACATAAAAAATAAAAAATAAAATAAAAATTAATAAATAAAATAAAGGATGCTACCTCATAGGTGTGTTTTGGTCTGGTTGTTGAAAGGAGATTGGTAGAATAGAGAAAAAAAAGAAAACAATAAAAAGGAAAATGTTTGAAAATTAATAAAAAGAATACAATAAAGTAGAATAAAATGAAATGATAGAAGCAAAATAGAATTTTAAAAATTTACAAGAAAGTAAAAAATAGTAGAAAAAATTAAACAAAAATTTTATTTATAAAAATGGGAAATAAAAATAATTTTTTCTCCTTGTGTATTCAAGAATAAGAAAACAAAAGGAAAAGGAAAAATAATAGATGTACCAGCAAACAGACTGAAATACAATTGAAATTACATTGATTTTCTCTAGAAGTCTAACTATGAAGCACTTTGTAGTCTGTGCACTAAGCAGACAGAGAGATTTGTGTTGTTCTATAGATCACATTTGGCCCAGTTGGGCGGGGCTCGATGTAGCAGCTCTGCCCTCCACTAGATGGTGCTGTTTTTAATATACTGGGTGGATCGTTGTGGCACATGTAGGTGTGTATGCACATGCATCTGAAGGTTGAAAATGGCATCACCCAGCTACCCAGTCTCTAGTATCAGAACTCTGTGCTTTCCAATCAGCAGTCACGTACCCCTCCTTTGTCTCCAGCTTCCATCTACTCCTGCTTCTACACTGTCCAAACTGTCTGCCTTCCAGGTGGTACCTCTCTCCTGTGTTTTATCTCAGATGGGCTGTGTTTCCAAACCCCTCACTTCTGAGGGCCCTGCAGCTTTGATCTGCTCAGACCTTCTGGGGAGGGAGGGGGAGGTCTTGTTGAGCAAAGGTCAGTGCCCTCCAGCCCCCTGAAATATTCTTGCAACTGTGCTGCTGTAGATGCCCAGAGACTGTGGCTGGGTGCCAGCACACCCCAGAAAAGTTTGCATCATTGTGTACCAGCATTTTAGGGATTATGGTTAATCACAGCATTCATTTGGTGCCAGACTTCAGTGAACCCCAATGTCCTTGTTCCAGCACCAGCAAATGTGGCTGTTCTCCCGTGTTTGCTGGACCTTTGCCTGCGGGGAAACTGCACAGCCTCTACCAAATGTCCTCCCAGCAGGGAAAACATCCCTCTCCGTGTGGCCTGAGGACCCGTTGGATTTCTCTATCTGCTCCTAAGGATTTGCCCTTCCCACCAGAGCTCCACCAGGTATCAAGCTGCTGAGTTTCCAATTTGCGACTCCCCTGTTTATAGCATCTTAATGGAATTTAAACCCTCTCTTTTCTCCATTTTCCCTTTTTTTGTTCAGTCCACTCTTTTTCTTTCTCTCCAGATGCTTTTGGCGGGGAGCGGGGTGCTTTTTCCTTTACTCTCCCCTCTGTCTCCATCCTCTCTCTACAAGGAAAAACAGTTCCCTACCCTCTGTGGTTTCTCTCTCCTCCAGTTCACCTCCCCACACCAGGTACCTGCCAAGTTCTGTGGTTCAGGTTGTGCAGTTTGTTGTGTTAATCCTGAAATCCATTTTCTAGGTGTGCAAGATGGTTTGCTATTGATCCAGCTGTATTTCAGGGATGAGAGAGGCAAAAAATAAAGCTCTATGTTGCTTTGCCATCTTGGCCCCTCCCCAAGCCAAGAATCTAAAGGCTTTAGAAATGTGTATTCATTCTTTTTAACTTTTTAATAAGAAGACCTTCTGGTTTAGATGTTATAAATGACAGTGATAAATCAGAAACAATGGAGAAGTTGAATTCATTCATTCCCTCTACAAGTATTTATTACTCATTAATTATACTGCTGGCATGGTGCAAGATATTGGCCTGATCTATGCCCTCAAGAAACTTAAAAAGTACATTGGCTAGAATGAAATAACCTAGCTAGGCCAGGGACATTTCCTTTAACCATATGTTGCTAAAGAAACTGGAAGTTAAAATTAGACACTGTAAATTATTGTTTGTATTTATTTTATACTTAGATTAAGTATGAAAATGTAAATGATATCCTCAAATGTAGTGTAGTGGTTTCAGATGGCAGAGGTTAAGACTGTAGATTCTAGGGGCACCTGAGTGGCTTAGTCGGTTAAGCGTCTGGCTTTCGCTTAGGTCATGATCTCGCGGTTCGTGGGTTTGAGCCCCGCGTCAGGCTCTGTGCTGACTGTCAGCTCAGAGCCTGGAGCCTGTTTTACTCTGTGACACCCTCTGTCTCTGACCCTCCCCTGCTCATGTTGACTCTCTCTCTCTCTCTCTCTCTCCTAGAAATAAAACATTAAAAAAAATAAAAAGAGTGTAGATTCTAGCTGGAATGTCTAAGTTCGAATCCTAGGTCTACTATTTAAGAGCTGTGTGGCCTTGGACAAATTAAATTTAAGTTCTTGGTTCTTCAGTTATCTCAGCAGTACATTTTACTGTCATTGTAGTTTGAACTTACTATATTAGCTCCAGTTATTTTTAATTAATTCTTTATTTTCATTTTAAGAACTTTATTTAATAACCTTTTTAGGTTCTATCATAGGTAAATATCTGGAAAGAACATAACCAAATTAAAATGTGTAACAAAACTCTCTTCGAAATAAATAAACCAACAAAATAGTCCTCCTTACCAAATGCTGCCTTATCTATGGTTATTCCAGACATACTTCATACAATAGCATGATTACTTAAGGGTAAACATCCCATTGCAGGATGCAGGCTCTATCTTCTTGCACTACCATTGATGGCTGTATGGCTTTCATCTCTCTAGGTCTCCATTCCACATCTGTAAAATGACAGGATATTACAAGATAATATCCAAGATCTCTTGAGTCTCTAATATTTTATAAGGTGGTATTTGTAGATTTGTTAATAATGTTCTGGGTTTTCTTCTGGACACACTTGAAGTCAGTAACTTGCTTGGCCAATAAAATGTGAGTGGAAGTGATGGGTGAGTTTCTTAGACAGGAGCTTTTACAAACTGACACACAAATTGCTATAAACTTTTCTCTGTCTTAGAGATCGTGGAAGCAAGCATTGATGTAGTGTTCTGTGAGTTCCAGCTGGTCCCTGCTGGCAGTACAATATGGGCCAGAAATAAACCTTTGCTGTTTTAAGCCACTTATATTTCAGGACAATTTGTTTGATAGTCTTAACTAACATGTCTTGACCAATATTTGTGGTATAACCCAGTGCAAAGGCAATGTATATAACATGATGGCCACAATATGGAGTGTGCAATAAGTACTTAAAATTGTCTTTTTATGGTTATCATTATAATTTGTTATCTGACCCAAAGAATTGATAATGAATATCAAGTGGCTCAAATTTGCTTCTACAATGAATTATTGAGTAACACCTTCAGCCCAATTTTTGGTTTTATTCAACCACATATGGTCTCCCTTTCTCTATGCAAGTTTTGTCAGTCTGCTGTTATCAGGCTCTGTGTCTGTAGTACAAGATATGAAAGAAGTAGAATATCTTCTTTCTTAGTCTGCTGAAAATTGTTATGATTAGTTCAGTTCAGTTCAAAAGCTATTGGGTACACGGTTTTGTGCCATGGACTATATTGTGTAACTATTAGAATAATCTTATGGTATTAAGAAAATAATTCTCAGGAGCCTGGGATGAGGTACATTTTTTTGGACTCAAATGAGTAATATGTGAAATGTTTGGTACTTCCCTTTACATGGTACTCTTAGTCATTGAGTATGGCTACACCCTGGACTCTTGGGGTGTAGGACAGAGAGAGAACATGGCAGCTGGGGTAAGTTTGGAGGTTTGGAAGCTAATGAGGAGCTTAGGGTGAGAGTCTGACTGAAGTTAGGGATAAAGTGAACAAAGTCAACTCTGTTGATGTCCAAGTTTTAGACCTGAAGAGAGAAGCAAAGCACTTACAGAATCTATGTTTTATAAACGTGTTCCTTTAATCACCTTTATATGTCAGTTACAGACTTTTAGGATAAGGAGTTTGAGGATATCAGAAAAACATAAGACATGGGTTTTTTCCTGCAATTTTTCATTACATTTGGAAGTTATCATAGTCCATTTCTAGAAGTTGGTTAGTCCTACAAAAGAAAAAAAAAAGTTTAAATTGCAGTTGATTACACTGACCTAGGAATCTCCTCATATCTAATTCTTGCATAAAAATGTAAGTAGCAGGAAGACTCCTGCTGGCTTATAATATGCTTTATTTTTTTTCAAAAAAATCCCACTTATCAAACACAGAGCCTTGATGTGGATATTTGAACATTATGAAAATGAATTCATAAGCCAAGTCTGTCTGTCAGACGTTTTTAATTTAAATGTTCTGCTGAGTGATGAGACTCAGCATGAGGGCACCCAAAATTGTCTTGTGAAATTAAAACAATCCAAGGAAAGAGGCTAGAAAAATTTTGACATTTAGTTTATAATCATGTGCCTATTTGGAATATAAAGTTTCAGGTCAAGAAAGGTTTTGATTTTCCAAATGTGGACTTTACTACTTAGAAATCAAGTGTCATTCTGATGGCATTTCTTTGTCATGGCAGAGGTTATACATTTTCCCACAGAACCCTTCTGGATATACTAGAGAGATCAATTCAGTAATAATATGAACATTTCTACCTGAGCTTCAGTGGTGAACAACACTACAGATTTCTCTTTCTAAATAAATACAGGTAGCTGAAGGCCATTCTCATGTCATGCTATTTTAAAATGTATGCTTAAAAAAAATTTTTTTTTAATGAATGTTGTAGTTTTCATGTAGCACAGTTCTCTAGTGCATGATCTTCTCCTTGACAGCAGTGTTCTACTGTAGCTTCGGCACAGGGTCATTACACAGGCTTATTGTGAATACCAGAGTGGCCTATAGCTATCTGGAGATTCACAGCCTGATGGTTGCTAACTCTCGCCCATCCTGCTTTAGTTCAAAGCTTAGAGAAACTCTTTGTTTGTGCCTTCCCAATCCTGTTACCACCCTAACTGTAGTGCCATGAGGGTAGTGGCATCCTTAATACTATTGAATGGACATATAAGAGAAGTAAATAATTTGTTGGAGATGGCAAGGATGATAATGATATAGACTCTGTGCAAATCAGGTAGTGCCAATATGCAGCACAAATTCAGAAATCAGATATGGAGTTAGGCTTTTATTGATTCTTTTGCTTTGTCTAGATCTAGCCAATGCCCAATTTTTCAAGAAGACTTCCTTCCTTGTTTATAGTCTTTGCTAAACATTTTCTATAACTTCTTCCCCTTTACATTTTTGTTTTTCCTCTCAAAATATGTTTAAGTATTCAATGACATTTTGTGTGTGTGTGTGTGTGTGTGTGTGTGTGTGTGTGTGTGTGTAATTGTCACTATGTGCATTAAATGAAAGGTAATCGAATAATTAAGTATAATCTAGTTGGAGGTATTATGTATGAAACATTATTTGTTTACTTATTTATTTAAATGTTTATTTATTTTTGAGAGAGAAAGAGCAACAGGGTGCTAGTGGGAGAGGGGCAGAGAGAGAAGGAGGTACAGAGTCCATAACAATCTCCAGGCTTTGAACTGTGAGCACAAAGCCTAATGCAGGACTTGAACTCATGAACTGTGAGATCATGACCTGAGCCAACATCAGATACTTAACCGACTGAGCAACCCAGGCACTCCACATGTATGAAATCCAAACTGGCATTTACTCTGGAATGTAAAGGGTAACCATTAAGGGTACTTATGCAAAGATTTGTATAAAGAGTTGTGTTTTTATACAGCACAAAAATGTTGGTGGTGTATTGGAATAGATGATGAATCAGATCTTCCAGGTTACCTAGATAATTTATTTATCTCTAGTTTGGAGCAGGGGTGGAGAAAATGTATCCTAAGTTCAGGAGATAAGTGATTTAAGGTTGGGTTTTATGAAGACAGAGAGTATATTCTGTGGGTGCAGCATGTTATATATGGGAACTATGTCCCAAAGCATGGTTATGTCATGCTTGACCTGTGATTGTTCTATGAGTGTCATGTGGAATGCATCAGTAGTGATCCAGCTGAATGGTAGAGAAGGACAGAGTCAGCTGATGCTCTTTTGTTCTCTAGTCTGCTCTGAGTTGAAGGAGCCAGAGGCAGGAAAACCTTTAATAGAGACGCCAGTAAGAGATATGATATCAGTATATTGCTTAATTTCTGTTAGGATATGAGCCAAAATAATGGAGTAAAAAGGAATTTTCACACATTAAGATAGAGATTTGGATAAGCTTTCATTTATGTAAGGGTAGTAGGTTTTGGTGCCAAAGGTATTGATGAAGAGAAGTAAGATGAATAAGACTATGGTAGGGAGTATAGTGATAGTGTGCGGGGACAGGCGTGGGAAGGGGAGTGATGAGAAATCAGAATGTCTACCAGAATGGGGTAATTTATAGACTAGTAGAACAGGAATACTAAGGGGGAGAGTAGGCAGGTGTAGCTCTAATAGTCTAAAAAAAAGTTGATGCGGTTTCACTAGAATAAAATTGTCTTCTCTGGGATTCAATGAGGGTCTTATAGATGAAATGTAGGCCTTTTGTTGTTACCATTTGGAGAAAGCATATCATCCTCATGATGAGTAAAAGATAAAATGAATAATAAGCCCCTCCCCTTTTTTTTCTGAAAGATGAACAGAATAAATCAGTTGACACATCAGATTTGGTTTATTTTCCATTTGACCTGGAGAGTAGGTGATCTAAAATATATTAACAGCTAATATTTTGGGAATTCTAATGCAACCTCTAAAAGTTTTAAACATAGGAGAAAGGGATACATAAGAAAAGGATGTTGTCATAGAAGTTTTGGTTGAAGCACAGAGAAAACAGATAACTGTATTTCAAAGTGAGGTACAAAAACTTGATGTAAAAGTTTCAAAGGAGATGTTCTAACTTTAAAGCAGAATTGAATTTTGACCATATATAGGAATAAATCATCTAATTACTCTGCTGCAACTGTATTAGAAGACTTGACCTTAGAATGTTTTATTACCTAAAAAGTACCAGAAAATATCAAGAGACCTGTTTTAATTTTCATCCAGATACCAGGAAAGATCTAGGCCATAGAGTCTACTTTAAGAGGTAATAAGACACAGAAATAACTTCCCTTTATACTTTGCAAGTCATAATTGTTAAATATAATGATTACAGAGTTAATACAACATTCTGTGGGCACCTGGCTGGCTCAGTTGATGGAGCATGTGACTCTTGATTTTGGGGTGGTGAGTTCAAGCCCCACGTTGAGTGGAGAACCTATTTAAAGAAAATATGGGAATTTGAAGAATGGAATCTATGAAAGAGAATTATTAAGTTTACACAAGTTTGGTGGGCAAAACATATGGGATAAGAGTAACATTTATAGTCAAACATGTATGAAATATGACTTAATTAGACAAAAATAGGAAAGCACAGTTTCCCAAGCTCCATAATTTTCCCCCAACTTATCAATAGGTGAAGCTTAATTTTTATAAAGAAAAACGATTGATAAAATGGGTTGTCTTATCTTATATGACATACTAGAATTCAGGTTTCAAACTATGCTGAATTGAATTCAAGAATGTCCTGATCAAAATAAAAAGTATAAAAGAATATCATTGCCCAACACTTACCCCAGGCATGTAAGGTACAAATTTAAGGCAAATACATCCTTTTCCTCTGTGTATGATATATAACAAAGATTTCTACCAAATACAGGAAATGGAGAACTCTAAAATAATTAATCTGCTAGACTAGAAAATGTATTCCATTTATTTATTTTCTTCTTAAAAATGTGCTGCATTTCTAACTTTTCTAAGATTCAAATGCACGTTAAAATAAATATGAAAACATTCAAGGTTTCTTCTCTAGCCTGAAGAATCAGTTGGTTTATGGGGAGGTAGGTAGAACTACTGACAGACACAATAGCTGTGAATTACTTGAAGCAGTGACAGTCCCAAAGAGAAAGTCTGTCTGAAGTACCTTGTCTGGCTTACAGAGAAAGGAAGGGCAGGTAAATTCATCTGGTATGAATCCCTTTTTCTCCTGTGTGTCTTGATGGACTCTGACAAGTAAGACTGTGCTTTAGCCATAGGGAAAGAAGAAAAGGGCTAGCAAGAGGGACAGCAGGCTGGGGAAATCAGAAAACTAGGCTAAGTCACAGTGGTGTGCCCAAACAGGCTGCAAGCAAGCCACCCGCCAAGTAGCGCTGCATGGCTGTAGCAAAATCTGTAGAGTAGAACACCAGCATTGTGCCCGGAACATAGAGACTTTTCAGTTGGAGTCCAAACACAGAGCATCTGTCACTAAGTCACTTATAATTAATTCTGCCTTTAAATTAGCAGCTGTCTTAGGACATTTTGCTGGTGGGTGGGTTGGCGACAAAGATACATTTAGAGCATAATGGATTTGAGCTTGTCACTTTAAGGGTGTCCACAGTATCCACGATTATGCTCATCTGAAGGCTGCTCATGTTTATAACAGTGGTAGTGACCCGTTTTTGACATCTTTAATATTTTCTTGGCAAACACTTGAGAGAGAGCTATTTTAGTTCAGGATTTAGCCTGTCAAATTTTTGAATTCCTCTTTCATTTTCTCCTACAGCTTAGATTCACTTATTGTGGAGGAAATCTGATTTGATTTACAAAAATCATTGCCTAGCCATTCTGCCAAGTTCCTGAGGTAAAGGATACTCATTTTTCTTTGCCTCTCATCACCATTTGAGAAATAGCAGGATACTTGTTAAGTCAAGTGTTTTTAGATGCAGAGTAGAAGAACCTAGTGGCCCTCGTGAGAGCAGGCCACTTTTCAAGCCTTCAGAATGGATAGAAGATGCTAACCCCCCTCACAGCCTTTTGCTTTTGACTGTCTCCCCTCTTCCTTGATACAAATGATTTCTAATATTGTGTGTTCAGAAATAACTTCAGAAATAATCAAAATAATTAATATTTTGATTTGAGTTTCATACTTGGGTATATCCCAATTTATTTGCTCCTTAGGACATTATTTGAAGCCTGAGCACAAGTCGTACCTCATTTATCTCCTAACAGTAAGTAAAGAGCTGTTTTGTAAATTTTCCAGAAGATAATAATCATAGGAGTAGCATGTATTTAGCTCTTATTATATGCTAGCACTTCGGTAAACACAGTTGTGGCAGGCAGTCTCCAAGATGACCTCCACTGATCTCACCTCCTGGAATTCATGCCTTGTGTAATCCCTTTCTCTGAATGTGGACTGAATTAAGTGACTGTGACATGATAAATTTCAGCCACTAAGTTTTGGGGTAATTTGCTACACAGTAATAAATAACTAATACAACTTTAGATATTATCTCATCTTGATAACAGTCCAGGAAAGTATTATCATTATTATTATGAAGGAAGACTCTGAGGTTAAATATCTTGTCCATAGTAATACAACCCAGGTGAAATATGGATTTAAACTCAGAAATGCCTGTCTCCAAAGTCACTTCTTTGAACTATTAAGCTATTCTGTCTCAGGTGACAGAAATTTTAAACAGTAATGAATGAATAAACCTTAAGCTTTTCTCAGTCATCAGAAAATTGATGTCATCAAAATCCTCTTTCAGAAATTTAGGTAGACATCATCTGAACTTTGCTTCTGGTTGTAGTTGCGCATGGATTACAGTGTTGACATGGATTCCATGGCATTGCTTCAATTCCCATGCACTCTCATTCCTCTGCCTCTTACCAAGTCTGCAGTCCCTATTGCTGGTAGCCCTTCAGGAAAATTGGCCATTTTTCTCTCCCCACTGCTCTCCTGCTATCCTCTTGAGAATCAGCTTCACTTTGCTATTGACCCTCTGTAGCACTCAAAAATTCTGGAAAAAACACTTCTCTCTCTTGTTGAGTCATAAATATAACCAAACTCATCTTGATGATGATGATGATGATGATGTTAGATTAAAATGTTCCCGAGAGGTATTACTCTAATAGTTTTTCTACTTTTATATATATTTAAATTCTCCTTCATTAAAAAAAAGTTTATTTGTTTACTTTTGAGAGAGAGCACAAGCAGGAGAGGGGCAGAGAGAGAGAAGGGGGCAGAGAATCTGAAGCAGGCTCCCAGCTTTGAGCTGTCAGCACAGTCTGACATGGAGCTCAAACTCATGAACCCTGAGATCATGACCTGACCTGAAATCAGATGCTTAACTGACTGAGCCGCCCAGGTGCCCCAAATTCTCCTTCATTTTAAAAATACTTTATTTGCAACCTGGGATGGATTTCATGATTTATAGCAAAGTAAAAATAGACCCTGAATAGGGCTGAGAGTCATTTTCTTCTGCATGTGCTTGTGGTCATTGTTTTGTTCCAGTATAAGTGCATAGCTTTGTTTTGAATGACTAGGTTCTGCCAAAAGTTAATTTCTACCCAAGTAGGATATTACTCTGTTTTTTCATTTCATTTCATACTATTTCAAAAATGGACATATTTTTTCTCATTTTACTCCTGAATAACTCCAGCAATCTTCTAACATTTTTCTTTTTTTCTTTTTTTCTTTTTTTGGCCAACATTCCATTCCTCTCCACTCCAGCCCCTCTGTGACTTCCTGAATTGCATTTCCAAAACCCCATTTACATCATGGTGTAACCTGATGATGGCCTCCAGCATATCTTCATGAAACAATCAGAGATCTCTTTCTGGGTTTAAATAAACTAAAATAGAATGTTTAGAGTGAGGACATGGCTAAATTTTATCTGTTAAAAATTATGAAATAGGCTCTGCCCCGCCCCCACTCATGCTCTGTTTCTCTGTCTCAAAAATAAACATTAAAAAAAATATCAAATAGGTTTATGATGACTGCTAATTGTGATTTATGTTAAATTACATTCAAGTGTGAAAATGAGTAGGGAAAAATTCATAATTTCTAATTGATAGTAACTTCTGCTTACTATCATTTAAATGTAATATTAAGACTTTCAATTAATATATTGTGTTGCTTAAGGTATATTAGTAGTAGTAGAAGTAACACTGGTGAGGCACTTGGCTGACTCAGGTGGTGCAGCATGCGACTCTTGCTTTCAGGGTTGTGAGTTTGAACCCCACATTGAGTTTGGAGATTACTTAAGATAAAAATCTCAAAAAAAGCAAATTAACACTGGTGGCAGTGATAGTAGGTATTTAATGTAATACCTACTGATTGTGACAAGGACCTTACATACATTGTCCCTATGATACTAATACCATCCTACAATCTATAGCCTTATCTTAATTTAGTTTCACAAATTAGCTTACTGCTTTTTTTTCTTTCCAGATCCTAAGCAACTATCTGTCCTGTTCTTATTAATCAATAAAAGTCTCATGTTTCTTGCTCTTCTCATATAGGCATGTGCAATGCAGAAGTTTAGGGAAATGAAATATTTTCTATCATGAAATATTACACTTCTCTAAATCAAGATTTATTATAGCTGTTTGAAACTTCCACCTGGGGGAATTTTCTGTCATACAAGTCAAAGAACTTCTATTTGTTCTGCCTAGTTTAGCTTTTCTCTCGGCTTTGCTGAATAAAATAAAAAAGATGTGACAAAAGAAGACATTAATATCCTCAAATCCATCTCTGTAGAAGTGAAAATCGGTAGCTTTTATGATTCCTTTGGCAAGGGACTCCTTTTAAAAGGGAGTAGCAATTATAAATAATACTAATAGCTGTGGCTCTAGTAATAGTAGTCCATTTATCTTAGAACTTTTTTATGTACTTTTATTTTTCCAAGTGAATCAAGATAGAATAAAGTTCATACTGTCTTTATTATACTTGTGATGTAGAAGTGGGTTAGGAAAAAATGTAAGTAATTTTTTTTGGTCTGTTACAGTGTGCCATAAAGAATCATCAAGCATCACTTGTTATAATGCTCTTAAAGTTCTCAAATCTCTATTATTTCCAAGCTTGCTTGATTTAGAATAGCGACCTTGGGAGGTATTTTTAGATAACAAATAACAGAAAGATAAAAAGACCCCAGTCTGTTAAGAAATGATTACTTTTGAGTATGTGGTCAAATAAAAGCTAATCCTCCCAAGTACATCCTCCCCAGAACAAGTCCCCATATACTTCTTAAAAATCATGTGGTTGAAATAATTTAGAGAAAACTCAACAATAATCTTGGTTTGAAACATAAAGTATATTAAAGGATTAAACAAATTCAACACCACTGTTAGTTCTGTCACTTTCTATGTTGGGTTACATGATATAAAAGGAATATGTAATAACAATGGAGTTTTGAAGAACTACTGATTGAATTTTTGAGAAGTCAAGATCAAGGTGAACTATACCTATTGTGAGAATCTTATCATGTCAAATCAAAAGACACATGACAACGAATGAAAATGAAATAGTGAAACAGTTACTAGGTTAGGTGTTTTATATCTTCAAAGGATAAATGCCTTTAGGAGTCTCTGCTTTCGCATATGTGTACTCATTTGCCCAATTGCATGTGGTTGTTTTCAAAAATCACTTCATGCTATGCTCTTTTCAACTAGTAGGTAATTCTAATAAATAATAAGCAATTTCTCAGTGATTTTGACTGTTTGTATCATTTTACGGCACTCAATACATTTGGTACAGTTAGCAAATTAAAAAACTCACGCTCCGTAAGCCTGTCCACAGTCTTGAGTGGCTTAAATGTCTTGTTAATAGTGTCGTCAACTCAGAATCAACCAAATTTTTGTATCTTATTCTTCCTAATTGGCGTCCTCTTGCAATATCCATATTTTCTGTATTTTTGTCCATACTTAAGAGCCTTACCTAAGCTTCCAGGCTTTGTACCTTAGCTTCAATTTGGATTCAACTCTTATCCTTATTGATCACCTAAAGCCACATTTTTATCAGTGTTTGCTGTATCATATGCATCCCATCCCTCTTTCCCCATTATAATCTCATTCATTCAAAATCTTATCAATATGTTCTCATCAGTTTGCATAAAATTGTTTCATATTACCCAGTAACATATAGGACAATATCCCAATCTTTAACCTGACATTCAAGATATTTCACAGGATAAACTAAAGATGTTTTGTCTGATTTCCTGTTCATTTCCTTCACATTCTACTGAAACCAACTTTATCCTGTCTTAGAAAATATACTTCTCTTTCCTGCCTCTATAGTTTTACTCCTGAGGTTCTCTTTGCTTCCATCCCCCAATGCCTGTCCCCCTCTAAGGCCTGATAACCTCCTCAGATCATTTTTGTTTGTGGCAATCATTCCTGCATTTGAAGTCAGAGAGTCTGTTAATCTCCACTGTTACTCTGTGTACTTCTTTAGAATAGAACCACACATATACTTCTGTGTTTCTCTCCTTTGGGCATATTTTAGGGCCCTTTAGATATTATCTAACTTATTTTTTAAAATTCCCACATGAAGCTCCTTAGGTGAATTCAAAATGTGAATTTTATTATTCCAAAAGACATGCTGTGACACCTTTTATATCTTTCTCAGTTCCTAGTCCCATACCAACCCAGAAGTATATCAATTAGGCTCTGAGATATGTGGATTTTGGTACTCAGAAGTTGTGAAGATTTTTGTTAATTGAACATTTCAATGGAGCCCTTGGTTCTCAGGCCCATTATTAGTTCTGTGGCCATCACAGAATGAACAGCAAGTTTAGTTTGTTTTGGATGAATATGTATGTGGGACAGGTTAACATACAATTAATAGAAGTTCAGAGGCAAAAAAGAATGAGATTCTGATAAAATATGTCACAAAGTCTAAATTAATCAACTTAAGCTTACTTTGGTATTTATTTTTAACCTGTAAATAGTGGTATCAATTTTTTTCTTGAACCTTTGTGTATAGTTTCAAATGCTCCAGATAGTCTGACACCAACTAATAAAAGATAGTCTTTCTAGATGTCCTTATAAATTATCAAAATGTTTCAGAAATTTTCAGCTTTCCATAAATTAAAATGCATTTCCTAAGCAACCTCTTGCACATAGTCAATTATTTGACCATTGGTACATATGTACAGGAAATACAGTCATTGTCCACATTGGTTCAATGGGTTCTAAATGGACCAGAAAGTCAGTAGATTGAAATAGATAATTAAAAAGTAATTATGTTTTAGAATAGATCTAAGTTCAACTAGACTTGAATACCTAGTCCTAAAAGATAGAAGAAACTGGGAATTGCTTTAGGTTCAGAAATTGTATGGAGTAAGAACGTCTCATTCCAATAAGTTTAAGTCCTCATTAGTTCTAGTATTTGAAAATCTGAAACAGTAAGGCATAATATAACTCAGGGGAAATAGCATAATTGTCTGAAATAGAAATATAGAGGAATATGATGTGTAGGGTAAAATAAAGAGTTTCTGCTGATCCATGGGCTGTAGATTTATTTTGGAATCACTCTGAGTGGTTAATGGGGTGAGAGTGGGAGGGGGAGGGAGTGTTACCCATAGAGTGAGGAGATAGTTCTTGGAAGACAAACTGATCTGTGTTCCAGACCTTGCTTTTTCACATAATAGATACATATACTTGGGAAAACTACATAACTTCTTAGTATATGTCCTTATTAAAAAGTGAAGATTCTAATATCTCCTTCATAGTGTGATAATGAGGATTAAATGAAATAATGTATGCAAATTACATAGCACTGTGCCAGGCACCTGGGCAATTTTATTACATTGGCTTGTTTCCCTACCCTTGGTAATAAAAATGATCTAGTTATAAAATTATATTATGGAAAATAAGGATTTTATTATTTTTAAGTAGTAGGTATTTGGATTACTGTTAATGGAATAATGATATAATATATAAATATGACCATTTGCTCCCTCATATGCTTATCCAATAGAAATATAATGTGAGCCACAAATATAATTTTGAAGTTTTTAGTAGCTGTATTTAAAAAGCAAAAAGAAATGGGGGAAATTAATTTTAATTATGTATTTTATTTAACCTAGTATTTCCAAAATACCATTTTAATATGTAATTAATATGAAACTTTTTTAAGGAGATATTCTGCATTTTTTTGGGGTACTAAGTCTTTAAAACCCAGTATAGCCACACTTCAGGTGCTCAGTAGCCACTTGTGACTAGTTCTGCTCTATTGGACTATGCAGAGCTAGGTACTTCTTGTGGAACAAAAAAGGGAGCAGGCAGAATTCTGCAAAAACTTAGGACTTAACCCTGAAACAGATTATTTTAAAAAGATAGGAGATCATTCATACTAACAGAAACTGAGATAAGTGTGTACTGGACAGGGTTATCCATCAGGATTCTTACTTTCAAGTGATAGAACCAGCCCTGGCTAATTTAAGTAGAAAATCAGATTTATTAAGGCTAGTAGATGGTTAACAACCTTTGTGACTGCTAGAAAACTAGACCTGGAAGATATGCAAATGTTCAGATATTTGAGATGAAGTCCAAATATTCCACAGAACTGGTCCATCAAGACAGCATTGAGAATGCATGTCTCCACTAGAACTGCCGCCTTGATCAATGCTGGACAAGAGAGATAATGCTAGAACCACTTTCACAGCTGCTGCCTTTGGGAAATGGATTCAACTACTGAGTTTACAGCCAATATTGATGCAATGGATTCTGCACACTCCTTGCTTCTTTGCATCCCAACTTCTAAGCTGATGTCTACTCTGTGTGCTATTGGGAGAATCTGGGTCATGTGACCTAGTTGGAAGGAAAGCTTAGGGGGGAAAGCTTTTAGTTTCTAGAATGGGCAGTAGTCACTCCCTCTCATCAAGGCTCAAGGAGTAGGAAATTCCCCACTTATAGGGTGGGTTGGGTCGGGCTGTTATAGTCCAAAAGAAAGACATTGTCTACCTTATAAACTTGGGTTTTCTGACCCAGTGGCGTAGGATGAGGGCTTCTGAATATTAAACAATTTTAGAAAAATAATGTAAAAAAGTTTTTATACATGGAAAGTTTTTAATATGAATGCAATACCCATGAAATTTGGGACTTTGTTTTATGCTAAAAATATAATATGAGGGGATTTATAAAATCTTTAAAAGTATATTTGACTTTTTTTTTCTGGAAAGATGAAGTTCTAAGTATTTAGAAATCAGAGGATTTTCCCAGAGCAAATACATAGGAATGAATATTCTCATTTCGATATTGAAGATAATTGAAATACTTAAGATAATTAGAATGTTTAGGAATCTGAGTAGGCTAATAAGTAATACCCTTGTTCTCTGCCTGAGTGCAGAACTATTGGAGACAGTTACTTAAGTCAGTAAGATATCATTACTTTTACAGCTAGTTTGAATAATTTGGCTTAACTGAGAGGAACAAGTGAGGTTGCTAGTGCTTCCCAAATGGAGACCTACCCAATAGCACTCCCACTCACTTACTGATTTTGATGGCTAGCGAAGAAAAAGAGGCTAATCCTCAATGTTTAAGAGACATAGTAGGAACCTCCATTTGATTTAGAAACCTGATCTACTGATTTCTCCCCACGAGATACTGGGTGAGCAGCGAGAAAGTGCTAGTGCAAAGGTTTAGAAATCTTACTCTACTTGAAATCTCTCCAAAGGGAATCTTGAAGAGTGAAGTATAGATAGTCTACATAACATTTCCAACTTTTTGCTCATTTAAACCAGCTGACTTAGCAATTAGCCTCTGATTCCCCAGGGATGTGACTCTGAACCCCAGGGGAGATCACCTCTTAATTCCAAGCCATGCAGCTTCCTGGGACCAGTGGTGAACAGTGTAGACTTTGGTCCAGAAGGTTCTAAAACTGAGTAAGAGTGGTATGTTATTTAAATTAATTCCAGGACCTTGATTCCCCGTTGCTTAGAGATCACCTTATTGTTTCTCCTCCATTATACTTAGACACATGGGCTATAAGACCTCACCGGATATGCAATGAGATTATAAAACCACATAAATATATTTGAATAACAAAATATCACTAATACAGAGGAGGCCTATATGTGAATATCTGTGCTATGTATGCTATTATCAAATTGCCTGGGAAAAACTAAGGTTCAAAGATTAAAAGCACAAAGAAATTAAATTCCAGAATTCTTAAGTTCAATTCCAAAACAATTAAAGCCCCAAATCAAATTCTCTTGTTCTTGTGAATTATAAATCTAGCGAATTAAAGTTCAATTTTGTTTTCTTCTACCACTTCTTGTGTAATAGAAGTCTTTTAAAAACATGACCCTGAAGCTCACTTTGTGGGTCTTCATACATCTGTCCCATATCCAGAAACACTGGTCTATACTACAGTCTCCAACATAAAGTCACATATCCCTTTTAGGAGAAAACGTGGTTAGTGACATGATAAACATTGAATGGGGGCAAACAATTCCCAGTCACTCTTTATAGATGACTCTTTTAGGTGACATGTCATTACATTTTGTAAGGAGTAGGGAATCTTCTGTTACTAGTTAGAATGAGAAAATCAATCTCTCATTTTTAAAATGGGGATGGCCACTATTCCAGGCCAGAGTCTGCAGCCTTATGCTCCAGAATTTGCCTGGCATACACAGGTCATTCATGGTACAGTTGGCACACCAGCCAGCAGTTGACAGATCAAAATTCTAGCCTTAGCTTCTTTAGGTAGTGATTATGTTACAGATAATAACACACACACAAAATGGCGCAAACCCAGCAAAATTTTGTAGGCCTCCAGATGTCTGTAGGATATTTTAGGAGGCACTCTACTTAAATCCTAGGTGTTCTTTTATACCTCCCAGCATTTATCATCGAATTAAAGAGATTATCCAAATCAGCTCTTCCCCTAATGCAGTGATCTCATCCCTTTGGATCAAAGTCCCAAATGGTACCATTTAAGAGCATCCCTGTGCAGGTTCATATGCCCTTGACCCCTAGTAAAATCCGTGGGCTGCTATGATGTAGAACATATTCCAAATCATTTGGGTGGTTCTTATGTAGTATGTGATTGTACATTCTTGTACTTTTATTTCATTGTGTGGTAAATTTTCATGGTCATGGTTCACTGTGTGATAAAAAACAACCATTGTTTTAAAAAATACATTTTATAATATTTCTGTTATTTCCCTTTCCCCTTTTGTAGCAATAGAAGAAAACTCTGTAGTATTATTTTGATGATAGTCAACCTAATGATTAATTTAGGAATCCATTCCCTACTGACTTATGATCCTTTTCTTTTTAAGACAAAATGAAATGTCAGCTACAGTTTTTCCTCTTATACTTGATACAAGAGCAACTGATGAAAGCACACTCACATATTGCATCAAAAAGTGTACCTATCTTGAGAGGAGACCAAGTGGAAGGCCTTGAAAACCTGAATCTCTTCTCTGAACAGGTGTCAACCAATCTGGGGCACATTTACAAATGGCGTCCTACTGTCAGCCCATGATGCCTAGTTGTTTTTTTAAATCTTCATGGGAAAAGGTTCCATCCATTGGGATAATTGTAGCTTTTTAACACATTTCACTGTAATTAGTGAATCTGCATGTCAATGTTTTCTAGCATATTCCCTGATTGAATTGGAGACCGTTTTAGTTCTCCCCATGACCCGTCAAAGATAAAGAATTTGTTTACTGTAAATTGCACACCACTCACTCCTATATGCCATCTGCCACACTTAACTGCACAGTGCTACAATTTTCTAATAATAGCTCTCTGAACTTAAGAAAAATAGTCAGAGGTGTTAATCATACATTCTAGGGGAATATTTGCTTCTGTCATCCTTTTACTTCTTGATGGGATTTTCATTTTAGTGTATTAAGTTAAGATGACATTGTACTTTATCCATAATGTACAGCCAAGCAGGGTTCAGAGATTCCCTTACGTGGCTGTCATTTAACATAATTTTGAGAAGTGTTCTTCCAAAAAAGCATAGGAAGTTCCATACTTGAGAAAGGAATTTTGGTATTTAGCATGGTTCTTACTGTCAAGACTTGGGTCAAATCTGTGAAATTTGCTTCTGGAGCTTCCTCACCTCCTTCTTTACTGTTTTCTCCTTTTCCCTTCCTCTTTTACGGTAATCTAGGTAATGAGGTTTGTATGTCATGCTTTTAATGTATTCTGCACATATTTTCATGATTCTAAATGGCCCTACATAACTGCTATATTGGGAAGTTACTTTAATGCATTTTTAACCAATAAACTTTGACTGTTAACAAGGCCTCCCTTTTAAAGAAATGAGTTGTGGAGTGGCAAGGTGGCTCAGTTGGGCATGCATCTGACTTCAGCTCAGGTCATGATCTTGTGGTCCATGGGTTCAAGCCCCCCATCAGGCTCTGTGTTGACAGCTCAGAGCCTGGAGTCTGCTTCTGATTCTGTGTCTCCCTCTCTCTGCCCTCCCCTGCTCAGGCTCTGTCTCTTTCTCCCTTTCTCAAAAATAAAGTAAACATTAAAAAAATTTTTTTTAAAGTGAGTTGCTGAAATTTATCATTGGCGATGTTGGACAGATGCAAGAAGACTTTATTTGGTTAGAAGTACTCAGAGCCTTCAAATATTGTAACAGCCCTCAAATGAAGTACCTGTTCCTGTGGAGTTAGAAAAATTAAATTTTTGATTTACAAAAGTGAAATAAAACAATAACAGCAACAAAACTACTAATTCAGTACCTCTTTACAAAGTACCATAGCCCATCATTTCTTGAGAGTTTTGTTTTTCAGTTGGATAATCTTAGAGGACACTGCATGATGGAGGAAAGCCAGCTGGCTGGACTTGAAGGGCAGATTGAATCCCTTTTTCAACATTTAATATTTATGTTCTCAAATATATCCCCAAACATTTGAGGATATTGATGTTACAACTTTATTTTGTTATCTCTGAGTCATTGCGCTGCCAGAACCCTCATTTAACTAACTGTGTTGAAAGAGCATCATAGATAGTCTGTCCTGCAGAGGACAAGCTGTAAAATTTTCCTTTAAAATTTATCTTTTGTACTTTGATATTTTTGTTACCAAATGTCCCCTGTGCTTCACAAGCTTGTGGATAAAATAAATTGCATTTGTATTTATGACCAAATTTCAATGGCTTTAAAACTTTACCCAGTTTACTAGCAAGGTTCCCCTTCCCAAGTGTTTCTAAGACTCTCCAGGGATGCCTACACATCAGTTGTTTTAGAATAAATAGAAAGTCAGACCTTTTGTCTGGACCCCACTGTGGCTGACACCTAGAAACTTGACCTGTCAGGTACATCCAATCAACTAGGCGCCTCCAGTTTCATTGGAGTCCACTCTCCTCAAGTCCAAGCAAAAAGTCATAAGGACCCAGGAGATTCACAGAGATATGGCTTGGGTAAATTTTCTGTTCCTCCTGATTCTTATATCTCACTCGCTGATCCTATTACTATCACCACTGAACCTCCCACTTGTTTGGATTTTTTTCCAGCATGAGGTTTCCTCTTAGGGAGGGATGGAGAATTTCTTTTCTCACTATCACACTCAGAACAGAGACCCACAATAAATTGCTTGGGCCCCAAGTTTTATTAGTCATAATGCCTTAGGTTAAAATAATTTTGGGGGCGCCTGGGTGGCTTAGTCAGTTAAGCGTCCGACTTTCGCTTAGGTCACGATCTCGCGGTTCATGGGTTCGAGCCCCGCGTCGGACTCTATGCTGACTGCCAGCTCAGAGCCTGGAGCCTGTTTCAGAGTCTCTGACTCCCTCTCTCTCTGACCCTCCCCTGTTCACGCTGTCTCTCTCTCTCTCCTAGAAATAAATTAAAAATTAAAAAAAATTTTTTAAATGTTTATTTATTTTTGAAGAAGAGACAGAGTGTGAGTAGGGGAGGGACAGAGAGAGAGAGGGAGACACAGACTCTGAAGCAGGCTCCAGGCTCTGAGCTGTCAACACAGAGCCCGATGCAGGGCTTGAATGCACAGACCGTGAGATCATGACCTGAGCTGAAGTCCGATGCTTAACTGACTGAGCCACCCAGGTGCCCTATAATGCTTTAACTTTTTGAGTGTACGTCCATGGAGTCATTTTTCCAGACATACCCATAGTACAAGAGTAACTAAATAAGAATGAGTTCCAAAGTTAACCAAACATGGAATCCAAAAGGAACATTCTTATGTGGAACACAGGTATATACCCCTTCTTTCTTATAGTTCATTTTCAGTCAGAAGCTCTCATTGTCCTTTACTGCAAAGAGGCAAGATCTTATCTTTTGGACTTTAATGTTGATGATTTGAAGAGTGGGGAGAAGAAGAATCATGGCCCAAGTCCTTTATCTTCCATTAGATTCCTATTCTTCTATATAAATTTGTGTCATTAAGTATATATGTTGAGGGAGGGACTTTTTCCCCACGTCCTCTCAAGCCAAGCCATTGGAGGGAGAATGACATCTCATTTCTATCACTGATTACATCTAACTGCAGATTTTTACTTAAGCAGAACTCTTTGTACACTTTTATATTATCTATGATAAAATGTTTTAGATACTTAGAATGAATACATTTATTTTGCTGAAGTAGGGCAAAAAACTTAAAAGGATAGAATGATAGTGTGAGAGTTGGTGTTAAGGTCATAATTGTCATGTAAAAAATATATATGAACAACAGTCTAGTATTTTTCTTTTTTTTTTATTTTTAAATTTTTTTTTTTTATGTTTTATTTATTTCTAGGAGAGAGAGAGACAGCATGAGCAGGGGAGGGTCAGAGAGAGAGGGAGTCACAGACTGAAACAGGCTCCAGGCTCTGAGCTGGCAGTCAGCACAGGGCCCAACGCGGGGCTCGAACCCACGAACCGCGAGATCATGACCTAAGCGAAAGTCGGACGCTTAACCGACTAAGCCACCCAGGCGCCCCAACAGTCTAGTATTTTTCTTTTTCCTTTAAAAAAAATTTTTTTAATGTTTTATTTATTTCTAGGAGAGAGAGAGAGACAGCGTGAGCAGGGGAGGGTCAGAGAGAGAGGGAGTCACAGACTGAAGCAGACTCCAGGCTCTGAGCTGGCAGTCAGCACAGAGCCCGACACAGGGCTCGAACCCACGAGCCGCAAGATCATGACCTAAGCGAAAGTCGGACGCTTAACCAACTAAGCCACCCAGGCGCCCCTCTTTTTCCTTTTTTAAAGGTAGGCTTCATACCCAGTGCAAAGCCCAGTGTGGGGCTCAGACCCATGACCTGAGTTCTAGACCTGAGCTGAGATTAAGAGTTAGATGCCCAACTGACTGAGACATGCCAGTCTAGTATTTTTCTAACTTAGGACAACAGCATTAATTTAACTTAATGAAAAGCATTTAAGTAACGAAAAGAGTTGTAAGCTATGTGCAGGTTTTCCCTAGCCAGTTTTTATCTTAACTACTCATGTTATCGTTAGAGTTTTATTCAACTAACATCTATTTTAATTTTAAGTAGTTAGGTTTTAGAATTATCAGGATGAATTAGATACAGTTATTACTCTTAAAGAGTTCATGGTCAGAAGAACCTCAATAGGTTACACACACACACACACACACACACACACACACACACACACACTCCACATTGTTAGGAACTCAAAAAAGGTCAGAGATTGTACCCTAGTTAAATGCTTAACAAGTGGACCAGCTACAGTTTCATAGATGCTGCCATAAGATATGAGAGGAAAGGACTGTATTACTCATGGTACAATAAGCACGATGAACTTTGCTTCCTCATGGATTCCTTCTCCACCCTCACCAAGTTCCATGGGGTGATACAAAATGGCTCAGGTAGATGTGTATACAGTAGGTTTGTAACACAGTTGAGGAACACTAAGTTTAAGAAGTTCTCCATCTTATGAAGGAGGCTACTGGCAAACTTCCCTAACCTTTACTTTGGCGAGAGACACTACCTTTATTATCAAGACAGGTTAGGAAAAAACCTGCCTTCCTCCCCCTCAAGAAGATCCACTGTCTTTATCTTGCCAGCCAGTTTGCCATATACACATCCTTGAAAAGATAGTTGAAAATAAAAATCTGTCAGTTTCTTTGCTCAAATGAGCAGGAATGCAGGATCCCCATGGAGAATTGCCTCTCAATATTTACATAACAACAATAATAAGAACAGTGTGATATATTCTGTAAAAGAGTTACAGGTATTCTATATAGGAGGGCACAACCTAGCTGAGTCTAGGAATAAGGGAAGATACACTTTAACTTGCTATGAAGGGGAGAAAAATCTAGACAAAGGAACTTCATCAGCATGTAAAACACCAAGTGCTGCTCCAATGCTGCCCTCTAGTGTATAGAAAGCTTCACCTTGGGTTTTGATAATGACTTTGTGCAGTCTTGGGGGTGGGTGAGGGGTGGTGATGAAATAGTTCTAGGGGCATTTGCTTTGGAGATAAAATCCAGGTCTTTGGTATACCACCTGGGGATCTATTTCTCTTGGTAATCCTAAGAATTACAGTACTTAAAGGTCCTCTCATTTAAGTTTCCTTGCCTTTATGTAATTAAGGAAATGATTTTTATGATAGTTGAAGAAAAAAGGAATAGCTTATTGGTTTGGATAGTTTATGCCTCACTGCACATGGATTATATGTGCATAACATGAGGGTCTGGCCAAATAAATGGAATCATGGGGGTAGAATATTAGAGCTATAAAGTTCCTAGAGTTATCTAGTTGATCCCTTCTTCTTTTCCTTCCCTATTTCGTTTCTCCCTCAAAGACTTTAATTGCTTACTGTGTTTATGTTTCATGCTGGGGATACAAAAATGAAAGGCAATAGTTTCTTTCCTTAAGTTGCTGACAGAATCATAGGAATGAAGAGACATGGTCAGTCAATTACAACTACGATAAATTCTCAGGCAAAAGGAATACCAGCTACTGGGTTAGGGTACCTGATTCAGATAAGGGTACCTCAAATGAATATTCAGAGGAGATAATTCTTAAATTGGATCTGAAAGGACAGCCAGGAAATATCTAGGGAAAGAATGGGTTAAAAAGAGGTTAATCTCTATCAAGGGCTTTTTATGTCCTGCTAAGGAGTCTGGGTTTTATCATAGTTGGTATCAGGGAAATTTGGGAGGATATTTATCAAGGAAGTGATATGATCAGATTTACATTTTAGAATGATGACTTTGGCAGCAATGTGGAGAATAGATTGGAAGGAGAAACACTGGGGACTGGGAAATCAATTAAGACGTTGTTACAGTGACTTAGGCAAGAGACTGATGAGGCTCTGACTCATATCATTAACATTCAGATGGAAAAGATTATCTGTATACTAGTAATGAAATCAACATAATTGGTAAAGAATGGGAAAAATGAAAGAGCAAGGATTCAATGATGCCTGAAGCTTATTGTTGGGTACCTGGGTAGATGGGCTGTTTTCAAACAAGATCTGTAGAAAGAAAATCTGGCAGCAGACTTGAGATGAATTCAGGTTTTGGTGTACTGTGACTTAATCATCTTTGGGTTATCCAAAGAGAATTAATATCTGGATTTTGATATATTGATATAAAAACATTTTTATTTTGCCCTTTTATTACTTAATCAGTATTTATTACAATATTTCATTTCCTTCTGTAGTTCCTTTTGAAGTCATCATACTGGAGCACTGGACAGGCTTTTGCAAAGCATTTTGGGTTCTCTACTTCACTGAGCATATTTCTTTCATCTGAAAGCTCATACACCTAAAGGAAGTTCTTTCATGTACATCTTTTCTTCACATTGAATGTTACTTGAAATTATTGCAAGGGTCACATGTTTATTTGAAAGTCATTTAATTCAGTGGTTCTATGATATGAAAATGTTTTTCAATTGATCTGCTTTTCACATACCACCCCTTCCTTCACCTCCTCTATTGGAAGTGTCTTGATTGCTTGGCAAATTTGCATAGCATTCTCAGAACTCTATTCAGTTTGCTCTGTACTTTCTGAATCTGTTATACCTGGAAATTGTAGATTCATGATGATAAAAAATACGTTCAATTCTTTGTTACTATTTGCTGTTTATGGAATTTGGTTTCTGTATTATATTTACTCAGCACAGATAATTTGGGAATAGGACATATCAATAAAGGTGTTTTACACAATTAAAAACACAGAATGTTTTGCTTTCCTTTCATATTCACCCTTTGCTCATGCTGTATGATTCAACCTCTTAATAATGTAATCTTAAGGTTGTTGGCAATTTAGAACCCACTTCATCCTTTGTATTACGCTGACTAGTAAGTCTAGATTTATTAAAAATATATCTGTCATCTTTTTTAAAAACAGAATGACTCTAAACAAGTATAAAGAAATTATTTCTTTCTATCAGAGGAATGAACCTTGATGAGATAAGCATCAGCCTGAGAGGTATACTTAAAAAGCCTTCTCACATGTTTTGTGAGTCTGTACCTTTCCCTGGGCATGCATAGTCATTTTCTAATTTGCCCCATATATACAGTTGCTTTAGAATGACCTAATATTTAATCTCTGGCTCTCAAAGGGAAAGATAAAAATGAAATGGGGTTGGGAGGAAAGGAGCTAGCCCTTTAAATCCCTCAGAAGTCACTTGAGCTTGAGAAGGAGGGGCTTGCAATATTGGGGGGCGGTGCAGTATAACAATGGCCAATCACCTTTCTGAACTGTGATCAGCAGCAGCATTCAGCAATCAGAACACAGATCCTTTTTCCTTACTCTGTTTACTGCTTGTTGGGGTGCAGGTTGCTCCAGAACGTGTGCACAGCTCACTGCTATGGAGGTGGGAGATGAATAGTGCTACTGTGCTAAGTGCTCAAATTGACCAAAATTGACTGCGATTTACTGTCCAAGCCTTTGCCTGTAGGTACAAGCCTTCTATAGACTCCAGAGTTCTAAAAACAGTTGTTCCAGAAAAATTGTGCCAGTGTCTAGGCGGAGAGACAGATTCCTGGGGTTTCCAGTTCTTCCCTTCCCTCATTCCTTCATTCCTTCTTTCCTGCCTTCCTTCCTACCTCCCTTCCTCTCCTCCTCCTTCCCTCTTTTCATTCCTCACTTTCTTTCCAACTTTCTCCCACATTCTCTCCCCCTCACCCTTTTTTCCCTGGAGAGCCAGTTTACCAGCACACCACTGGGAAGGCTGCTGATACGCGTTCCTTGGGATAGGCTGGGTTGGCCTCAAGTGAGTCAGCTGCTATGATGGCAGTTCTCTAATAAGTCTTTTCTTTTCTTTTAAATATTTTTATTTATCTCTAGGAGATAGAGAGAGACAGCGCGAGCAGGGGAGGGTCAGAGAGAGAGGGAGATACAGACTCTGAAATAGGCTCCAGGCTCTGAGCCGGCAGTCAGCACAGAGCCCTACGCGGGACTCGAACCCATGAACCGCGAGATCATGACCTAAGCGAAAGTCGGACGCTTAACCGACTAAGCCACCCAGGCTTAATAAGTCTTTTCACAGTGCTGTGTGACTGCTTCAATGTACTGACCATAGGAGTTACTTTAAGTGGAAGTGTTTGCATCCTGTGGTCCCAAGTTATTTTTAAAAATATGGATCCCATTCTTTCCTTGCACAGTGGGTTCAGATATGTCCCTCTCCTGCCTGAGCCTAGAATCACTTTCTCCCACTGTTGGACTCTCCAGTGTTGTCCTGTATCATCAACTTATCATTATTGACTGGACCACAAATAGGCCTAAATTTTATAAATTTCAAGAAGGCATGTGAGGAGGCATAAGTATATCAACTTTTTGTTAAAAAACAACAAAATCAAACCTTACCTTGACTCCTTATCCCTGTCTGACTACCATCCCATTTCCACTGCTTGCTCCCATTTTCACACCTCCTGGTTACTTTTAATCTTACTCCATTTCAATGAAACTGTCCATGTCACCAGTGATGTCCATTCTCCAGAATTCAATGGAGTACTGATTGTTGGATTGCTTCAGAAATTGTTCTTGATACATTTTTCTCTGCCTATTTCATTCTGTCTACAATGGAGTTGATCTAGGCCTATTTTTAATATACAATTTGTATACTTTAATCTAGACCTGTTTTTAATATACAACTTATATACTGATGATCCTTTTTATTTATTTATTTTTAAATTTTAAATTTAAAAATTTTAAATTTTCATCCAAATGTTGCATATAGTGCAACAATGATTTCAGGAGTAGATTTCTTAATACACTTCACCCGTTTAGCCCATCCGCCCTCCCACAACCCCTCCAGCAACACATATTGGTCTCTATATTTAAGAGTCTCTTATGTTTTGCCCCCTCCCTGTTTTTATATTATTTTTGCTTCCCTTCCCTTATGTTTATCTGTTTTGTATCTTAAAAGTTCTCATATGAGTGAAGTCATATGATATTTGTCTTTCTCTGACTAATTTTGCTTAGCATGAAACCCTCTAGTTCCATCCATGTAGTTGTAAATGGCAAGGTTTCATTCTTTTTGATTACTGAGTAACGCTCCGTTGTATATACATACCACATCTTCCTTATGCAGTCATCCATCGATGGACATTTGAGCTCTTTCCATATTTTGGCTGTTGTTGCTAGTGCTGCTATAAACATTGAGGTGCATGTGCTCCTTTGAAACATCCCACCTGTATACCTTCTTTACAAGTCAGTCTTTAAGGAATATAACAAAGTGTGCCATTACATGCTCAAAACCTTCGGTGCCTACAACAAACTCTTTACATTCTCTTCTACTCTTTGGCCTTGGAACTATGCATTAGTTTTACACTATTTAATAAAACCAAATAATACTAAATATCTGTAAACATTTTTTAAAAATTGATAGACTTAAAAGTAGATCACGTTTGTGAGTAGTATGTATCTAGCTGACTTACTTAGATAATGACTTTGTGCAATGCCATTTGCTGAGTGCCTGTGGTAGCCCAGATGTCTAGTTAAGCTGGGAAGTAGGACTGAACTTCTGGAGTCTGAAAGTAGCATGTGCCAAAACATACGCTAAGTAGAAGGAAAGGAAGTTCAATTAGTCTAGGAAGTAGGAGAGAAGAGAAATGATGTCTTATACTATAAGAATAATTTTCACAAACTCTGATATACAGAAATGTATCATTTTCTTAACTGTCTTATAACCGGACTTACTAGTATCTGTCTTGAGCCCACTCTCTGTCTGAAAATAGAATATTTAATCTATCATTCCCAGGTAAACTGAATAGTGTTCAGTGATGTTTATGTCATTTTTGGTGTTCAGCATTTTGAGTTTCTATCTCCCATCTCCAGGAGTATATACTTTATACTTCAAGGAGCTTGGATTTCATTATTTGAAAGAGGGATTACATCTCCTCTTTGGAGAGGGGTATCTGGTTTGTGCTGTCTTCTATTAATTCTGGCATCTCTTTGGTTTTTGGAAGTTGGCATCCATCCCACCACCATCCGCTGCTGTTGTCTGAATTCCTAGTATGGTTTCTACTCATTTTGTCCACACTGCTTCTACTGGCAGTGTCCCTTTGTCAAAATCACGTGACCTCATATTCTCCTGCCTTCTCTGACTTATTGCTGTGTTTTTCTTGGGTGCTCAAGAAACACTGGATGCTCTCTTTTATCCTGTGGCCATGGGCCACCTGGGAAGCTGCCTCAGTTGCTTTGTTCTGGGACTTTTTTCTGACTGTGGTGCCATGTTGGTGCAGGAAAGAACCCAGGGTGTCTCGTAGTCTGCTTTCAAGTCATTCTAAATATACATGGAATTTCCATGTGCTCCCTGATTGGGCTGATTGTGTTTATGTGTGTGTATGTGTGTGTGTGTGTAGTCCCTCTTCTGAAATTAATACTAGAAGTTTATCCCATTGCTCTTTTCTTCACCTGCTATTTGTTCCTTTAGCAAATCTCCAAACCTTCTTTGCCTATTACGGGTGGAAAAGTCAGTTCTTACATTAACTTGCATCCTTCTCTATTCTACTCTATATAATTTAAACATTAGGAACTTAGTTGGAGGCAGAGGTAGTGTGTAAAAATGAGAAGCAAATGAGAAAAGACCTTTATGATGTGTTTCCAGTGACTCTTGCAGTCAGAGGTCCTGGCCTTTAGATGTTCGTATTTGCTGTAGATTTTAAAACCTGGGAATTTGACTCTTAATTCTTTCCTGTATTATTTCCATAATAACCATGAGCTTATAGAGTTCTGTATCCTAGTTGAGTGGAAAGGTAAGGGGTACAAGGAAATGAGAAAAAGACTCCGTTAACTTATTGGATTGAAAGCAATAGATGATTGACCCATCTGTGAGAGGCAAGGAGAAGTTTCCAAACAAAGCTGGTAGTGTTAGTTAAAAGAAATTGAGACCCAGGGGAAAACCTAAGATGAGAAACGTGGTCTAAGTTTTCAACAGGGGCCTGACAGGTCTGGCATGTATTTCAAAAGGATGAGAAGTAGAACGAAATCTGGATAGGGAAGAAAGCCATCGAGCAGCATCACTGAGATGTATTGACTTCACCATAGGTTCTTATTATCCTCTGCCTCATTATCTGAGCCTCATTCTTCTTAGGGAAACTGGAAAGGGGCTAGAGGAAGTGGGATACTTTTCAGAGCAGGACCTCTAGGTGCTTAAGGCTAAGAATTGTAGTTCAGGCAGAGAACTAGGATCTGAAGAAGTCCTTACAGTTTTAATATCCTAGTATCAAAGAAAATTTGAATTCCCTGATCACACACTTGGTGCAAGATGGGCCCCTTGAATGATCTCATATCTACAATACCTGAGTCATTATTTCCTATACTAGCTCAGAACTCTGGGTTGGTCTCTGAGAATATTAGCACACTAAAGACAACCATCCTAATTAAAGGGTTACATAATGTGATTTGGGGCTGGCAACCAAAATGTAATATATTTTCTTACCCTGTTGCTGATGTTATAAACACCTGATAAATATAAATTATTGGGAAAACCTGATTTACCATCTTCTCCTACTTTTGATTCTCCCTTTTATTACCTGGCTCTCCAGATGCCTATAAAGATGTTTTTGCTGCTCTGCCTTCTCTGGTTTGCAAGAGACAAAGAGAATGAAGATGTACACATGTTGGAAAAGCCATACCCACCCCCTCAACCTTCTTGGGCATGGATATAAGTTTTCATCTATTGTATCAGTATCTCTTATCTGTGCCCTTAGATAGTACTTAGCCTATTTTTTGTAATTTGAAATTAAACATTCTATTATGAACTCTCCCACTCTGTAAATTTTTCATATATGATTTGTGTGTTCTTGTGTAGTCTAGGATTTAAAAAATCCAGAGGAGTAAAAATCTAGGTGTTTATGTCAAATATTTTTGCAGTAATTGAAAATAAATTTGGGATAATTTTAGTTACTGATCATCTAAGTAGATTTTTTTGTGCCCTAAGTAGGGCCATGATTGCTGAATCCTTTATAAATCTCTTTGTACATGTTGGTCCTATGAAGCAAACCACAATCTCTATGCTGTACAAGAGGGGATGGCAGCGGATACATTGTTTTCCTTCCCTCTTACTATGTACTGTTTGTTTCTTCCCTCTCAATCACTATGTTTATGTAACATGGTATTTCCTGCCTACTTTCTCTGATACCCAAAACCCATTTGTGATATTTAATCCTATTCAGAACTTTAACCATGGACTAGTTTTCCTAATTACCTTGGTCTCACCAGGAATTATTCATTGTTCTTATCCCACTTGTTTATATATATGCCCCCATGTCATCCCAGGAGTAGCTGTCATGTCACAGATGACATGTTGGTACTGATAATTGTGGAATTATCTTCCCCTCAAACTGGTGGCTATGGTAATGGTTATTTTGATGTGTTTTTTTCTTAAGCTATAGCAAAGCAATTTATTTTCAACGTTGTCATTTTTAAACATCTGTTAATAATTGACAATTTGCTCTTCCCTTTGCAAAAAGTGTTAATAACAGCATCGACTAAATAGTTATGTACACATGACAAGAATTTTACAGACTTATAAAATAGCAGGCCACTTCAAGGATTTCTGTTTTGGTAGAGACATTTATAGGGAAGAGAGGGTGAGATTCAAAAATAAATTTAGTTCCAGGCCAATGACAGTCATCCCAGTTGGATGGGTTACTATTTTATCCAAAGGGGTTTTTAATCCAGTTAACATACATCAGAAAGTGCTTAAACAATTCATCAGGAATACCAATTTTTTTTTTTCCCTTGGGATGAGGAATTACATTTTGCATTACATTACAAAAAAGATTCTGAGAGCAGATTTGGGACAGTTTTTAGTTTAAAGTTCTCCTTTTGACTCAATCTTCTAAGGTCTGTCTCAGTCAAAAAGCAAGTTCTTATTGCATATTTGTGCTAAGGTCATTCACTGGATTTTTTTTTTTTTTTTTTTTTTGTCCAGCCAATCTCTTTAACATTTTTTATAAATTGCAAAAATTAGACACAGGCTTAATTTATGCAATATATATGGAGTTCATGCTTTTCAGGCATGAAACACCACAGTGTTTCATTATATATTGATATTCTTTTTCCTCTATAATAGGAATATTTCCAAACAAAATCCTGGGGCAACTCATAATCAATATTAGATGTTTTACATAGTCTTTGGACTAAAGTTGTTATCTATTTTGTTTTCAATATGGTCTACTTATTTACCTTAGTCCAGTTAAAGGCGTTGATGAATGCTCTTGCTGTTTGTTTAAAAAAAAAAACTAGACCTTTTTCATACTAAGGACTAGTATTTCATACTAACATACTAAGTTAATACAAATTAACTTCTGTTCAGAGATGTTTTTTTAAAGTTTATTTAAAACTTTAGTAATCTTTTTAGTAATCTTTGTACCCAACATGGGGCTTGAACCCATGATCCTAAGATGAAGAGGATGTTCTTCAGACTGAGCCAGTCAGGCACCCCAATATCTGTTCAGAGATTTGACTAAAAAAAAATTCCAGGCTACATTATTGTCCCAGAATTTCCTTTTCTCTCTTCCCCACCATGCTCCCTCTTCTCTTCTCATCCCACTCCTCATTCATCTCCTCCTTCCTCAGCGTTTTCTCTTTTCTCTCCTCATTTCCTCTTCCTTTCTTTTTCCTTTAATTTTTCTTCCTTCCTTTCCTCCTTCCTTTTTCTCTTCCTTCCTCATTCCTCCTTTCCTTTTTCCCTTCTTCCTTCCCTCTTTGCTTCCTTCCCTCAGCCACGTTTGCCCCCTTGTCTTCTCTGAGGCTAAAGGACGAAAGAACAAGTGACAGTTTTTTTCTAGGATTACCCACTGTTTCTAAAAATGTAGTATTATTATTATTTTTAATAACAATATTCTTGACTGTAACTGGCCTTCCAGGAGTGGTGATATGTCCTGTAAGTCTGGAACTGTTAGTCACAGAGTAGGCACCAGACCAGATTCCATATATGAAGTGCCATACCAATTCCTTCAGAGTGGGCTTGTCATACTTAGTTAAATAGGCTTTGCCTTCAATCTGACATTTCTGGCACAGTTGTGATTATAAATTAGGTTTACCTAATTATGTTACAACTGTGTAAATAACTACATTGCAATGAACAGACAGGGAATCCATAAAAGCATTGTATATAATATTTTGCCTATTTTGCAAGTAGTTAAGACCAGTCCACTAACCACCAACAACCTATTTCAACTTCATTGGCTGAGAGCATATATGCTATTTTAATAGAATCATAAATACCATCAGTTTTGATTATTTACTGATATTTTGTGGTTAGAATAAGTGAACTTTATCTCAACATCTTTTTTAAAAATGTTTATTTATTTATTTTGAGAGAAAGAGAGAGAGAGAAAGAACAAGGGAAGGGCAGAGGGAGAAGAGAGAGAGAATCCTAAACAGGCTCCATGCTGTCAGTTCAGAGCCTAACGAGGGGCTTGGACTCACCAAGTGTGAGATCATGACTTCAGCCAAATCAAGAGTTGGACACTTAACCACCTGAGCCACCCAGAGGCCCCTATCTCAACATCTTTTAACAAAAACAATCATGCTTTTTTTTTTTCTGAGCTCTACCCATTGTAAAATCACTTCTAAATTCTAAGCATTAGAAGCATTATACTAAAAAAAAAACCTTTGAGACTACAGTGGTTATGTTTACAGTTCTCATATTAAGAGTTCATAAAGTCACAGCTTTTTTTTGTAGATTTCATTGAATTTCTATATAGGGAATTGCATCATCTGTAATAATGACAATTTTACTTCTTCCTTTCCAAAATAGATTTCTTTTATTTTTTTGTTCTTGACTTATGGTTCTGCGTAAAACCTCTGTTACAATGTTGAATACAAAATGTGTGAGCAGACATCCCTGTCTTGTTCTTGATATTAAGGAAGAAACATTCACCATTTAGTATAATGTTACCTATAGGTTTTTCATAAATTCTCTTTATCAGTTGAAGAGGTTTCCTTCTATTCTTAGTTTGTTGAGAGAGTTTTTTTTTTTTTTAAATCAGGAAAGGATGTTAGATTTTGCCAAATGCCCTTCTTCACATCCACTGAGATATCATATACTTTTTTCTTTTCTAGTTGTTTAATATGGTTGTAGCAGGATTTTTACACAGAGTAGTGACACTGAAGCTTTTCTTTCCAAGAATCAAATTTTTTCTTGCTGACACTGCTCAGTTGGGTTCATATCCGAAGAACTGGGCTCTGAATGCAACATAGTATAGTTTTTTATACATTCTCTATTTCTTTGTCTCCCATATATGGTAACACACAAACATGCAATCTGACTAAGTGGTCTCATGTTACAAGGGCGTGAGGGATGTTGTCGCGTACACATATAGCCAGCCAGGTTGCCTTGAGGTTTTTTTTTCCTCTCTCTCTTTAGAGGGGGTACCCTGTGACATTTCCTCTTTGAGGCTCAGACCCCTGTATTTTGGATCAAAGAACATCATCTTGAATTAGAGGTTTTTATTTCCATAACATCATTATATGAGTGGCCGTCTTTCTTTCAACCATGCCCTCAATGAGACTGGAGACAAACTGTACAACCAGGGAAGCTAAGCAAGGTAAGATTAAGCACCCTCCCAAAATTAGGAGAATAATTCCCAGGAGGGTTTTGAATACCCCAAGAGCTGAAAACCATCCTCCAGTAACTCCCTGGGTTTCAGCTGTTCCAGGTCTAGACTGGGGCATGAGCAATTCTTCTCATTCGATCTGTCATCTCCTCTGTAACTTTTCCCTCATAATCTATCTGTAGGCAGCAGTTGCTCAGGTTAGACTTTCCACAATCTCCTCCTTCAGAAGCAAGCAGGTAATCTAAGGCCAAGTGATTTTGATAGATGGTATTGTGCATTTTGGTTTGCTGCGTGGCTAGTAAGTTAAGAGCTCTGGCAGTTTCATTGGTTTTAATTTCTACAACTGGTTAGAGTCTGATTATGCAGTTTAGCATGTAAATGGGAGTGTGGACCCATACTCTGCCCAGGTGGCAGGGCCATAATATTGGATTATATGCTCGAGAGGCCACTCATCATCTTTCTAATTGCCAATTCATAAGTCATGCTGCTTCCTTTGAGGCTTCCTATCTCCATATACTTGAACTGCAAGATGACCCCCCCTGGCAAGTGGGAGTAGGAAGAAAGATGGATGGATAGTCCCCAGTACACATGACCCTGACCAGCGAAGGAAGTAATGTATAGGCTGTTTTCCCACATATTCAGTACAGTCCACCTGGGGCCCGCCATTTGATGGCTGCGTCAGTGTTGTCCCAAGCCCCTGGAGATGGGAGAAATTAGACAAGGAGTGAGGATCTGGCTCAAGGTGACCCGAGGACCCCCACCATTGGCTTTCCCAGGTAGTTGAATTATGAAACCTTTAGCCCAGGCATGTTAAGTTTCCAACAGGGATGGTGAACTTTTTTCCCCATTGGGCAAGACAGTTCTTCCCCAATGATTGAAGTTTTGAGGAGCCAAACTCTGGTAGTGGAACTGGGGCATTTTGTTTCATTATAAGGGTTGTGGGGATATAACTCCCTGACCTCCCATGGCCTTTGACTCCCCATGTTAGGTCCCCCCACATACACAGCATGAAGAGATCTTTAGAGTCTGGGCTATAGTCTCTGCCAGGGCTAGAATCAAGTTCCCAAGAAATGGGAATGGGACTACTTCTTATTTCTTCATAGAAGGAGTGGAAGACTTCATGGGATGTGGTCGGGTGGATGATAGTAACCCTATAGAAATATAGCACAGTTCCTGGATCTCTGCCTCCCCCCCATAGATCCAGATGCCAGTTCAGGTGCTCCATTGCCTCTTGTACTCTGGGTTCATCATGGTAAATTTACAGGGTTACAGGCCTTTTACTGACAACCTGATGTAGCAACCCCTTGCTGAAAGAGTGCTGTTGTGCCTTCTTTTTTCCAAGTAGCTCATGAAACAAAGCTCCAACTGCGGCATAAAAGCTCAGGTGTGTAGGCACATAAACCATTTTCCTCACACATGTATTTGTCACTGAGTCGGTATTCTCACTCCCAATCTAAGCCTCTGTGTGGTGTATCATGAGTCCTCAGGCCCTCCATGATAAGTGCCCACTTCTCTCGTATGACAGATGCCTCTGGGCCAATACCTATAACTGCACTTATATCAAACAGTATTGACACCAGTCATTTGGGGTTAGTAATTTGTGTCTGGCTGATCAAGGCTCCCCTTCCTGGTAGGATCAGACTTCTAACCAGTCTTCACTGGGGGAGTATGGGTCAAAGCAAGTGTATTGACTCCCCCATTGACAGATAGAATAGGTGGTCTTATTATTGTGTTTTCATGTCCCCAGGATCTTTCCCTGGCCTGAAAAGTGGGTATGGTATGGTAAGGTCCAGGTGACTCCGTGGCTTGACTCCCTGGTTATGTGAATACATGGGTCATATAATGAGAGATCTAGGTCTACAAATAGGGTCCAGATTAGAAGCAACCAATACCAACAAAACATCCTACCCAAAACAGGAATGAGTGCTAACAGAAACCTCTCGCACATTTCCAACAGGCTAGGGCAACTTCTGCCAATCCAATAGTGAGAAGCAGGGCAAAAACTGCAATAATGGTGAGAGACAAGAGATGACAGTGCATCACAGTAAGGAAACAGATATAGAAAACAAGGATAGTCTATTTATTTCACCGGAAGGGACCATTGATTCCTAGGCTTCTGCTTTGCATAGATTAGTTAGCTTCTAGAGTGACTAAAGCAGCGCTGCAGTCTCCCAGAGTCTCTGGAGTTGCAAATTGCTTCTGTATTGTCAGCTTTTACATGGACGGATCAGGAATGCATTCCCAGTTTTGCGATGCTGGCTTCAGTCTGCTGTGGTGAAGCCAGGGACCCACCTCAGTCCCCTTTACTGCAGTAGGAGTAGACAGTACGATGGTGTACGGGCCCCTCCAAGGGGGTTTGAGTGGTTGGACATTCCATTCCTTTACCTATACAGCATCTCTCAGCTCAAAGGAGTGGTCAAACTCACAGGTAATCACTCTCTAACCCATCGATGTAGGATAGTTATCGTTGAGTCCAGGGCCTGCATCTGCTACCATAGGGTTAGATTGCCTATCTCATTTAAATCCTCCCTTATGCCCTTGATAATTGGGGGAGGGCATCCATAAAGGGTTTCTTAAGGGGAAAGCCCTGTTTGCTTATTGGGGCTGCACCTGATTCTTAACAAGGCTATTGGCAACACCTGGTCCCAGTGCAGGTGGGTTTCTTGGCACAGTTTACTTAATTGTAGTTTCAGGATTTGGTTCATTCGTTCCTCCTTCCCAGAGCTCTGGGGAGGGTAAGTGTTTGTAACTTCCAGATGATCTTTATCCCTTTTGCCACGAGCTGCACCACCTAAGCCATGAATGCTAGCCCATTATCTGAACCCATAGTGATAGGGATCCCAGATCATGGAATAATTTCTCTTAGAAGTTGGGCCACTTCATGCCCCCTTTCTGTTCGTGTTGGGAAAGATTTTATCCATCCTGAAAAAGTACATACAAAGACCAACAGATATTTATAGCCCTGAGCCTGGGGAAGCTCAGTGAAGTCCACCATCACATTTTCAAATGGGGCTCCCCTGACACTGCACTCAAGGAATGGTCTTGGGTCCCTGAAGTGGATTATTCCAGGCCCAGGTTTCACATTGCTTACATACTGCCTGGGCTATGCTGGAGGATTGAGGGATGTAGAAATGGCTTAACATCATCTCAAGGGCTGTCTGGCCAATGTGAGTTTCCTGATGTAACTGCTTAACAATGGCTGGAGCCAGGGTCTCGGAAATTACTACTTGGCCATCTTCAAATTTCCACCATCCACCTGGGAGATAGCTTCCATTTTCAGTCTTACACTAAGTACTTTCATGGTGTGAGTAATTGGGGTTCCATTCTGCCAGTGGACTAGGGAACAGTGCGGCTGTTAAAGCTGCTGATCCCACTGCTCCTTTGGAAGCTGCTAGCTTTGCCTCTTGATCTGCCTTATGACTTCCCCGTGCAGCCATAGTGTCTCCCCTTTGATGTCCCTGGCAATGCATGACTGCCACTCTTTTAGGGGCCCACACAGCATCTAAGAGTTCAAGGGTTTCCTTACCATATTTTATGTCCTTCTCTCCTGAGTTTATTAGACCCTTCTGTTTGTAAAAGTCCCCATGTACGTGAAGGGTGGTGAAAGCATATTTAGAGTCTGTATATATTAACATGTATCCCTGCCTCCAGTTGGATGGCTCTGGCTAACACAATAAGCTCTGCCTTTTGTGCCGAAGTCCCCTTTGGCAGGTGCCCGGCTTCAATGACAGAATTCAGGGTCACCACAGAGTACCCTGTCAGGTACTCTCCCTTCTTTACAAAACTGCTACCATCAGTGAAATATTCAGCATCAGGGTCCTTGAGGATCTTGTCCCTCAAATCTGGTCACCTGGAAAACACCTCATCTATGACTTCAAGGCAGTCATGGTCTGGCCGGCCTGGCCTGACAGACAGTAGGATTGTGGGGTTTAGTGCAGGTGAATGTGCAGGTTCTCACATACCATTTCCTGATATCTGACCATCCTGGTGTTGGTTAGCCAGTGTTGTCCATGTATTCCATTAATGTCAATACTGAATGTGACACTCAAACTGTCAATTCTTGTCCCATAGTTAACTTGTCAGCCTCAGACACTAAGAAGGCCCTGGCTTCCAGTGCCTGTAGGCAGGAGGGCCAGCCTTGGGCTGAGGAGTCAGGTTGCTTGGAGAGATATGCCACGGCATGATGCCATGACCCCAACATCTGAGTTAGGACTCCCACTGCAATACCAATGTGCTCGTGGACATACAGAAAAAAAGGCTTGGTCATATCTGGGAGCCCTAAACCAGGCACATTAGTAAAGAACTGTTTTATTTCCTCAAAGGCCTTTTGCTGTACTTATCAGGGGTTCCCTCTCTTCCCCCTTTGTAGCCTCGTTGAGGGGTTTTGCCAGTACTGAAAAGTTAGGTATCAGATTCTATGGAAACCTGCAGCCCTGAGAAACTCCAGAACTGGCATTTGGGTCGGGATCAAGCAAATGGCCTGCTTTCTCTCTGGGCGAAGTTGTCCTTGGGACAGATGGAAGCCAAGATATTTAACCTATTCCTGACAGATTTGGAACTTTTTCCTCAAGACTTTGTAACTAGTTTTCCATAGAAGGATAAGGAGCTTCTGAATCCTTTCCATGCACCCCTCCGGGGACCTTCCAGCCAGCATTAAGTCATCTATGTACTGAAGCAGGACACGGTTATATTGATCCACTGGGAAGGCTGTTAAGTCAGAGGCTAATACAGTCCCAAAAATGGTTGGGGAGTTTTTGAACCCCTGAGGCAACCTGGTCCAAGTTAACTTCCTCTCATTGGAAGGCAAAGATTACTTGGCTCTAGGGGGCCAGGCAGATGCCATAAAAAGCATCCTTAAAGTCCAAACAGGTGAAGAAGGTGGCTTCAGCAGAAATGAGCCTCAAAAGTGAATAGGGGTTCAGGACTACTGAGTGTATGGTGACAGTTACTGGGTTTACTGCTCATAGATCCTGAACTGGCCAGTAGTTGTCTGTACCTGGTTTTTGATAGGCAAGAGGGATGTGTTCCAAGGCGACTGGCATGGCCGGAGGATCCCATACTTTAAAAGTCTCTCCAGGTGCTTTTGGATCCTGATCTGTGGCTTGCGAGGGGTGAGACTGTAGAGATGCTGCTCTTCTTGGGGAATCGTGAGAGTCATAATCTTTGCTTCTGGTTTACATGGGGTCAGAGCAGCCTCTCCCCAAGAGTTGAAAATTATCTGGGCCTGCAGCTTTTCCAATAAGTCATGGTCCATTAAAGCCACAGGGCAGTCAGGGAGGTACAGGAATTCATGAATGACTTCATAGCCACCTAATTGCATCACCGAGGCAGCAGGAAGGGATGGCAAGTCTGACTGCCTGTGGCCCGCACGATGGTGGCCTGTCTCTGTGATATGGGGCCCATGGGTCGGGTCACCACTGAGTGCTTTGCTCCATTATCTACCATAAAGTCAATGGGTCATCCCCCACATTCATTCAGATCATGGGCTCCTGGGGGCTCAACAAAAGAGAGCCCGGTCTGTCCTAGTCCTCCTCATAGTCCTTCATGACACCTAGCCCCACAAAATCATCTTTGGGGGCCCCATGAAACCGTGGGGCCAGTAGGGACCAGCCCTGGACTACATGGTCTCCTTCTGTTTGGGGCCTTGCTGGGAATTGTCCATTCCCTGAGGGCATTCATTTTTTCAGCGGCCCTCCTGACAGCGGAAAGCCCACTCATTCCATCCTAATTCTGGTCTGGGGAGAGACCTTCTTCACCGTCGTTCCCTTTCTGGCCTCGGCCCTGGGCACCTTTCCACGAGTGTTCTGACTACTCCACTAAGGCAGAATCTAACAAGTTTGCCCGTTTTTGCTTTTTTCGGTGTTCTTCCTTCTGTGCCGCCTGGTCATAAACACCTATGCTGCCATTTCTAGTGACCGACTGACATTCATGCTGGTGAAATCCTCTAGTTTTTGCAGCTTGTGCCAAAGGTCCCCCTAGGCCTTACCTACAAAAGCCTAATTAACCATCTGCTGATTAGCAGATTCTTCTGGGTCCAAAGGGGTGTAGAGACAAAATGCCTCACATATAGTGTCTCATAAAACTGGCTTGGGCTTTCCTCGGGTCCCTGGAGCACTTATGATGTTTTACTTATATTTATGGCCTGCCCGCCCCCTCCTCCCTCCCTGCCCCCCAACTTCCTCATGCCATTTAGAAGGGCTTCGTGATACCATTCAGTCCTTGCAAACCTTCCATTTATACTGGAGTCATTTGGGTCCCTTTTAGGGTCTTTCCCAGGGAAGTGAGTCCCAGCATAGGCCTGGGGATCTAGCGTCCCAGCCGTGGTTTTAGGGATGCCTGGGTAATTTGGTGATGCTCCTCTTTGAAGAGGGTCAGAAGTTGGTGGAAATCTGTCCAGTAGGTTTGTGGGTTTGAATTATGGACTGCATTAGGTCAATCATAGACTGGGGTTTCTCTGTATAGGAGGGGATATGTTGCTTCCAATTTAGGAGATCCATAGCGGTAAAGGAGTGGTTACAAAAACATTCTACCCTCCTTGGATCTGGCCTTCCTGATCATAATAGACAGGTCCCCTGCTTTCCCTCAGTGGGATCTGTAAGCTTCCCAGTGTTGCTGCAGGAAGAGGCTGCCTCCACTGGCATGATTCTCTAGTCACAGTCCAGGAGGCGTATGCAGGGTTAACACTGGCGGTCTGGGTGAGTCCGTCACATTCAGGGAGGCTAGCAGTTCTTGCCAGCAGTCAACATAATGAAATTGGTCAGGGTGGCCTCGGTCCCCCGCAATGACCCTGAACACTTGAACAACTAGTTCCATCAAGTGAACCCTCCAAGGGCCAGCCCACCCCAAAGGAGGGCCAATCAATTTCACAGAATGTCTGGAGCTTTTCAGGAGTTAATTTCACACTATAATTTCCTGAATATCCCTTTTTGAAATTCCTCAACACACACTCTAGGGGAGTCTGTTTACTCTGCTTTCCACCCATTTCCTCCCCCTAACAGATGACTTTCACCCACATAGGAGGAGGAAAAAGGAGGAAGGAAGGGGACTAGTTTGGAGAGGATGCACACTCCCTTTATCCATTTCCGGTCACTCCCCTCTTGGAGATATTTCAGGCGCCTCTTGGCATTGGCAGCTTGTTTCAATCCTTGACCCAGATCAAACTCCTGAGGAAGCCTGACACTTCTTAAGCTGTATGAGGTCATCATGGAACTGTGGATCAAGACTCAACTCTCGTTTCAGCCCTTGGTCAGGTCGGAACCTTTCCCTTCTCTGTCTCATTCACACACATTCACATAACGACTCCAACCCTCTGCCCTACATTCAGCACCTTAGAGTTGTAGCTTTGTTCCTCATCCCTTGTGGAACTACTGGTGCAACTCTGGGGGTGAACAGACTCCCCTTCTGCCTCTTAGGGGCAGATCTGCCAAAATGAACCCAGGTACTTACCAGTCTGATGGGTGGCACTAATTAAGCTGGTTCCTGGGCCTCAGGGTTCCATTGACCACACATGGGGTCCTTGCTCCAGCAGGCTGGGATAGACTGATCTCCTACTAGCCAAGCCCTCTGCTGGTGTCGGGCGAGGTCGCTTCTCCCTGTGCTCCAGTTTCGCAGTTTGTGTGTTTGAGTCCCACATAGGGCTTGGTGTTGTTGGCATGGAGCCCACTTCTGATCTTTTGTTCCCCCCCTCCCTCCCCTGTTCATGTTCTTTCTCCCAAAAATAAATAAAACATTAAAAAAATTTTTGAATATTTGCATCTATGTTCCTGAGAAATAGTGATTTGTGGTCTTCTTATAATATCTTTGCCTAGTTTTAATATCACAGTAATGTTCTCTTAGAATAAATTAGGAACTGTTCACTCTTTTTCAGTTTTCTACAAGAGTTTCTGAATAATTGATATTTCTTTCTAGATATTTGGAAGAATTCACCAGTGAAGCCACCTGGGCTTGGAGTGTTCTTTATCAGAAATTTTTTTAACCAAAAATTTAATTTCCTTAATATATAGGGGGATACCCAGGTTATTGATTTCTTTTTGAGTGAGCTTTGGTAGTTTGTGGCTTTTAAGAAATTCTGAATTGTTGAATGTATTCAATTTATTGGATCTCAATTCTGTGGAAACTCTTTCAAAATAGTTGGTTGGGACAATCAAGGGATTCATCTCACTTATTTTCCATCTCTCAAGGATCATTGTCTTTTATTGCCTAACATCCAATGTCTTAAATATATTCATGTATTTTGTATGTCTTTTGTTTTTTCAGGCAGGAAAGAAAATCCAGTTCTTGTGTTTCCATTTTAACCAGAAGCAGAGGTTGGGACCCAGGTAATTTAAAATTAAAATATTAAATGGAATAAAGCATTTCTTAGAAGTCAGTTTGTTGAGGGGTGACTGGGTGGCTCAGTTGGTTAAGCATCCGACTTTGGCTCAGGTCATGATCTCACGGTTTGTGGGTTTGAGCCCCGCTGCGTCAGGCTCTGTGCTGACAGTTAGCTCAGAGCCTGGAGCCTGTCTTCAGATTCTGTATCTCCCTCTCTCTCTGACCCTCCCCTGCTCATGCTGTCTCTCTCTCTCAAAAATAAATAAAACAATTTTTTTTAAAAAACTCAGTTTGTTGGGAGTCACTGTGGCAGCCCAACATTCATGAACTTGAGTCTACTTCCATCTATTCTAAGGAGTTATGCAGTTACTAAATTATATTCATAATAGTAACACTTTCTCTGAATGAGATTAATTAGATTGGGCTTCTTGTCCTCATTTAACTAAGAAAATTTGGAGCATGTCTATCATAACTCACTATTTTCTTACAGAAGAGGGAGTCTGTTCTTTAAGAGAGTACCAGAGATGATTTCATCGTAAGAAACTCCTGTTCAGTTTTATTATTTGTAATTTAGGGCCTTATCCTGGATCAACAATGAAATTGTTATTGGATAAAATCACAGTTCCAAAGAACAAGAAATAGCCACAGAGTTGGCTGTGTTATTAACCAGAATAGCAATATATGATAACTGCCAAAGGAATGTTAGCTTTATAGAATCAAGAAATCCCTTATTTTCCTATTTGTTTGCTTATAATTGTTTATAGTTATGAAATACACCAAGGTAGGTCAAATTCAATAAACCTTTTTAATAGTACACATATATACTATCTAAGCAAAAATCCTGACCTGTGGGTAGAATGTGAAGAAAACACAAATATTTTTGTGCAGCCTTATATTTAAAACAGGCTGTACACTGCAAGATCAATTTTCTTTGTGAGCCACCAGTGCCCACTTTTCTGTGTTATACATAGCTTCTTTTAAAATTTATTCTTACTACCTCCAAATGTTTTTATTTTAAATATATGTATGTATATTACACAATAATACGATACTACTTAAGCATCAATCATTAGGTTTAAAATATAATTATAATATTTATAATTATTATACTATATAACAAAATAATAATACTACCTCCAAATGTTTTTATTTTAAATATATGTATGTATATTACACAATAATACGATACTACTTAAGCATCAATCATTAGTTTTAAAATATAATTATTCTTATAAGCATATTTTAAGATGATATTTTCACTCTACTAGTTTTATCCTCTTAAAAATATTAAGAATAACAAATAAGAGTATATAGGTAAAAATATTGTGTGGTGACTGTACTGTTACTAGTGTCCCTATTTGCCAAGTTTCACATCCTCTGTTGTAAGAAGTTTCTATTTATTTTAATTACTTAAACATTTCTAAGCCTTAGGTCTTAAAGTTAATTAAGTCTGAAGTCTTAAAGTTAATTAAGGGTTTTAGAATTACAATTTAAGTTGACATTAAAGAACAATAAATCTACTTGGTCTTAAATGTTTATCCCTAAAATTTTACTCAGATAATACAAATAAGGTAATTGTGGAGTCAGGTATTTTTAGCATTGGTTGAAGTTTGTAACAACAATGTTTAAGATGTTCATTATTTTAACTCAACATGGTTTTATATGTGTATTTACATCTTTGCAATCTTAAAATCTAACCTTAATTAGTGATTACTTATCTGATCTAGAAACAAATGCAAGTTGTTGCCAATAAATTAGGCTCCCTGTCAGAAAATAAATTAAAATCATGGATCAACGCTTGCATTTTATCCTGCAATGTAATATTATTTCATTTGTACAAGTACTACCATAATTAGGAGTATTAAATAATGTAATTTTATATAAATATTTATTCATAAAATATTTATTAATAATTAAAACACTCATATTTTTAAAAAATTTCTTTGAATAATGATAAAAACTCAATATAGAAATGTTTCTTGGGACGCTTGGGTGGCTCATTCAGCTAAGCATCTGACTCTTGATTTCACCTCAGGTCATAATCTCATGATTGTTGAGATGAACACCAGCCCCATGTTGGGCTCTGGGCTGACAGTGCAGAACCTGGTTGGGATTCTCTCTTCCTTTCTCTCTCTCCCTTTTCTACTTACACATGTGCTCTCCCTCTTAAAGTAAATAAATAAACTTAAAAAAATGTTTCTTAAGGATGACCTGGTAACTTTAATTTTTTTTGTCTTAGTCACCAGGATTATTTTTTTAACTAAAATTATTTTCATTAATGTTGATTTATTTTGGAGAGAGAGAGAGAGAGAGGAGAGAGAGGGACAGCTAGTGAGGGAGGGGCAGAGAGAGAGAGGGAAACACAGAATCTGAAGTAGGCTCCAGGCTCTGAGCTCTCAGCACAGAGCCCTAGGCAGGACTTGAACTCATGAACCAGAAGATCGTGACCCCAGCTAAGGTCCAACAGGTACCCTACCAGGATCCTAACCACTAAATATAATTCATTGGTTTTCTTTTCAGAGATTTTTTTTCCCTTTGTGCTAAGGGGAACATAATTATTTTTATGTTTAAAAAAAATGTTTATTTATTTTGTGGGGGAAGGAGAGGGAGAGAAAGACAATCAGAAGCAGACTCTGCACTGTCAGCGTAGGCCGAAGGCAGGGCTTGAACTCACAAATGAACCATGAAATCATGAGCTAAGCCAAAATCAGTCATGACCTGAGCCTAAATTAAGTGTCTGACATTTAACCCACTGAGCCATCCAGGTGCCGGCACATAATTATTTTTAGAACCAACCATGGAAAACTTTCTTGTAACACAATTAATGTAGAAGTTACTGTTTCTATTTAGGTTTCATTTTTTCAGTCATTCATTTCTTTGCAAATATAGAGGTGAATCAAAAGGGCTTGACATTTACTGGGGATTTTTACGTTTCTCCAGCCCTTATTTTTAGCAGATTTCTTATTGTCTCCTAAGATGTTATGTTGGCAGTGTTCTTACTGTTGTTGGCAATGTTCTGATGCAACTTCAATCTCATCCAAAGTGGTTGTTTAGCAATTGAGCTTTTGCTTTTCACTAAGCTTTGAATTTTAGAATTTAGCCTTAAAAAGTAGCAATCAAAATGTTCCTATCTTTATGTTAGGATATGTGATATCAGAATGTTCTAAAAATAACTAACAGAAGCAGAGTTAGTAATTTGATACTGGCTCTCCAGAGATTTGTATACAATTTTATACTTTGGTTTGTACAGAGATACTTTAGGTTCTTTATTTGGAAGAGTAATTTTTAAATTTATTTTATTTATTTATTTAATCTTTTAATTATTTCAGGAAATTTTAAAATTATTTCAGGAAAAGATATAAGGATTGTATAAAAAATTCTGTATGAATTACCCTTTCTTTTTTTTTTTTAAAATTTTTTAATTTATTATTTCTAGGAGAGAGAGAGAGAGAGCGTGAGCAGGGGAGGGTCAGAGAGAGGGAGTCACAGACTGAAACAGTCTCCAGGCTCTGAGCTGGCAGTCAGCACAGAGCCCGACGTGGGGCTCGAACCCACGAACCGCGAGATCATGACCTAAGCGAAAGTCAGACGCTTAACCGACTAAGCCACCCAGGCGCCCCTAAATTACCCTTTCTATAGATGCTGCAAATGTTAACATCTTAATCATACTTGCTTTGTTATTTTATATATAAATATGCATCTAAGTATTATAATTTTTGAAGCATTTAAGAATAAGCTGCATACCTATAATACTTTAAAGCACCATAAACACTTCAGTGTATATTTCTTATTAAGGGATACATTTTCTTATATAACCACTGCACAGTTATCAAAATCAGAAAGTTAACACCAACGCAGTACTGTTATCTAATCCAAAATACCTCATTCAAATTTCATTGTCTCACTAATATCCTTTAGGAAACATATGACATTACTGGATCCAATCAAGGAACACATGTTGCATTTAACTGTCATGTCTTTTTAATTTTCTTGAGTCTGCAACAATTCCTAAATCATTCTTTTTCATTCATTTCCTTGGTACTTTTGAGTAGTGCAGTTCATTTATTTTGGTAAAATCTTTCTTAGTTTAGTATTATCTGAGGCTTTTCATCTTGATTAAATTTGAACTCTACAGTTTTGGCAAGAATATCACAGAAGTGATGTTATGTTCTTCTCAGGACATATTATCAGGAGGCATATGACATCTGTTTTTCCTTTAACTGGTGAGCTTAACTTTGATCACTTGGTCAAGGTCATGTTTGCCAGGTTGCTCTTTTCTGTAACTGAAATGTCTTCATGGGGATTTACTTTAAGACCTTGTCAATATCTTTAAGACCTTGTCAATATCTTAATAACTTTAAGACTTTTTCTCATCAAACATACATCCACTAGTTTTAGTATCTATTGGTGATATTTCCCTGAAGGAATTATTAAGTGGTGGTTAAATGGTAATTTGTCTAATTCCAGTATTCTTTCTTTATTACTTGACCAACTACTGTAAGGAAGAACAGTCTTCTTTCCTTCTATTTGTTGATATAAATTAATGGACTCATTGACTCATTTAATAAGACATAATCCATTATTATTATTATTTATTTTGATACTGAAATTGTTCTTTCTTTTGACACTGGGAACCTTGTGCCCTTTTGCCGTGTCCCCATCATTCTCTGAACACTGCTTTACAAAGTAGTCAAATAGAATTTAAGAGGACTTCACACTTGAGACTCGATTTGTCTTTGAGAAAACATTACCTCCATGTTCTAGGGCAGATAGTGACTTCAAGAAATTTTGTCATTATTTGATTTGAAGCTTCTCTAAGGTGGTTTGTTGTAGTTATATTAAAAGAGACCATCAGTGGCCATTGTGATAGATTAAATATGGCCATAGAGTCTTTGCAAGCCCTTCCATCAAGCTCTGTGACTTGTTTTGACTAATAGGATGCTGCAATTTCCACTTTCGCCTTCTTGAAATTATGCTCGGAGATCACCATGCAATAAAGCTAGTCTAGCCTATTGGAGGATGAAAGGCTACCTATTGGAGGATGAAAGGCTACCTAGAGGAAAATCAAAGCTCCCAGTGAGAACAAGGACCAACTGTCTGACACATGAATTAGGCCATCATGGATGTTCTAGCACAGGTGACCCTCCAACTGAATTGGCTGCATGAGTGAACTCAGACAAAACCAGCAGAAACTTTTGTCTAAACCACAATATTATAAAGAACAATAAACTTAAAAAAATCTTTTGAATGTCGGGATTGTTTGTTACTTAGCAATAGTTAATGTACCATTGTAAATTCAAATGATCCCTAATAATTACATGTTCTTAATTATCTTAGAGCATTTCTCTATTATGCATAGATAAAAAGTCCTGTTGAATTCCCTTGGCTGAAGACCTTTTTGTTTTGAATTAGATAGCCCCATGATCACACAAATGATGAACCCTGCAACTAATAACATTTTTCATGGAATATTATTTTTACTTGAGAGAAAAACTCAGGTTATTCAGGTTTGGGCAGTTAGCAGACATTTCTCTGGAAATGAATTAAGTGTCATTTCAAGAAAACATCTGGGGTGCCTGGATGGCTCAGTCAGTTGAGTGTTTGATTTTGACTCAGGTCCTGATCTCACTGTTCATGAGTTCGAGCCCCATATCAGGCTCTGTGCTGATAGCCTGGAGCCTGCTTCGGATTCTGGATCTCCCCCTCTCTCTGCCCCTCCGATGCTCATGCGCTCTCTCTCTCTCTCTCTCTCTCTCAATAAATAAAACGTTAAAAGAATTAAAGAAAAAACAAGACAACATCTGAGGAGTGCCTGGCTGGATCGGTCAATGGAGCGTGCGACTCTTATCTAGGGACTGTGAGTTTGAGTGCCGCGTTGGGTGTAGGGATTACTTAAAAATAAAACCTTAAAAAAAAAGAAGACAGAAAAATATTTGATAGTATTTGTTGCTGATGATGAGATTTAAAGTAAGATTTTTGAATTTTACAAAACTTGTATCTACCACTAAGAGCTTCATAGCTTAATAATCTTTTTTAAGCTTGGTGATGATATCAATTAAAATTATTCTTTTGTTTTTATTTTATAATGAAATTTGTCAGCATTTGGAAGGTCTGCATAATTTGGTGAATCCACATTGTCCAAATGACAAATGCATGATATTACAAAATCATGTGTCAAAAAGATCAATTTAAGCAAAGTAAAGCAATAGATTTGAATATAATGACATATAAGAAGTTCATTCATATGATATCAGGTTCCACATACCAACTAACCTTTAAAAGGTTACCACTCAGAGTTTTAGTGTGAAAGAATATTCACAATTATCTGAAAGGTTATTAAAGAATTCTCCCCTTTCCAACTATTTATCTGTATAAATCTGGATTTTCTTGATTACTTAAACTAAAATAACATATTACAATAGCTGAACATAGATGCAGGTATGAGAATATGAGTTATCTTCTACTAAACCCAACAATAAAGAGTTTTGTAAAAAAATAACACAATGCTAGGCTTCTCATTCAATATATTTTTGTTCTGGAGGCACACCTGGGTGTTTCAGTTGGTTGAGCAAAACCACCTCTTGATTTTGGCTCAGATCATGATCTCACAGTTTGTGGGTTCAAGCCCTACATCTAACTGTATGCTGACAGAGTAGAGCCTGCTTGGGATTCTCTCCTTTTCCCTCTGTCCCTTCCACATTCATGGTCGGTCTCTCTCTCTCTCTCTCTCTTTCTCTCTCTCCAAAAGAAATAAACATTTCATATATATATGGATGTTATTTCTTTTTCATAAAATATGCTATTTATGCTAATATGAAATTGTTTTATTAGTTTGTAAAATAATAAGTAAACATTTATAATTTTTCTTAGTTTTTATTTACAATGTATTAAAAATCAATGGATGAAACTCCTGTACAAAAAGCTGTTTGGAATCCTCAATTCTTTTTAAGAGTGTAAAGGAATTCTAAGACCAAAAGTTTGAGAATAGCTGCTCCCAGCAAATGGCAGCTATATATCTAAAAGGTTTTCAGAGAATTTCACTGACCATAAACACCAGGGCCTACAAGTAGCTTCCTAGATATGTAGGCAAACATATAAAGACTCCTGAATGAAAAAAATATTCTAGCCAAAAGTCAGACACAAATGTGTCCAAAAACAAACTCTCTAGGAAGAAGACAATATATGATCATGGGATCACATATCCTTAGAATTCCTCAACTAAAACCCTGATTTTAGTCAACATCTAATTCCCATGTCTGAGGAAATCTGATATTTGCTATGCACCCAATCACTTGCTCTTGATCTGGAGAAGGTCACTGATAGGACCCAAACTACAGACCTAAATTACCTTTCTAAACTCTTACCTCAGATGGCAGGATGTCTCAAAAGTAATCATCTTTTAAAATGGATGAGTAATAGACCTCCAAATATGCCAGTACCCTAATCCCTGAAATCTATGAATGTGTTATATTATGGCAAAAGGGACCTTGCAGATATAATTAAGTTTACAGACACTAAAAGAGACATTGTCCTAGATTATCTGGGTGATAGAGTCTGAGTCTGTAAAAGTAGAGACTTCCTTTGGCTGCAGATGAGGAGATGAGGCTGTAAGGAAAGTCAGAACAATTTGAAGTATGAGAAGGGCCTGATGCATTGTTGCTGGTCTGAAGATGGAGGAGATACACATGACAAGAGGAAGTAGGCAGAGTTTATTTAACTAATTGGGGTTAACTAATAACCTGGAAAGGTTATTTCAGTGCTATAACCACATGAATTGAATTTGTTTAACAACCTGAGTGGGTTCATAAGATTCAGCCCCAGAGCCTCTAGAACGGAACACCGCTCAGCTGATACCTTGATTTCAGCCTGTGAGACTCGTAAGCAGAGGAAACAACCAAGCTATACAGTACCTGGACTTCTCACCTAAAGAACCATGAGATAATAGATTGGTGTTGTTTTAAGATGCTAATTTGTGGTAATTTGGTATTGTAGCAATAGAAAATGGATATAGTAGCCATCTGGCATGTGAACATTCTGAAAATGAGCCCGATTTTTCACCTCTCAATAGCAACTTCCAGTCAAATCTCAGATACTAGAAGGTTGAGGCAATAGAAAGGATCTCACCAGCCTGCTTATTCTGTTCCTTAATCCCTTTAACTCTTGGTGGGTCCTTTTGAGAAAAGCTAATCTTAATGGGTTCTCCAAGACTGTTATAAATAGTTTTGATGACAATGACGAGCTTGTGTTAACATTTTATTACAGTTTTGCAACAATTTGAAAAAATCTCTAGCAAGCAGCTCAGAGATTTACTTCAGTAGTGTAGTGATATTTGTAGAAGAAAAAAAGGATGGTTCAGTAATCATGGATGTATCAGACAGAAAGGGAAACAAATATCTGGTTAAAGGCCAGCTGACAGTCAACTGGGATATACGTATTCCAGATACAAACTGGATTACATTGAACTGAAGGTGCTGTCCAAGTCAAGGATGGGACTGGCTTTTCTTTTGCCATGCTCTTTACTCCTCTCTTTACTGAATTACCTTCTACTCACATTTCTTATGTCGAATCGTATATTATTTCGTCACAGACACCTGTCATGGCCTTTCTAATTCCTGGCTCCCTATTATGCACTCATAATGTACTCCATGCCTCCAAAAATTTCCTTACACAGGCAATTTTACATTTTTGTCATCGATTATTTAAACAATGCCTCTTTCACTTACTGGACTTTAAACTCCCAATGGGCAGGGGCTATGACTATTCTTGTTATTAGATCCTCAGTGCTCACTAGTGCTATCCACATAGAAAAGGCTCAGTACCTAGTTTTAAATGAATAAATGAGTACAATACCATTTAAATGTGGTCATATTTATGAATATCCTTAATAGGAATATTGACCTTTCCCTTTTCTTTCACAGTGGTTTAACATCACTTGTGAAGACCAGTGAGATGTACAGTATGAATGTTTGCGAGCAATTGCTTTAGTTCACCATGTTAAAAGAAATTTTCGTCTGTTTAGATAAACTCTGTTTGATGAGAAACTGGCCCATTTTTTTAGTTAGAGAAAATTTGGCCTTTAGCAAGTTTACTGAAATCAAATAGAAAATCAGAAGTGAGATTATATTCTTAGGTTTCTCATTTATTACTTTAATAAGCAAAAAAAGCACCCTTAGGGAAAGAAAATAACTTTTTACATTGCCAAGTAGCAACTGCAGAAAATAGGAATGGGAGTATATCTATAAACAGAAAATTTAGTTTTCCTGATTATAAATAGGATAATATAATTGGTGTTCTGCAAAGCTCATATATTCAGGGAGGGTTTTGTCAAGGCTTTGTTTTAGTGGCTTTCTATTCAGGATATGAAATATTGAGCCCACCATGCGTTCTCCCTTTCTTCTCCACACTCCATTCTGCTGGTCACCTACTTGTTCTTTTAGTGAATAGATGTAAAATATCATGGTGCTTAGAAAAAATCTCTTTGTAAATGTTTTTCTTGGTTTCTTTAGTCAGGAGCCAAAAATATCATGTGTTTCTGTTTTGGGAGTGTAACAAAAAGAGCTTCTGAAAAATATGGATGGTGTAGCTGAGATAGGATGGCAGTATTTTTTAGAAACATGTTTTTATAGAGCCAGATGGTCTAGTATATTCTCAAACAAATATGTCACCTATAATTTGATGAATACCTTCCACAGGAAAATAATTTTTTCAGTAGATAACAGATGGTATCAGTCAAAAGCATATCGAGACACTTTAAGAAAAACTTGATGGCTCAAGTGATTTAACCAACAGGATTTTCTTCAATGTACCAAGCATGTTTTAGGGTCTAAAATTTGTCATCTGCAAATAATTCAGCCTCATTTCCAAACTTCACTCCATGGAGAATTGAATGCAACCTGTTTTATATGCTGACTATAAAAATGATGAAAATTTTGGCTCTGTTTTTGAAATATCTATTATATTATGCTAAAAGAAAAAAAGTACCTATCTAAGTGTGTTAAAACTATAAACAATTTATATTCAAATATAAAATTATTTTAATAGAACTGAACTACATTTTACCTATGGGGGTGTAAGGTTGTGTTACAAGTGAACTTTTTGTTAGTGCTTTTCTTAAAGCTGTAGATATGTGAACATAAAAGGAAAATGTTCTGAAGCTTCAGATATAAATTGTTAAGGAATACTTAGAATATAAGTCATTTATTTTGGTCTGGTTTTTGGCAAATGGTACTGTAACAGGGCCATGGTTCAAAAACCCAACATAATGGTATGTTGATAGTAAGATCCAATGACATATACAGTGAAAATTGGATTATTGTCTTTTTTTCATGCCTTATAGCCATATATGAAGCAAAGTGGGACCACATAACTTATCATTTAACCTGTGATATGTTTGTGAGTAAAAGGGACACTGCCTATAGTTACTTAATGATTGTAGATATAAACTGGGACTGTCCAGGGAAAATTGGCATATATATATATAGGTATGCACAATTAGTGCCATGATAAAAGAATCTGTTGCTTTCTAACTGCTGTGTTTTGGAGAATGGCCACACCTTGGGCACTTTAGACCTGGTTAGGTGGGTAAACACACTGATTTTATATTATCTAGAGTATCACTACTATTTCCAGAACTTTTTCAACATTATAGGCAAAAGACTTGTTTTTGAGACCATTTGCAATTCTGTTTCTTAACATGGATCTCAAATACTTAAACATGTTTGTTCATTTAAGTATAATAAGATTAAAATTATTATTATAAGTATGATGTAATAGAGCATGAGAAGACAACAGTTCCACTATAACAAATTTTAAAAAGATGATAAATTGCAAAATTATGTTAAGAATATATTAGAGTGTATATCAGTAAGGAGAATAGATGAACTGAAATTCCAGAGAGGGAAGAGCCTTTTCCTAGATGAGTTCATGATTGCCAGTCATTTTCTTCTTTGGGGACATTTGCTTACTTGGTACAGGTCGATGGACCTTCATCTAAACAGAGGGTAATCTTGCGCTGAGGGGAAAACAGGATTTTTAAAAATTGAGATATAATTGACATGTAACATTATGCTAAGTTTAAGGTGTACGATGTGTTGATTTGATACATTTATATTGCAGTAAGATTGCCATTGTAACATTAGCTAAACATCTCTGTTGTGTCATAATTATCATTTCTTCTAGTGGTAGGAACAATTAAGATCTGGTCTTTTAGCAAGCTCAATGTTGATACTATAGTTTTGTTCTCTATAATTACTTTAATATGTATTAGATACTAGTATATACTGATAAGCAACATTGCTTCTATTTTCCAATCTGTAGCCCCTGGTAACTACTATTCCACCGTTTTTTGATTTTGGATCTTCATTTTATTTTTTTCAAGTTTGGTTCTTTTGGCAATTGTATAAGATAGTATGATTGATTGAATTCAGATTGGACTCAAAATTATAGTTCCTTTTTCCCATGAAACATAACTTAAGGACACGGTCAAGACTTCGAAAACACAGATAAAATTCCTTGCAGTTTCCTCATGTGTACAGACATAGTCCAGCTGGAGAAAGGAGTCTTGGCATGGCCAGTCTTCACATCAGAATATTTAACACATCATTATATTTGATATGTATTTGAAATAGTGTGAGGTGGGAAACTATAAAGCTAAGCCCAAAATCTATACAAGATAGAATAGAATCTCCTGTAGTTTTTCAGGACTAAACAAAGACCTGCCAGAGTCTACAGCAATAGGACAGAACATCCAGGTCCAAGAAACACTTTTAAAGTAATGGTAGACTGCATTTTACTAAAACTGAAACCTACGCCTGACTAAGTTAAATCCCTGTTTGGATTTAGGTATCCAACTTTCCAACTTATCTGCCAAAGAGGGGGAAAGAATAACCTTCCTTTGGGTAAGTAACATCATCAGCAAGTGCTACAAGTTTTTTGTTTGTTTTGTTTTCTGTTTTTTGGTTTTTGGTTTTTTAGCACAATGTTAATCATACAATAAAAATTATGACAGCATGACAAAGTAGGGTAGTATGACCAGTAAGCAAGAACAAAAATAGGCAATAAAAGCAGATTCCCGCAGCTAATTCACATATTGGATATAGCTAACCAAGCTTTAAAATAATTATTTTAAATATATTAAGAAATAGAGGAAAAGATGGATAAAAATGAATAAAAACATGAAATATTTTTCATTTTTGACATCTTTATTGAGGTATAATTGTAAGTGTACAATTAAATTTTTTTAGTAATTTTATAGTTATACAACTATGACTACAATCAAGTTTTAGAACAATTTTCGTTACCCCTCCACATTCCCTCAGCTCATTATAGTCCACCTCCTGTCCCACTCTGCTTTTCTCAAGACTGAGAGTTTTAACATAAGATTAGAAAATATAAAAAGAATAAAATTGATGTTTAGCAGTAAAAATATAATATCTGAAAATAAGAATAATTTGGTGTCTTAGTGGAAGACAATGTTAGTGAACCTGAAGACACATCAATAAAAACTATTTAAACCAAAGAGATCAAAAATAATGAAAATAATAAATCAGGGGATACAAGACACAGGGAAAATTCTAACATATATATGGTTGGAGTTTCAGAAGGAAAGTTGAGAGAGAATCAGGAAGAAGCAATATTTTTAGAGATAACATCTGGGAATTTTTCAAAATTAAAAGAAGGTATCAATACACAGGTACAAGAGACTTCAGTGAACTCTAATCATATACAAAGAAATCTATATCTAGACACATGATATTAAATAGGTGAAAGCCAACATATAATAAAAAGCATAAAATCAGCCAGAGGGAAAATAAACACACCTTGTCTTTAAAGTAACAGCAATAAGGGTAATGGCTAACTTTTTTGTAGAAACTGTGGGATAAAATTGTAGAATAACATCTTTAAAGAGCTGAAAGGAAAATAATGACCAATACAGGATTTCATACACAGTAAAAAATATTCTTGAAAAATAAAGCTGCTAGGTATTGTACGTTATCTCAGATTGTATCCTGGGACAGAAGAATATTAGTGGAAAATATGGTGAAATATGAATAAAGTATATAGTTTAATTAGTAGTAGTGTTAGTATTTTACTTTTGAAATGTGCCATGGTTATGTCACATGGTAATGGTAGGGGGGATCTGGGTAATGCTATAAAGAAACAGTACTATCTTTGCAATTTCTATATAAATGTAACATCATTAAAAATAAATTATAGAAAAGTAAAGATAATATAAAGAAGTTCTCCGATAAAATCTGAGAGTATTTGTCGCCAGGTGAGGCAGACTATATGATATGCTAAAGGAAATTCTTCACAGTAAAAGATAGTGATTCCAGATGGATGCATAAAATTTACAGGAAGAAATAAAGAAAGTGTAAATATGGGGTAAATATGAAAAGATATTGGTGTTTAAAACAAAAAACATAATATCTTTGTGGTTTATAAAAATGGAAATATATATACCTATAATGGCATAAATGCCAAGATGCAGGTAAATGGAGTTAAATTGTTGTCAAGTTAGTGCATTGTTTGGAAGTGAGGAAAGTACTAATGTTAGGATGATTGTGTGGAGGCAAAGATGAATATTGTAATCTCTAGGGAAACTTCTTAAAAATAATAAAAATGTAATCAAACAAGCTAAAAGAAGAAACAAACGGAAATTTAAAAATTGATTAATTCTTAAGAAGGGAGGAAAAGATGAAAACAGGAACAAAAACTAGATGGAGCAAAGAGAAATGATTATTGAGATGTTGTTAAATGCAACAGCATAAGCTACTACATATAAATGGATCAAGCACTAGAAAGCAAATAGATTAAAAACCAAATCTGAGTATATGCTCTATAAAGAGATCTATTTTAAATAAAGATATAGATTGAAAAGAAAAGGGTAAGAGTTGACAGAAAAGGATGAGAGAAGCATCCTGGGTCTTCGAGGGGCCCCTCAGTGGTCACCTTCACCCCACGGCACCTCACATGACAGGCAGGTGGAGAGGAGCCCAGCGGTAGTCGGTGCTGTGGGTCCAGGAGGTGGGTGTGGGCAGATGCAGCCAGAGCTGGCACTGGTCATGATGCTGCCCCTCCACTGTCACAGCCATAGCCAACCCCAGCAACCCCAATGGCCTCAGTGACCTTGCTGGCCCTGGGCAGCCAGCAGGAACTCTGGGAGATGCCCCAGAAGTGGCAAAAGATCATCTTCCAGGGCACAACCAAGCTACCGCTGGATACCTTCCAATATCATAGCCCAATGAAGCACACAGGAGACTGCTACTGTGGAGCTTTGAAGTTTGGGCCTCAACAACCTTTCACATCTTTGACTGGCAGCATTTGAAAGAAGAATAGACACTTTATTGTTCTGGCTTCTTGCTTCAGGCTCCGAAGGGGACCTAACCAAATATACATTCAACAGGCACAAAGCACAACACACTTTTTGTAAGAGAAGTGGTGTTCAGAACTTTTACACTCCGTGTTCAAACCCCAGATGCTCCAGAGTTGCCCCCACGCTGCCTGGATGAGGGCACTGCCAGGGATGAGGTCACTGAGAAAGCCAATGAAAGATTGGGAGAAGGTCATGAAAGATCATAAGACCATCAAGAACATGTCTGAAGAGTGAGCTCCTGCTTCTTCCTTCCTGAAAAGGAGGAATGATTGGGACCAATAGTTTTGCCGTGTGTGGTGCTCATACATGTGGCTGACCTAGATTCCTGGTTCTGTTCCTCTTGATCTCTGCATACTTCTCTAGCTACCAGTTTCTCCAGGCAGCACTTTGTCCTTCCTTAGCCCAGACGTTGATGTCGGCTGGCTAACATCCTCCTTTCTCTTCCCAACTTTTGTAAGATTCTTTACAAGATATTTTTAGCATTAAAACAAAAGAAAGGGATGTAAGAAGATAGATCATGTGGACAAAGAAATTTAATGTGGCTATAATAATGTCAGGCAAAGAAGACTTTTCTATAAGAAATACTACAAGATATAAAAATATATTTCATAATAAAAAGGTCAATTTAAAAAGAAGCCCAAATCTTAGACCAGTATGTATTTAATAGGATAGCTTTAAAACATATTTAAAAATTGACAAAATTGTGACTGTGAATTTGTCTATTTTTCATTTTAATTTTGTCTTATATTCTAGATCTTGATCTTGTTAGTGATTGAATTTAATATTTGTGTACTGTATATGTTATACCTCCCTAAAAATGTTTATTACAAAAAGTTAATAGAAATACATTATGGGCCAATTATCCAGGTAAAAATTTAATATAACATATTTATTATTTTGCCAAGTCCTTGAGACTGAGAATAATGAATAATCCTATATTAATCCTAGCATGTTTAAATGATGTTTTATAGAAAGAAAGGGTCCTAAAACTCACCATAGTATTAAAGATGTTGTGACACCCAGGGTTTATTAATGTTCCATTCTCCTAAAAAGCAATTAGAAATATGGGTTAAACTGTGTTTTAAAATATTCCTTAAGAAATACATGATCTTATATATTTTTAAATTTTTAAAATTTTAATTTTTAAAATTTAACTTATTTTTAATTAATTTTTAAAACATTCTTTTTTAAATGTTTATTTTTAGAGAGAGAGAGAGAGCACAAACTGCAGAGGGGCAGAGAGAGAGGAAAAGAGATAGAGAATCCCAAATAGGCTCCACACCACCAGCTCAGTGCCTAGCATAGGGCTTGGGCTCATGAGCTCTGATATCATGACCTGAGCTGAAGTCAAGAGTCAGGCACTTAGTTGACTGAGCCACCCAGGTGTCCCTTACTTTTTTTATTTTAGAGAGAGGGAGAGTGAGAGAAAGTGCATGTGCATGCCTGTCTGAGCGGGCGAAGGGCAGAGAGAGTGGGAGAGAATCTTAAGCAGGCTCCATGCTTAATGCAGAGCCCTATGCATGGCTTGATCCCACAACCATTGGATCATGATCTGAGCTGAAATCTAGAGCTGGTCACTCAACAATTTGAGCCACCCAGATGTTCCTATGTGATATTCTTTATAAGAATTATGGAAATAGCATATTACCATAAATGTTACCAATAGAGTGACTAAACTTTGAGGAACCTTCAGATAAGGGAGTTCTGAAATTAGTATTTATTTTCTGGTATTGTGTTAGACAAGGCTATTAGGATAGCATATTCTAGTATACACTATGTTCTTTAAGTTACTTCAATTTTATTCATTTCTCTTAACAACTTTCTAAGATATTAATGACCTATACTTTCCATATTAACACTTGCATTTTCTGGTAGTTAATAGCTACCATATACTTTTTCATGTTTTTTACTAATGATAATAGCTATTATTTAGACAAGAATTTGGAGAAGTGCTATGAGAAATCTCTGTAGTGTGTACTTTGTTCTAAGAGCTCTATAAAGTGACTATGAGTATTAGAATCTTTAAAATATTTATGTATTTTTTGTCTAATATGTTTTGTGAAAATTACAAACTTAGGAGGCAAGAGAGATACTACACTACAGTGTTATACTTGTTGAGGTATCTGCAGGATTAGATTTGGACATAAAGGATAGGTTAGATTTATAGGAAGAGAAAGGTAAAGTTACCTAATAGGGGAAGAAGAACTGACCATAGTATCACCCTAAGAAAGAAACAATATATAATGAGATTCCCTAGTTAAAGCTTGGATGTTCATATAGAAGTTGTGATTTGCTGCCTAGATTCTTCTCCAGATATGAAGAATTTATTCCACTGACTGTAGCACGGTTGCTGACAGGTAACTCTCAGCTGTTGGCTCTTTTTGGGATTGATTCAGTTGAAGAAAATCATGTACACCAGAGTCATGCCTCCTTCCATGGAAACCTGTATTCAATGACTGGTTGATGAGTTTGATAAAGACTTGGCTCCCTTGTTCTAACTTTGGACAATTCTGAGAGGTCATCCCAGCTTTGGAATATCCTGTAGTGTTGACTAAGTCCTTCACAGAGATGACATTTTATTTATACTTCTCTTTCTGTCCAATGCTTTTCTCTTTCCTTTCCCCCAATTAGTAATAATAAAATAAAATAATAGGATATTACGGATAATAAAATTAATAGTATAATAAGATTTTTAATATATTTTATAAGTTTTAAAATAAGATTTCATTTCCCCCCATAATAGTTTATTTGCAGTTGGCTGAAGAGGCAGATTGAGTCAGCAGGTACAGATAACACCACACACCTGCGTCACAAAGGAGGCAAGAATGATGAGCTCTAAATAAAGTCCCCTCTTGAAGAGTGAGTTTGGGGAGAAGGCAGAAGCTTGGAATGTTAAAGGGAGTATAATGGGTATATTTCTTTTTCTTTTCGTAGAACATAGAGGGCATAGCCACTGTGAATAAGTAGAGTTATTATAAAAAGGAATTATAGTAATTAGAGATAGGAAATGTTTTGCCAAGTTAAAAGGAGAGGGCTAGGAGCCCATAATAAGAATGACCCATGTTATTTTATTCTCAGATTAACTGTGACTTTTTTAGCAAGGAAATTTTTCTATTCAAACATGGAGCATCTTGGAAACAACCACAAAAAAATATTTAATAAGAGTCCAGTAGGTTCCTAGCATTGTGTTTGGCATACAGAGGAAGTAAAGGTCCAGTTTTTGCCCTTGAGAGGAAACCAGATTTTCTTTTATGGGAAGTGTTATAGAAGAACACAGTCCAAGGTAATACACTTATTGGAAGATGAACAGTATGGTGATATTCCATTGTAATTTCTCAAGTTCATAGACACTTAAATTGGAGTTGAAATGCTGGTATTTTGTTTCCCATATTTTTTAAAAAGTTTATTTATTTATTTATTTTAAAATGTTTTATTTATTTCTAGGAGAGAGGAGGACAGCGTGAACAGGGGAGGGTCAGAGAGAGAGGGAGTCACAGACTGAAACAGGCTCCAGGCTCCGAGCTGGCAGTCAGCACAGAGCCCGACGCGGGGCTCGAACCCACGAACCGCGAGATCATGACCTAAGCGAAAGTCGGACGCTTAACCGACTAAGCCACCCAGGCGCCCCTAAAAAGTTTATTTTGAGAGAGAGCATGAGTAGGGGAGGTACAGAGACAGAGGGAAAGACAGAGTGCCAAGCAGGCTTCATGGTGCCACCTGCAGAGCCCAATGCAGGTTCGAAACCACGAACTGTGAGATCATGACCTGAGCCAAAATCAAGAGGCCAGTGCTTAATTGACTGAGCCACCCAGAACCCCTGTTTGCCATAAATTTTTATGTTTCTTCCTAGGGATCAGAGTGCTTTAAGATTGGTGCTAGAAGTTTGAACCTTTGCTCAAAGTATCTGAAACTCCTATGATATTAGGTGATCTCTTAGGTTATTGTCTCACTCTCCACCAAGGATGTCATGGAAAATTACTCCTCAAGAGAAATAAAGGCATTAAAAGTTGATATCTTTCCTTCTCATTTGAAAAGACAGATGTTGAAATTTTGTTAATCCTGAAAGCCATGGATTAGGAAGGGCCCTTAGGTTTTAGTTTTTACCCTAACACAGTGCCTAGTGATTCTTGATTCTTCTTATGACTTGCCAATCAGTGGCTTTGGTCTGACATCCTAGAGAGCTTGAATGTCCAGGTCAGTCATCTTCTCTGAGATGCTGATACCTACTCTTGACACCTACTTCTTTTTATTCTTTTGTCTCTAGAAAGCTATCACTCTAGTCACAGTAGAATTATTCACTGTCTATGGATCTGATTTGATAAGATTTAATGAGCTCTCTTGAATTCTCCAGAGAAACAAGGTTCTGTATCTTTCACTGTGTTCTATACATTTTTCTTTTTGTCAAAATTCTGAACCACAAACTTTCCTTAGTCTTTCTAGGGTTTACAGGAGATAACCTACTGTTGTTTTCCAGAAGTCTTCTAAGTTTGGTATTCGATTGGTTTGGTGCCCACCACAGGATAGTTTTCACGTACTGGAGGAGTATGTGTACATTGGGAGGAAGGGCTAAGCTTGAGCTTCCTATTGCTCTCAAGGACAAACCTACAAACCAGCTTATTGACTATAACAAGAAAAACTTGGACATTTAAAAGAGCTTAGAAAAACTTGTAAGCCTGTTTTCTTTTTTCAAAGATTACTTAATATAATATCATAAATAAAATTTGTATTTTCCTGTTCATACCTCTAAGTGTATGATCATTCCTTCAGTAGTCAAAGATTTCCGCATTGTCTTGAAGAGAGTTAAGATTGTTACAATTGGATAGCAAAGAGAGAATCAATGGCTGTTCAGCTTTTGACTTCCAAAGTAGGCTATTGAAATGCACATCAAAATCAATATTTTCAAAAGCTAAAGATTTTGTTTTATAAAAAGCTGAATTTAATTGGATGCAAAACAGTCTCTTGAGAATTAAAAGGAAAGACTCTGAAAGAGACAGGGCCACAGGCATTAAGACTATAACAATAGGGGTGCCTGGGTGGCTCAGTTGTTTATGTGTCTAACTCTTGATTTCAGCTCAGGTCATGATCTCAGAATTGTGAGATTGAGCCCCGAGTGAGGCTTCATGCTGTCAGTGCAGATTCTCTTTCTCTCCCTCTCCTCCTCCCCAGTCATGCACACTCTCTCTTTCTCTAAAAAATAAGCTAAAATAAATTAATAAAAATGACTATAAAAGTAAATAGGAAAGAGAGCAGAGACAAGTCCAATTGCCTCTCTCTCTGGGAGCAATGATGAGCTCATCAAAGACTCCCTCTAGGAGTCACTAGATGAGCCATGACTAGGGTTATCAGTTAGGAATTGTGTTTGGCTGCATGGAACAGAAACCAGCCAAAGTGCCTTAACCAAATGTGTTCATTTAGAAAGAAATCCAGAAAAGGTTGGCAAGGCAGTTCCACGATATGAGGGCTCTTTTTGCTCTGTTTTCCATTTATCTCTGGTTCTCATTTACATGGTGATTTCATGGTCACAGTATTGCACTTTCAGCCCCACATCTGTGTCCTGGGTAGGCAGAAAGAAGAGGAGGAAGCAATCAGGAAAAAAGGAAAAACAAACACTCTCAGAAGTATGCTAAAATATTATAGGCCTGGGGCATCTGGGTGGCTCAGTTGGTTAAGCATCCGACGTTGGCACAGGTCATGACTCTTGGTTCATGAGTTCAAGCCCTGCGCTGGGCTCTGTGCTGACAACTCAGAAGCTGAAGCTTGCTTTGGATTCTGTGTCTTCCTCCTTCTCTGCCCCTCTGCTGCTCACATTTTCTCTCTCTCTCTCTCTCTCAAAATTAAATAAACATTAGGGGGAAAAATTAAGATATTATAGGCCAGAGTTGGTTCTGCTATACTTAGTTGCAAAGGAGTCTGGAACATATACTTTTTTTTTTTTTTTTTACAAATAGTTTATTAGGAACATATACTTTTTAAAAATAGAAATTCCCCAGGGAAAGAATTTCATTGGGTTAGGGGTGGAAGAATGAAGAGTTGGATGGGAAATACATTAGGGGATTTGGTGAGACAAAATACATTAGGGGATTTGGGAGACAAAAGCCCTCCCTGGGGAAACCATATGGAGACAAGCTGAATGAATGTCATTTACCAATGCCATGTGTTTCATGTAATCTGTGTGAAAAATCCTCACTAATTTTTGGGGTAGAGGTACAGAGAGGATTTTCCACTGACACTTGCCCAAGGCTTTTATAAGAAGTATTTGAATTCCCTCCTTTGAAACTGACCTTTTTAATGGTTAGAAACTCATCGCCTCAGAAATAAAGTGTGGATTTCACGACGCTTAAGATGCAAGCCAAGATAAAAGGGAAGACTGTTAGCACTTACTCTCAAGCAGGACTGGGTAGGAATAAAATTTCCTCCTGTTCACAGCTCTGCTAGTAATTTATGCACAGAATATCTCTTCTGTGACTTAACCTCTTTTCTTTTTTTAAGTGTATTTACTTATTTTGAGAGAGAGAGAGAGAGAGAGAAAGTGTGCCAGCAGGGGAGAGGGGCAGAGGGAGGGAGAGAGAGAGAGAGAGAGAGAGAGAGAGAGAGAGAGAGAGAGAGAATCCCGAGTAGGCTCCATGCTTAGCACTGAGCCCAACATGGGGCTCGATCTCATGACCAGGAGATCATGACCTGAGCAGAAGTCAAGAGTCAGATGCTTAACTGAATGAGCCACCCAGGCACCCTTAACATGTTTTCTTAAACTCCTTTTAGCTCCAGTTTCATTTTTTAAGAAAATATCAGTCATAAAAAATTTTGGAAAAGGAATGGAAAAACCCAAGAGGAAATATCAAATAAAGCTGTATCTGATCTTAATACTACAATAAATTCAAGAGACCTTCACCAACTATTCTCACTATAAATGCACTTAGAACAACTTTGGAAATGACCTTCATCATTGTTTTTAGCCTTTGTGTCTATGTGTGCACTTCCCATTCCCTTGGCTACCAAAATTGTTCTACTTCTATTATGGAGATGTTCAGTAATGGATGTTCATGTGCTTATCATTCTTTACAAGTGTGATGGGCAAACAGGATGGTGTCTTTCACAGACTCTCATAGGGAGAATGCATTGTAAATAAGTAATGCACCCTAAAAGAAGAAGGCACAAAAGAAAGTGTAGATTTGGATAAATACAAGCCTTTTAAAAATTTTCTTCCATAGTTTCAGAAGTGAGATGTTTTGGGTTCCCCTAAAATGCATTAGATGGATACTTCTGGAAGTGTGTGCTTTTTTTTTTTTTTTTTTTTTGCAAGTGCTTTTTAAACACTATTCACTTGATCCATGATTCATAAAGCATCTTTGTTAGCAACTGGTTAGTGTCTAAGGCAACACATTGACTTTAAAAGTATGCTTTGCCCGTATTTTTCTGTGCTTTGACGAGAGCAGCCCAGAATGCTAACAGGATTTAAACTCAGGTTTTTCAAAGTAAAATTTGATAAAGAGAAGCCTCCCTAAAATATTGTTGGTAAAAGTAAAAGGAAGACAGTGACTAGAGAAAAAGAAAGAAAGAAAGAAAAGAAATGGAATTGTTCCCTTTTGGAGCTGTATTTTGAAAGAGAATGGTTAATATTTCCATTTTTGGTATTAAAGTATTTCCTCCAACCTTAAGAAAAAATAGCATTATATTTGCACAAAAGGGTAGTTAGATGTTTTACTTTTAACTGGAATCTGAATACTGTGATTCTGAGTAGTTACTGCAAGTTTTAAAATCGGAGACCCTCATCTGAGCCAGGGGTACATATGGGCTTTTAGAGGCCGGGAAGTTTGCCTGCTTATATCCTTCTTGACACAATTCCAAGGGCTCTGAATCCCGACAATTACAGACAAGTCTGCTCTCCATTTGTGTTGATTTGATAAGCAGAGCATTTCACACAATACCAATAAATTCTTTAAATGTTTTTTTTTTTCTATAATGGGCTTTTACTCTCTTTGGTAACAAAACCAAAGATGTAAATAATAGCAGTTAGAGCAGAATGAAACAATGTAGCCAAGGGGAGAACCCGCTATTACTCTTAGCATTCTATCCCACTAGAGCTAAAAAGCTTTATAATAAACCCTTTTTACAAATCATTAAAATTTTTTCTATTAACAAAAAACAGCATCATTTGGGGGATAAGTTTCATGGTAACCATATATTTGTAAGCTTTAAATATATACTAAGCTGGGGTGCCTGGGTGGCTTAGTCGGTTAAGCGTCCGACTTTTCGCTTAGGTTGTGATCTCGCGGTTCGTGGGTTTGAGCCCTGCGTTCGAGCCCTGTGCTGACTGCCAGCTCCGAGTCTGGAGCCTGTTTCGGAGTTTGTGACTCCTTTTCTCTCTGACCCTCTCCTGCTCACGCTCTCTCTCTCTCTCTCTCCTAGAAATAAATAAAAATATTAAATATATATATATATATATATACATATATATATATATATATACTAAGCTGTGAATAAGGAGGAAACGTTTGTGTTCAGCCCAAGTAGAATTCCTTTGATTCTATATTTAGAGTCTTGGTTAGTAGGTGACATTATTGGTGAAAGATAAGAAAGTATAATCTCCAGTTCTGTTCTACCTTGCTACAGCCTGTCCGTAAATGCTGCTGCAGCCTGTTACCTTTTCTCTCTGTGACTCTGGCACCAGGCACATAGAAATCATACAATCTGGGTCCTTCCAAATTAGCATGGGAGTGGCTCTTCACTTTTCCTCGCCAAATAATAGCCACTTAAACAATACATACATATATGTGGCATTTTCATCTTTGTTTTACAACAATACTTGATGATAATGAGAATATGTGATGTTTCCTTTGGCAGATGTGTATGAGATCTTAAGGTTCAAAAAGGTTAGGTGACTTACCCACAAGCTTAGAACATCCTAGAGCTAAGACTAGGGTATCTCAGAGTCTGTAGTTGCTTCTTGCTGTTAATGTTCTGTGATTTTCCACACCAGTAAGATTGGGTGACCTCCAGAAATTCATCTAGGCCAGTGCCCAAGATGTCAGGCTAATTGGCTTGATTTTCAGCATTGCTGGAGCCCAGCTGCTCACTCCTCAACCTGAGAGTGAGGGAGATCAACTCCAAGACAATACTGGATGCATGTCTGGAGCCCGCTCCCTGCTCCCCACCTTAACAATGCCCATTGAAAAGTATGGATATTGTCTTCTGTGGTAGTTTTATGTCTGGCATAGAGTTCTGGAAAATACTCTTGTGAAATACTTGTAGAAAAGAGAAGGAACTATTTGCCTCTCTCTGTAGCGCTTACTTAGATCATTCAGCCGTGAGTAAGCAATGCCTAATTGCATGGATATTGTCATGAGGAATAACTATATCAATTCACACATGATGCTAAGGAATAAAGATAATAGCACCTATATAATATCCAGTTAAATGGACCACTCAATGCTTTTACTTCCTGGACCTGAAGTTGATATGTTGACCAAAATAACTTTCTGTTATTAGGTGTTCATTTCAGAAGGAAATGCTTTATATTTGGGGGATATTTTCCATCTTATTCATGGGGTGCTAATATATAAAAAATTAAAGTGTCATTAAAGGATCCAGCGTATTAATATTTTACAAATAGTAATCCCATCACATAGCATCATCTCAGAGTAGGAAGGGTCCTTGGATAAGTTCAGAGGTCTACATTATACATGAATTTCCTCTATAGCATCCTGAATGACTGTCTCCAGCCTCTACCTAACTCCCCACATGGACAAAATTATCTTCTTATACAGCATTTGATTTGAGTGTCGAATTGCTGTAATTGTTTTAGCCTTTTCTAATACTGAACTGGAATTGACTTCCTTTGATTTCTACCTTACCAGTCTTCTTTTTCCTTTTACCTTTTCGTTCCTCTCCATTTCTCTCATTTCTTTCTCCTCTTTCTTACTTCATTCCTCTTTCTCTCTTCCTTCCTTCCTTCCTTCCTTCCTTCCTTCCTTCCTTCCTTCCTTCCTTCCTTCCTTCTTTCCTTCCTCTTTCTCTCTCCTCTCTCTCTCTCCTCTCTCTTTCTTTCTTTCTTGTAAAATGGCTATAAACTTGCAGGCATTTAAAGTTTAATTGAGAAATGAGTGTGTGATGGAAGGCCCATGAGTGCTTACATGTACTCTGTGAATAATCATTTGAACCATGTCTTTCGAATATTGCAAAGAGGATAAAGAAAAATTGAGAATATTTAGTTTTTCCCCTCATTCGTTGTATCTTTAAGCACTTCCAACCGACTGTTTTACTCATCTGAGTGAAACAGAGATCTCAATTTTAGACTACAGTAGAATTCAAACATGAATGGGGATGATTGCCATCTGGTGAGTGAGTCTGAGAAGTTCATTTGTATCTTAAAAAGTGAGGCGGCATGGGGGATGGCGATTATGAAGTAAGTGGTTTGTTTTGTTTGGGCAGTTGATTTAGGAATTGAGATGAAGAGAGCAGCATGGCATTTGCTTGTCAGACTGTGCCTACCTGAGTCTAAGGAGCTGCAGCCAGAGAGAGAGGAACTCTGCCTAAAAGACTCCACGAAATATGGGAAACCTGATAGTGCTTTGGTTTCACCATAAGTTACAAAGTGTGAGTCAGGGAGAGAGGTGTTAACGCTGTATCTCTTGGAGTCTCTGGGGGTTTACTGGTCTGAGAGTTTTTGCTGGTGACACTTTTGCTCTGGAGAAATTGCACTGATGGAGTTAAATAGGCCAAGTGAGTAATTCAAGACCATCATAATAGGAGAGCAAGACTGAAACTAAAGTGCACTGACAAAAGATTGGAGAATTTTTAAACACTGGGGTGAGCTCGTGGAAAGTAACTGGAGGATGTTAGTGGGGAGGTTGGTCTATATAGTGGTGAGTCCATCAGTGTTTGCTATTCGGCACTTATCAAGATCAGGCTCCTACATTCTGACAGACAGGGAAACAGGTGCCCTATCTTTTGGGGTGGTTATATTTCAAAGGGATGGTTCCCAAGTCCTTGAGAAAGACATTCCTGGGTTGTAAAACTGGCAAGAGGCTGGGAGAAGATTTACATCTCAAAGGGCCAGGAAAGAGTTTATAATTCCAAGTTTTCTAAAGAAAATGCTCTAAGAAAGGGAGATAGACGGTGGGGGTGGGGGCTGGAGTCAGGAAGCAGCCTGTCTGAAGTTTAGTCAAGCTGAGGGGCTGGTAAGGCCAATTTGATCACACATCCATATTGTCATGGAAATGGCTATAGGAGTGGTCCTGAGAGGGACTGCCCTCAGGCGGTTTCAAGGGAATGGTCATCACTGAAAAGGCAGGGCTTGGAGGGAGAGAGAGGGCAGTTTGTGATATCTCCTCAGACACTGTCAAAACTCCTGGATGCACATGGAGGAGCTTGCGAAGAGCTGAGAGTATGTGTAACAAAGGTAGGAGGCAAGCCAGTGAAGTCTGAGTTAATTGCCATTGAATACGTCCTCCAGATAGCCGATAACTGGCAAGGCTTGAGGAAAATACTGATTTCTGAAATAAAACATTTCAGACTGACTTAAAAATTATTTTACCCATGAGTCCTGGAGTGCATAGATTGTGACATCTTGCTTGTCTGTCCTTCATTATCTGAGTGCTGTGGTAGAGTGGAAGTAGCACTGATCGACAGCTAAAAGATCTGAGTTTCTGTTTTGTTTTGTGTTTGGCTTTTATTTTTTATCCTACCTTTTATCAGACAAATGAGCTTGTATGAGTCACTCACATTTCTTGTACTTCCTTTTCAAGAAATTGATTACAATATATCTACCTCACAGGGTTGTTATCAGGATGAAATCAATGTATGTGAATGACAAATAAGATACCTTTCTTTTGACCTCTAATGTTGCATGGATTACCTAAACAAGGCCTTAATGTGACCCCAGTTAGGACCCTTGTAGCTTTTCATAATCAAATCACTTCTCCTGTTCTCTGTTTATGCAAATTTATTACAGATCCCATTAATTTCAGCAGCACATGCATGTTTTAAATAGTTTTTTTTTTCTTCCTATTTCATCTGCCATGCTTTATCTATCTCCCAGCTCACCCAATGTTGGCTTCCTTCTTTTCTGCATACCCCACCATGCAGGAAGACCTTGTGAGGAAATATAAGTCAGAAGGAATCTTGCCCCATATACTCCCACCTGAACACACATGTCGCTATTTGCTTGCCAGTATTTCGGTGTTTGGTTAGTGGTTTTTATGTTCTTTATGTATCTGCTGGAATCTGTCCAAAGTATACTACGTAGTCATAAGCCCACTGGACATCATTATCTATTATGATAAATGATCCAGTTTAAAGAACATCTAAAATGGGGCGCCTGGGTGGCTTAGTCGGTTAAGCGTCCGACTTTCGCTTAGGTCATGATCTCGCGGTTCGTGGGTTCGAGCCCCGCGTCGGGCTCTGTGCTGACTGCCAGCTCAGAGCCTGGAGCCTGTTTCAGAGTCTGTGACTCTCTCTCTCTGACCCTCCCCTGCTCACGCTGTCTCTCTCTCTCTCTCTCCTAGAAATAAATAAAACATTAAAAAAAATTAAAAAAAAAAAAAAAAAGAACATCTAAAGAAGATGCCAAAGAGAAGTCTGTAATCTTTGATAGAAAATGAGGGTGTGGATAAATAAAATCATCATTTAATGGGAAAGTTAAACATTTGCAAATCAGAAAAAAACAAGAAATTCCTAACTTCAAAAGAATTGCTTATTTTTTCATTAAATCCTCAGGATAAAAAAATAACTATTTTGAAAAGACTATCTAAAGATGCAGCCACAGTTACTCTGGTAGTTGGCCCTTTTTCGGTAGTAATTTAGTCTGAACAAGACCCGAGTGTGTGCTATTCTTTGGCTTTATAGTCCTCTAACCATAGGCACTGATGGCATTCGTGATTATGGATTAAATAGGGCCAACTCTTGTCAGTAATTTGTTAGAAAAGTCCCACAGAGATACCCATGGTGCTGCTGAACAATGATGTTGGTAGTGTGTTATTTTGCTTTAGGAAAAGCTATAGCATTCCAACATGAGGTTCGACGCCTGGTTCTGGAAGCCTCCTCTCTATTTGATGTAAATTAAACCTTGAGTACACTCTGCCTGGTATTGCAATTAGCTTCTGCTCCGTGACCAAATTCTAATGTGTGGAATTGCAGATTACTTACCACTGGATAAGAAATACACTCCGTCATAGCCTAGCTTTGTTATATAATTTTGCCTGGGGTTGTTAAATCACTGTTGCATTTTGACACTGTGTGCAGCCAGTGGGCTTTTAGAGATTTCAGCATGAAAGGCTCTCAAGAAAACATGAAAATCTTTTAACATAAGGTTATCTCCAGGAGACTACTTTTTGGTTTAGTTATGTGATTGTATTTGAAGAAATGTATTTTTCTTTAGTTCTTACTCAGTGTTTTTTAAATTGATGGACTTTTATGATAGGTTTTCAGATTTGTGCTTTCAATTTCATTTTGGGGGAGTAGAAGTTTCAGAGTGAGATACAAAGTGTTTTGTGAGATGAATAAATTAAAATATCCATTAGACAATATTTTGCTGATCTGACTTTTTTTTTCCTAGAAATACAAATATTAGAAAACGTATTTTTAAGAGAAAACAAAATTTTTGGAGGCAGCTGCTGGATAGTCTAATATTTTATCTACTGATGAAATCACATTTTGAAGAAAGTATTAATTGAGGTGCAGGTGGATTCTTTGTAAGGTGGCAACAAAGGGCTGCTTGGTTAATACCAGAGTCAGCAAACTACAGCCCACAGGCAAAATCAAGCCCACCACCTCTTTTGGAAATCAAAGTTTCAGTGGAGTATGGCCACACCCATTTGTTTAGGTGTTTCCTGTCTGCTTTTGTAGAGACTCTATGGACTAAAATATTTATATCTGGCTGTTTCTAGAAAAAAGTTGCCAGAGTAACTGGGTGGTCCAGTGAATTGAGCATTCAACTTCAGCTCAGGTCATGATCTCGTGGTCCATGAGTTCGAACCCTGAATCAGGCTCTGTGCTGACAGCGCAGAGCCTGGAGCCTGCTTCAGATTTTGCATCTCCTGCACTCTCTGACCCTCTCCCACTCGTACTCTGCCTCTCTCTCTTCCAAAAGTAAATAAACATTAAAAAGAAAAAAAAGTTTGCCAACCCCTGGTTACACCATTAACTTTATCTTGTAGAATCAGAATTGAGTGTGCACATCTTCTAAACTATGGGAGAATCAAACCACATATTTGACACAAAATATAACCTAGGACTTTCCCGTCCCTTGGACTCTGGTTAGACATTGGTGGCAACTGCAAGCTTCCCTTTGTCTTTCCTCTTTTTCAAGTTATTGAACCCTAGTTTTCATTTGTAATTGTGGCACTAGTAATTTGGAGATGATAAACTCTTGTTGGACTGATAGAGTATATTTTTACCCAAACCAGCAGAGTTAGATTTTGAACCAAATGGAAACATTGTGTGTTTTGCAGCAGCTTCACATTTTAGGTGGCCTGTTTAGAACTACCCTTGTTTAGAACTACAGTTTGTTACATTATAAAGTAGAAAAACATACTCCTCTTTTATCATTGACTCAAGCAGGTCACTCATCACTTTCTAAAACATTACTGTAGGGGCACCTGGGTGGCTCAGTCAGTTAATTGTCTGACTTTGGCTCAGGTCATGACCTCAGGGTTTGTGAGTTCAAGCTCCACGCCAGGCTCTATGCTGACAGCTCAGAGCCTGGAGCCTATTTCCGATTCTGTGTCTCCCTCCCTCTCTCTGCCCCTCCCCTGCTCATGCTCTGTCTCTCTCTCTCAAAATTAAAAAGTAAACATTAAAAAAATTAAAACTTTACTGTAGACCTGCATTTTGGAATAGGCTCCCTTACCCCTGCATCACTTGGGAGAAGGATTGACACCCAAACTGCTTATTCTCTTTTAGCTCCTCCAGAACTACCCATTCTCCATCTATTTTATCTCGAGTTCTTCCAAAAGCAGAACTTGAGAAAAGGAATACATGAAGGTAGTTATTTTGGGATTTGATATTGGGGACCACTAACTGGGGACTAAGATTAGTAACACAGAGAAGGAGGTAAAGCTAATCCAAGAATGGAATTATTGAAGTTGAGCATTAGTTATTGTTATGGTCAACTGGGGTTCAATCTAGCTAAACATTCTCTGAAGAACTCTGTACTTCCATTCCCAGAATGGTTTGTTCAAGACATGGAAGAAGAGGGGCGCCTGGGTGTCTCAGTCAGTTGTGTCCAACTTCGACTCAGGTCATGATCTTACAGTCCGTGACTTCAATCTCCATGTCGGGCTCTGTGCTGACAGCTCAGAGACTGGAGCCTGCTTCAGATTCTGTGTCTCCCTTTCTCTCTGCCCCTCCCCTGCTCACTCTCTGTCTCTGTCTCTCAAAATAAAATAAAGACATGAAAAAATTTTTTAAAAAAGGCATGGAAGAAGATATATTTACTGACTGTCTTCAAATCTTGACTCGTCACAGGTTGCCCCAGCATCCACTAGCTTCCTTTTATGTACACTTGGAGCATTCTGCAGCATGGATAGGCAGGCTAAGCTCATGTAGGGGTCTCACCCAGTGAAGGTAAAAGGTTCCTGAGGAATAGGAGATAGCTGAGTCCAGGGGCTACTGCTGCAGCTGGTTGACATAGAAATGGCCAGAACAAAATGGTGGGCCAGGGGACCGTGAGACAGGACATAAAAGATGTAAGTCTCACTGCCCTTCTTAACCTGCTCTGTACCTCAGGGGGCTGATCTCTGTGGCCTAGATCATCTGAACTCCCTTGCCAGTTTGGCTTCTCACTGAGTCTTGGTACTAGGAGACATGACCAGATATCTGAAAGCAGGAGAAGAGAATGGTTGGGGTATTTATTTCCCCTGCTTTCTGCCTCTGGGTACTGCCACTGGGTGCAAATCCTATTGGGTAATGCTGCTTCTAAGGCTCCGGCTCTCTTTCGGTTTTGGTATTGCCATTCTCTGTATACTAAAAGCCACAGATACTTCCAGGAGGCCTTCTCCCACAGCTCGTGCTCTCCCTTGGATTCAATAACCTCTTGTCCTTTTTTTTCTTCAGGCCTAGAGTAGGATTTTACTTTTCTGCTGCTGCCGATCCTTGGACTCTGCCCAAATTGCTCTAAACAGTCTTTTCATTAAACTTTCATTTATTTTAATCCTTTGTGCTTTGTTTTCAATCTAAATAAAATTGAGGTTTTGTTAGCAGTAAAGAAGGGGGAAGCATTTTGGGGGTTGGCCTTAAAGAGCATCCATTATTCCCATTATAAGGGCCAAGATCAACAGAAAGCTTGCCACCAGTGTAATGGCTTCAGTAAACTTTGAAAAATGAAATAGAGATAAAATTCCTATTCTGGGACACTTTTCATCTTCATTGACCCCTATTTCCATATTTTGGATTGTTGAACTGGGGAGAATGCTGTATTTTAAATTTTTATTGCATTATTTTTTCTTCTTATAACATTAATGTTTTTTCAGTATAAAGGATTAAAATAAAACAAAATGGTTTAAAGATAAAACTGAAAATCTCCTTTAATTCAATCTCCCACAGATAAAAACTAACATAGTGGTTTGTTTTCCTTCAAACATTCTTGAAAGCATCTGTAAGATAAGTCAGTACCTTCTTTTTATGTATGGAAGGAGGACACAGAAAAAATGTAGATGGGGTGGGAGGAAAGGAAAATTAAGTCACTTTATTGCTAGGCAAGCACCAAGTTTAAATATCTCTGATTATTTAAGGATATACAAACTAGAAAAAATGAATTAGAAGGAAAAAAAGAGAAAAAAGCAATAAATATTTGTAATTTCCCCCCAAAACGTAACTCAACAATCAAGGGAAGACCATGCTTTTCAAGAACACTTTCTATGGTTAAATACTGTGGTAACTTAAATGTCCATCATGGTGATGTGGATAAATGAATTACGGTGGATTCATTCAGGGGACTTGCTCACTACTTTGAGAATAATGTTGAATTTTTGAGAACAATGTTATTTCAATGAATGGATGTGATAGCCATTCTGTGATGCATATGAAGTGTTTATAAGCATGCTATAGTGTTTGTTCAAATGGTATTTGTGCACTACTTTGAGAACAGTGTTATCTCTTATATGTTAGTAGAATGAGGTAGACTACTATATGATAATATGAAATGATCTTCAAGATGTATTAAGTGAAAAAAGCAAGGCTAGCATAAAATGCTCCCATTTGTATTAAAACCAGAAAACATAGGGGCATCTGGGTGGCTCAGTTGGTTAAATGTCTGACTCTAGATTTTGACTCAGGTCATGATCTCATGGCTCATGAGCTTGAGTCCTGAGTTCAGGCTCTGTGCTGAGAGTGCAGAGCCTGTTTGGAATTCTCTCTCTCCCTGTCTCTCTGCCCCTCCCTTGATCTGTCTCTATAAATAAATAAACTTTAAAAAAAAAGCCCAGAAAACATAAATATACATTTATATGCTCTTGTATACCTAAATTATTTCTGGAAGGAAATGAAAAATTATTAACAATTTTTGATTTTAGGAAAGGAGTAAATATTTGGGATGAGAGATTCACTTTTAATTACATACATTTTTGTCATGTTTGATTACTTTTTCTCATTTTACTTATTCAACCAGAGAAGATTTACTTGAGGGAACAAAATCACATCTTAATTGTGCACTCAATTAACTTTCAGAAGGCACAGAATCTCTGAAAATGAGAGAAGAAAGAGGACATAAAAAAAGTGGAAAGGAGTTTCTATACAGTTGTAAGTATGAAGAGAACTGTCAAGAAACATTTAAATTGGAAAGGAATTTAAAATGTAATGAGGAAATTAAAGTATATGTTAGAATACAGATAAAAATCATCTCTTAAGAGAAGTAACGGTGACTTGAAAGACTTCTTTCAACAATTTCCTAGAATCCAGAAGATAAGAAAAAAAGAGAAGATATTAACAAGAAAGAAGAGGACAGGTGTATAGGGCAAAGAACAGAAGTTCAACCTACAGAAAACTGGTCTTCTAAGAGAAGAGAAAAAAAAAATTGAACAGAGCAAGCATTAGGAAATAATGGTGTAAAATCTTCTTGAGATGAACATCCTGCAGCAGCACATAAAAATGGGTGAAAGAAAAACACTTATACATATTCTGGTGAAATTTTTGTATTTTAATAGTAAATTAAGAATCTTTAACAAAGAAAAAGTAGTGAGAACTGACTGGCTGGTCTTAATCCAGCATAACAATAAACATTAGATGTCAGTGGGGTAATGTCTATAGAATTTAAAAGTAAGTAAAAATTTGAGACCTAACTCTGAATTTCCTGTTTAGTCATGGTATCAATCATGTATATAGAGAGACTTTTTATTTAGTATATATGATGAAAAAAGATTATCCTAAGATACACTTCAACTGGACAAGATTTTAAAAATAATTTTATTTTTGAAGAAAATAAATCTTTTTCATCCTTTCTGTTCCTGAAAGGATGAAGTAGACATGCTTTTCTTTATCTTCTCTCTAAGTACAAACTCCCTGAACATTATCTATAAAACAAACATAAGCAGACTTTGAAGGGAGGAGAGAAGTCAGACTAACTGAGCATCTTGGGACCCAACAAATGACACAGTGCTAAATTCTCTGGATTTTCTCTCTGCTTCATACATCCCAGATTTGGAGCTAAAGAAGCCAGAAGCCCAGAAAAACCAGTGGATACAGATTTAAAAATCCCACCAAAAGCTAAGGGGAAGCCTAGAAAGACTGAAAGCTTTTAGACAATAAGCACCCTTATAGCAAAAACCTCAGAAACTCTTTGACCTCTCCCTTACCTCTGACAACAAAGGTTGAGTGGGGATCCTAGACTTCTGTCCTTGCCATCATGTGACAGGATGTTTCATCCTTTTGGTCAGAGTGGTGTCAGAGAAAGCTGAATAATGACCCAAAACTTCCATATCTGTTGGGCAGTAAGGAGGCTTCACACACTCTGCTGTGTCAGTGGATACCACACAGAAATTGTGGGCTTCCAACCCCACCCAGTAGTGAAGCACTTCTATTCCTCCTCCTGGAGTAGTGTCAGAGGACATCTAGAAGGGAGCCAAGGGCCTCATCACTGCCCAGGTTAAGAAGGACACTCATATTTCCCATGCTGTCAATTGAGACCACAATGAACAGTTTTATACACATAAATTTGATAACTTATATGAATGGACCAATTCCTCAAAAAAAATTACCACAATTCACCCAGTACAAAATAGATAATTTGAATAGCTCTGTACCTATTAAAGAAATTGAATTTATTATTTTAAAACTCCCCAGACAGAAATCTCTAAGTCTAGATGGTTATCCTGGAGAAGTCTATCAACATTCAAAGAAGAATTCACATCAGTTGTGTACAATCTCTTCCAGAAATGAGACAACCAGGAAGTATATTCCAGTTCATTTTATGATACTAGTATTACCCTGATACCAAAAAAAAAAAAAAAAAAATTAGGTAAGGGGTGGCTCAGTCAGCTAAGCATTTGACTTTTGGTTTTGGCTCAGGACATGATCTCACGGTTCATGAGTCCTGAGTTGGGCTCCGTGCTGACAGTGTGGAGACTGCTTGGGATTCTCCCTCTCCTCTCTCCTCCCCTAACTCCCACTCTTAAAAATAAATAAGGAAACTTAAAAAATTACTCAAAGATAGCACAAAAAAAAAACTATAGACCAATATGCTTCATGAATTTAGAGGCTAGATTCTTAGCAAAATATTAGCAAGTAGAATTCAGCTAAATATAAAAAGAATTATGCATCATAAATAAGTGAGGTTTATTCCAGCAGTGCAAGGGTAGTTTAATATTTTAAAATCAACCAATGTAATCCACCATATTAACATAATAGAGAAAAGAAATTGCATGTCTATCACAAACAATGCTGAAAAAGCATTTGTCATAATTTACTATCTATTATGTCAAAAAACATTTTACATTATTCAATACATATTTACCACAAAGACTTTCAGCAGAAGTAGGAATAGAATGGAGCTGCTTAAATTTGATAAAGATTACATAATCCTACAGGTAATATTTTAGTTAATTGTGAAAGACTGAATGCACTCCTCTAATATTGGGAAGAAGGTAAGAGATATCTACTCTCAACAATTTTATTCAGCATAGTGCTAGAAGTTCTAGCTAAGGCAATAAGGCAAGAAAAGGAACTAAAAAGTACATGGATTAGAATGGAAGAAAAAGCCTGTTTCTGTTTTCAGAAGACATAATTATCTACAAAGAAATCTCAATCTACATAAAAACTCATAGAACTAATAAGTGAGTTCAGTAGATATGAGATATGAGATAGGCATAGAAAAATCTATTGTATTTCTATATACTAGCAATGATCATTGGAAGTCAAACTTAAAAATAAAATACCATATAAATTTGCTCTCCCTTACCTCTGACAACAAAGGTTGAGTGGGGATTCTAGACTTCTGTCCTTGCCAGAAAGGGACAGGGACAGAGAGAGAGAGGGAGACAGAATGAGCAGGGGAGGGTCAGAGAAAGAGGGAGACACAGAATCTGAAGACAGACTTCAGGCTTGGAGCTGTCAGCACAGAGCCTGATGTGGGGCTTGAACCCACGAATCATGAGATCATGACCTGAGCCAAAGTTGGACGCTTAACCAACTGAGTCACCCAGGCGCCCCGTCTGCATTCTTCTTTAAAACAAAAAAAGTTTATTTATCCTGAGAGAGAAAGAGAGAGAGACAGAGAGAGAGAGAATCCTAAGCAGGTTCTGAGCTGTCACCACAAGGCCTGATGTTGGGCTTGAACTCATGAACCTCAAGATCCTTGAGGAGGACTCCACCATCTGCCCTGGGAAGCTGTGAAAATGGATAGAACAGTGCAAGTGCCTGTTTCCAGGGCAAAGAGGTGAGCTGAGCCAAGTGTGGTCTCAGTTTTACCGGTGGGTGTGCTAGAGGCCTCATCGTTCATTTCTGGAATGTTTGGCACCTTCTAGGGGGAAATCTGTCAGAGACGGAGGTTTGCCATAGAACCTTTCATGAACACACAGATTTAAATAGGGGAAGGTTGTTATACTGCTGGGCCTGAGAAACAGAAGGAGAGGGAGGGGTTTAATTGCTACAGGAAAGAATGTAGGATCATTAAAGTCTCTGATTTACTCACTTCCTTCCAGAAAAGAAAGAGCAACAAATAATATCCCAAGCTAATGACACATTGTGGAGCATATTGACTGTAGAGGAAGTCACTTTTCACAATTCCTGTTTCAAGTCATTCTGACTGGCTGCCTTCACTTCTATGGCAATATCCCCAAGTCTTCTGATGTTGAGATGAAATGGTATATTTTTATCCACTATCATTCCTTAGTCCTCAAAAAATTCCCATTCTTTTTACCTGTGAAAAAAATCAACCAAATGAAATTAAAGCCTTCAAATTTCAAAATATTGAATAATATAGAGAATTAAAATTTCCTATCATGACCTGCCTCCCACTTAAAAAGAGCCCAACATACTCCTCTTGAATTAGATAGTATTTTTCAAGGTCCTGTTTAGACTCCTAGTCAACTCTGCTAACTTCTCAGGTGCTTCACCACAAAAGACTAGTTTGCCTTTTCGCTTTTGTTTGGAAGGTCACCTTTATCAGGGCTGTAATTAATTCTTGCCAGACTAATAGTGTTCCCTGTGATTCACACAGGTCTTGAGGGGAGAATATTGATAATCTAATAACCATAGCAAAGTGAGACATCTTCACCTTCCAGACCAGGTATCTGGCTTTCTCTATTTTGGCTTACAGCGTGGTCTATGGTTATGAGTGCTGCTAGCTGTAGGAGAAATTAAAAAAAAAAAGTTCCTTGGCTTTCTTCAGGTTGGCAGCATGTCCCAATTTTCAAGTACAAAGTCAGATTCTGAGTCAGCCCATCCCCTTACCTGGAATCAGAAGCTTTTCATGCAATAAGATACAACAGCTTAGCTTGCATGAGGTTTTTGGGAAAAAGCCAAATATTCAAAAAACCATCTGCTTGCACTGCTCATAAATCACAGAAATGATTGCCCTTGATCTGCAGCCATTCCCCATTATAGAGGATATTGGTTTCCAAAAGATGTCACAGCATATTGAAATGAGACAGTCTCTTCCAAGCAGAAAATTCCTCTTCACAATTACATTATACAGTGGAGTAGAATTATGTCATGTTAGCCCTCAAAGGCAGATAGGATCTCAGAGAAGATACAGGTGGAGGGGTGGTTGTAAATTTTGTAACTAGCATAAAGGACAAGCCACTAACATTTTTTATGCTTTGCTCCAGTCAAATGCTGTAGCAGTTTGAAATGATTGGGAGCAATGAGTTGTATTTCTGAAGATGTCTTTTAACCAGGTGTCCATCTTGTCACTCGTAATACTGTTTCTCACCAAGAGTGAAGACAACAGCAATTAACAGAATGAGTATAAAGAATGACTGTACCACAAACAGCCCTTGAAAGCTAGGCACCGTTATTATTTAGTACTTGGGGAGCCATCTGCAGAATACTTGGCATTGTGCAAAGCATAAGGGATGGCAGGACATCTGGCCGATGGCTCTGATGATCTAAGTGAGACACAACCTTCTGAGGAGCTGGCATGGCACATGCATGCTCCACTCATTTACTCTCTGTTGTAACAGCTAGTGAAGGACTGGGTCTGAAATCCACAAAGCATTGGGAAATTCCTATTATGTTCTTTGACACCCAGGGTTCATTCCAGCTGGGCTGATCTGACAGAATGTTTCTGGGTGATCTGTAGTGAGTGACTTGCAGTAACAGGCTTATATGTAGCAACTTTGTGGAGGAAATGGTTCCAATGGGGGTTCTCTCATCCAAAGTTTACTTCACCATCTGGCCTGAAGTCATTCATGTGGTATATACCTTTCTTGATTGACATGAAAATCTATTATTATTAACTGGTGTTATATATCTCAGGTAAGTATTCAGATGGTCTTCAATAAGCAGTAAGTACTATAAGTGTTAACCAACCTTGATTATTATTTTTGGTTTAAATTTGTTTTTCATAACAGTCCTGTGAGATTTTATTGACCTGTTTTAGCTACTGAGGATGTTGGGCTGTATTATGTCTCATGCTTGGGATTGGGAAATAGGGAAAAGTCCAGAGTGGAAGACAAAAGAAGATAGTTCGATAAGAAAAAGATTTTGGTGTTTTACAGACCTGGGTTTACATTCCAGTTCTCCTGCTTGGGAAATACATGATGTTAGACAGGTTATATAACCACTCTATGGAAAATTTTCCTCATTGATAATAATACTACTACCTCATAAGAAAGTTATGAGGATTAAAATATGCATATATATTCATGTATTGTATATGCATGTATGTATATGTATATGTAGAGCTTAAATGAGTACTCAGTAGTGGGTAGCCATTATTACTCCCATTCAAGAAAGTAATAATGCCAGGTCAAACTCTGATAGAATAAAGAAGTCAGTATCTGAGACAGAATTGAACAACCAAAGTGAAAGTAAACACGAGGGCAAGATCATTTCCTTCATCCCTCAAATGCTGTGTGTTTCATCAGTTTCTCATGGGGGATAGATTAAAAGTTCAAACCAAATTAATATTGAACACTCTGTGTGTATGTGTGTATACGTGCACACACCCATATGGTTGTGCCTATGTGTGTGTACATGTTTCAGTTTGCAAGGAAAAGAAATAGGCTCTGTACCTGAGGGATGGAGATCTATTTCAAGGACACATGGAAAGTAAAGAAATACTGGGATCTCTTTGCAGCTACCTTGGGCTTCAGGAGCCTGGAATGAGGCTCCCAGCTGTTTAGGCTACAGCAGCAGCTCCAGTGACTGCTGTGTGTATGAAGACTCAATCATTCATCATTCCTCAGAAAGATGCCTATTACCCACTGCCACCATGCTCTGGCGAGCACGATTGTCTTGGCTAAAGTTGTACCTTACCCTCCTTCTCTTGACTTTCAGAACAGCTCATTGTCTGCCTTCTATTGCTTCTCTCTAAGGACGGAGTCTCCAGTGGTCTTGTTTGTACTCCAAGGTCTTGCCTTTTGGCACAGTTGATTGATGCAAGGGTGGATGCCTACGCTGGGACAATTCTATTCTTTTTCGCAGGAATTACAAAATCAGGATGGATAGCTAGGGAGGAGCAACTGAGTGTTGTTAACAGCCACCCTCCAGATCAGGGTTTCTCAACCCTGACAGTTTGACCTTTTAGGCTGGACAGTTTGTTGTGGGCGCTGTCCCATGTGTGCATTATAGGATATTTAGCTGTATCCCTGGCTTCTACCTGCTAGATGTTAGTAGCACTCCCTCTGTACCCCTCTCTCCCCATCTGCCACAGTGTGACAATCAAAAATGTATAGAAAAAAGTGTGGTCTAAGAACTGACAGCGTCACCATCACCTGGGAGCTACTTAGACATAGAAAATGTTGACTCTCACATCAGAACCAATGACTCAGAATCTGGTGGTAGAGTACGAGAGGATGTATTTCACAAGGTTTGCAATGACTTTTATGCTTGTTAAAGTTGAGAACCACTGCTCCACACTTTACTATCCCAAGTGTGGTTGGAGTATCCACAGCCTCGGATCACATCAGAGTTTGTTAGCAATACAGAATCTTAGGCCCACCTCAGACCCAAGTTCAGCATCACCTGGGAACTTGCTATAAATGCAGATCATTTCTAACTGATCTTTATGTATATTAGAAACTATGGGATTGAAGTCCGACAGTCTGTTTTAATAAGCCTTCCTGGTGATTTTGATATAGGTACCTTCAACAATGGCTGCCGATTGGAGTCACCTCTGGGATTTTAAAGAATATTAATACTTGGATCGTATTCCAAAAGATTCTGATTTGAACTCATTTAGAGAATTTTATAATTCTCATGTAATTATAATGTGCAGGAAAACTCAAGAACCACCAACAAAGACAGGGTCTTTGAACATGACTATAAAGGTCTCTGGAGTTTCCATGGTTTATTCATATCTCAGATCTTCATTGCTTAACCCCTATTTTAGTTTGGGGGCCACTCCTATACCCTTCCAATAATGTTTTCAATTAAGCTAGCCAGAACCCGTTTCTCTTGCTTTCAACCCTAATAACCTCAACCCAAATAGCCATCCTACAGGGGAGAGATCAGGAAATATATAAAGCCAGGTTTGGAATTGGTCCTTGGAGTGAGTGTGTGTGGGAGCACACCAGCATATTCTGGAATGGAAAACTAGAAGCCTTTGATACACAGTCAACCATGAGGGACACGGTTCAAAAAAATCTCTTCTGCCTGTAGCCACTGGGCAAAAGTTTGCAGCTAGAAGTCATTAGTTGTAATACTCAAAGGAGCTGAGGGATTGGTGCACTGGCTTGGACAAGGAGGTTTGGGTAAGCCATCAACAGTAGCTTCTATATGGGTTCATTATACTGATGATGTTAAAGTGATGGGCCTAAGAGAATAGGAAATGTGGGATACAACAGATGTTTGGATTCCAGGGCTAGGAAGTAATGCCTACAACATATCTGGAGTTTGATACTTTGACATTTCTATGGCATTATGGTTTAGAGTATTCTGGGATATTAATTCTATGTTATTTATTTATTTATTTTTAAATGTGTTTTTTTTTTTTAATTTTTGAGAGAGAGAGAGTGTGTGAGCAGGGGAAAGAGCCAGAGAGAGAGGGAGATGCAGAATCTGAAGCAGTCTCCATGCTCTGAGCTGTCAGCACAGAGCCCTTCATGGGACTCAAATTCATAATCCTATGGTTTGAGCCAAACTAATCCCATGACCTGAGCCAAAGTCAGATGCTTAACTGACTGAGCCACCCAGAGCACCCCCAGGATATTATTTTTTAAGTAATGGACAAGTGTATATATCTGGTGTCTTCTACCATGGGGAAGGAGGCACAGCACAGGGCATCATAGTCCTCTACAATTCTGAAGACAGTTTGTATCATATTTGAAAGAAGCATGTTGTGTATTGTCTCTGACCTCTTTATTTGTTATTTGAGTCAGCTTGTAGGTTTTACTGTGTAACAAAAGCCTTGAGAATCTGAAAGGCTTGCAAAAATAAGCATTTACTTTTCCTTTACTTGAATCACACATTGCCATGACAGCTGTCCTATAGGCAGCCAGGAAGACTCAAGTCTGATCTATGGGTCTTTTCATTTTAGGCCCAAAGCTACTTGTGAGTACCACCTACTTGTGCTGTTCTCTGGGTGAAGGACGAGGCCACAAGAGAACAATTCATACACGTCACATCTTAAAGTCTCTTTTAAGAACTGGAATACTGTCATATCCACCCATATTCCATGGATCAAAGCAAGTCATATGGTGGTGAAACCCACAGTGTGTGAGGCCAGGAAACATCTAGAGTAAAACATTGCAAGAAAAGAGAGAGAAAGAATTATAAATTTATCTGAAAATTTCCCAGACCAAGAGATTTGGCTCTTTCATAGCAAAGTTCATGTTGTTTTTTACTCAACCCTAATTACCCAGCAGTTCCAAAAGTACCATTTGGACACCAGGATGCACAATGGAGTCTGTGATGAGTACTATTGAGACAATCCAGTCATGATCTCTAGAGTTTGAGAGCAGAGCCATGTTTTTCCTAGGTAACTCCTCCTTTTTAGAAAGAGCTTCCAGATTTTAAAGGGACTCTGGCAAAGACAGAATCCCTGCTCTCAGACAACTACAGGCTTTGAACTCTTCATAAGCAATTAATGGTATTTGATATACTTAGCTTGAAACCTGAGTATAGCTGGTAATATTTCATCATCAAATCAGATACCAAAGGCACAAATCATTTGCACAATCAGGTTGCACACATTCCCATTGTTTACATTGCCGTGAGTTCCTCATTCCATACCTATAGATAGTTTCATGGGTAGTTTCCCATAACCACATGGCTAAAGATAAAACACTTGTACTTGGCTGTCTGTAGAATACTGATATGAATTGGAAGTATCCTGTTGTATAACAGCTCCAGATAGGAGTGGTCCTGGAAGATGGTGAAGAAAATTAAACCTCCCTCTGGTCAGAAAACCAAGCAGAGCAATTTGCTATTTACTTTGCCTACAAGGAGATTTGGCTTAAAATTAAGATCTGTATTGGTTTCTAGGCAATTGTTTTTGTGTGACCCTTGTTGGGAAAGAGCAAGATTAGGATATTGTTGACAAGGTAGTTAAGGAATGGTTTGACTGAATCTCACAGAATGAGCTTGGAGTGTGACACCATTTGTATCTCATGTATACCTTTCAGAGACTTTCACTGTGGAAGAGACTCTTAGTAATTAGGTAGACAGGATGGGCTATAGATAACAGTCATTTTCCTTTATTAGCCACTGCAGGTTTTAATCAGCTGTCTTATGAATAAAGTAGACATGGTGGCAGAGATAGATGCTATACTTGCTTAGGTTTAACTTCATAAATTTCTCCTCACTAGATCTGACTTGCCCAACTAGGATCATTGCTGAGTGACCAGTTTTTCAAGCAATGGCTTTGAATTCTGAACCATAATCTGGCACCAAACCTCAAGGGTGCTTTCTGGATACCCAGTAATTAGATCAACTAAACTGGGCACCTTTCATCAGTGAGTAAATCAGAGGTTGTTTTTTTTTTTCTCTTCTCTTCTCTTCTCTTCTCTTCTCTTCTCTTCTCTTCTCTTCTCTTCTCTCCTCTCCTCTCCTCTCCTCTCCTCTCCTCTCCTCTCCTCTCTCCTCTCTCTTCTCTCTCCTCCCCTCTCCTCTCCTCCCTCCCTCCCCTCCCTTCTCCTCTCCCCTCCCCTCCCCTCCCCTCCTCTCCCCTCTCCCTCCCCCTCCCTCCCCCTCTCCCTTCCCTTCCCTTCCTTCCCTTCCCTTTCCTTTCCTTTCCTTTCCTTTCCTTTCCTTTCCTTTCCTTTCCTTTCCTTCCTCTTTCCTTTCCTTCTCTTTCTCTCTCTCTCTTTCTTTTTTTCTTTTTCTTTTACTATATGAATAGATATGCATGCTCTGGACTTATATTTCTTTTTCTTCCCTTTATACCTACACTCATCTTCTTTGAGTTTATTGAAGGTTATATACTCTGTCAGAGTAAACATGTGACCTCTAAATTCACAGCAAAGGTAGTAAGCAATGGGATGATACCCAAGGGATTACTGGACACTATCATATGCCCTTCAGAAAACAATGGCCTTACAGGATGATTCAATGACCTAATAAAAACCCAGCTGTGACATGAGCTGGCAGTTGCCACTTTGCAATGTTAGGGTGCTATTTTGTATGGTGCACTATGTGGTCTATATCTGTTATTGGCAGATTTGTAGAGAAAAACTCCAAGACACTCTTGGAACATCTTTATTTTTTTTTCTTTCTGAGAGTAACTTACTCAAACTTTTCTTCACTTTTATGAAATAAGGTAGTACATGTCCAACAAGCCACCTTCCCCTTTTTTTGCCTTAGTTTGTCACTTGGTTACAGTTGCTTGAAACTAAGAATTCTTTTTTAAAAAAATACAATTTATTGTCAAATTAGCTAATATACAGTGTATACAGTGTGGCCTTGGCTTTGGAAGTAGACTCCCATGATATGTCGGCTTACATACAACCTCCAGCGCTCCAACGAGTGCCATCTTCAGTGCCAATCACTCATTTTCCTCTCTCCCCACCCCCTCATCAACCCTCAGTTTGTTCTCTGTGTTTAAGAGTCTCTTATGGTTTGCTTCCCTCTCTGTTTGAAACTATTTTTTCCACTACCCTTCTCCCATGGTCTTCTATTAAGTTTCTCAAATTCCACATATGAGTGAAAACATGATATCTGTCTTTCTCTGACTTACTTCACTTAGTTCTATCCATGTTGTAAATGCAAACAAGGATTCTTAATGAAGACACACCCTACTACTAAAGTGTGTTTCTTCTTCTTCTTTTAAATAGCTATAAGAGAAGCCATGATGATCATTTTCACTGAAACAAATAAAATAGTTGACAATTGTTCAAAAATATGGTGGACATTTTAGTTGTACACCCAGTATCATTCTCCTTTATTTCTAAAAGAAATCCTGATGTTCTTTAAGAAAACAAGGTACCCAGCTTTAAAACATGAATTGCCCAGCCTCTTCTGCTGCTGGGGATGACTAAAGAGAAACAGCTCTGGTAATGTAAGTAGATGCTGCTTTCAGGAAAGCCTTTGAAAGGGAACAAATGTCTTTCACCTTTTGCCCTTTGCATTTCCTTCTTTTTTCCTGCCTAGAATGCTGAGTGAGTTGAAGTTGGAACAGCTATCTTGTATCCATGTATTAACAATGTAAAGCAAAGCCTCCTGCTGAGGACAGGGCAGAAGATAGGAGTTAAGCCACTGATGTCATTGTGAAGTCCTTGGACTAGCCACAGATTGTCAACCTCTGAATGTACTTTAATGAGGGAAGAACTGAAACCTTTTTGATTAAACCACTGTATTTTGGATTTTTCTGTTACATTTAAACAAAGGCAACATTGGATTGGCACACATAGTTTCCCTTTTTGAGTTTCAGGACCAAACAAAAACCTTTCTATTTCCATATAGACGACAAAGCAATGCAGATGATTTGAGGCTGTTGAAAGAACAATTTATAGCCATTTCTTTTTCTTTTTTAGAGATTGAAATAACTAATAAGTTTTGTTAAGATTGCTATGATTTTAGCTGACAAAAAGAACATAGATGAGGAATTTAGGACAAAGTAAGTTTTGATGTGACAATTTCAGGCACATTTGTTAATATTCAATTTATTTCCTAAACACACAAATTACCTTATTTTTTAAAAAGTACCATTGTTTTCATGCTACCGTTAAATTCTACCATCACCAGGAAATGTGTTCTTCCCTTTAGTGGTGCTGATGGGTTTGTGTTTTGCTTTCGACTCTGCAGAACTCTCTCCAGATTTCCTTGAGGAATCTTCACATTTGCCTCAGTAAGCAGCCCATTGTGTACATTTTTTTCCATGGCTAACGCAAGGTTCTTGTCTTTGGCTTCTCTGGTTGTCTTTCTTACTAAATAATCTTTGAGGTTTTATACATGACCATCTGTGGGTTTCCCATTTTAGTTGTGCAAAATTTTATGTCAGTGTATCTACCATGCCAAAGCACAGGAATGTAAGAGCCCTAGAATTGAACACTGAAATGTCTAGGCCAAAATCTAGACAGAAATTTGAGAATCACAGTATCCCAGAGCTGGAGGAGATCTTCAAGATCATGTCACTTAAGCCCTGATGTCAAAGATGCCTAGACAAAGACTGAGAAGGTGAGAGGACCTACCCTACTCTATAAATAGAATCAGGAACAACAGAGCCCTAATTTCTGATGTAGAGTTCTTTCTAGGGCTTTACACCTCTTTCTCTGTTCAGGTTGAGAAACCTCATACTTGATTTCTCTTTGAACTTCCTTCCACGTAACCATTCACTACTTTTCCTACTTCTTTTGAACCTTTCTTCCTTACAGCAGAAACGATTCATATCTAGTTGTTCAGTCATAAGGTACTTTCTTTGCATGTGTCTGAAGTTGCTAACTAGAAGTCAGTCACTGGCCAACACTGTGTTACCCCCCTTCTGAGGCCATATTCTGGGGGCTTCTTTTGTAGTGACAACTCAGAGCTTTCCATATACACCCAGTGCTCATCCCCACAAGTGCCCTCCTCCATGCCCATCACCCCCCTTCCTCTCTCCCTGACCCCTATCAGCCCTCAGTTTGTTCTCAGTATTCAAGATCTCTCATGGTTTGCCTCCCTCCCTCTTCCCAACTATTTTTTCCCCTTCTCCTCCCCCATGGTCCTCTGTTAAGTTTCTCCTGATCCACTTATAATTGAAAACATATGGTATCTGTCTTTCTCTGCCTGACTTATTTCACTTAGCGTAATACCCTCGAGTTCCATCCATGTTGCTACACATGGCCAGATTTCATTCTTTTTCATTGCCATATAGTATTACATTGTATAGACAAACCACGTCTTCTTGACCCATTCTTCCGTTGATGGGCATTTACGCTCTTTCCATGTTTTGGCTATTGTTGAGAGTGCTGCTATGAACATTGGGGTACATGTGCCCCTATGCATCAGCACTCCTATATCCCTTGGGTAAATTCCTAGCAGTGCTGCTGCTGGGTCCTAGGGGAGTTCTATTGTTAATTTTTTGAGGAACCTTCACACTGTTTTCCAGAGGGTTTGCACCAGCTTACATTCCCACCAACAGTGTAGGAGGGTGCCCATTTCTCCACATCCTCGCCAGCATCTACAGTCTCCTGATTTGTTCATTTTAGCCACTCTGACTGGCGTGTCCCATCTCAGGATCCTTAACTTAATCACATTTGCAAAGTCATTTTGGCCACATAGGTAATATTCAAAGGTTTCAGAGATTAGACCCTGGATGTCTTTGGGGACCATTATTCAGGTTACCGTAACCATCCTCTCCCTCTTTGACCTTATTTGGCCATTTGTTTGCATTGGATACTGACATCTACATACACCTGAACACAGTGTACAACTCAAGATTAATGTCCCTACATAGGCCAATCAAAGTATTTGCCTGCATTTTAAAATTTGTTCTGGGAAAGATAATTCTGTTGTGCTTTTATGCCATCGGAACAGAGGAAATGTTACCAGCTGAGATAGAGCATGGGCGAGAGCAAACTGAGAACAACTGAAGAACACTCAGGAGACATGGAATGGGGAGCCCTGCCAAGGTCCTGCTTCCATTCATGAACTCCATCTGAGTCTCTGCCCTTACTGTGGTCTGCTGGTTAACCCTTTCTGGATTTCTGTGAGATGCCTTTATCTCTGAACTACAAATTATTTTCTTTCCTGCGAGTCCCCTTTTGCCACTCTCAACCAAGAGTCTTAACATTTGCAAGATTATAAAGACAGAGAGAGAGAGAATGTGGCTGTTCATGAGGTAGAGAATGCAAGACCTATAGGCAAGAATCTGAATTTGATTCTCTTGATATTGGGCAGCAGGAGGGTATTGACTGAGACTGGAGACAGAGCTACCAGGATGTTCTGTTGGTATAATATTCTGGTTACGGTAGCTAGATTTCAAATGTGTAGGTGCTGAGTGGTGAAAGGAGGTAATATGTGCAACCAAAGAGTAGGGAGGGAGGTATTTGTGGCCTTAACGGAATAGTTCTTTTGATTCCCTGAAGCACTATTACTTAATCTCTTGAATATTCTATAGTGGAAGGTGTTCAAGCCAAAGGACAGGCATTTTATTAGAGAAAGGCTATTAAAGTGAAGGAAGAGGAGGACATGGTGAAGGTCCTAGCCCTCTTGAAAGTCTGTAATCCTGGATAACATCTTTGGAGTCATTTCAAAGACTTTATTTAGATCACGGAAAAGCAGCCTTCTCAGGTCATATAGCAGGCCTTCCTTGCTCCTCACTTCCTGGAAATGGCCCCAAATTAAGCTGCTATTAATGATCTTTTAGCTGGCAGGGGACAGCCAGCCAGAAGGAAAAATGAGGAAGAGGCGCCTGGGAAAAGTGGGCTGATCAAGGAGTTTCCCCCCAGATGAGCTGTGCCACTCCCAGTCTTCTCCTATGTCTGAAGTACAGGGATTAAAACCTATGCTTTTTTTGAGCTTCATGAATAGAAATCAAGTTTTCTTTATTATATGCTGTATTATATAATTATTATAATGCTAATATATACTATATTATAATAGTATAGCTACTATAACACATATAGTCTTGCATTTTAGTGGAATTTGAGAGACTCCTAAATTCAAGAGGAAAACGTAGGTGGGACACACAATGTAAAGTCTGGGAGGAGAGATGCCCTACCAGGTAGTGCTACGACACCCTTATAAGTCCCTGAACAACCTGATTTATCAGTCCCTCTAACTAGCCAGGCTTCTCAAGAGGCAATCAACAATTCCCACCTAATGTAGAATGAATGAATCATGGTATCTAAAACATTGGAAAAATAAAAAGGATTCTCTCTCTTATGGAACAAAAGGATTGGAGATGATATAGTCCTTTCCAGAAACAGAGGTGGGTGGGGAGTTGAGAGAGAGAGTCAAGGGGCCGGGGTACGTACACATGGCAGTGAGGATGCTGGATCCTGCTGAGGCATAGGTGAGGGAAGAAGCTATGACGGACTTCAGAAAAAGGTGAAAAGTCTCCGAAGGAAATGGAATAACAGCATAATACATTCTCTCCTGGAAGAGATAATTCCTCTCAAGTCATTGTGCCCATTTGCCTCCTGTGAAGGATGGGGACTGCTCATTGCTAGGGCTGTATTATAAATGTTAGCTCGACTGACATGACACCTCTTAATAAGGGGTGAGTCCTTCATGTATTTTTGATGGTGTGCCGGTGAAACAATCCCTCTCAGTTAAGCAGGGAAATAGTGCAAGAGTAAATTGTCAATGACAACATCAGAGTCTTCACTCGACTTCAGGGATTAATGAACAACAGCCTGGCCAGGCCCCGACATGGCTTTAGGCACCTTAAAAAAAAAAAAAAAAGCAACCAAATTAAAGCCATATATATGAGGAAGGGAAGCCTCTTACCCCAGCAGGGAGATACCTTTGATTAAAGCTCAGTCTGACCTTCCTGCTTCATCTCCACGGAAACTGAGACACGTTTCCTAAATGGCAGGACTTTGAAGAATTATAATGAGCAGGGACCACGATGCTTTGGGTAATATTTCCATCCTCATTCCTGGAGTAGACAAAGGTGAAATTCAGGGAGGGTCTCTGTTATTTGTTATCAAAAGAACAATGCAGTTCTCTTCCCTCTGTTTCTTTTGTGCAAAGGCAGGATTATCTGTGGAACAAGTAATTCATTCCTGGACACTTCAGATTGCTTTTCTGCACGGCTGAATTCTTAGGTTATTAGTGTTTAGTGGATGCCAATAGTTTGATGGGAAATTTTCTATTTGGAGGGTGATATGTATTAGTAAAGAATTAACTCTGGGAAAGCAACTTGCTTCAGAGACTTTAAAACAAAAACAAAACCCAGTCAAACAAACCTGTTTCATAGTTAATGAGGGTAAAATAAAACAGAATTTTCTTTTAAATTCTGTGATGTTTTATTAAATTACACTTACTTAAATTGCAAAATGCCCAAGTAGTTTATGTGGTTAATATGACTTTCACATGAATGGTGTGGGATTAAAACAGTTTCTGCCAACTTGGAAAATACATCTACCGCAGCATTGTCTTCCTCTGAATTAAAATAAAAAATTAATAAAAACTGGATTCCTACATTATTAATACCCTCCATTTAACTATATTTTCTATAACTATATGAACCATAGTACCTAGCACCTTTTTGGCACTTAGAAGACTAAAGCATTGTACTATAATATTTATATTAGAAGCAAGGTCCTGATGAAATTGTACTGATATTTTTTAAGCTTGAGAAACATACCCCATTCATCATATTTTTACGTTAAGGAGTCTAAGTTGCTATAAGATTTTGGTGAATATATACTCACCAAAGAGAGAAGGGTAGATTTTTCTGAAAGTCAACAAATGTTTATTAAAAAGGAAAATTCTGTCAGCTTGTGTAGAACGAAATTCCATGATCTCAAACAGCTTCTCCACTGTCACCACTGTCATTTAACACGCTTTTTATGCGGTGTCAGGCTTGTGTCCCTGAAAATGGCGAGCATGTATCCAATAAAATCTCACCTGTGCCTGTATAGGGAAAGAGTGTATTAGGTTCACATCAGCGTTCCCAGATGAAACCAAACACGTTTATGTTTAGCAGCGGTCCGTCTGCTAGGAGGAAAAAAAAAAGAATCTTGACTGGAGAAGAGAATGGAAGCAAAACCTAGTCCAGGCTCTATTCAAAAATGAGGACATGCTGCCCTCTTGTGGAAACTGTAGTGCTAACATGTGCAGCCTGGATTGAGGGCTTTTTATTTTCCTGCCACTTCATTTGACTCCCAAAACAACACTCGAATATTTCTAGTGACATCATATATTATATTTATTCCTGCACTTACCCTACTGATGCAGGAGTTCAAATCTAGTCCCAAAGACTAGGCTCAACAGTTGTTTTGTTTATGAATAAATAAATAAATAAATAAATAAATAATTGATGTTCCTTCCCCTGAAAGAGAATAAGCGTCTATTTCCTTCAGCTGCCTTGTCTTTCTCCTCCTCACTGTCCTCACTAATCATATCATGAATAGGCTTTGCAGCTTTCTATGTAAAGTTAACTGGAGAAATCTGGGCATTTCAAGCTTTTTTTCCTTTTTTTTTTGAATAAAAGATAATTCATATACAAACCTTGCATAAATGGTAAGTGAAAGCTAAGGAAAATATTAGCACCAAGCTGAAGAGATGGAAAAAAATGAAATGAAAGAGTTTATCCCCCACCGCTCCCCAATTGTTCTGTTCAACTGTCCTTTCTCACCTCAGCCCTTGGCACACTGATTTCCCTTTCACTCACGAAGACCATCTTATCTCTACTTCACTGAAAAAGTAGAAGACAGTATATTCATCTGTCTTATAGTTATTATTTCCCTCCTTCCCAGACCAATACATCAGGGTCCATAGTTTGAACTTTTCCACTAACTGCTGGCATTGCCCTGCCCCCAGGCTTGGCTAATGTTTTCATCTTTTGTAAAATACACTTCTCCTAAGATGTGTTTGTATTTTGAAATTCTGCCCCTCTACTGACCCTTTCCCAGTACTACTTACGAACATAGACGTATATCTTCCACATTACAAATGGAAACAGAAATAAGAACCCATGAACAAAGCGGTACAAACCACATCTGCCCCAAATCCCATTCTGTCCTTTCTGTCTGATCCCACTTCTTTGAATTTTGCTAAAAGAAGAGTCTACACTGTCTTACTTCTTTATTGTCTACTCATTGCTCAATCTGCCTGCCCACTACCTTCTCAGAGATTACCATGCTATTGGCTCTTCTGTGGAAAGAGGAGCCGGCCATTTTCTCACTACTAAGTAGCTCAGCATCTTCTCAAGTTCATTCTCTAAACCACTAGCTCTTTGTATCCATGAAAGATTTGAGTGATTCAGTAAGTTTTGTAAGTGCTGCCTGCTACTGGCCTTCACAGACTCAGAGTGCAGGTAACACACCTGAAGCTCTAAGGAATCCATGGCGACAAAGTCAGGTTAGTTTAATTCAACATAAGAGTTTCCTCAACCTACCTAACTGAAAATCCTTTTTTGAGGATTTTTTAGACACTATTTTGAGACACTATTCTTTTTTTATATTCATGAAATATCCCTGTTTTACTGTTAAGAATTGCAGACAAATATTGTGCTGCTGAATTCTGGAAGGGGTAGACTAAAGGATTAGTATTGTGTAGAAGAGTGAGATAGAGCCACTATCCTTGACCCAGAAAATGAATGCCACTAGGTGATTTCTAGTGAGGCTTTGCACTAGCAGTTTAGTCTCAGTTAGTGATGATTTTAGTGGAAGGCTAAAGACCAATTATCAGAGACTCAGAAATATTTCTTTGTCCAAGTAGGTTAGTGTTGTTGATAAGTTCATCTGTGACATTCTTGAAATAACCAGAGACTTAATCCCATTCCCAAACCAGCACTGAAAAGAGTAAGGATCCAGGGGGAAAGCATAGAAGCCACATCAACAGCGACCTGCAATCTGAAGGCTGACGACAGTGTAGAGCATTGTTGCACATCCTCTCTCTTCTGGGGGGAGAAGTTACCCAATTTGAAGGCCTTGTAGGGCTGAACTTTTGCTTCTAGTTTTTACTGCAGCCAAAAGGAATCAATGAAACTGTTGGGGGTTCAAAAATGGCTAATTTAAATTCAAAGTAATCTTCTTTGGAATAGAGGTGAATCATTCAATTAGCATAAATTAAGGTGGTATCTTGGGAAGGGAGGAGAGATGAAGGTATATGATCAATCTGCCATCCTGAATTGCGGATTTGTGTCTTTGTTTCTGTGTGTTTTGTTTGTGTCTTTGTGTGTCCCTGATTTTACTTGCCAAGTGTGGGAACCATCACCAAGTGAAGATGAATGATTCCAAAGCCAGAGAAAGATGGCTATTGCAAGGGCACACTGGAATCTGGTCCACCCATTGATGGGACTGGTCCAGTGAGGACGTGATTACATGATAAACACTGTGACGGGACATTGCTGGCACAATTCAGACCCATGACACGAGCATGGCCAAACATCGGCACCTTCACAGCAGCTAGTGCAGACTGCTGAGATGTGGAAACTAACCAAGCGATAATCGTTGTTGATTCTGACTGGATACCCTGTCACTAAGCACAGTGATGGCCCTTTGGAACTTCTCCACACAGTCTGGATGGAAGGCCAGGGTCATCTTTGCTGCACTATAAACCACCTTACATTCCCATTTTATTAGCTATATCTCTCCTTCCAGCGAATGTGCTCAAGAATTAAACTGCTTTTCCACCTAGATTGTAGGATACCAGACAAGATACCCCTTAAGAGGGGAATTGCCCTTTTGGGGTCACCAAACGGAATGTGCACAGTACAGTCTACTTTTTAGCTTTGGAATCCAAATGCCTTTAAGAGAAGTGGTCCCTGGATTCCAGCCACAGTTAAATCTGGGAACTGTCTTGGCTGTCATTAGAATCACGATCTATGCCAATACAATGGCATTTTTTTATTATGCTCCAATTTATCTTTCTAATTTTATTTCTTTTTGTTCTTTTTGTGTGTTCTTGTTTTAGAACTTGGGCACATACTGTTCACACCTTTTCTGGAATGCTTGTCCTTCACTTCCTCTTCCTTGATGGTTGCAGTCTCCTCCAGCACAGCTCTTTCTCTGGTTAGACATTCTTTGTTCATTTACCAGCATCATATATATATATATATATATATATATATGTATATATATATATATATATACATACACACATGATATTATTTATAATTTATATATTATTATATTATTTATAATATGCCACAGAAGCAGGGATTTTTAAACTAAAATTGTTTATTTTAAATTAGGAAGTAGACACACTTATCACCCTGAACCACTCACTGCTTCCTCTGACCAGTTCACAATTTATGAACCATCTCTTGTGCCCAATATCACAGCCCAAGTCCTATGCATCCTTCAAGGTTTGCTCAGTGTCACTTCACTCACAGAATGTCTATTGTTTCTTCCCAGCTACAAATAATGCCACCTGTCTGGCCTTCTAGAACTTTTACAAACATAACCCCTTCTAAGTGATATGTATACTTATTTATCCCTATTACTGGACTGTAAGTGGCTTAAAGAGAAGACATATTTCTCTTTTTAGATGTTTGTTTCTTTTTGAGAGAGACAGAGAGAGAGAGCAGAGACAGGGAGAGAGAATCCCCAGAGAGAGGCCTTCTGTGGGGTTTGAAGCCGTGGACCATAAGATCATGACCTGAGTCAAAATCAAGAGTCTGATGCTTAACCGACTGGGCCACCCAGGCACCCTGGGAAGACATATATCTTATTAGATGTTATGATACTTGAGGCTGAACATACTGCTTTTCATATAGTATGTGTAAAGTAGACCAGAGCTTAAAGCCACGGGCTTTGCAGTCAGATGACCCTGGATTGGGTATTTGACTGCTCCACTTCACATGTGGTAAAGAGCTTTGTGTATGTCACACCCCTTTGTTATGGGCCCTGGGTTCCAACTCTGCATTCATGATACGTGGTGTCACAGCCCACCATTACTCCATGTCAGCCCTTCCCCTTCTCACACCACTTCTCCCCTTTTACTGGGTAATAGTTCTGGAGGGCATTATCGTAACTTTTCCCTTTTAACCCAACTGAGTGTCTAGGGTATAGTAGAAATTCAATAAATATTTATAAAAGAAATGAAACAGTAATCGTGAGATCTGAACTTTTAACAAATGAGTATGTTTACCCTCTAAATAGCTATTTGCTAAGCCAAAGTACAGTGATGGTGGATATTGGAAAATGTCAGCCTAGGAGTAGTGTGTTCTCTGCTACATCACACAGAGAAACCGCAGCAGGGTCATGGTGAGAGATCGATCACAAGATGCTTAGGAAAGGAGTCCTCACTCAGTTACTGACTCACTGGGTGACCTAATAAGTAATGCTCTCTTTGGGGCTGGATGGGGGTACAGTTAATCACTAGTAGAAGATTGTGGAATGCATATATTTTAGTGTCACTTAAAGTCTGGATTGCACAGTGCCTGCACAGAGACAGCCACATGTGTTTGCTGAATGAAAGATAAATGAATGGATTGTTATTACTAAGAACAAAGATAATGTTATTAGGATAACCATTGATAGCAAAGAATTATTTTTTTATCGGCATATCTGTGATTCATACTTGAAGACATTCCAGCATTATTTCTCCCAGGTTGCTTAGTTACCACTCTTCCTTTGTGGAATATATGTGTTTTTTTTTTTAAATTATAATCAAAGAAAGCAAGGTATGAAAGGGAGTGAACTACATCCTGAAATTATACACTTAATAAAAATAGAGATTTATCACTTTTATTTCTCCTTATATTTCTCAGCTGTGGTTATTCAATATTTCCCCCTTGCTTGTTTATATTCGTTCATTTTAACATTTTCAACCTTATTTTACCTTCTCACGGTCTTTTTTCTTAGTCTTTTGGTTATTGTTCAGAAATGACTCAATTTGTTACTTGTAGCATCCCACGTCTGCCATCTTGTGGAATAAAGTGGTAAGCACAACTTTTAATAGCGATCCTTGAAAAAGTCTAATCTGTGGCGGTGTTGCTTGGAATAGAAATTACTCCTTTCATCAGACTTCAAAGCAATGCCTAGGCTTCAATTTGTAAAATTTGTGTAGTGAAACTAAAAGTTCCATTTAATTGTCTAAAATGGTTGCTGGATATATAACTATTTTGTTTTATTAAATTTTGCAGAGCCTCTGAAGAGTTGAGCAACCAACAGAGGTAGATCTATTATATTTGCTGAGAACAGTGAGATGGTGACAATAATGATGGGAAGGATTTTAGAAGAAAGGTTGAAATTAAGAGCAGGTGTCTTTTCTGGGGACCATCAAAGATCACAGCCATTTTGTCCTAGGGAAAGAAAATTAGAAAAAAATATGTCATTAACCTTCTTACAGTAACTGTATGCCATGGAAATTTTTAGGCTGTTACCAACACTTCAAAAGACAAAGGGAGCATATAGCTGTTATATGGAGCAATATTGTATCAAATGATTTTACTTACATCATTCATTCATATTTTTCTTTATAGATGAGTGAAGATGTATTTATTTTTATCTATTCGTGACTTTTAAAATATTTTCCCTATAAAAACAGCACAGTTTCATTATACCTAATTTTTAAAATTCAGAAATATTAATAAGAGAAATAAAGAATAAAAAAGACACCTGTAACTTTGCTCTTCAGGAACAACCACTTTTTAAAACTATGGTTACTTATTTAATTCTGAGAGAGAAAGAGAGAAGAGAGAGAGACCATGAGCAGGGGAGGGGCACAGAGAGAATCCCAAGCAGGTTCTGTGCTGTCAGTGCAGATCCCGATGTGGGGCTTGATCCCATGGACCATGAGAATCAAGAGGTGATGGCTCAACTGAATGATCCACCCCGGAGCCCTCAGGCATAACCACTTTTTATCATTTTGATGTATTTTCTTTCAGCTTTTGTAATTTCATACATGTAATATATTTATAATTTTTCTTTGATAAAATTTTAATGAATACATTCTAATTTTCTTAATTAACATTACAAGATGAACATGCAATTCAAGAATACAATTTTTAATGTCTGTAAAATATTTTTGATATATATGCATAAAAGTTATTTAACCAACTCTAATTATTAATATTATAGGTTTTTTTCAAAATATTTTGCTCTTAGAAATACTGCCACCTTGATCTAACATGTACATATTGGTGAGAATTTATTTTCTGAGGACAAATTCTCTTGAAGTTTAAGGGTTCAAGATTATGAAACATTTTTAGGCTTTTGATTTAGATAACAAAGTTACTTTCACAGTTATAATAATTTTGTTTAAGCTAATGTTGTATCAGAGGATCCTTTCATTTCACCCTTAACAACGTTATTTTTATTTCACTAAGTAAAGATATAAAGACTATCTTATTGAATAATTATTTGCATTTCTTTGATTATTAAACACACTGGATTCTTTTACATTTACCAGAAATCACACAATTATTGTTACTCTGTTTCCTCTTATGGCATTTTTCTTGTTGATTTGTTAGAGCTGTTTATAAAGTTAGGCTGTTAATCAGTTTTCATCATATATGCTGCCAACCATTCCTTCAGTTTGTTGCATGTGGGCTTTTTGATTTGTGAACTTTTAATTTTTTTGTGTGTAGTGAAATTCACCAGTCTTTTCCTTCACACTCCATTTTCAGCTTTTATGTTCAGAAATGTCCCTTTCATTTTCTACCTTCATCTCTATCTTTTGCTTATGCTTTCCCATTTCAATTTCATAGAGGCCATGCCTCTTTACATCTTTTTGAAGATATCTTTTAGAAATAAAAATCATTTTCTTTTGTTTTTTTTTTTGTTGTTGTTAGCCATTTCCCAATATGATATTTCCTTGTAGTCTTTGGGATTAATAAAGTACCACCTTCTATAGGTCATAATTAGTGAAAATTTCTCCCTAATTATAGAAAAGTTTTTATTATTAAAGTTAATTTTCAGTAATGTTACAAGGGTTTTTCTTTCTTTTTTTAATTAAAATTTTAATAGGACACTGGGAGACTCTGGGGCACGAATTCCTTGCCATCCTAAACCATACATCTCTTTTATATCTTTTATTGAGTAAGGATTAGGAAACAAGGAGAGATGAGTGAAGGCTGGGAGTCATGGAAATTAAGGTAATCCTAAATGACACTGACAAATTCATGTCTGATGCTGATGACACAGAGATACTTGCCTCCTTTCTGGGATTGTGGGTCAGGTTAATTCCTTTAATAAAAAATATGGAGTTCCGAGGAAATTTAGACAGTCTGAATGACTGGTATTTTTATCCTAAAACATTTCTCCCACCTACACGCTGCTCAGCAATTATTGAACTGCGGCATCTCATTTTTCTTCAACCCCCACTTAGTAAAGTGACAAGTAAATGAAATTGGGCAGTGTGACATTTCAAGCCATAGTGTGCCCTTTCTTTTTTGTCCATTTGATAACCTGATTTTTTTACCCTTTTGCGGTAGGAAGTCACCTTGAATAGCATTACAACGTGGCACGCTTTGTGGTTTTATATCCTCATTCAAAATGAAGGCAAATGAAGGTAACGCCCATCAGTTATTTATTTTTTTTTTGTTGCCTCCCTTTTCTCTTCTTCCCTCCTCCAGTTTCTCCTATAACATGACAATCTAAAGTTTAAATGCATCTAAATAAATGGTGCTGGAAAACTGGACAGCTACATGCAAAATAAAGAAACTGAATCACTTCTCTTACACCATGCACAAAAATAAACTCAAAATGGATCCAAGACCTAAATGTGAGATCTGAAACCATAAAACCCCTAAAGGAAAACAGAGGCAGTAAACTCTTAGATATCAGCCGTAACAACACTTTTTCTGGATTTTTCTCAGGCAAGGAAAACAAAAGAAAAAGAAACCATTGGTACGACACCAACCTACGAAGCTCTGCACAGCAAAGCCAACTGTCAACAAAATGAAAAAGCAACCTACTGAATGGAAGAAGATATTTGCAAATGATACCTCCAATAAGGGGTTAATGTCCAAAATATACAAAGAGCTCATACATCAAAACACCAAATAATCCGATTAAGAAATTGGCAGACGACATGAGGAGACATTCTTCCAAAGAAGACCTATGGATGGCCAACAGACACATGAAAAGATGTTCAATATTACTAATCATCAGGGAAATGCAGATCAAAACCGCTCTGAGATACCACCTCACACAAGACAAAATGACTAGTAAAAAAACCTAAAAAATAAAAAATAAAGTGCTTTAGTAAGACTGTAAATTGGTATAGCCACTGTGGAAAACAGCATGGAGTTTCCTCAGAAAATTAAAAATAGAAATACCATATAAAATAGTAATTCCACTAATGGGCATTTACCCCAAACCCCAGAAACACTAATTTAAAAAGATATATGCACCGATGCTAATGGTAGCATTATTTACAACAGCTAAGATGTGGAAGCAATCCAAGTTTCCTCTGATGGATGGATGGATAAAGAAAGTGTGGGATATACACATACAATATACTATTAGAGTCATAAACAACAATGAAGTCTTGCCTTTTGTGACAACATGGATGGACTTAGAGGTATTATACTGAGTGAAATAAGTCAGAGAAAAACAAATACAATGTATATATTTCACTTACCTGTGGAATCTTAAAAGCAAATGAATAAGCAAATAAAACAAACAGACTCATAAATACAGAGAACAACCTAGTGGTTGCCAGAGTGGGGATAGGTAAGATAGGTGAAAGGGCTTCAGAGGTACAAACTTCCAGTTATAAAATAAAAAGCCATGAGAGTGAAAAGCACAGCACAGAGAATACAGTCAAGAGGATTGTAATAACTTTGTATGGTGTTGGATGGTAACCACACTTACTATGGGGAGCATTTTATAAAGCATATAATTGTTGAATTACTATATTACACATCAGAAACTAATACAACATTATTTGTTAACTGTACTTCAATTAAAAATAAACACATAAAGGGAGAAATTTGCTGGTTAAAAAAAAAAAACAAACCTTGGTCAGACACCTAGGTTTGAGTGCCTGACCCACCACTACTACTACCCATGGGTGAGTCCCTAAATTCGTGCTGTGCCTCCCTTTTCTCATGACCCATTATAACTGCACCTACTTCACTGAGTGGTTGTGAGGATTTACTGAGATAACGTATCTAACATATTTAGAAGAAAGCCTGACACATAGTAAGGACTCTAGAATGTTACTGGGTAGGGTACAGATTTGATCTCCTTTAAATAAAATACGTATCTAAGTGGAGCTTCATTACATCAGAGATAATCTAAGGGATGGTAACTTTATACTCTTCCACTACAGGTCTCTGTTACTGCATTCAAATGTTAATTAGGGGGGAGCAGAAATTCAGGTGTTAGAAATTACAGATAACTGGAGATCGGAGATGTATACATGATCTGCCCAACCATACAGATCTAGGAATTTTAGGACTGCAATCATGGTAGCCTCTTTGCACTAGCATAATTAAAAATGGAGGTGGGTTGGGGCGCCTGGGCAGCTTAGTCGCTTAAGCGTTCGCTTGAGTCATGATCTCGCAGTTCGTGGGTTGGAGCCCCGTGTCGGGCTCTGTGCTGACTGCCAGCTCAGAGCCTGGAGCCTGTTTCAGTCTGTGACTCCCTCTCTCTATGACCCTCCCCTGCTCACTCTGTCTCTCTGTCTCTCTCCTAGAAATAAATAAAACATATTAAAAAATGGAGGGGCGCCTGGGTGGCTTAGTCGGTTGAGCGTCCGACTTTCGCTTAGGTCATGATCTCGCGGTTCGTGGGTTCGAGCCCCGCGTTGGGCTCTGTGCTGACTGCCAGCTCAGAGCCTGGAGCCTATTTCAATGTCTGTGTCTCCCTCTCTCTGACCCTCCCCTGCTCACGCTGTCTCTCTCTCTGTCTCCTAGAAATTAAAAAAAAAAAAAAAAAATGGAGGTGGGTGGTTGAATAGAGCTGCAGTTGAACTTCATGGACCAAGAGAGTTAAAGCCTTGTACACCCTGAGGATTTCATTCTTCCTTGTCTCTGGCTTCACTCTTTCACTTCACTGTTGACTGGCTCTCTGTTTCCTAGGCCACAATGTCAGAAATACTATTCCCAACAATTCTAAATTTATATGTTACTTCTTCAGTCATCAGAGCAACAGAATGAATCAATTCTGATTCCAGGTCCAGCTCTACCCATCCCCAGATCCAGAGATGGAATTAACCGATGTGACCCTCTTTGGTGATTATGCTTCCCACCCTGGTCCCATCAGCTGACTCTTTAGTAAACATGCCCCCCCCGGGAATGCTCCACACAATGTGTGCTTGGAGGTAAGGAGGCAGGCCCAGAAAGGAGGGGCCAGGAGTTAAACCAGGTATCCACTAAATGTTGGTTTATAAATCTGTCAGGGCAGAGAAACTCGAAGTGGTAGAAACTACAGGTAGTAATCTAGCCAGTTCAGAGGAAATGATGAGAACTCTGAAATAACATTATAGCCTAAATGTTGTTAAGTTAGGACTGATAACTTTATAACTTAATTCTGTCCACAAAACTGGTAAGAATAGGAAAACTGCTTGACCTACAGAATTTTATTTTATCAAATCCTTTTTTGGGGGGGACACACTCATTAGTAAAGCAAAATGGCGTGGCTGTGGTCTATGTTAAATCACATTCACATTTGACTCTTCTTGAAATCAGTATTTATTTATGAATTATTAATATAGCATTTAGAACTGAATCTTTTAAGAAACTATAGCCCTTGTAGGTGATACTCAACAAATGATTATTTTGATAGATTTGATTTATCCCACAACCATTGACTATGGGATTTAGAAAAGCTTAAGATGTATGTTTGCTACAGTCAAAGATGAATGAGGTTATTCTCATCATGCAAGATCTAAAACTAAATGTAAAGTTCTCTGTCCTGGTAAACAGATTAAATAGCAAAGTGAATCCCCCCCACCCCCCGACCTCCAAGTTTTCTTCTCATTCCTTCCTTCTCCCTCCGCCAACCCATCAGTACCCAATGTTCTCTTGTGCCTCCTTGGGGCTGTCAGGATTTCCTAGAAAACCAGCTTACAGAGTTGTTGAAAACATATTAGTTTCTTTCATTTTCAAAAGTTAGGTACTATTTCAAATTACAGAAAAATAGATTAATAAAAGCCACTTATTTCTTCACCCTCACATTTAACAAGCATTCACATTTTACTGTTTTGCTTGAGAATTTTATTTTATTTATTTATTTTTTTAAATTTTTTTTTTATTTATTTCTAGGAGAGAGAGAGACAGCGTGAACAGGGGAGGGTCAGAGAAAGAGGGAGTCACAGGCTGAAACAGGCTCCAGGCTCTGAGCTGGCAGTCAGCACAGAGCCCGATGCGGGGCTCGAACCCACGAACCGCGAGATCATGACCTAAGCGAAAGTCGGATGCTTAACCGACTAAGCCACCCAGGCGCCCCTGAGAATTTTATTTTTAAACTGATATAAAATTTACATACAGAGTAACGCACATTTCTGAAGCCTAAAGTTGAATGAGCTTCGGTAAATACCTATTTCCATGAAAGCCACACTGCTATGAAGATGCAGTGTTTTTCCATGACTCTAGAAAGCTCTCTTATGGCCCTTCCTAATTAATCACTGTCCTAGACCCCCATAAGTAATTCTGATTTCTATCAGTATCATTACTTGTTCTAGAATTCTGTATAGATGGAATCTTACTATAAGGATTCTATGGCTGAGAGTAATGTTTTTGAGATTCTTCCACATTGGTCATGCATTAATAGAGTATTCCTTTAAAAAAACTGCAAGTAGTATTTAATTGTAGAAATATCCCAATGTTTGTTTGTTTGTTTGTTTTATTTGAGGAAGAGAGAGAGGAGAGAGAGAGACAGAGAGAGAATCTTAAGCAGGCTGCACACTCAGCATGGAGCCCTACGTGGGGCTCAATTCCATGACTTTGGGATCACAACCTGTGCCGAAACCAAGAGTTGGACACTCAACTGATTGAGCTACCCAGGCGCCTCCCAGAGATTGTGTATCCATTCTCCTATTGATGAACATTTAGGTTGTTTCAGTTTTTGGCAATTATAAAGTTACCATGAGCATTCTTGTACATTTCTTTTTGTGGGCATGTACATTTCTTTCATTTCTCTGGATAGAAGAAGAATGGCTGGATTATGTAGTAGGTGTATTTGTAACATGATAAGAAATCTGCAGTTTCCATTCCTAGTTGACGAACTGTTATATAATCTAACTAGCCAATATGCCAGTTGGTTTATTGGCATCTTCCTTTGGGAAGGTTTATTCCTGTCTTTTGCCATTTGTTTTTGGATTAATACTATTTGTTTATTTTTATGTATTTATTTATTTTATTAAAATATAATTAACATAGTATTACATTAGTTTCAGGTGTATGATAACAATGATTCAGCAATTTTATACATTACTCAGAGCTCATCATGATAATGCAGTCTTAATTCCCTTTATCTATTTTACTCATCCTCCACTGTGGCAAACACCAGTTAGTTCTTTGCATTTATGAGTCTGGTTTTTTGTTGTTCTTATTTTGTTTGTCTCTTTTTTGTTTGTTTAATTTGTTCTTAAATTCTACATATGAGTGAAATCATATGGTATTTGTCTTTCTCTGACTTATTTCACTTAACATTTTACCATCTTGGTCCATCCATGTTGTTACAAATGGCAAGATTAAATTGTTTTTATAACTGAAGGATATTGCATTGTGTATATATATTACATCTTCTTATCCATTCATCTATTGAGGGACACTTGGGTTACTTCCTATCTTGGCTGTTTAAACAATGCTGCAATAAGCATCAGTTCATATATCTTTTCAAATTAGTGTTTTTGTTTTCTTAGGGTAAATGCCCACTAGTGGAATTACTGGGTCATATGGTAATTCTGTTTTTAATTTTTGAGGAACCTCCATATTGTTTTTCATAGTGGCTGTACCAGATTGCATTCCCACCAACAGTGCACAAGTGTTCCTCTTTCTCCACATGCTCGCAGTGCTTGTTATTTCTTGTCTTTTTGATCCTAGCCATTTTGACTGGTGTAAGGTGATATCTCATTGTGCTTCGATTTGCATTTCCCTGATGATTAATGATGTTGAGTATCTTTTCATGTGTTTATTGGCCACCTGCATGTTTTCTTTGGAAAAATGTCTCTTCAGGTCCTCTACCCATTTTTTAATTGGATTATTAGCTTGTTTGCTTGTTTGTTTCTTGGTGTTGAGTTGTATGCGCTCTTTACATATTTTGGATATTAACCCGTTACTAGATCGATCATTTGCAAATATCTATTCCCATTCTGTAGGTTGCCTTTTCATTTTGTTGATGGTTTGCTTTGCTGTGTAGAAGATTTTTAGTTTGGCAGAATCCCAATAGTTTATTTTTTTCTTTTGTGTCCGTTGGCTGAGAAGACATCTAGAAAAATGTTTCTATGGCTCATGTCAAAGAAATTACTGCCTAAGTTTCCTTTCAGCATTTTATGATTTCATTTCTCACATTAGGTCTTGAGTCTGTTTTAGAGTTTATTTTTGTGTATGGTGTAAGAAAGTGGTCCAGTTTCATTCTTCCACATGAAGCTGTCCAGTTTTCCCCACACCGTTTGTTGAAGGGATTGTCTTTTCTCCATTGTATTTTCTTGCCTCCCTTTTCATAGATGAATTGACCACATAATCATGGGTTTATTTCTTGGCTCTTTATTCTGTTCTGTTGATCTATTTGTCTATTTTTGTACCAGTGTCATATTATTTTGATTACCACAACTTTGTAGTATATCTTGAATGTGGGATTGTGATACCTCCAGCTTTGTTCTTTCTCAGGATTGCTTTGGCTATTTGAGGTTTTTTTTCTTTGTGGTTCCATATACATTTTAGTATTTTTTTCTAGTTCTATTAAAATTGATATTTTGATAGAAATTGTATTAAATCTGTAGATTGCTTTGGGTACTATCGCATTTTAACAATATTCATGCTTGCAATCCATGAACCCATTTACTTTTAATTGGATTGCTCTCTTTTTAGTATTATAGTTGGTATGCATTTATTTTTATATTCTGGAAACAAGAATTTTGTGATACAAAGATAGAAAGGAAAAGGTAAAAGTTTCCATTTTCAGATGATAGAATTATTTACATAGAAATTCTTATAGCAACACTTGAAATTAGGCAGTTTAAATGTTTAAAATTTTGATTTTCAGGATTGTTTTAATGATTCTAGGTTCTTTGCATTTCCATGTGACTTTTATTCTTTATTTCAGTTTTTAAAGCTATTTATTTATTTTGAGATAGAGTGAGAAGGAGAGGGGCAGAGAGAGAGAGAGAGAGAGAGAGAGAGGTAGAGAACCCCAGGCAGGTTCTTTACTGTTAGTGCAGAACCTTATGCAGGGTTCAATCTCACAAACCATGAGACCATGACCTGACCATGGCTTAACTGACTGAGCCACCCAGACACCCATCCAAGTTTTAGAATCAGCTTATCAGTTTCTTCAAAAAGGTCTGCTGGGATTTTAATTGATACTGCACTGATTTTGTAAATTAATTTAAAAATAATTCATAACTTAATAAGTAATATTGATTTTTCCAATTCACAAATATTGTATATCTCTCCATATAGTTGATCTTTAAAATTTCTTTCAGTAATATTTTTCGGTTTTCAGTATAAAGATCTTGTACATCTTGCATTAAATTTACCCACAGTATTTTATTTTTTTGATGCTATTATCAATTATATAGTTTGTAAATTTCACTTTCTGTTTGTTTTCTGCTTGCATATAGAAATGCAATCAAATTTTATAATTGACATTGTATCCTGTGATCTTGTTCAGAATTCATGTATTAATTCTGGTAATTGTTTTCCTAAATTTCCTGGAAACTACTTTGTGAAAAATTGGATCATCTGAAGATAGAAACAGTTTTAATTCTTCCTTTCTTTACATATTTTATTTTTTCTTGCCTTATTGCAATGTTTATGTCCAATGTAATGTAGAATAGAACTGATGAACTCAGACATCCTTGCTTTGCACTTATCTTAGGAAGAAACTATTTACCATAAGTATGATGTTAAATGTAGGTTTTTTTTTTTTTTATAGATGTCCTTGATCACTCTTAGGGAAGTTTCTTTGTATTCCTAGTTTAATGAGGGTTTCTATAATAAACACATTTTGAATTTTGTTTAATTCTTTTTCTCCATATGTTGAGATGATCATGTGCATTTTCTTTTGCTTTTTTTGTATGCTAATTTGGTGACTTACATTGGTTAATTAACAGTATTGATTAACCAAAACCTTATGTTCATGGGATAAACTTGATTTTGTCATCACAAAAAGCTAAAGATAATGATAAAGAGTAAACTCAATCCCAAGTAAATAGAAAAAAAATAGTTATAGTTTAGATCGTTATTTGTTACCTTTCTTAGTTCTTAATATTAGCATTAAACCATAAAAGTTTCTCTAAAGCTCTGCTTTAGTTAAGTTACAAGAGTTTTGACATGATAAAATAACTGTATTTCTTCTCCTGGTGTAGTCTGGGCTCTTTGGGAAGAGAGACCCTGTCTTATTTAGTATATTCTCAGAACCTACTGCAGCACATGATAGTAATACTCAGTAACTATTACAATAAGAATATCTTTCTTTGCCACTTTCTTACCTTATTCTCTGCTCACAGGATCCTCCTGATAGTTGCTTTGCCAAGGGGCCATTTTGTTCTTCAGCAGCATAAAAAGTCCTCTGTGGTCACTGAAAGCCTAGGTTACTCCTAGCTCATGGCCTCTCGGTTATTCAGGACATTCCTATCCTATCTTTACACCATTAATCAGAGCAGATAAGATACCCAAGATCCCTTTCTAGTCCTCAGTTAAAAAAACACACACACACACACATAAGAAAACAGCCAGAGTTATAGAAATTAAAAATAAAAGGCAAAACCGAATTTAAACAGATTTATCTCATGGATGTTTTTCCCTCAAAATCTATGTCTTTTGTTCCTTTCAAAGTACTTATTAAACCACCTCCTCATGATGCAGACATTTGTCCAACATAGTTAACACACTTATTTCCACACTGCAAGACACAACTTACCTCTCTGAAAAAGTGGAGCAAAGAATTGGGTACTTGTTTGCATTAAGAACAATTGATAGAAACAGTGAATACTCAACATTATGTGACTAATTTTTTTATTAACATCTTCTGAAGTCTCATGTAACCTTACTTTGTCACCTGTTGCTTTAGGCAAGCTCGGCTTTGTCACGCTAAATCATGAACTACATAGAAATGTGTATATAACAGGTTCCTTATTTCCTAGGGATACATGATGCATCTGTGGCCTTCTGAGCATCAGCAAACAAAGGTGCCATGGCAGTTTTATTATGAAGACCCCAAAGAGATCTGCTTGTTTTTCACTTAAGTCAATTGCACATTTTCCTGTCAGAACTGCTAGGCATAACAGGCTTGGCAAGTTTATCTAAAAACCCATTTAAAGTAATTTGTGATGGAGATTGGAGACACTTCACTTACCTGACAGCTGCTCTACAGTCAGTCACGATGGCAGGAGTAAATTAATCCCATGGCTTTCTCTCTAGAGAAACCTCTATGCAAACAGTCTTGTCAGAGAGAAATGTGACGACTCTCAGTAATATTAAATAGAGGTTGAAGCAGGTTTTCTTGAACGTACACAAAGCTATCTTTGATTTCTACATTTGACTGCCAGTCTCAGCCTCAGAAGCGCTTCTTGAATTGCTGACGCATGTGGCTCTTAAAAGGATGGAATTTAGAGCATGTCTTCATACAATATTTGGGGGAAGATAATGCCAATGATAAGTGTGGTTTACGAAAGAAGATGTTGAAGCTTTGTGTGTGAAGCATAATTTGGGGAACTTAGGCAACTAAGGACTAAGATGGTTTAAGACAGTTGATTCTGTTATATGAATGAATGTGTTTGACAATGCAGTGAGTGGTTCTCCCAAAGAAGAGGAGGGAGCTCAGAATATACACTTCAGGCCATCCCAACATGGGAAAAGTTTCTTCTCCTCCTCCACCTCATCCACCTTCTCCTCTCCTTTTTTATGGATAACTTTCCACTGTTCTGTGAAAATTTTTGGAAGAACTTTTGGAGGTAGAAAAAAGAAAGCTAGTGTAGCTGACAAATGTACTGAGTTCTCATTAAATAAAAGAAATCATCAATTCTGAAAATGACAGACACCTTTGGTTCTTTTTTTTTTTTTTTAAGATTTTACTTTTAAGTAATTTCCACCCTCCACAGGGGGCTTGAATTTACAGTCCTCCATAATCAAGAGTTGCACTCTCCACCGACCAAGCCAGCAAAGTGCCCCCAAAGTCTTTGGTACTTAAAGAACGTTTTTTATTTTTAAAATGATCCCTTTCTTTGTCCTTTTGGGAGGTTTTATGCGAGGATAGAAGAAATGTCAGATTCAATGCACCAAGGTCTGAACTCAATGGATATAGCTTAATGAACTCCAAACTGAAATATTTCTTCCTGTGATCCTAATTACAAACAGAAAATGAAACAAAGGTGTTTAAATGTTTCACCCTGCAGGATAATGATAGCCTGTGTTTGCAATTATCTCATGTTGTCCTTGCCCCAACCTGTGAGGTAGGCGAGGCAGGAATTAGTAGTTTTCTTTGGAGGGTATGGTAAGGTGACTTGCTTAAAGTCATATGAGTAATGAACGACAAAACCAACACACTCACCTAGACTTTCATGTTTTATCTCTTCTGAACTGCATTTATTTCTCTACAACTCGCGCCTCCCTCACTTCCCACTCCAGACCTTTCTTTGTTTTCCTCCAAGGAAATGAACAGGTCCAAATATTCACTGAGGGGGGCGCCTGGGTGGCTTAGTCGGTTAAGCGTCCGACTTTCGCTTAGGTCATGATCTCGCGGTTCGTGGGTTCGAGCCCGCGTCGGGCTCTGTGCTGACTGCCAGCTCAGAGCCTGGAGCCTGTTTCAGTCTGTGACTCCCTCTCTCTCTGACCCTCCCCTGCTCTCTCCTAGAAATAAATAAAACATAAAAAAAATAATTAAAAAAAATTAAAAAAACAAACAAATATTCACTGAGGATGTTATATAACATCTGGACTAAATGGATTATGTATGGGTATAATATGTGAATAATTGGGAATGGTAACATTCCCAAAAAGTGATCATAAAAATATCTGCAACTATTCTTACTAATAAGCTGTGTTTGCACATGAGAAGACTTACAGTTTTAACTGGTTTCAAATCTGAGATTATCCAGCTAATTTATTAAAAATTGAGATATGAAAAATTTTTAAAAAGTTTTTAGTGTTTATTTATTTTTGAGAGAGAGAGAGACAGAGTGTGAGTGAGTGAGGGGCACAGAGAGGGAGACACAGAGTTCAAAGCAGGCTCCAGGATCTGAGCCCTCAGCACAGGGCCGGACGCCAGGCTCAAACTCACAAGCTGTGAGGTCATGACCTGAGCTGAAGTCAGATGCTTATCCAACTGGGCCATCCAGGCTCCCCAAAAATTGAGGTATGAAAATTTGAGGGTACTATGTTAAGTGAAATAGATCATAGAAAGACACATACTGTATGGTCTCATTTACATGTGGACTTTAAAATAAAATTTTCAAACAGAAACAGAGATCAGACTAGGATGCAGGGAACAGTGATTTGGAGGAAAATGGTCAAAGGTACAAATTTCCAGTTATAAGTTAATGAAGTGCTGGGAATGTAATGTATAATACGATGACTATAGTTAACACAGCTTTTTGATATATTTCAAAGTTCTCATCATGAGGGTAAGATCCTAAGAGTTCTCATGATGAGGGGAAAAAAAAGCATTTCTTTTGTGTGTGTGTGTGTGTGTGTGTGTGTTTATATGAGATGATGGATGTTATCTAAACTTATGGTAATCATTTTACAATATATGTAAGTCATTATGCTGTGTACCTTAAACTTATACAGTCCTATTTGTCTATTATATTTCAATAAAACTAGAAGAAAATTAAAAAATGATATATGCAAGTTAAGAGGTTTGAGAGTTTTAAAAATAGATAATTACTGTCGTTTCCATTTCGGAATTTGTAGACATGTTGATATCATGATAGCTACTTTCTAAGAATATATTTTAATATAGGTGGGTATGGTAGGCTAAATAATGCCCTCCTCTTCATCTAAGTCTTAATCCATGGCACCTGTGAGGATATTACCTTCCATGGAAAAAAGGATATTGCAAATTGATTAAACTAAGGATCCTGAGATGGGGAGCTTATCCTGGAATATCCAGGCTGGCCCAATGTAATCACAAGGGTTCTTATAAAAGGGAGGAGGTCGGGTCAGAGTTAATGAGATATGATGGTAGAAGTGACAGATTGGAGCCTCTCAAGGAAGGGTCATGAGGTGAGCCAGGGAAGGAATGTAGGTGGCATTTGGAAGTTGAATGAGGCAAGGAAACAGATTCTCTTTAAAACCTCTAGAAGGAACATAGACCTGCGGAGACCTCAATTTTAGATTTATGATCTCTAGTCCTATAAGATACTTATTTTGTATTGTTATAAGCCTCTAACTTCAGGGTAATTTGCTACAGCAGCAACAGGAAAGTAAAACAGTGGGAATTTGTCTTGGTGTTTTCCCCTTCGATTAAGAGCATCTTAGCCAAACAAAAGAATATCTATTTTAGTGGCTTCTGGGTGGCTCAGCTGGCTAAGTCTCCAACTCTTGGTTTTGGCTCAGGTCATGATTTCACAGGTCATGGGATCGAGCCCCACTTTGGGCTCTGTGCTGACAGCCCGAAGCCTGCCTAGGATTTTCTTTCCTCCTCTCTCTCTGTCCCTCACCTGCTCATGCTGTCTCTGTCTCTCTCAAAATAAATAAACTTAAAAAACAAGAATATCTATTTTATTAAAGACAACATACTCTTTAATTACATTGTTTCTTACAGATTTACAACATCTGAATTACTTGCTCATTTTCAATTTTTATTTAATTGAAATGAATCTTTTCAAAGGTGTATTTAATTTTTGTTGGAAGAAAATAGGTCCCCTGAGCAAACATTATTCAGAAGTGGATTTATTTTTTTTAATGAAAATGGTTTATTATGTTTTCTTGTTATGAAATAATATTTATTCTGCAAACACTTCAGAAAATAAAAAGGTATAAATAAGGAAGTTAAAGTCTGCAATCTTCCATAGCTGTGAGATGTTATGATGTCAATATCATTATCTCATGGAATTTTCCCCAAAAGGAATATGTGTTTGTCCACCTGATCATCAGACAATGAGGGCTCCAGAATTGTGCTTCGGACTAGAAGGTGAGTTTGGGAAATGAGAAAAGTAACATTAATGAATGTCAAGGATCTGTGCGATGTTTGGCCTGGTAGAAGAGCCTCAAGTTGTCCTCCTGAGTCATGGGCTCAGACAGAGGACTCTGGCAAGGAACCCTGAGGATACAGCTAGGTTTATGCCCTTTCTGTGTAGCCACAGATAATGCTGCTCATAAACATTGCTCTTTCTTCCCTTTGCCCCAGATCCTTCCATTAAGTTTAGGTGAAACTTATGGGCTGCTCTCTTTTGTTTTAGGGAATTAATTGAAATTTCTGGCCTTGGGATGGAGTCATAGAGGTAAGCACTCTTTCCTTCTCCCCAGAAGTCTGGGTGTTACTAGCAGTCCAAGGAAGAGTAGCTTAGTGTTTGGTAGCTTCTCCTAACGCTGTGAAATTCTCTCTTGCTGCTGCAGAAGCACCAAGGTCCCCTACAAGTCTAGCACTGCTCTAAAGACTCTCCTTTTACACAGTCACTTACCTGCCAGGGGAACAATCCCTAGAATCTTCCTGATATGAACTTCAGGGACTGTCCAGCATTAGAAAGGCCCCATGTTTGCTCAACATAAGATCACAGAGGTAAATGTGATAGGAGAATGACTGGATGCTACCTGGACCCCAATCTCCAAATTAGAGACCCAAATTACATCCTTTCTTGATGTTTTAGCTGAGATTACACAAGATTATCTCTTTCCTCTGTCCCTTCACCCAGGAGACAGAGGCAGAAGGAAGTTTGATGTTTACCTTGTCTTTCGTCTCATCGGGGGAGCAATACATGGGTGGTAGGCAGTCCAGAGATACTTGCCAGCCCCCAGGTGTACGTTGTCTAATCCACACTTGTGGGGGCCATAAACTGAGGAGGCAGCAGCAGAATGATCCAATGAAGCTGGAGCTCAAGAACATCAGGGACCAGTTTCTTTTTTTCTTTTTTTTGATTTTTTAAATGTTTTTATTTACTTCTGAGAGGGGGGGGGAGAGAGAGAGAGAGAGAGAGAGCGAGCAGGAGAGCAGGGGAAGAGAGAGAGAAAAGGAGACACAGAATCTGAAGCAGGCTCCAGGCTCTGAGCTAGCCGCCAGCACAGAGCTGGACGCGGGGCCCAAACCCACGAACCGTGAGATCATGACCTGAGCCAAAGTTGGATGCTCAACCGACTGAGCCACGCAAGCGCCCCTCAGGGACCAGTTTCTAGAACATATGAGAGACACAGCATCGCGGAGGTTTAAAAGTCTCAAGTTCATGGTGAGTGGAGATGCGCTTCTGACAGGTTGGTAGTAGCTCAAGCACATTCATTTGGGCACGGCATGTAAAGTGATAGAACCTGGAAGTTGGGGAGCTTGCTTTTGATACTAGCAAGTTGTCATCCAGAAGAGCAGCAGTAGGAAATCCTTGTATTATGTACAACTCAGAGTTTAGAAGCAGCAAGAAAAAAACCTTCTGGGATGCCATGTGTAGCTGTATAGGGTTCGCTCTGCACCTTATCAGTCTTTCATGTACATGATATTCCCTGGAGTCTTACACTGCAGCTGCCCTGTCGTGTGACTTCTTTATATCCAGGTATTTGAAGTTCAGTGTTATATAATAATTAATTTGCGTAGGGGTGTCTGACATTATCTGTCACATACTTTAGTATTAAATCTTCAGGTGTTTCCCATAGTCTTAAAAGATATTTGATGTCAATCTGTTTAAAGTTGAGTCATCTGTGAAAGTGTGTGTGTGTGTGTGTGTGTGTTACTTTCCTGGGATTCAAACAAAGGTAAAAATATAATAAATGCATGTATAATCTGCATGGTTCCCTCAATCTTATTGCCTTCAACAAGGACCAGGTCCAGAAGTTAACAGTCAGAAGGTGCTAACTATGGCTATTTTGGGGAGGGCTGCAATAAGTGGTTTTATGACCCCAATTTTTCTCTTAAAAAATTAAAAAGTATGGCATGTAAATATTTCTTTTGGAAAACAGACATTCGATTTTCCTGGCTATTAACATTTTTGGATGTAGATAACATATTGCATTTTACATTTTGTACTTAACCATTGATTTAGGAAGGAATGATAGTACAAATAATCCAAAATGTGAAATATCTAAAAACAGGCTTCATTTGGTGATGGAACGCAAAGGAGCAGCTATGCATGCTTGTTCTAAGACAGGAAGCTAACCCATTCAGAAGCTGGGCCCTGAACACCTCCTGCAGGTGTTGGACATTAAGTGGCTTCCCCCTTCTTTTCACCAAATGCCTCATGCTGTGTTGCACCTGGCAGAGAATGGGCAACACTCACTCTCGATTGGATGGAGAACATTGTGTTGATGAGAAAGACAAGACCACCAAGGCTTTGTTTTAGTTTTAAGAATGGCCATTCTTTGTCAGCTAAGGTTATTTCTGCCAAAAATTATTCCCCAAAGCAGTGCAAATAACTAGTTGAGTTAAAAAAGGAAGTGGACACAGCTCCATCTTGGCTCCCTGTTTCTCCAACAATATCCACTTAAATTTCTTCCGCGTGACTCACGTGGAATGGGGAATTCTCCAAGTCAGAGCAGCTCAGAACAGGAGCACACTGTTTTACAGCAGGAGGCTGAGGATGTGTCGTCATGGCATTTAGGCATCTACGTACTACCACGTAAGGAATTCCTGGCTGGTACTAGTCTTATTGACTGTATCTATTAAAAAGATAATTCTAGTGGTTCTGCCTCTGCCCTTTTGGGCACAGGATTTATCTGCAAATCTCTACTGCTTCTTTTTTTTTTTCTTTTTTATTAAGGTATAGTTGGCATACAATATGTTAGTTTCATGTGTACAACATAACAATTCAATATTTTTATGTATTGCACATTGTTCAGCACAATAAGTCTAGTGAACATCTGTCGCCCTACAAAGTTACAGAATTTTTTCTTTATGAAGGCAGCTTTTAAGATCTATTCTCTTAGTAACTTTCAAATATACGATTCTGTATTATTAACAACAGTGGCTCCGTTGTCTCTTATTTTGGACTAGACACAAGTGAACATTATTTTCAATCAGCCTGCAAAGCAAATACAAGCTGAGCTTGGTATTGTTTGCCACTAACTCTTTGCACCAGATTGTGGTTATCCTTCCTTATCTATTGTTCCCTTCTTTTCTGAGACCTGGCTGACTAACTTGAGTCTGGTGGCTGGGTATAGTTACAGGAGCAGGTTCTCACTGGTTGGATGTGAGCCTCACCAGAGACTCAGGTACCAAGAATCAGGACCCTTGATAATGTAACTGAACCAGTATTCCAATCAGTCTTGCAGGAGTCTTGATCTCCTGTGTAAGAGAATGCAGGCTTCGCTGCTGGAGGAGCAGTCAGAACCAGGATTACTTGCAGCTGAAAGCATGCATATAGATGCTGAGGCCAACTAGTTCATCTCCCCGCTTCTTGTCAGGGTGTCCCCTAGAGAGGAAAAGTGACTGATTTATACCTTTTCAGGACTTAAGTCTTTTGCCAAGCATATTTTTAATTTAGTCTGTCTCCATCCTGCTGTTGTTTAAGCACATGTTTTATTGTCCTGTCAGTGGAGAAAAACTCCAGGTGATATACTGAGTATTGTTTGGCAAATCTTCCCAGCCACTTCTATTCCAGTATTAATTAATCTCTAGAACTTTAAGACTTTCTTGATAGATCTTATTTTATAACCTCTTAAATTGGATCCAAAGCAGCTAATTACATTTTAATCTAATTGATCTCTTTTTCTTTCTTAAATTGTTTATACCTTAAAACTTTAAAATTGTTTAAGCTTCAAAAACTGGAGAGTGAATAATTATTCTAATAGGTCTTCTCATATCTACGCCTGCCCTAAGTTATGAAAGTCCCTTCCAGGTTTACAAGCAACCCTTTGGAGACCTTTCCAGCTTCTACTTTCTACCTGGTGGCAAAGCCAATGTCACATGTTTTAGATTTTCGTAACTTCTAGAAAACAAATGTTGGTTTCTGAGGAACAAATGATATATAGCTTATTGGCTCAAAACAACAATATTTATTTGACTCAAAAATCTGTGATGTGGGCATAATTTGGTAAGACCATCTGACCAGTGCTGTTAGTGATATAGTTGGAGTATCTCAACATTTAAAATAACTTACTCATTTCAACTGCCAAATTGGTGCTGGCTAATGACTGGGAGCCCAGCCAGTGCTGGTGGCTGGGGTGATTCCTTTCTAGAATGGCTTTTCCCTGTAGCTACTTGAGCTCTTGCACGGTGTGGTAGCAGGATTCTAAGAACAAGTGCTCTAAGAGAGAAGAGGATGCTATCAATCTCTCAAACACAGCATCACTTCTACTGTGTTCTATTGATCAAGCAGTTACATGGTTGTCCAATTCAAAAGGGCAAGATGCAACAGAAACAACAAAGAAGTCACAACCATTATTACCAAGGAGAGGGTATTAATTTTATCTAGATTTTAAAAACAAGAAAATGGAAACACATGAAAGTAAATTTCTTTAAATTCGCATGGCTTGTAAGTGGGATATCTAAGATTTTAATGTAGTCAGTATGGTTACACAGTATTAGTTCTTCACAAGCATACATTTATGAGAAGATTTGACAAAGGAAAACCTTTTACAAGTGACTGCTGTGATTAATTTTAAGTTGGCCAATCAAGGGCTAAAGGAAACCAGATCTCAATGTACAAATATAAGAAAGCACTCCGATTAATCAGTAAAGAGTTTCAGTGTGGTGATATAATGCATTTTAACAATTTGAATTTTAATTATTAAACAAACTTTGCTTTAATAAATTTAAAATTTAATAAATTTTAACAAACTTTAAATTCCCATTATTTTTGCTTTGCTTGAACCTGGTGAGAGGGGAAAAGTTAACTTTCCAGTCAACATAATTTCTGACAGGCTATTCTGCTAGGTTAACCAAAGTACTGAAGCCAGTTTACTATGGACATTTTCTAATTCAAATGAATAGCTTAAACTACCAAATACCTTTTTTCAATTGAAAAATCAAAGAGGAGATCTATTTACATGAACGGAAAAAATGAAAGGTGAAATCTCTGATAGAAAGAAAAGAGGCAAATGGTAATAATTTTTAAGCAGTTGAATGGAACAGGATGCTCTTGGAGGTAGTCTGGTGGGCTTGAGAAGGATAATGGAGAAGGGGAAGGTTTGAGATGACTTCCAGAGAAAAATAGGCAAGGGAACTTATTTAGCAGTTCTAGTTTAGAATGTCCAACCCATCTCTATTTTTAACATAAAGTTTTCTAGAAAGTATATATATGTATGCATGCAAATGTATACATACATGCATTTATTATTTCATGATATATTCAAAATGATAAAGAATTTTGTGTTTACTGTGGTCAATATTAAAAGATAAAGGTCCACTTTTATTTTCTTCTAGATGTACATCCAGTTGTATCAGTATGATTTATGAAATAATTCATCATTTTCTCATCTAATTGAACTATCATATGGACCATCTACTACTTCTCATGTAAAACAAATAAAAACCTTGCAGGCCAAATGCACCTCACATGCAGGCTGTACTCTCCCTTAGTGCCTGGAGTCTGAAATCTCTGCTGTTCACCTTAGACATTTTCCTACCAAATGCTCATGCTTTCAGCTCATTGAGCATGGCCCCAAGCTCCACAGCTTCACTGTGCCCTCACCACTTTTCACTTTGGTCTGGATGCCATAGGCCTTTTAAGGATTGGGCCACAGCTCCACAGAGCCTAGCAGTGGCTCTGAAGTACCCTGTTAATCTAGAAAATGACCTACTGTTTAAAATGGAGTGTCTTCTTGTTTGTAGACTCTCACCTAGCATTGGGTGTCTAGGATGAGATGAGAGTTTGAAGCTGTATTTCGTTATTTCCTTTGGTCTTGAATGGGCAGGTTTGGCTATGTGGGTATCCTTCAGGTGTCCTTCCTAATGGATAGGAGTGGTTGGAGTCCATAGGAAATGATTAAAGGAAGAAAACTGCCTTTATTTTCTGAGGTCACAATAACAGGGAATATGACTGGTACATGGAGGAAGTCTTTGTACTTTCTTTATTTTGGGCAAATATCAATTTTAATTGACCTGACTTAAGAGAATTATGCTTTTTGTTGTTGCTGTTATTTATTACTTTTTCTGCTATCTGCTGGAACTGGAAAAAAATTGCAAATTTTGAACTCTTTTGGTATTACCAATTTATAAGAAATGAGAATTCCATCAATTTCCTTTATTTTTGACATTTTGGCAGAGATGCATTTTTTTACTTTGTCTTGAGTAATCCGTTTCTTAAGAAGTTTATCAGTGAATCTTGAGCCCAACAGGGAAGAATTGACTACTCTTTCTTATTGAAATTGACACCTGAGAAGTGTTAGTTATTTTAAGGAATACTATGAACCAAAACCTCCATAATCTTAGTATGCTTTTACCGTTGTTTGGTGTCAGAACAAGGATGGTTTGACATCGTCTTGCAGGTTGTTTTCAGTTGTAGGCATTATATCTGAAGAAGAACAGTGGAGAATGTCTGGAGTGGAATGATTGGTATGGTAGGAAGTTTGTAAACCTCAGATCTTTTTGTACAAAGATAAGCCTGAAGAGAAGTGAATTTTATGTGAAAAACGATGATAGAATTAGGGGTGTTTTCTTGAAAAAGAGTTGTGGAATAATATGAGAGCTTTCTTTAAGCATTTAAAAACAAACAATACAGAAAAAGAATTTTGATTATTCTCTGTAGTTCCAGAAGAAAATTTCATACTTTAACATTTTTAGGCTGCAGATTTCAAGTCAATAAACTTACATTAGGCATAGTCCAGTGGCGAGGGGGATGGGCTCTGGAGGCTGACTGTTTGGGTTTACATGCCTACTTTATCACCTGAGTCCCAATATTATGACTCTTTTTTAAATTTTTTATTTTTTAAAAAAATTTTTAATGTTTTATTTATTTCTGAGAGAGAGACAGCATGAACAGGGGAGGGTCGAGAGAGAAGGAGATACATAATCTGAAGCAGGCTCCAGGCTCTGAGCTGTCAGCACAGAGCCCTACTTGGGGTTCAAACCCATGATCCATGAGATCATGACCTGAGCTGAAGTCAGATGCTCAACTGACTGAGCCACCCAGGCGCCCCAATATTATGACTTTTAAAGTGATGTGACATTACTTACCTCATTAAACCTTTATGCAAACTAAATAATTTTGCATGCTAAACTCTTAGTACAGTTCATATAGTAAATTCAAAATACATAGATATTATCTTCAATAATAACTGCATTTTTACCTTTTGTATCACCCATATTTGTATTGGTCTATCATGTATTTCATTTATTTAGAGAAACGTCCCCTCTGTCCTACTAGACAAAAACCTCAACCGAAAAATCTATAAAATGTCTCTGTCCTGACCTCCAATTTTCCCTTCCACTAACTGCTACACCCACTACTCCCCTGACCCTGCTCTGACCAAGATCAAGCTACCAAATATAATAGACTTCAGTTTTCAATATTACAATATTTTGTATTACAAAATACAAATTATAATTCTTTACAAGTTCTTTTCTTCTTCTTGACTATTTATATCTCTCTCCTTGTTCTCTCTCATTTGTCTATAAACAGTATGCTTTGTAGATTCACCTTCATCTTTCTACTCATTAAATGTTGGTGTTTCCTAGTGTTGGCCCTCTGCATTCTGGGTGATCTTATCCACTTGAGAGCTTACAAATTTGAATCCATAGTTGTTTTTTCTTTTTTTGAAGTTTTAACTACAGTGTATAAATCTTCTCCCTGGATATCTCTACTTGGATATCTTAGAGTCACCTCAAACTCAACAATTGACCCCAAATCTAAACTTTATACTGCATTACCACTTTTAGTAAATGGCAAGTAAGATAGTTCCTGGGAATTATTTTCCATTAATTTCTTTATCTAATGGTTGCCAAAGTACTATCAATTCAATTTCATTAACATTTCTTGAGGAAATCTCATGTCTACTACTCTTTCCTTCATTCAGGTTATATTTTATTTTTCCTGGACCAATGCAGTAGTCTTTGACCTGGTCTTCAATCCACTGTTTGCATGGCTGCCAGAGTGGCCAGTTGCCTGTCCCTATGGTCAAGTAGAAGGACAATGGAAGCCTGGCTAACAAAAGGGATGACCATAGAGGGCGTGGTGCTGAGGAAATCACTGTAGGAATTTGAGGGTGCATTAAAGTAGGACATGTTAAATCCCATCAGAGGAATTCCTTTGCAGGTTTAGAAGGTGATAAATTGACAAGAAGATATCCCCATGTACTCTACTAAAATGGCTACCTGGGTCCATAAAATGAGTAGACCTGGAGGCAATGTGACAATGCAGAGATGGGCTAAATCTCTAGATGGGCTAGTCATATTGAACATGCATCCTCTGAGTCATGCAATGCCATTAAGAGCTATTCCATCTTCCAGCAAAAGAGACAGAAACTTCGGAGCGGGCAAGTGAGACCAATGCTGGTAGCCCTGGAAGTCTACAAATGGGTCCTGAAAGGGCTAGACACTCTGGACTGGGTTTTGCTACCTGGTGGTAAATGCAAATGCTTAGGGTATCTTAAACAACCAGAACAGAAGATACTGTATCAATTTGGATGGCCGACTATCATTTCTTCAGAAAGAACTCACTTTATGGCCAAAACCATCCAATAATGGGCAGACCGATATCCTCCTCACAATACTAGATTGATAGAGAATTGGAATGGTGATTAAAAAATAGGTTGTGTAAGCAGGGGTGATAAAATCATGAAAGGCTGGCTTACACACCTTCACAAGTGTGCACTCACATGCAGCACAAACATCAATGGGGCTGAAGGAGTGTCCCCACGAGATAGAGTTCTTGATTTTTCTGGTGGACCTGGGGAAGGGACAGCGAGAAAGGTACAGGTATTCTTTATTGTCTGTATCATCTCAATTTCTTTTTCTTTCTTGATGCAGTGGTCAAGATTAGGTCTATAACTGCAAGAGCTGGAGTTGGGGATGGATGATTCCTAAACAAGAAAGTCTATGTTTTTGACCTTTATGTCAGACAGAACTCCTAAGGGCCTAAGAGACAAGGTCTCCAGCTGGAGTAAGGTGGAGGGTGAACACGAAGATGGCCCCCACCAGTTTCCATGCCCAGACAGCACCACAGAAGCCCCTGAGTGTGTGTGTGTGTGTGTGTGTGTGTGTGTGTGTGAAATCAGATACCTATCCCTAGAGCCAAGGCTCCAAGACAAGTAATTGGGCTTCTCCTATGCAAAGTCTGGTGTCCTTGGATGATCTGCTTCTGCTCTGGGACCTACAAAATGTGAGTCTGAGGGCACAAGCCTTGTGTAAGAGTCATTTCTCAGGTCTCTGTAGTCTTGTGGATTTCATGGCCATGAACTCCATTGTTTTTCAAAGCTGAATGTTTTGGGGGCTCATTTCTCAGGTGCATTTCTAATGGTGGGGATGCCTGATGTAGGGTTTGCTTTCTCCCTTCACTTTCCAGGGAGAAGTTCTGGGTTTTGAGTTCTTTTACTACTCTGTCACTGAGCCCAGGGTGGGGGTTATGATGAGACTGTGTGCCAGCTTTTCCCACTCACTTCAGTATAGATCTTCATTAGCCTCGTGCATAGACGTCATTTAGCTTCTGTTCTTTTTTTTTTTTTTCAGAGCCTATTGTTCTGTATGTAGCCCTATACTTCGTGTGTTTGTGGGAAGTGAGTTCAACTTTTATGTCTCCATCTTGAACAGGAACCTAACCATAGTTTTGTGGCTGCCTGTGTGATTAGAACCAAACACAATGTATTTTAGAAACTCTCAGTATGTTAAGTCATTGAGACCTACTGATATTTATTCTTTTATTACAAATTTTTAACTACCTGCTGTAGGCCAGGGAATTGTCTAGCTGCTATAGGGCAGGGAAGAAATTCATGAACCAAGGAAATTTACATCTAAAGGGGAAAGAGTCAATAAACATATTTTCAAGTAATGGTAGGTACATGTTTCAAAGAGAAATAAGGCAAGGCAATAGAAACGAGAGTTGATAGGGTGCTTTCCACTGGGAAACCAGGGCATTCTTCTCTCGGGAAGTGGCATGTGAAAAGAAACTTGAATAAAGGAGAAGGAAAGGAGAGAGAAAAAACTGGGAGGAGGCCATCGCCATGGCCGTGGTAGAAAACCAAGGACCGGGGCTGGTGTGTTGGCAGATGCGTTGTGAGGACAGAGAGAACTTCAACACAGGTTTATAGTGAGGCTAAAAAAAGAGTATTTAAAAGTATCATTCTGTTGGTAGTATTTACCTCAACTTTCCCATTTCCCATTAACTACAAAATTCAGGAGCAGAGATAAGAATTTTACATGCAAATCACAGAATTTAAAATGAAAAAACCCATCTTCAACATAGCAGAGAAAATCAAATCCCTAGGGCTCTAAGGACTGCTGAAAAAGAACACTGTCAGATTTCCACTTATTCCCAACAGAAGGTTGCAGTCTGTCACGTCATCATCAAAACACTTAATGAGGAAGAACTGTATAAAAGTTGGAGGTACTTCCAGCCATGTAAACTGCCTCTACTAATGGTCATATTAATTATTTAGTAGAAGCACATAGCTTGTTACCTTACAATTTGTGATATGAGCTATGTAAAGAAGAAAAGATAGTGTAATAGACTGTATGGTGCTAACCACAGCAAGCAATAGCAGGGTTCTCAGAGATTTTTTTTGCAATAATTACACATTTTACTCAGAGTATTGCTTTATATTTATCAGACTTGCATATAAATTCCTGTGATGTTAAAATCCTGTGTGTCCAAAAGGACCCCATACCATTTCCTTCATCCTCTGCTCTAATGGAGTGAATAACCGAGAGCCTCCACATGCCTGCACATCAACAGCATAGACATCTTTAAGGAATGATGAATATAAGTTTTTAATAAACTTAGTTCATTACCTACCAAGATAGAAGGACACGTGAAACTCACTTGGTACCCAAATAGTAATCAAGGTTTTGCTGTGTTTGTTTGTTTGTTTGTTTAATTCTCTAATTCTAGACTATATATATAAATTTGAGATACAAAAGATGTAGCTAGCAACAAGACAAACCTGAAAAGCCATAAAGCAAATATTTCAAAGAAAATATGTTTTCCCTGCACCACTGCACAGTGCTTAGCTGGCATGTTGTCAGCAAACAAAAAGAAATTCAGTGTTATCATTTATGACAGAGCACACGACATAATAGAGAGGATTTGCTCAGAATAAAGAGATGGTCCTAAAATGCTTAAGCCCATTTGCAGCAGCACTCGAGGACCTGAGCTGCCTCGTAGGCGGTTCTTCTCCAGCAACTATTTGTTGGCAGCTCCTGAGATAAGAGATGAGCCCTGCTGGTGTTATTCAAAGCTGAATTAATGAGGAAAATAGGAAATCTCATTAAATGCTGCCAACAGCTTCAACTCATTCTGAGTTGAATCCCTATGGAACAGCCAATAATCCAATAATGATATTGTTTCAATAATATACTTAAATATATCTCACTGCAAATAATTGTGTCCTGACACTCCATAAAAGTGTTGCATGGTGAAATCGTTTTTAGTTCAAACATCTTCATGTTAATGATATTTCATAAAACTTGAATAAAATAAACCAGTACTGTAAGCAACTGTGCATAACCACACAAAATACCTGCAACAGCCATTTTTCTTTTTTTAAAAAATCTATCGACTGTCCTCTTACAGCCACTATCAATGCCAGTAAATTAAGCTTTACTTTGTTGTCCTGACTCACCTGAGTATACCTTGTTTCTCACAAAGTTTTCTTCTAGATGTTTTCTTGGCATCTTTCTTCTCCTAAATACCCCCAATACATACCCCAATTCAGTTTTTGAATTTGGCATTTTGCTTGTTAGAACTGTTATATCAAATAAGCTTAGACCCTTTGGCCCCTTCTATGAATTAATTAATTAATTAATTAATTAAAGTTTACTTATTTATTTTGCAGGAGAGACAGAAAGCTCGAGCAGATAAGAAGCAGAAGGAGAGTGAAAGAGAATCCCAAGCAGTCTCCACACTGAGAGTGAGCCTGATGTGTGGCTCAAAGCCCCAAATCATGAGGTCATGACCTGACCCAAAGTCAGATGCTTAACCAACTGAGCCACCCTGGCACCCTTTTATTTATTTATTTTAAAAAGAAAGAGAGCTTGTGTAGGGAACAAGAACAGAGAGAGAGAGAGAGAGAGAGAGAGAGAATCCCAAGTAGGCTCTAGGCTCCTGCAAAACCCAATGTGTAGGTCAATACTACAACCTTGGGATCATGACCTGAGTCAAAATCAAGAGTTGGATGCTCAACTGACTGAGTCACTCAGGAGTTCTTCTAAAATATGTTTCCACTTTTTCTTCTTAATTTCTCAGAGAGACATCTTGCAAGAAAATTTTAACACAATGAAAAATGTAAATAATGTCAACTGTGAACCATAGAAACTGACAATCCATGTAATGGGCTTTAAGTGTTTGAGTTGAGTTCTCAATGGCAATACCAATGTTGGGTAATACCAAACCGGGGAGAAGTACATGAAAATTCCAAATGTTAGCCCCATAAAATTTGTGATCATATAACACATGATGAGGAAAGGATAGGCAGTTCTATTGGTAGGAAAATTTACCATCTTGTAATGAGGGAGAAATTTAGGGTGAATGGTATGTTATAAGAGATTCTGCTCTACCATAAAGAAGAATGATTACATCTAGACAAAAGTGACTCACAAAGTAAAAAAAAAAAGTCTATCAGCAGGGGACCTGTAATTAAGGCATAATTTCTGATGAGAACAATGACTGAGATCATATGAGAAGGAAAGGATTATGAATGTTAAAAGGAAATCTTTGAGTGTAGGGGCCCAAGAGCATCTGCCAGGTCCTGTCTGCCAGCCCTCCTCCAAAACTGATCTACCATATCTAAAGTAAATCAAGTTTGTGTAGCTCCATGATGCCTCCCAGACTGGTCTTCTGCCATTAGCACACGAAGAAACCCTATAGGAGCAAGTGCCAGAGCATCTATGTGTGATCATATTTTCCTCTTTTATAAGTAGATTGACTATGTTATTTATTACTGAGATGACATTTTCAAGAGTGAGAGGGGGAACTCTAAACAAATTAAGATGTTAGCACCCATAAATTGGTGCTAACCTGATTTTTGAGATCCTAGAATTTCTGGTTTCTAAAATGTCATTATTTCTAGGTCCTTGTACATGTTATCCATAAAAAATTATCAATAATACAATGGTACAAGTGTAGACATATTTTTAAAGTCATAAAATTGTGTACGTTATTTATAAGCATTAATTATGTGCTGTGTTTTACCAGTCATGAGTTTTACCCATGGCTTCTGGGAAGTCCATGCTACTGTGAGTTGCTTAGAAGAAGCTAGTTATCCTACCTTTCACAGGAGGGTTAAAATGGGCAAGGAGTGCTACAATTATCAACCATGGCTTCCCCAATTACCTAGGGAACTTTGAAAACTCTCCAGCCCAACAAAATCAGAATATCTGTGGTTGGGGTGCCAGCCTAATTACCACAGGTGATTGGGAAGCACAGATTGAGGGTTTAGAGGCAATTGACTGACTTTGCTATTACGGTGTAGTCCATGGATGAGAAGCATCAACATCATCTAGGAGCTGATAGAAAGGTAGAATCTTGTCGCCTCAGACCTACTGAATGTGATTCTACATTTCAAAAAGATCCCCAGGAGACTACTATGCACTTTAAAGTTTGAGGAACTCTGAACTAAAAAACACTTTAATTGGTAAGCCTCATAAGATGTTTTTATTTTATCTCGACAGCAATAGGTAGTAAACAAACAAATAATTAAGCAAGTATATGGTAAATAAATATGGAGTAATTCTATGGTGATCTTCAAATCTTTAGTTATGGCTTATAGCCAGTGTTACTTAAAGTGTAGTCCCTGTTGAAAGGCATACTGTTACAGGTTCATGACAACGTAAGTAAAGAAATGAAAGTAAGAAGTGAGAAATTTTCTAACATAATTTGACAGTCATTTTATGTTTATTTGGGTTTGTATTTTGTATGCCTTTTTCAATTTTCCTACTTACTCATTTTTCATGTTTTGTAGTTATTCATTTTTCTTTGTCCGTGATGGAATGGAAATTTTAAAAAACAAAACAAAATAGGACCTTTGTCACAGACAGTCTAAGAAGCACTGGTTGAGAGCTGTTTTTCCGATAGCTTCAAGGAATCTTCAAATTGAACATCAATGGCATTTTACTCAGCCATATAAAAGACTGAAATCTTGCCATTTGTGACAACATGGATGGAGCTAGAGAATATTATGCTAAGTGAAATAAGTCAGAAAAAGACAAATGTCAAATGATTTCATTCATATGTGAAATTTAAGAACAAAACAAATGAATAAAAGGTAAAAGAGAGAGAGAGGCAAACCAAGAAACAGACTCTTAACTATAGGAAAGAAACTGATGACTACCAGAAGGAGATTAGTGAGGGGATCGTGAAATAGGTGATGGGGATTAAGGAGTGCACTTGTGATGAGCACCAGGTGATATATGGAAGTGTTGTATCACTATATTATACACCTAAAACTAATATTACATTATATGTTAACTAACTGGAATTTAAATAAGAACTTAAAACAACAAATTGGGCATCAAAATGGAACTTATATACAGACCTGAATGGGTCCAACCTCTTGAGTTATTGCCCCCTACGAAACAATCTCCTCAACAAAAAGCCAGATGCCCACAGTGATTCCTCCCCTTCCTCTATCTTGTCCCTCATACTCAATTTACCTAAAAATTTCTCCATTCTCCCCACCCCTCCTTGCATGGTCTCACTTTGTGCTCTCACATTCTCCCTTCTGGATCATTGCCATGGAATCCTTGTTGGATACCTGCCTCTAGCTCTTACTCCATCCCCCGCAAAATCCATTTCTCAAAATTCACCAGGTCGAGTGTGTGACCTCAGAATTGGCTGTGAACTGCACTTTTTATTTTTATTTTTTAAACTTAAATTCAGGTTAGTTAGCTTATAGTGTAGTAATGGTTTCAGGAGTAGAATTTAGTGATTAACACAAATAACACCCAGTACTCAATACAAGTGCCCTCCTTAATGTTCATCACCCATTTAGACCATCCCTCCACCTGCCTCCCCACCAGCAACCCTCAGTTTGTTGTCTTTAAGAGTCTCTTATGGTTTGCCTCCCTTTCTTTTTTTATCTTACTTTTTCCCTTACTTTCCCAAATGTTCACCTTTTTGTTTCTTATAGTCCACTGAGTGAAATAATATGATATTTTTTTTTACTGACTGATTTCATTTAGCGTAATATATTCTAGTACCATCCATGTTGTTACAAATGGCAAGATTTCATTCTTTTTGACCACTGAATAATATGCCACATTTTTATGCATTCCTCAGTCATGGATATTTGGGCTCTTTCCATTTTGGCTATTATAGATAGAGTTTCTATAAACATCGGGGCACATGTGCCCCTCAGAATCAGCATTTTGCTGTGTTGTAGGGTAGTTCTTTTTTTAACTTTTTGAGGAAACTGAATACAGTTTTCTAGAGTGGCTGTAGCAGTTTGCAACAGTGCAAACGTTCTCCTTTCTCTACATCCTTGCCAACATCTGTTGTTTCCTAGATTGTTAATTTTAGCCACTCTCACAGGTATGAGGTGGTGTCTCGTGGTTTTGATTTGCATTTCCCTGATGATGAGTGGTATTGAGCATCTTTTCATGTTTCTGTTGACCACATGTCTTCTTTGGAAAAGCATCTATTCATATTCATGTCTTTTGCCCATTTCTTCACTGGGTCATATTTGGGGGCATTGAGTTTGGTAAGTTCTTTATAGATTTTATATACTAACCTTTTATCCAATATGTCATTTGCAAATATCTTCTCCCATTCTGCCTTTTAAATTTGTTAATTGTTTCCTTCACTGTGCAGAAGACTTTTGTCTTTATGAAATCCCAATAATTCATTTTTGCTTTTGTTTCCCTTGCCTCCAGAGACATGTCTAGTGAGAAGTTGTTGCAGCCAAGATCAAAGAGGTTGTTGCATGTTTTCTTCTCTAGGATTTTGATGGTTTCTTGTCTTACATTTAGGCCACTCATCCATTTTGAATTTTGTGTATGGTTTAAGAAAATGGTTCATTCTTCTACATGTCGCTGTCCAGTTTTCCCTACACCATTTGTTGAAGACACTGTCTTTTTTCCATTGGATATGCTTTGTCAAAGATTAGTTGGCCAAACATTTTTGGGTCCATTTATGGGTTCTCTATTCTGTTTCATTGATCTATTCTGTGTCTGTTTTTGTACCACAATCACTGTCTTGATCATTGTAGTTTTGTAATACAGTTTGAAATCTATTTGGGGTCTTTTCCGGTTCCATATAAATTTTAGAATTGTTTGTTCTAGCTCTGTGAAAACTACTGATGTTATTTTGATGGGGATTGGATTGAATGTGTAGATTCCTTTGGGTAGTATAGACATTTTAACAATATTTGTTCTTCCAATCTATGAGCATGGAATATTTTTCCATTTCTTTGTGTCTTCTTCAGTTTCTTTCATAAGTGTTCTTTAATTTTCAGTGTGCAGATCTGTTACCTCTTTGGTTAGGTTTATTCCTATGTATTTTATAGTTTTTGGTGCAAATGTAAATGGGATCAATTTCTTGATTTCTCTTTCTGTTGCTTCATTATTGGTGTATAGAAATGCAGCTGATTTCTGCACATTGATTTTATATTCTGCGACTTTGCTGAGTCAATGTTTTAGTTCTAGCAATTTTTTTTGTGGTTTTGGGTTTTCCACATAGAGTATCATGTTGTCTGCAAAGAGTGGATGTTTGACTTCTTTCTTGCCAATGTGGATGCCTTTTCTTTCTTTCTTCTTCTTCTTTTTTTTTTTTTCTGATTGCTGAAACTAGGAGTTCCAGTACTGTGTTAAATAATAATGCTGAAAGTGGACATCCCTGTTGTGTTCCTGACATTAGAGGGAAAGCTTTCAGTTTTTCCCCATATGAGCAATGGGTCTTTCATGTATGGCCCTTATAATGTTGAGGTATGTTCCTTCTATCCCTACTTTCTTGAGGGTTTTTATTAAGAAAGGATGCTGTATTTTGTCAAATGCTTTTTCTGCATCTGTTGAGAGGACCATGTGGTGCTTCTGCTTTCTTTTATTAATGTGGTGTATCATGTTGATTTATATGCAGGTATTGACCCACCCCTGTAACCCAGGAATAAACCTCACTTGATCACAGTGAATAATTCTTTTAGTGTATTGTTGGATTTGATTTGCTAGTATCTTGTTGAGCATTTTCACACCCAATTTCATTAAGGACATTGGTCTGTAGTTGTCCTTGGGAGTCTTTGACTGGTTTCATAATCAAAGTAATGCTAGCCTCATAGAATGAGTTTGGAAGTTTTCCTTCCATTTCTAAAATCCATAGTTCAGAGATTCCCAAGGCTCAGGCCCAGGCTGATCCTCTGGGGAAGGATCTTGCCAAGCAATGGCCAGCTACCAATTTGCCCCAGAAAACATTCATGTGACCAAACAGAGACAGAGACTCAGAGTTTATGGTAAATCACAACACACAGCAGGCGCCGGGGTTTGCTGCCCTCAGTCAATGTCTTTGTTCCTATACCAGTAAACTCTCTATGGCCCACTGGGACTTTTTCCCTGGCAAAGGTCATATTACCTCTACCAAATACACTCCAAGCAGGAGAACCTCTTCTCCCCATGCCATACAGGGTCCCCTCAGACAGTGCTGTCCACTCCTGGAGATTCGTCCTGCTTCCTTACTGGAGCACCCAGGCACTGAGCTCTGAAACTTCAGCAGACTCTGCACTCTGCTGTTTATTATAAAAAAACTGGTGGTATTGAGCCCTCTCCCTTCCCCCAATCTATGGTTTTGGGGAGCATATTTCTTGTCTAGTCCCCTGTTTTTTCATTCTCTCTCTCTTTCGCTCCAGCTATTTTCAGGGGGAGTGTTTTCTTTCTTTCTTTCTTTCTTTTTTAATGTTTTATTTATTTCTAGGAGAGAGAGAGAGACAGCGTGAGCAGGGGAGGTCAGAGAGAGAGGGAGTCACAGACTGAAACAGGCTCCAGGCTCTGAGCTGGCAGTCAGCACAGAGCCCGACGCGGGGCTCGAACCCACGAACCGCGAGATCATGACCTAAGCGAAAGTCGGACGCTTAACCGACTAAGCCACCCAGGCGCCCCAGGGGGAGTGTTTTCTTGCATGATTCCAACACACTTCATTCTCTGCCTCTTTTGCTTTCTCTCTCCATCTTCTCTCCACAAAAATGGCACCCTACCCTCACTGGCACTATGGCTTTTCTCTCCCCCACTTCTCACTCAAATTATACAGATTGTTGTGATAATCCTCAGATCAATTTCCAAGGTGTTCAAAAGGGTTTGATTATAATCTAGCTGTGTTTCAGGGTAAAGATAAGCTCAGGGTCCCCATATACTCCACCATCTTAACTCCTTCACTGTACTTTTTAAATGGCTTTGGTGAACACCTAGCCTTATGTTACAAAAGCCAAGTTCCATAATGTGCTACAGAAGCCCCTATGCACACATCAATGATTAGGCCTCTGTTTACTTCATTCTTTGCTTAACCAGTGGACAGTGCCAAACTACAGACATTCTTCTGCCTGAGACTTACTTTTCCTGGGTCTCTGCCTGGCCTTATCTCATCTCTTCATATCTTAAGATGCACCTATAAACATGGGAGTGTTATTATGTGTTTGAGATCCTGGTTTCAATTCTTTTGGATACATGCAGAGAAGTAGAATTGAAGGATCATAGGTAGTTCTATATTTAACTTTTTTGTGGAAATTCCATATTGTTTTCTAGTAGTTGCACCATTTTACATTCCTACAGGCATGTGCAAATGTTTCACTTTATCCACATTCTCACCAACACCTGCTGCCCCTCATTTTCTATATTAATTATCATGAAAGATATGAGGTGATACTTAATTATAATTTTGATTTGAGTTTCCCTAGTAGTTAGTGACATTGAGCAATTTTTTTTTACATACTTGTTGGCCATTTGTAGCATCATTCACAACAGCCAAGTGTGGAAACAAATAATGTCCTTAGATAGATGAATGGATAGAGAAAAGGTGATACATACATACCATGGAATTCAGCCTTTTAATAAAAGGAAATTTTTGCATTTTGCAATATATAACAACCCTAATGAACCCTGAAGTCATGCCAAGTGAAATGAGCCAATTATAGAGAGACAAATACCACATGATTCCACTTATATGAGCTATATGTTCCTTTTCTTCACTCTGGAAAGGTGGATTGTGATTATTCTTTAAATGCCCTCCTCAAAGATAGATAATGTTTGTTTGTACATAAAAATGGATAGACACACACACACACACACACACACACACACACACACACACATATATGCATTTTTTTAAAGCATGCCTAAAGGCTGAACCACTATATGGCTTCCTACGTATTCCAGTAGAATATATGTGTTATCTATTTTATATTCCTGAGAAAGAAACCAAATGACTTCCTTGTTTTGATTAGAAAAGCACAAAAAGTCAGGGTGGGTATAAGGTTCAGTGAGAAGTAAATCTCCCAAGCAGTTTCCACAAAAGACAGGGCATTTTGTCAGATAAGGTCTAAACTAGAAGTTCTTTTCTTATTTCTCTCAATTGTATTGTCGAAAAGTCACAGATAAAGCAAGAGTCACTCAGTCCGGGATTCAAGGGCAAAGCATGAGCAGAAGACTACTCAGCTGCATCCACCTCCTAACTGAAGGGCATGTTATGGATATAAGACTGACTACTAGATACAACACCTTAAAGTTAATAGGATGGAGAATGGGAAGTGTTAACTGTGACGAAAGGGTACAGCACAACATGTCCATGAGTTTTTTTTTTAAAATTTTTTTTAATGTTTTATGTATTTCAAGGAGAGAGAGAAACACAGAGCGTGAGCAGGGGAGGGTCAGAGAGAGAGGGAGTCACAGACTGAAACAGGCTCCAGGCTCTGAGCTGGCAGTCAGCACAGAGCCCGACGCGGGGCTCGAACCCACGAACCGCGAGATCATGACCCAAGCGAAAGTCGGACGCTTAACCGACTAAGCCACCGCCCCAACATGTCCATGAATTCTTGAGCCATCATTCAAGCAATGTGAGCTTCCTCACTTAGGAAGGGTATGCCTTCTTGCTCTCCTCTCCTTTCTTATTTATAAAAGGATAATTGCTGTTTACTATGTCAATAGAAGGAAAGTGAAAGGAAGTAGGGGTACAGTAAGTAAAGTATCATCAAGGAGTCTGCAGGGAGATGGGAGGCCACATGGAATACTTGAGACTTAGAGATGAAGGGTTAGGATTAGAGGTGTAGGGGTAGGAGAGGCAGAAAAAATGCAGATATAAAAGAATCAAATCAGATATTTCATCCCAGGTAATCTTTCTAAAGATCAATTCTTTGTTTGAAAATGTAGCTTTCAATTTTTAGTGCCAAGCTGACTAAATCCATGTGTAATACGGATGAAATGTAGCACCTTATAACCGCAATCGAAGGAGCTTACAGCAACATTTTCCTTGTATGTGATTGGTGCTGTTCAAAAGTTATACAATAAATATTAGTTGTGGATGCTGGAGAGGGCAAATAAGCCACTATTGTTAAAAGCTTTAGTGGGGAAAATATTTCTGGAGAGAGATTGTCAATATAAATCAAAAGCTTTAAAAATTTGTGTGTTAGATGTTTGACATCACTAATCATTATGGAAATGCAAATGCTCAGGTATTTTATTAATATATTCCTAAAATATAAAGTTATTTTTATTTAAGAAAATTATTACAGTTGAAATCGTATTATAGATCGCTTCTCGGCCTTTTGGCTAAGATCAAGTGAAATCGCATTATGGAAAGAAAAGAGAATCTTTAACACTTGAAAGGTAATTTGACATAAAGAGGCTAAGGAATCTACTGGTTATTTTCCAGTAACCCCTTAGGTTAGTACCAAAACCCAGAGGCTATGAATTTTGACTCAGTTCCTACCACTGAGTTTTCTGCACATATCTGTTTCTTGCATTTTTTTTAAATGCAGGAGGTATTCTTCAGAAAATCTTATCCTTAATGCTGAGAAAATGATGACACTTGTGCCTGCTCATAGATAAATGGCCCAATCCTGACCCTGTAGTCACCTGGCATCTGCAGGCTTTCCCCGGCTCCTTGAGAGACTCGCACGCTGGATAACAGCTCTTTGTGCGTCCAAGTAGTGCTGGAACATGTTGTCTCCCACCGCCGAAAGCCAGCTGATGTTGTGATTCACCTGCTGGCAGTCACCTGTCCTACCTGCCAGCAGGTGGCCCTGAATGGAGAACTGCCACAAGCCTCTTGGGCTCCAGGGCTGAAAAGTAAACCTAAAAGCAGAGTGGGAGCCAGCGTTCAAAGGACACTGTGGTGGGACGAGTGAGGGATTACTTGGAAAGGTGTCTCCAGGATCCTGGCCACAGCTCCACCCCAAGGTCTAAGTCCGTGTTCCAGCCTCTGGCTGCCTTCTTCCTGCTGTGTGTCCCGCTGGCCTGGTTCTCTGGCCTCCCAGACGTTCTGGGAGCTACCGAAGAGCCTGTAATCGGTCTCATTCTGCTTGAACTTGAGGGAGACCATTCTTTCATCTGCCACTAAGAATTCTAACTGAATCCATGCTCTTTGCTCATCTTTGAATGACAGATTCACTGTGCATGAAATGCTAGGTTCAGGTATATTTTCCTTCAGACTTTATTATTCCATTTTTCCTTGCAACTTCTATCTCTGCGTCTCATTCCCTGGTAAATCTGTTTCTTCTCTCTGGAAGTTTTGTCAGTTTTTTCCTTATCCTAAGTGTTCTGAACTGTGTCTTCCATTTATAGATATGAATTGATGTTGTTTTCCCCTGTGTCCTATTTAGTTCTCAGACTGAGCCCATTCAGTCTGACATTTACAGCAGAGAATTTCTCTGCTGTCCTTTGCACGTTGCCTTCTGTCCGTTCCCTCTGGTGTCTCATCCTTAATGCTAAGAGAACGGTTGCTCTTGTGCCTCCTATGTGACTGATATCAAAACTTCTTGACCTTTCCTACATTCTTCTTTCCTACATAAGTTCTTTCATACTCTCTACGACTTTATCTAGTAACTGCATATTAAGCCCTGTCTCTGTGTCTCTCAAATGTCCACGTGCATACAAGTCACCTGGGGATCTTAGTGTCAATGAAGATTCTGATTCATGTCGTGGGTGGTGACTCAGCATGTGTATTGCTGATGGGTTCCTGGAGATGCTGGTGCAGCTGGTCTACAGCCCATACCTTGTATAGCAACGTCCACGGCAACATGCCAAGCATTGCAGATACAGAAATGTGCACTGAGAGCACAGGTCAGCTGGTGTGGGGAGCTTCCTCCTTCACTCACTCGCCATGTGACCTTGAATAAACTGGGATAATCTCTTTGAGAATCTGCTTTTCCTTCTACAAAATAAAGATCTTGTCCCTGTGTGTCAGATTTCCTGCAGTGATTAAACGTGATAGTTAGCCTGCACTCACCATAGGGGGCATGAGGTGGAAAATGAACAACCCTGGGCTTCTGTCAGGGGTGGGCTTTAATGATGACAGAGAGAAAGTGTCCTGGTAGCGAGGTCTTTGCCCAGTGGGGAGGAATCTATTCTCAGCTTGATCTAGGGCATGAAGTTGGTTCTTTGAGTTGAAGGGATTAGAACAAAACACCCACACCTGTTTCATCCCCACACAGAAACAATCCCCACCCATCCAATGGGAACAAACAGTCAGTTTCAATAAAGAACAACCTTCTGGGTCAGACACGCAGATACAGCAAATCATTCTGTGATTAAGGGAATATATTGAAAGAACAAATTTCTGTTAAAAACATAAAGGCAGTACTTCAATCTGAAATTGTGAAAAGTCATGAGCAGAGAGTGAGGATAAGACCCTGGTGGAGGGAACAAATCTTACCGTAAAACCATTTGACAGGTATGGTAGCTATGAGCAGAGGGAATGAAAAAGGAAGAAAGGAAATCAACCTTGACTGAATGGCTATTTCATGTCAGGAATTCTGCAAATATTAGTCCACTATGTAATGGGGGGTTCACCACAGCTGAATTCAGCTCCCCCAGCTTAGATACTGGCTATGAAAAGAACAGAGTAAATCAGAGGATAAATAGCCTCAAGACATCAAAATGTGCCATCATAAACTGGTTGACAAAAATGTTAAAAATTTTTTCTGCAATATTGGAAATATAGATTTGTATTTGGTTATAATCTTGCTGTTTGTACAAACAATATTTGGTTACAATTTTGGTGTCAAGAGGCCAATTTAATTAATAGGCTGATTTAAAGACTTAGTCTTGGTAATGACCTTTTTAGAAACAGAAATTGAATAAACTTCGTTAAACCAAATGCAAAAAAAGAAAAGAAAAGCCAAATATCTCTAGAATCTTGAAAGTAGAAAAGTGAACTCCATTTGATAGTGGATAACTTGCTATAAAAAAAAAAGTTAAAGAACTTTTCCCCAAGAATGCTATGTCCTTTCCCCTGGTGGGCAGGCTGCAAGAAAGAGACCCCTTTCTATTTCTTTCAAGGTTCAACTTTTCAAAGTAGATTGTGATACTGTGGTTTATAATAAATATTTATTTGGTCTTAGTCCAAGTTTCCTGGCTCACAGCTCCTAAAGGCCGTGGAATTTCCTGTGATGGAGAGTAACAAAGGTGTCTTTCATTATGTTAATAAAGGGAGTCTTGGACTCCACTTAAGAGTGAGTGTTGTTTTCCAGCAGAACCAATCATGTGTTTGGTCCCACCCCCTGATTCTGGGCAGGTGGAGGAGGGCCTGGAGCTTGAGTTCGATCCTCAATGGTCAACGGTTTAATCAATCATGCCTATGTAAAAAGCCTCCATAAAAATGCAAAAGAAGGGATTTAGGAAAGCTTCTGGGGTGATGATCTCACGGATGTGCTGGAGCTTGATCCCCTGGAAAGGTCATGGAAGTTCTGTACCCTTTCCCCACGCCTTGCCTTATACAACTCAGCTATTCGTGAGTTTTATCCTTTTATAATACATTGGTAATTTTGTAAGTAAAGTGTTTCTCTGGTTTCTTTGAGCTGCTCTAGAAAATTAATAGATACCAAGGTGTGGGGTTGTGGGCTCTTTGATTCATAGCCCATCTGGTTAGAAGTAAAGATCATAGCGTGGATTTGGGACTGGCATCTGAAGTCTAAGGAAGGACACTTTGGAACCTTCAATTTGTAGCCAGTTGGTCAGCAGCTCAGGTAACAACATGGGCTGTGACCATGGGGGATGCGTATTATTGCAGGACTGAATCCTTAAGCCGTAGAACTTATTGTTACCTCTGGGTAGAGAGGGTCAGAACTGAGTTGAATTGTAGGACACCCAGCTGGTATCTAGAGCATTGATTGTTGCCATGGTGAATCTTTCCCAGATCCACCCCTGGGATTGGGTCCAGGAATCCAAGATAATATTCTTAGCATACAGGCCTCTCCTTCAGTGCTCTGGCATTACTTGTCACCTGTATTTTACTTTATTTTCTCCAAGGCAATTTTCACCAACCAGTATATTCTATTTCCTTAGTTTTTTTTAATTGTCTTTACCCTTATTTGAATGTATAATCAATGAAAGCAAGTTTTTTTTTCTTTTCCTTTTTTTTTTTTTTTTTTTTTTTTGCTCACTTCCTATCATTCAGAACCGAGAATGGTGCCCAGCACGTAGCATTCTCCATAATTATCACTGAATTGGTGAAGTGTTTGGAGAATACTTACATCACCTCTCATTATGTTTGAGAGGTTTTGGACTGCTCACTAACCAAGTGGCCTTCTCAGGCTATCAGCTTTGTTTGAATTTCCTCTATGATGTAATATAAATACAGTTCGCCAGCAGTTATCATATTAGGGAAGCAATTGGAGACTGTTAGAACTAAGTCTTCTCATTTGGTGAAGCAATACTCTCATTACACCTGCCTTTGGACTGACCATTGATGTTTAGCTCCCAGTATTTTCAAATTCCTCTAACTAGCTCAGGGTGGAAGATAAAAGCTTCTCATGTGGTTTTTGTTTTTATTACTCCCAAACTTCTAATAGAGTGTTTCAGAAGATATATAGTGATAATCCAATTAGATAAACATTTGTTCCAGTATTTTTACCTAGAGGCCTCTGATAGACATTTTTCTCCCTATCTACTTTATTAGCTTCAACAATTGAGGCTGAATATCTAATCAGAAAGACAGTGATCAGTTCTCTGTGCTTCTTAGTTGGTTTGATGTTTTTTGGAGGCCAGATGAGCTGCACACGGTTTGCTCATTATCTGGTAAGCACCGACCACTAAACACAGAAATGGGGCTGCTTTTTCCAGCTGCTCTCTCTAATGTTGCAGAAACCTTCCTTTTCAGTTCATTAAACTTCACTTCAGGCAATAGCTAAAACACAGATAATTCTTTTTTGTTATTACTTTGGCACTTCCAAAGTTCAGTTTTACATTAGCGACAATGAGCCAAAGGGTTTCAAAGTTTTTTGTCTTTTATTTTTTTATTATGTTTTTTAAATTTTGGAGGATAAGGATTTTTAGGCAGGAAAAAAGATTCATTCCAAATGACCAGTATTTAGCATTGATTTTTTTTTTCTTTTTATATTGAAGGGCTCATGATCGCAATTGCTTTTTAAAATATTTATTATTCGTTTAAAATATATTTTTAATCTTTTTATTTATTTTTCTTACAAATAGTTTATTGTCAAGTTGGTTTCCATATAACACCCAGTGCTCATCCTCACAAGTGCCCTCCTCCATGCCCATCTCCCCTCTCCCTGCCGACATCCATCAGTCCTCAGTTTTTGTCAGCATTCAAGAGTCTCTCATGGTTTGCCTCTCTCCCTTTCCTCCACCATTTCCGCCCTTCTTCTCCCCTTGTTCCTCCGTCAAGTTCCTCCTAATCCTCCTATACGTGCAAACATATGATATTTGTCCTCTGCCTGACTTATTTCGCTCAGCATAACACCCTCAAGGTCCATCCATGTTGCTACACATGGCCAGATTTCATTGTTTCTCATTGCCATGTAGTATTCCATGGTATAGATAAACCACATCTTCTTGATCCATTTGTCCATTGATGGACACTTAGGCTCTTTCCATGTTTTAGCTATTGTGGAGAGTGCTGCTATGAACATTGGGGTACATGTGCTCCTATGCATCAGCATTTCTGTATCCCTTGGGTAAATTCCTAGCAGTGCTATTCTTGGGTCCTAGGGGAGTTCTAGTGTTAGTTTCCTGAGGAACTTCCACACTGTTTTCCAGAGGGGCTGCACCGGTTTGCATTCCCACCAATGGGGTAGGAGGGTGCCTGTTTCTCCACATCCTAGCCAGCATCTAGAGTTCTCTGATTTGCTCATTTTAGCCATTCTGACTGGCATGAGGTGGTATCTCAGTGTGGTTTTGATTTGTATTTCCCTGATGAGGAGCGATGCTGAGCATCGTTTCATGTGTCTGTTGGCCATCTGGATGTCCTCTTTGGAGAAGTGTCTGTTCATATCTTCTGCCCATTTCTTCACTGGGTTGTTTGTTTTTCGGGTGTGGAGTTTGATGAGTTCCTTATAGATTCTGGATATTAACCCTTTATCTGATATGTCATTTGCAACTATCTTTTCCCATTCAGTTGGTTGCCTATTAATTTTCTGGGTTGTTTCCTTGGCTGTGCAGAAGCTTTTAATCTTGAGGAGGTCCCAACAGTTTATTTTTGCTCTTAATTCCCTTGCTTTTGGGGATGTGTCAAGTAAGAAGTTGCTGCGGTGGAGTCAAGGAGGTTGTTTCCTGCTTTCTCTTCTAGGGTTTTGATGGTTTCCTGTCTCACGTTCAGGTCCTTTATCCATTTTGAGTTTATTTTTGTGCATGGTGTGAGAAAATGATCTAGTTTCATTCTTCTGCATGTTGCTGTCCAGTTCTCCAACACCATCTGTTAAAAAGGCTGTCTTTTTTCCATCGGATATTCTTTCCTGCTTTGTCAAAGATTAGTTGGCTGTATACCTTTGGGTCCAGCTCTGAGTTTCCAATTCGATTCCATTGGTCTATGTGTCTATTTTTGTGCCATATTCGTTTAAAATATTAAGTATACTTACCATATATTGTTATGATTTTCAGGTGTACAATATAGTGATTCAACAATTCTTTACATCACTCCATGCTCATCATGAAAAGTGTAGTCTTAGATGCCTTTGCCTATTTCACCCATCACCCCCACTCACCTCTTCTCTGGTAACCAGCTGCTCTCTTTAGAGGAGAGTCTTTTTTGGTTTGTCTGCAATTCCTTTTTAAGTTGGCTTTACAAATGAATGATTAGGAGGAATTCATATAGTACTCAAAAATTTTGACTCTAAATTTTCCATCATTTGTAACATTTAAAATAAATAGCAGGGCACCCGGGTGACTCAGTCGGTTGAGCCTCCGACTTCGGCTCAGGTCATGATCTCACAGTTCGTGGGTTCGAGCCCCACATCAGGCTCTGTGCTGACAACTAGCTCAGAGCCTGGAGCCTGCTTCAGATTCTGTGTCCCCTCTATCAGTGGCCCTCCCCTGCTCATGCTGTCTCTCTCTCTCTCTCAGAAATAAATAAAACATTAAAAAAATTAAAAATAAAAATAAATGGCCGGAAGACTATTTTTAAAGCATAATTAAGAAACTTTTTGTGAATATGTGTGTGTGCTGTGATATCTCACTAATTTTTGCCAGTCCTGAGTTCTGAAAAATTAAAGATAGCAATAAGAAAATCATATAGAGGTGCCCTGGTGGCTCAGTTGGTTAAGCATCTATCTCTTGATTTTGGCTCAGTTCATGATCTCACAGTTCATGAGTTTAAGCCTTGCACAGGGCTCTGCACAGGGCTCTGAACTGCTTAGGATTCTCTCTTCCCACCCCTCCCCTGCTCATGCTCTTGTATGTGCTCAATCTCTATCTGTCTTTCTTTCTCTTAAAAATAAATGAAGAAACAGTTTAAAATAAGAAAATCCATATAACTGCATAGCGTCTTGTGTTGTGGACACCATTACTTACACTTTCATTATTTATATCTTTTGTTTTTTCCTCCCCTGTGTTTGTAACTACAAATGTGATAGATAACCTTATATCATTCTACATGTGCATTAAATCCATTATCTGTCTTCTCTCACATGCACCACACCTCATCCTTGGTCTTCCTCTATCAACTCTCTCTCTAGACTTTAGGATCAGTTCTCAGAAGTACAGATACTAGGTGGAAGGATATGTTTGTTTTTAATTAAACCTCTGTTTAACTGAGGATTTTGGTCCTTCCTCAGTAAAATAGATCTTGTGGTAAAACAGATTCTGTAAAATATGCAGGAACTGCTCCTTATCAGTGGTAGGAACTGCTCTTAATACTATATATATCCAAAGGACTGTGCCAAGGCATGGCTTTATAGTCTAAAGGGAGATAACGTACCAATTTATTGCCACATCTGCTTTGATTATGGACCCATAATTATATTTAAATGTTTCTGGCCAGCAATTGGTGATTTTTAAAAGTATGGGGTAATTCTGAAAGGAATTGTATCAAATTCCTCTTTATTTATTCTTAACTTTATTTTAGAGAGCAAGTAAGGGAGAAGGGCAGAGGTGCAGAGAGAGAGAATCCTAAGCAAGCTCCACACTCAGCCAGCGCCAGACAAAGGACTTAATTCAACAATCCTATGACATGAGCCAAAGTCAAGAGTCCAATGCACAACCAACTGAGCCACCCAGGTGCCCTTCAGAATCCTCTTTAGTTTTTTATTACTGATCAAACATTGTCATAATCCTTATCTATAAGCTTGTTTCTGTTTGTGATTAATTGTTTTAGATATTTAGGTGCTCCCATATTCGGTGCGTAGACATTTATGATTGTTAGTTCTTCCTGATGGATGGACCCTGTAATTATTATGTAGTGCCCTTCTTCATCTCTTGTGATTGTCTTTAATTTAAAGTCCTGTTTGTCTGATATAATTATCGCTACTCTGGCTTTCTTTGATTTCCTGTAGCATGATATATATTTCTCCATCCCCTTACTTTTAATCTGAAGGTATCTTCCCGTCTAAAATGAGTTTCTTGTAGACAGCATATAGATGGATTTTGTTTTTTAATCCATTCTGCTACCCTATGTCTTTGATTGGAGCATTCAGCCCATTTACATTCAGTGTTATTATTGAAATATGTGGGTTTAGGGTCTTTGTATCCTTTGTAGGGTTCATGTTTGTGGTGGTGTCTCTGGAATCTTTGTTCCTTGCAACCTTTCCTTCAGAGCATCCCCCTCAGGATTTCTTGTAGGGCTGGCTTTGTGGTGACAAATTCTTTCAATTTCTGTTTGTTTGGAAAGGTTTTTATCTCTCCTTCTATTTTGAATGACAGGTTTGCTGGATAGAGGATTCTTGGCTGCATATTTTTACTGTTCATCACATTGAAGATCTCTTGCCATTCCTTTCTGGCCTGCCACGTTTCAGTAGATAGGTCTGTCACCACTGATGGGTTTCCCTTTGTATGTGAGGGCCCTTTTCTCCCTAGCTGCTTTCAAAATTCTCTCTTTGTCCTTTTATTTTGCCATTTTTAAGATGATATGTCGTGCAGAAGATCGATTCAAGTTACGTCTGAGGGGAGTCCTCTGAGCCTCTTTTATTTCCACATTGACTTCCTTCCCCAGGTCGGGGAAGTTCTCTGCTATAATTTGTTCCAGGACTCCTTCAGCACCTTTCCCTCTCTCTTCCTCTTCTGGGATTCCTATGATATGGATATTGTTGCGTTTGACTGTGTCGCTGAGCTCTCGAATTCTTCTTTCCTGTTCCTGGATCAGTTTGTCTCTTTTTTTTTGTCAGCTTCTTGTTTTTCTAGAATGGTGTCTTCTAAATCACTTATTCTCCTTCTGCCTCTTCAAGCCGTGCGTTGGAGGACTCTAATTTATTATGGATCTCATTTATCGCATTTTTAAATTCTTCATGCCTATTTTTATTTTCCATTCTGTCTGTAGCCATAGTTTCTTTGATGTCGCCTATGTTTTTTTCAAGCCCTGCTATTAATTTCACCATTATTATTCTAAAATCTTGTTCACTTATGCTGCTGATATCTGTTTTGAGCAGTTCATTAGCTGTCATTTCTTCTTGGAGTTTCTTTGGAGGAGAGCTCTTTCGTTTCGCCATTTTAGTTAGCTTTCCGGCTCTTGTTGGTTTTAAAGACCTGTTATGCTCTCTGTTTCTATGAGCACTGCTATATCCAAGAAACTCTTTGACTTTCCAGGGCCTATCCTTTCAGAGATTGTGTTTTGAATGGTATCCCTCGGTCACTCTTGTTGGGACCTTAGTTATTTTATTTTCCTATTCGTAGTGATATTTGGGACTCTTCACCTTGTGTACTCTAGCTTGTTTCTTGAGGTAGCCCTGAAAAAGAAATAGACAGACAAACACACAGGGAGCAGGAGTACACAAACGCACAGGCTGATTCAACTAACATGCAAAGTGAGAGGGAAAACAAAAAAGTTAATAGAAAAGACGGAGGAGGGAGGGCGAATAATAGGGAGCATAAAATACATAAAAGGGTCAAAAAGGGGAAAAGAAAAGGAAAAAAGAAGAAACCGATGGACAAAGAACGGTTTAAAGCATATACCTGGATTTCCCAGCTACAGTTAAATAGCCGTGTGTATACAGTGCTGGTTGAAGAGCATAGAGAAAAAGAGAGAAGGCAGGGCGAGACAAGGCAGATTTGGAAATAGAATGAACAGGCAGAAGGGATAAGAAACTTTTTTCAAAGAGGTAAAGGGTAGAATGTGGTTGGATAGGTGAGAGAAGGATGCTGGAATTATCCAGAGAAACTATATAGTCTAATTACTCCTGAGAGAAATAGCTGAAAAAGTTGGTAGGTGTAGAATTTACATTTACAGAATGGACTTGTGATTGTTTAAGCAAGCTGGCGACCAGAGTTAATCAGGTCAGTGTTTTGGGGGAAAAAAGCGAGAAAAGAGAAAGAAGAAGAAAAAAAAGAGAAAAGAAAGGGGAAAAAAAAAACAAAAAAGAAAGAAGAAAAAAAAGAAAAAAGAAAAAAAAAGGAAAAAGAAAAAAAAAAAAAGGGAGGAGGGCACCTCTCAGGCAGGGATGGGCGTGGCGTGATCCGATGCCTCAGGCGGGGGTTCTGCCTTGGCGATTGTGGGAAGGAGAGTGACGGTGCTCCAGTCCCTTCTTGAACCCTGCGCTGCAGCTCGCTTTTTTTTTTTTGGCGTGTCAACTCCCCGTTCCGGGGACGCAGCCGAAGTTGGTTGCACTCTTCAACCCAGGCCAGTTCCAATCTCCAAATCCCAGTCCGCGCGCCCCGCTGAAGTTGCCTTAGACACAGCTTCCCAGACAACCCCCTCGGGCTATTCCAGGCTCCCTGCTGAGCTCTGGGGGCGGAGTCAGGATCGCTGCTTTCTTCTCTGGTCGGCTCTGGTGCGCATGCGCGGGGGCTTGCCTGCAGCTTCCGTGCAGCCTGAGCCCGCTGGAGTGAGGAAAACCGGGTCTCTCTATGGCTCGTCACCCGAAACACGAACTCACAGGCAAATTTCCCAGTTTTTAGCTTTTTGCCTTCCCTCTCGAGTTCCAGCCAGCCAGGAGCGCAGACGCCTGGTGTCTGCGCGTCTCCTTCAGGGGTCCCAGCCGCCCTGGAGCTACAATGGCGGCAGGCGCGCCGCCGCTGGAGTGAGGAAAACCGGGTCTCTCTATGGCTCGTCACCCGAAACACGAACTCACAGGCAAATTTCCAGTTTTTAGCTTTTTGCCTTCCCTCTCGAGTTCCAGCCAGCCAGGAGCGCGGACGCCCGGTGTCTGCGCGTCTCTTTCAGGGGTCCCAGCCGCCCTGGAGCTACAATGGCGGCAGGCGCACCCGCCGCTTTAAAACCCCACCTCCAGGAGCGGCACAAAGAAGCAGTTTGTGTGCTCAGCCTCCCCCAGGACCAGTTGTCGTGAGGGGACCTGGTGTGCAGATATTTGGCAAGTACGGTCTTTCTATGCACCGAGCGGAGATTTTTCTGTCTCGGACTCTCCCTTTTCCCCTCTCACTCCCCGTAGAGGGTAGAGGGGGATCGCCTCCCACCCTGGAGGCTCCGATCCCGGGCTGATTTTACCTTCCCCGGTTCGCACTCACGTTAGAAGGCTTTCTCAGTGGATTCTACGTCCTTTTTTCTCCCAGTCTCTCAGGTTTTGTATGGTTTCCAATGGCTTCAGATCTTTTCTGTGTGATGTATGGGCGCGAGTGCAAGTACGGAGCTCCTTACTTCTCCGCCATCTTGCCTCCCTCCCTCTCAAACATTGTCATAATCCTTGTGCAATGTGAATTATATCATAACTACCAGGCATGGCATCAGTTTATAATTCTTCACTTTATTATAAGAGACATTTTAATTTGGTTTTCCCATGGATTGTTTCTTATAGAGATAATAAAAAGAGCATAAGCATACAAAAATTCTCGTGGGGCAACTGGGTGGCTCAGTTAATCATCTGACTTTGGTTCAGGTCATGATCTCAGATTTGGTGAGTTTGAGTCCCCTTTCAGGCTCTGTGCTGACAGCTTGAAGCCTGGAGCCTGCTTTGGATTCTGTGTCTCACTCTCTCTGTCCCTCCCCTGCCGGTGTGCTTTGTCCCTCTTACCCCCCCTCTCTCTCAAAAAAAAAAAAAAGTAACATTAAAATTTTTTTAAAAATTAATTCTTACAAGTTGTGTCTTTTATACAATGTCCAGTCAAACTTCTGTATACCCTGACTCCTTCTATGGCCAGGATACTTGATGTATCTTTATAATTAACTTTCCCCATAGGTAGCAAGATAGTTCCACCAAAAGAAAAGGCTAGTAGCCCTTTGGCAAAGATAGTAAAATGTGATAAACATAAAAAAAAATTCCCCAGCTGACAAATAGAAGTGAGTGAACCTTTTATAAAGATAAATTTTGCAGGGTGCCTGGGTGGCTCAGTCTGTTGAGCGTCCGACTTTGGCTCAGGTCATGATCTCATGTTTTGTGGGTTCAAGCCCTGCATCGGGCTCTGTGCTGACAGCCAGCTCAGAGCCCGGAGCCTGTTTTGGATTCTGTATATCCCTCTCTCTCTGACCCTTACCTGCTCACGCTGTCTTGTCTGTCTGTCTTGTCTGTCTGTCTTGTCTGTCTGTCTTGTCTGTCTCTCTCAGAAATAAATAAAACATTAAAAAAATTTATAAAGATAAATTTTGCAAGAGTATGGCTATATATCAGCTGTCAGACCAGCAGCAGGAGGGTCCCTGGGCATGTGGTTTGACAGGGTCTTCACCCCAGTCACTGTGTTTATGAAAGACTGCACCCTCAGCTACGCCTTTCTGTAAGGTGTTGACTTTCTCCTCTGTGTTCCTTTCTCGACGTCCTGGTTGACACTGATTTTGAAATTCATTTTACTTTTCTAGGAAGTCAAAGCATTATTTACTATGGGGAATGAATTTGTTTTTTTATGTTCTTTTTTAAAACATAATTTACTGTCAAATTGGTTTCTATACAGTACCCAGTGCTCATCCCAACAAGTGCCTTCCTCAAAGCCCATCACCCATTTTCCCCTCTCCCCCACCCCCCATTCACCCTCAGTTCTCCATATTTAAGAATCTCTTATGGTTTGCCTCCCTCCCTCTCTGTACTTTTTTTCCTCCCCTCCCCTCCCCCATGGTCTTCTGCTAAGTGTGTCAAGATCCTCATGAGTGAAAATCTATGGTACCTGTCTTTCTTTGCCTGACTTATTTCACTTAGCATAATACCCTCCAGTTCCATCCATGTTGCTACAAATGGCCAGATTTTATTCTTCATCTTTGCCATGTAGTATTCCATTGTATACATGAACCACATCTTCTTAATCCATTGGTCAGTTGATAGACATTTACACTCTTCCTGTGATTGGGCTATTGTTGAAAGTGCTGCTGTAAACATTGGAGTACATGTGCCCCTATGGATCAGCACTCCTGTATCCCTTGGGTAAATTCCTAGCAGTACTACTGCTGGGTCATAGGGGAGTTCTGTTAATTCTTTGAGGAACCCCCACACTGTTTTCATTCCCACCGACAGTGTAGGAGGGTTGCCGTTTCTCCACATACTCTCCAACATCTAGAGTCTCCTGATTTGTTCATTTTAGCCACTCTGACAGGCATGAGGTGGTATCTCAGTGTGATTTTGATTTGTATTTCCTTGATGATGAGTGATGTTGAGCATCGTTTCATGTGTCTCTTGGCCATTTGGATGTCTTCTTTGGAAAAGTGTTCATGTGTTCTGCCCATTTCTTCACAGGATTATTTGTTTTTCAGGTGTGGAGTTTGCTGAGTTCCTTGTAGATTTTGGATAATAGCCTTTACCCAATATGCCATTTGCAACTACCTTTTCCCATTCTATTGGTTTCCTACAAGTTTTATTGATTGTTTCCTTTGCAGTGCAGAAGCTTTTTATCTTGATGAGGACCCAATAGTTTATTTTTGTTTTTGATTCCCTTGGCTTTGGAGATGTGTCAAGTAAGAAATTGTCATAGCTGAGGTCAAAGGGGTTGTTTGCTGCTTTCTTTTCTACGGTTTTAATGGTTTCCTGTCTCACATTCAGATCCTTCATCCATTTTGAGTTTATTTTTGTATATGGTGTAAGACAGTGGTCTAGTTTCATTCTTCTGCATGTTGCTGTCCAGTTCCCCCAGCACCATTTGTTAAAGAGGCTGTATTTTTTTCCATTGGATACTTTTTCCTGCTTTGTCAAAGATTACTTGGTCATACATTTGTGGGTCCAATTCTGAGTTCTCTATCCTATTCCATTGGTCTATGTGTCTGTTTTTGTGCCAGTACATTACTGTTTCGATGATTACAGCTTTGTAGTAGAGGCTAAAGTCTGGGATTGTGATGCCTCCCGTTCTGGTTTTCTTCAATATTACTTTTGCTATTTGGGGTCTTTTGTGGTTCCATACAAATTTTAGGGTTGTTTGTTCTAGCTTTGAGAAGAATGCTGGTGCAATTTTGACTGGGATTGCATTGAATGTGTAGATTGCTTTGGGTAGTAATGACATTTTAACAATATTTATTCTTCTGGTCCATGAGCATGGAATGTTTTTCCATTTCTCTGTATCTTCTTTAATTTCCTTCATAAGGTTTCCATAGTTTTCATCATACAGATCTTTGACATCTTCGGTTAGGTTTATTCCTAGGTATTTTAGGGGTTTTTGTGCGAGAATGGGATCAATTTCTTGATTTCTTTCTTTTGCTTCATTATAGGTGCATAAAAATGCAACCGATTTCTGTACATTGATTTTGTACCCTACACCTTGGGGAAGTCCATTGTAGTTTCCATGTAGAGTATCATGTCGTCTATGAAAAGTGTAAGTTTGACTTCATCTTGATCAATTCTGATGCCTTTTTTTCATTTTGTTGTCTGATTGCTGATGCTAGGACTTCCAGCACTATGTTAAACAACAGTGGTGAGAGTGGACATCCCTTTCGTGTTCCTGATCTCCAGGGGAAAGCTCTCAGTTTTTCCTCATTGAGGATGATATTAACTGTGGGCTTTTCATAAATGGCTTTTATGATGTTTAAGTATGTTCCTTCTACCCTGACTTTCTCGAGGGTCTTTATTAAGAAGGGATGCTGGGGACACCTGGGTGGCCCAGTCAGTTAAGCGTCTGACTTCGGCTCAGGTCATGATCTCGTGGTTCGTGGGTTCAAACCCAATGTCGGGCTTTGTGCTGACAGCTAGCTCAGAGCCTGGAGGCTGCTTCAAATTCTGTATCTCCCTCTCTCTCTGACTCTCCCCTGCTCATGCTCTCTGTCGCTCTCTGTCGCTCTCTGTCGCTCTCTGTCGCTCTCTCCAAAATAAATAAAAACATTTAAAAAATTAAAAAAAAGGGATGCTATACTTTGTCAAATGCTTTTTCTGCATATTGACCGTATCATATATTATCGTTTCTTTTGTTAATGTGATGTATCCCACTGATTGATTTGCGAATATTGAACCAGCCCTGCAACCCAGGAATGAATCCCACTTGATCATGGTGAATAATTCTTATATGCTGTTGAATTCAATTTGCTGGTATCTTGTTGAGAGTTTTTGCATCCATATTTTCAGGGATATAGGCCTCTAGTTCTCTTATTTTGCTGGTTCTGTGTCTGGTTTGGGAATCAAAGTTGTGCTGGCTTTATGGAAGGAGTCTGGAAGTTTGCTTTCCATTTCTATTTTTTTGGAATAGCTTGAGAAGAATGGGTATTAACTCTGATTTAAATTTCTGGTAGAATTCCCCAGGGAAGCCATCTGGTCCAGGATTCTCACTTGTTGGGAGATTTTTGATAACTGATTCAATTTCTCCACTAGTTAGGGGTCTGTTCAGATTTTCTAGTTCTTCCCGTTTGAGTTTTGGTAGTGTGTGGGTGTTGAGAAATTTGTCCACTTCTTCTAGGTTACCTATCTTGTTGGCATATAATTGTGCATAATATTCCCTGATAATTGCTTGTATTTCTGAGGGATTGGTTGTAATAACATTTTCATTCATGATTTTGTCTGTGTGAGTGCTCTCTTTTCTTCTTGAGAAGCCTGGCTAGAAGCTTGTCAATTTTGTTTATTTTTTCAAAAAACCAACTCTTGGATTCATTGATCTGTTCAACTGTTTTCTTTTTTGGGATTCTATATTGTTTATTTCTGCTCTGATCTTTGTTATTTCTCTTCTGCTGTGTTTGGGGCATCTTAGCTGTTCTGCTTCTAGTTCCTTTCGGTGTGTTGTTAGATTTTAGTATTGGGGATTTTTCTTGTTTCTTGGGAGAGGCCTGGATTGCGATATATTTTTCTCTTAAAACTGCCTTTGCTGAATCCCATAGAGTATGGATTGTTGTATTTTCATTTGTTTCCATATATTTTTTAATTGCTTCTCTAATTGCCTAGTTGACCCATTCATTCTCTAGTAGGGTGTTCTTTAACTTCCATGCTTTTGGAGGTTTTCTAGTCTTTTTGTCAAAATTTTTTTAAATATTTTTATTTATTTCTAGGAGAGAGAGAGAGAGACAGCGTGAGCAGGGGAGGGTCAGAGAGAGAGGGAGTCACAGACTGAAACAGGCTCCAGCCTCTGAGCTGGCAGTCAGCACAGAGCCCGACGCGGGGCTTGAACCCACGAACCGCGAGATCATGACCTAAGCAAAAGTCGGACGCTTAGCCGAGTAAGCCACCCAGGCGCCCCTAGTCTTTTTCCTGTGGTTGATTTCAAGTTTCATAGCATTATAATCTAAAAGTGTGCATGGTATGAGATCAATTCTTTTATATTTATTGAGGGCTGCTTTGTGACCCAGTATGTGATCTGTCTTGGAGTATTCACCATGTGCACTCGAGATGAAAGTAAATCCCACTGCTTTGGGATGTAGAGTTGTAAATATATCTGTCAAATCTGTCTGGTCCAATGTGTCGTTGAGGGCCATTGTTTATTTAGTGATTCTCTGTCTAGGTGACTTATCCATTTCTGTAAGTGGAGTATTAGCACATTCTTAACAATAAGATTACTTATGTTTGTGACTGTTTTATATATTTGGGTGCTCTTGAATTCGGTGTATAGGCTTTTGTAATTATTACTCCTTCCTGATGGATAGGCCGTGTAATTATTATATAATCCCCTTCTTCGTCTCTTGTTACTGCCTTTACTTTAAAGTCCAGTTTGTCTGTTATAAGCATGGATACTCCAGCTTTCTTTTGACTTCCAGTAGTAAGATGGATAGTTCTCCATCCCTTCACTTTCAATCTGCAGGTGTCCTCAGGACTAAAATGAATTTCTAGACAGCAAATAGATGGGTCTTGGTTTATTTTGTTTTTGTTTTTTGTTGTTGTTGTTTTTTGGTTTGTTTCTTAATCCATTCTGCTCCATCTTTTGATTGGAGCATTTAGTCCATTTACATTCAGTGTTGTTATTGAAAAATATGGGTTTAGAGTCATTGTGTTATCTGTAGATTTCATGCTTGTATTGATGTCTCTGCTACCTTATGTTCCTTGAAACATTTTCCTCATACAGTCCCCCTTAGGATCTCTTGTAGGGCTGGTTTAATGGTGAATGAATTCTTTCAGTTTTTGTCTGTTTGGGAAAACCTTTACCTCTCCTACTGTTCTGAATGACAGGCTTCCTGGATAAAGGATTCTTGGCTACATATTTTTCCTGTTGATCACATTGAAGATTTCCTGCCATTCTTGTCTGGTCTCCTAAGTTTCAGTAGATAGGTCTGCTACTACCCTTACGTGTCTACCTTTGTATAAGGCCTATTTATGTCTAGCTGCTTTCAGAATTCTCTTTATCCTTGTATCTTGCCAGTTTCACTATGGTAGTCGAGCAGAAGATCGATTCACATTATGTCTGAAGGAAGTTATCTGTGACTCTTGGATTTCAATGTCTGTTTTCTTCCTCAGGCTTGGGAAGTTCTCAGCTATGATTTGTTCAAGTATACCTTCAGCCCCTTTTTCTCTCTCGCTCTCTCTCTCTGTTCTTGTGAAATTCCTATGATACAGATACTGTTCCATTTGATTGAGTAACTTAGTTCTCGAATTTTCCCCTTGTGATCCTGGATTTTTTAAAAAAATCTTTTTCTCAGTTTCCTCTTTTTCCAGAAATTTATCTTCTAATTCATCTGTTCTCCCCTTTGCCTCTTCAATCTGCGCTGTGGCTGCCTCTATTTTATTTTGCACCTCATTTATAGCACTTTTTAAATTCATCATGACTACTTTTTTAGTTTCTTGATCTCTTCAGCAATGGAGTCTCTGCTGTCTTCTATGTGTTTTCCAAGCCCAGCTATTAATTTTATGAGACTTACTCTAAATTCTTGTTCAGTTATGTTGCTTATATCTGTTTTGATTAATTCTTTAACCGTCGCTTCTTCCTGGAATTTTTGAGGAGCATTCTTCCATTTCATCATTTTGGTTAGGTTTCTGTACCTTAGGAGTTTTAAAAGATTGTTATGTGCTCCGCACCTGTGGACACTGCTATATTAAAGGGGTGGGGGGGCATACACTATCTAAGGCCTGGCCCAGCAGGAGTTGTTTTCTGCAGAGTGTTACTTGCTGTCTCTTGTTTTGACTTTGTTATTTTATTTCCCTACTCATAGTGAAGTTTTGGACCCTCCACCAGGTGTGCTTTCATTTGTTCCTTAAAGTAGCCCTGGAAAGGAAAACAAACAGGAAACAAAAACCCGCAAGCACACAAACAGATAAACAAAAAAACAAACAAAAACAAAAAAAAAAGCAAATAATCCAAAAGCACAAAACCAGAAACCCCAGCTACAAGAACAGCGTGGAAGTGTTGCTGATGGAAGAGGATATACAAAGAGAAATGACAGGGGAAGGGGGAAAAAATTATTGACTAGGGACAGAGACTAAAAGGCTTACTACAGAGAGAGAAAGGAAAATAAGGAAGGAGGTGGTGGTGAGGGCATGGTGGGGGAAGAAACGAAGATAAAGTTACCCAGATACAGAAACTATATGGCTTGATTATTCCAGAGAGAGGAAAAGTAAAGAAAGAGGTATAGAACATGTATCAAGAGAATGGTTTGTTTAAACAGACATATTTAATCCAATCACCAGAGTAACCAGCCTAGAGGAAGAGAGGGATCAGGAGAAAAGAAAGGGAGACTATTTGTAAATAACCAGAATTGTTCTAGAATTAATCTAGGTAATGCAGCAGAGCTGGTCTGGGAAGGGTCTGTGTGGTTCTACAGCTTCTATCCGGCTCCAGTAGATAAGTTACCCAGTGAGGAGGGACATGGTTTGGTGTAGGCTGCTTCCACCTCCACTGTGGGCTGTGTGGACCAATCTTGAGGCCCCACCGTGGTGGTGGTGGGAAGAACAAATGGAGACCCTCCCAGTCTCTTCTCCACCACACATCCTTACTGTGCTGCAGGTGCAGATGAGGTGGCCTGTCTCACTCTGCTGACTCCCATGTCCTGGTGCTTGGCTGGGATTTAAACTCCCGCTCTGTGTGCCCTGGTACTGGACAAGCGCTTCTCTATGCTGCCCACTATGTGTTCCCATCTGGTGTTGTCCCATGCTGCGGCATTTCAGGGGAGGGGACCGTTGTGGACTGTTTCTACCGTTGTGGACTGCAGCCCTGACCTATCCCCAAACCCAGAGGTGGCTCCTCTCCTCCCCAGGTGTGCGAACAGGGCAGCCAGCCCCAGTCTGAAGAAAGCCCTGGAGTTAGAGATTGGATCTTTATCTGCGCCAGTCTGAGGTTTTTCTCTTGTTCAGATACAGTCCTACACTTCCCCAACCACTCTTTATCTTCCCTTTGTCTCTCCACAGAAGTAGATCCCTCCCTTCTGTGTCTATGCAGCCTGTTTTATCTACCGCAGTTGACAGTCACCCACCTATGGCCTGTCAGGTTGTCCCGGTTTCTCCTTGGTAGACTGAGTCTCTTTTCCTCCCACACTCTTGGGATTCAAAGTCCTTTGGCTTCAGCCCTTATTTGTTTGACAAATGGGGGAAAATGGATCACCCTACTTGTCAACCATGTTGGCCTAGAATCTATAGGGAATGAATTTGAAATGATGTATTAATGTATTTGCTTGGTTGTTGACAGTCTCTCTCTATTGTTACAAAGTGAGTTATGGGGATTTGGGAAGCACTCTGAATTGTTACTCTATTCTGTTACATTTCTGCTTTAAAGCAATGGCATTTCACTTGGTTGTTATTGATACCATAAAATAATTTAGGACTAAATGGGATAGCCAGGTTGCTTTTCTATCCCAAAACAAGGGCTTTCTAGAAACTTGGAATTGTTCTGTTCTTAATCAGCTTCCCTTCCTCATTTTCCAATATTACCAGTTCTCTCTTATAACTGGTATGTTCTCAGCTGTCACTCCCTTGTGATGTGAGACTTAGTCACTACTGTTTTTATTTTTTCCACTACTCTGTTATGGTTCTGTCCATATCAACATTGTGACTTCTGAAGAGTGTAGGTTAACAAACTTTTGGAAAGTTAAATGAATATGAAATGTATTCATGATAGAATACTGACAATTTGCAGCTTTAGATGAATCTTTGGTTTCTTAACTCTGGTGGACTCCTTGTAATTGATTTGCTATGTAATCTTAACCACTCTTTGCCTATAAACCTTGAAGTTCACTAATTATTTTAATTTCTTCATCCAACAAGAATTCATTATTCTTACTATGTGTTGGTCCCCTTTGCAGGCAAGGAGCAAAACCGTGATTTGACAGGCCGATACATACGCTGTGTTCACCACAAGTGTAGCTACCATCTCTCCCCACAGAGCACTGTCACAGCGTAGGAAATCTAGTCAATGATATTGTACCTTTTATCCCACTGACTTATTCAGACTTACTCATTCCATAACTGGAAGAACACATTTCCCACTTCCCTTCACTCATTCTGCCCATCTTCTCTCTCCTATCTCTGGCAACCACCAATTGGTTCTCTGTGTTTATTGCTTTGTCTGTTTCTAATTTGTTTCTGTTTTTTTTTAGATTTCACATATAAGCGAAATCATACTGGATTTGTCTTGTTTCACTTAGCTTTATGCTATTTAGGTCCATCCCTATCTATGTAAATGGCACAACGTCCTTCTTTTCTATGACTATTATATATATTATATGTATATTTGTATATATTTATATATATATATTTATATATATGTATATTTATATAAATGTATATGTATATATAAATGTACAAACACACACCATAGTTTCTTTATCCATTTATCTATTGATAGACAGGGGGGGCTTCCATATATTGGCTATTATAAAGCTGCAAGAAACATAGGGGTGCATATATCTTGAATTAGTGGTTTTTCTCTGGGTAAATATCTAGTATTGGAATTACCAGGTTGTATGGTACTTCTATTTCTTAAAAACGTTCATTTATTTCGAGAGTAGGGGAGGGCAGAGAGAGAGGGAGAGAATCCCAAGCAGGCTGTGGACTGTCAGTGTAGAGTCCAGTGCAAGGCTTGATCTCACAAACTGTGAGATCATGATCTCAGCTGAAATCAAGACTCAAGAGTTTGGCACTTAACCAACTGAGCCACCAAATACCTCTCGTACTTCTATTTTTAATTTTTGAGGAATCTCTAAGGTTGATGACAGTGACTGCACCAATTTATATTCCCACCAACAGTGCATGCAGGTTTCTTTTTTTCCCTTCTCACCAACACTTTAGAGTCTAGCCATTCTGACCTGTATAAGGTGATATCTCATTGCAGTTTTGATTTGCATTTCCCTGATGATTAGTTGCGTTGGGGATATTTTCATGTGTCTGTTAGCCATCTAGATGTCTTCTTTGGAAAAATGTCTATTCATGTCTTTTGCGCATTTTAATCAGATTATTATTATTTGGTGTTGTACATTATTTACATATTTACAATATTAAAGTCTTACTGAATATAACATTTGCAAATATCTTCACCCATTCAATAGGTTGTCTGGTTTAGTTGACAATTTCCTTCTATGCGGCAAAGCTTTTTATTTTGTTATAGTCTCAAAAGTTAAGGTTTACTTTTGTGTACCTTGCCTCAGGAGACCTATCTAGAAAAATAATATGAAGGCTGATGTCAGGACAATTACTACCTATGTTTTAGGATTCTCTGGTTACAGGTCTCACATTTAGGTCTTTAATCCATTTTGAGTTTATTTTTGTGTATGGTATAAAGAAGTGGTCTAGTTGTGTTCTTTTGCATGTAGCTGTCCAGTTTCCCTCATACCATGTATTGAAGAGACGATCTTTCCCCCATTGTATCGTCTTGGTTCCTTTGTCCTAGGTCAATGGTCTGATAAGTGTGGCTTTTTTCCTGGGCTTTCTACTCTGTTTCATTGATGTATGGGTTTGTTTTTTATGCCAGTACCGTATTATTTCGATGACCACAATTTTGTAGTGTATCTTGAAATCTGGGACTGTAAGCTCTCTAACTTTATTCTTTTCCAAGATTGGCTTGGGTTATTTGAGTTTATTTGTGGTTCCATACAAATTTTAGTATTATTCAAATTCTGTGAAAATGTCGATGGTATTTTGATAGAGATTGTATTCAATCTGTAAATTTCTTTGGGTGGTATGGACATTTTACCTATATGTGTTCTTCTAGGCCATGAGCATTGAATATCTTCCTATTCAATTTTTTGTGTCTTCAATTTTTTTACTGTTTTTTTGGTTTTCAGAATATTTTTGGCTGGTTTATTTTTAGATATTTTATTCTTGGTTTTGAAATTGTAAAGGGAATTGTTTTCTTATTTTCTCTTTTGTATATAGAAACACAACTAATTTTTGTTTTTTTTTTATCCTGTAACTTTATTGACTTCATTTATTGTAATAATATTTTGTTGGAATCTTTCATATTTTCTATGGAATTGGTATTTTTAATAACTCAAATTGTGACCAAAAAATTGTAGGATTTACCTTAGGTGTTGACGAAGTTTGGGAGGGGGCAAAGGCTGTTTTACTTGTTTGAAAAGAGTAATACACAAAAAAAGGAAACTATTTTCTATTGTATCAACTAAATTCAGCCCAGTTTTCTCTTTCCCTCTTTGCCCTATCTCCATCCTATTTGGAAGATTACATGATCAAGAAGAAAAACATGGCATGGGCTGCCTTGGCAGGGAGATGCTATCAAGTAAGGTAGTAAGGGGAAGGGAAGGTCATGTGGAAATAAAAGGGAGGAAAGAGGAAGGGAGGAGGGAGGAAAAAAGGAGGGAGGGGGGAGGGAGGGATGAAGGAGGAAGAAAGGAAGGAGGAAGAAAAAAACCCTGCAATAATAGAAAGCATAACTGCATTGAAACATTTTCTATGTTATCTACCATCTCTGGAGAGTAATGGACACTGATGTCAACTGTTCATTGAAGTGTGTGTTGGCTTTTCTTTGGAGTATGTTCAGAGTTTAATGACAGAAATCACTAGGTACTTACGGAATGTAGACCAGTCATGTTCATATTTGTGTTTGCAGGACATAACCTGGAGTTACAACATAAAAACTGGGGTAATGTGACACTGCATATCTAGATACATATAAGTAGTTATCTGGGTGATAAATACAAACATTTTTTACTTAGATTCAGTTGTCATGAACAATATGGAATATAAGGAGACTGAAAATCATTTTTCCATCAAGCATTTGAGGCTAGCTGCATGTTCCATGGGTTCATATATGAAATTTAAAGGGCTCCCTTCTTAATTATATTGCTGCAAACAACCATATCAGAAAATGTTTTAATTCCAAACTACACTGGCAGTCATTTCTGCATCCCTTTCTGATTTTGAGAATGTGCGAATCTTAATTTGTTAATGTGTGACTTCCTACCTTGTTTTATAGGTTTGGTCTTTTATTGGTAGGCATATGGAGAAGAGACAGCGAAGGACTTGTCTTCTGACTGTGGGGACAGTTAGTGTCGTACTCTATTTGAGAGTGTCTTACTGTCCTCTGCTGGTACTCTCTTAACTGACCTGAAACCAAGACGTCATTTGTCGACAGTGATGACTGTGGTGGCCTCAGCAGGTTTTAAAGGTTAAGGTTGGCATCTCTTGAACTTGACCTACTAGAGTTGTTACTAAAAAAAAAAAAAAATTGGAACAGGCAATAGAGTAGTAAAAGTGTTTGGATATTCACTGAAATAGATATTTTTACCCACCTATGAGCAGCAAATGATGCAAATTAAAAAAGTACACTTGAGTAGAATGAAAATGATCTCCATGTTTATGTTTGTCAGCAACATAGTTATTTACAAATAACCCATATGAAAATGTAAAAAAGCATATTACATCTTCACATGCCATCTGTGTTAACTGAATAAAGCTTAGTGACATTATTTTCAAATCTGTAGTTAATTGTACATAGACATTTTGTGCATTAAAAAAGAAATGTACATAATTTAAAATAAATTACATTACACCATTTACAAAGTAATATTAACAAAAACTTCTTAGACAGCTGCCTCTTTATTTAAACAATAAATATTCAGGTAATTAACAAAAAACATTGAAGGGATTATAATTTATAGAAAGACATATTGCAAATTTAATAAAGTTATATTTTACAATGACAGATACTGATCTCTTCAAATCTCTGTGCTACAAATCAGCAGGAAAAAGTACCAGAGAGGGGGTCTTAATGTTTACTTGTGAAAAACAAACACACGTAGATTGCTGAAAAATAGTTGTGAAAATTTCATCAAAGGTTCAAAGTAGATGCTATAGAAACTATTGGTTTTAAGAAAAAAAAAGTCTACGAAACACAAGACTGACATTTCATATTCTAAACAGACTAGAGATTTTGAGTGCTGAAAACATGACTGCCACAAACTAAAAGTGGTTGTATACTGCTCGTTTCAGATCTGGCTTGGTAGAAGAAGTGTAAAAACATAAAACTACAAAGTGAACTCTATTCACTTAGCATTTGTTTTACTCAATAACGTAGACATAACCATTTTTAGTGTCCCTGCTAGACAGAGAATTACCATAATCACACTGCAAAACCTCCTTTTTGTAAAGAGTCATGTTTGCTAGGCCCACACTTCAGATTAAGACCCCGAAATCCTCTTCTGGAGTCACGGCCACCAGGTGGGATAGGCAGCTGTTTCATTCTCCCAGGTAAACTAGACCTGGGAAAGCTCCCTTCCTGACACGATTCTTCACAAATTCATTCCTGTCTGGCTCTCCTTTTAACACGCTCAGACTTAGCGGGAAATAGAACAAGAAACATTTGAATTTGGTAATACTTAGACACCTACATCTACAACGATTTTGGAAGCAAGATTGTTACAAGGCTCTCCTTTCTGTAAGGAGGTACAGGCCTGCCTTCCTCTCTCATCAGGGTGGGACATGAACACAGAGGTGAAGAAAAGGTAAGAGAGAGCTAACTGGGTCATACTTAGTAGAGGTTAGAAATTGACATTTTTACAGAAGGTCTTTTTTTTTGAGGGGAGGGCATGTCTTCTACATCTTACATTTTGTTAAAATCAAGATGTTCACACTCTAAGTGACACTTGGACTCTAATAGGAGATAAAGAGCTTCACCTTTTCTCTGTACTTAATTTGAGCATGTGTTAGTAGACGGTGGTTCTGAGAAAAGTAGACCGCATTAGTTGTTGATGAGAGAGCAGAGACCTCAGAGAAAAATCATCATAAAGGAGCAGTGGGTATAGGGATTTAAAGGAGGTAATAAAACAAAAACCAAAACCCCAGAAACAAAACTGAGAGTTGTTACTTCCTGTAAGAAGTTCTGTATAAGTCGCTTTATCTTGGAATGCCCAGGAACTTTACAGGGTTCTGATGAAGTCACAATGAGCATTGTCATCTACCTGAGGGCACAGGAGGGTTACAGCAAAAGCCTAACTGCATGGCCCGAGACCTAGACATTACATAAGGAAAAATCCCACCCTGGAAGCAAATCCAGAGTAAAGAGTGATTTAAGTGACATCCTCACTCACTAAAGGTTTTTCCTTCTTTTGAGTGTCATAGATACAAAAGCCATGACTACTTGTTTTACAGTGCCTAGCAGGGTATCTTGCGTGTGATAATTCAAGAAATCCTTGTCTTGCTAAAAGTAATTTGTGCTTTGTTATAATTAAGAACATGCTTTTATGTACTCCTTTCTAAATTAGCTTGGATCTACACTGTAGTGTCCTCAAAAAGGCTTTCAAATAAGAATTCTAGTCCATATCCTAGATTAGGTACTGATAAAGAAGAAAAGTAACTCCTTTCAAGAGATCAGCTGTGCCAATTCTGTGTGGTTTCTATTGAAACAATCCAAGAAAAAACTATAATACTGTGTCATTCTTTTTTCTTTTCTTTCTTTCTTTTTTTTAAACCAAACAGACCTTCATCTTTACAGAGCAGTTCTAAATCTTTTTTGGGCTCACAGGCCATTTTGGTAAGGCAAAAGGGTTAACAGACCAGTTACTACTATATTCCCTTCCTGGACAGTCAGAATTGAACAGGAGGAATAACATTTTTATGAAATTCCAGTAACATAATTGACTCATTATTGCCTCATGCCAGGAACAGAACTAAGGCTATTTTCATGTTCTAAACATGAATATAGTAACCTTCATTTGTCCAAAATAGCCAGCTGGCTACATGTCCTTCCTTACATCTTTTGTAGCAAGAGGCCACCCAATATTTATCCTAACCGGGAACTTCCAGTATGTTCCCTGGTGTTAGGTCACATTGAACCTAGTCTCTTTCATATATGTAGTGTTGTAAAATGTAACTAATTTATGAATAGAATAATGTATTTTCACAAAATTTTATAATTTTGATCAATTCATTAATTCTTACAATAGGGTTAGATGATACTGATATGCCTTCTGAATTGATGACCTTTTACAGTATCAGAAGTATAGCTTTTGTAGCAACACTATTTTATTCAGTAGTTTCAAAGTTAGTAGGTGTTGCATGTGTTTTATAAGGCTGTTTGCTAAATTCTTCAAGTAACTGCAGTAGATTCTCAACCATTTTGGACAAATGGAGTTCATTTTATTCAAAGAGATCAACTTGAGGTTTATCTGGAAGACCCCTGAGTGCATACACTGATGATCACAGTTTTAGAACAATAATATTTTCATTCTTCCTCGTTAATAAGACAGATGTAATGGAATTTGCTTTTTTAATTTTAATCCTTGATTTAAAGTAAATTTCTCATCTTTGTGACCGCCTGTTTGCTTTTAAATGATTTCCTTTGCCTAATACAGTGAATGTTTAAGAAGGAATCAGTGCTTTCTATATTTCTTATTGAAAGAAGTAGAAATTTGTTCATTTTGGAGGCAACAAATTTGTGATCTTTGCAAATACTCCAGTGAACAGCAGGGGGAGCTCAAACTCTACTATGAAGGTAAAATACCTAGTCTAAACTTGTAGAGCAACAGAGCTGTGTTTAAGATAAATTAGTTTATTATACTATTTTTAAAAGACCTGAAAGCCTAATGTCCTCCCCTCTAGCAAAGGTTGTTGCAGTAAATGTTGCCTGAAAAATGGAATTGCTTCTTAATGGCACCTTAGAATTTTCTTTTCAGACACAAGAAGTTGCCAAGTCAGATAGTATTTCACTGTGCCATTCTCAGGTCTACATCTGTGAAAAATATAGCTACTTCCAGAACAGTGATAACGTTTAATGACTCTTTTTCACTTTTGAAATTAAACAGTGCTCCTATTCTAAGGTAAATGAATGAAAACAGAAGACGACACAATCAAGAGGTAAGCACTGAAAAAAACCTCGTATACCAGTGGTCAGCAAACCACAACCTGCAAATGTGGCCTGATGACGGTCTTTTTATAATGGAAGGTTTATTGTAAAACTGCCACGTTCATTTTTTTATGTGCTGTGTATCGTTTACACCTACAATTTCCTGATGACAGAACTGAGAAGTTGTGACAAAGACTTGGCTGAAAATTTCTACTATTTGGCCCTTTACAGAAAAGTTTGCGATCCTTGGTCTAGCTATTTAATGAAGTCCTGGGAAAAATATTTATTCTCTTTCGAAAGCTTTAGTTTTTGAAATTATACAAAGACTTCTTCAAATTTTACTAATAAAAAAGACAAAACCATGGATACATTTGACGTGAAATGAGGAATGTGAATCAGGGAAAAAGAAAAAATCAACGTACAATTTTGATTTCTTTTAGTTACAAAAATTATCAAGACCTTATTTTCTCCATCTGCTCAAAATTAAAATGACAACCAGCTCCTTTTTTTCTTTTCTTTTCTTTTTTTAACAAAGATAACAAATATAAAAATCTAGCCATAAACAGCCTTCAAAGTACAATTAAAAACCAACTAGAGGGATTCATCTTTTGAAAGGTTAATGAGTTTGGGATTTGAACATTGAAATCCCTGCCATGTTGTTGATTTTACTATGGCTGCAGCAATGAGGAGGAGTGTATACAGCAGATGTAATAGCGAATTCCATCCTGTTGCCATCCAAACTGAACTTTGTTCTCTTCAGGATACAAGAACTTGGAAATGTCTCCATGACACTCTGAGCACAGATGTCTTCATCCCATATGAAAAGAGGCAGTTTCTATGGCAATACTGGTTAAGTGCCTATCATGCTGCACTAATATAGTGCAAAAATGTGCCTTCCATAGAGCAAAAGAGATGCAGGCAACCAGTTTGAAAATTAGGGAAAGTAGAAATATATTAACACAAGCAAATTAGTTTTCCAGACAATAACCACTATAAAATACTGAACTTGAGGACTTTTTTTTTCTAAGATACTAGTACATGTCCAGCATTCGTATTTTGGAGAAAGACCAGATTTAATTCTTAGAGTCTTTGCCTCTGAAATGCAGGTTAATGAAAGCTACCATCAATGACCAAGATGCTGTATTTATTCAATGGGTTTTCTGCTCAGCTTAGAACTTATCTTTTATTCACCATTAAAATTGCTTATTAACAAGTAGATAGTCTGACTTAGTAATGTGTATCATTCAGTTGAGTATACATGTTGTTATGCTTGTCTATAGTATTGTAGAGATCTTGGTATAAACTCTTCATGCTAAAATGGTATTACAGGTTAACACTGCCAACAGAGGCTTGCATCAGGCATCCTAACTGAACAACTCCACAACCATATTTTGGGGATAAAAGTGGACTGTCAGTAGGTAGATTTCAGAAAAGATCACAGAAAACTTAGAATGCAGCATGTGTTAAACTAAAACTCCTAGAATCCTCAGGGCTGATTTTTTTTTTTTTTTTGTAAGTGGTACTGTCTTGATACGTCCAATGGCACTGTGATTTTCACTCCTTCCTTTGATGCTCTTTAAAAAAGGTACAGTGCATTTTAATTCACAAAGTATGAAGAGGTTTGTGGCTTCTGGATGTCTACTGCAAAGCCAGAAAGCTGAAACTGGTTGTTGCCAGGGTAAGTTAAATTTTACATGTCTGCATCTCCATCATAGGCTAAGGTTAAAGGTTTCAGTCGGTTGTTTTGCCTTCTTTGGGGTTTCTTTGGCTTTTTGCTGTAAATAACAACAACAAAACAACAATAGGAGAAAGAAAATCAATTGTAAATTTTACTGTTTTAAATGAAAAATTGTGAAATGCATTGATAAAGTTGCCTAATTGCCTGTATGACCTAAATTCAATCTTAAAGTTTGATATTCTGGTATCTTTGAATTTCTTATTGATGCTCTGAATATCATTGAAGTAGAGCCCCTCAAATATATTGTTATTCTGTAAAAAGTGAATTATCAAATGGAATTCCTCTGGTACTAACAATGGAAACAATACTGTAGTAAAATCATTTATATTTGACCTGAAATCTTTATAAATAATACACAATTTATAGGTTTAAAAACATAGTTGAATCAGATTAGATATCATCATCATCTCTTCCTCCAGTAGTGAGTGAGTATCGAACTCTGGAGTTCACCCTAAACATACGAAGCAGTATTCTTTTGCATAACTGGGGTGGACATACGTGAGAAGATGACCTCGAGCAACTTTGGCTCATTTTCAGATTTCAAACAACTCAGATTTGGTAGGTTTTAGAACAACTGTGACTAAAGCCATTTTTATTTAGAATTGCAGGTGAACATTAAATGTGGAATATTTATTGGATACAGTTTGCTGTTCATGCATTATGCTCCACTGACAGTCTTTTTGCTGAAATAAAGAGACTGTGTGCCCCCTTAGATTTTGAAATAATCACTCACCAAGCTAGATAAATCATGGAGACAATAAAGATGAGTAACACAAATGCCCCAGCTGCTACACCGTAAACCCAGGTCTTTAGTCTCCCATCTAAGAAGAATGGATATTAGTCATTAATTTACATTAGTCTGGTGTGTGCATATATATGTATATATATGAGACAGTCTTTAACTATGACCAATGACCAGTCACATATGACCAAACTGTTTCAAAACAAAATGAATTATTGCTTAGGCACAGTTAATGATTAATGTAAAGCTGCTATTATGAGTTAGATGCTGCTTCATTAAAGATAAATTATCAATGAGAACTGAATGGCAAAGAAATCATGTTTGCAATTAAATTTGTGTTCAGATTTCAAATTTATATGGATAAATTTTTGCTGCTGCTTAGCTAAATTTTACTTCAAACCCAATATATGTATAATGCTAAATAAACATTTTCTTCTGATTTTCACTCTAAGAATGGCAATTTTAAGAAGAAAAATACTGGAATTTTAAGCAAGTCCTACAGCTTAAGGTTGATACTGACAGGTATGTGAACATAAATTTTGTCACTTTTACCTTTTATTTTAGATGAATGGAAAGTGAATATATTGAACTTTTTTGGGAATTAATCTTTTATCTAATTTACACTTACACTGTACTTTAAAGTTCATTTGACAATATCATTTGCAACAATAGCCAAGTTTGATTATAACCTATAAATCATTTTTTAACTCATTTGAATAATGTTTTTCTATCTTTCTAGTATATGGAATTAGGCAAGACAGGAACTATCCTAATTTGGTTTTCTGATCTTACATTCTTTGAACTTCTTAGTTTTGTGTCCAGAATAAACTTCAACTAGAAGATAGTACTAATAACTTTAACTTAATTTGAAACTCATATCAACATGTATTTTCTGTTGCATACATAGAATTAAAGGTGCTATTAGTGTTAAAATTATAGATCGGGCAAGTGGACTTAACACTCGGGTTCTTTCAATATTTGGAAGGCATCAAAACATAAGTTTTCCTGCCTGGAGCTGGATCAACCTAGGGGTTCATTAGTTGGAAACACACTGTTAATATTGTAAACATCCCTTTTTTCAATTCTGAAGATTAAAAAAGTTAGAAATTGGGTTTAAAATAGGGTCTAAGAGGTCTTTAATTAATCTTTGAGTTTTTAAAAAACCAAGAACAAAGCCTAAATGTACTCCTTAAGAACATAAACCTTTTTAACATACTAAAATACTCACTTTAGGGAAGCTATATATTAAACTTAAAATGACAATATTCTTTTTAAAAACCAGATTTGATCTGAAGAGATCTGTATGAGTTCTTAGTCAAGGTCACAATTGCTAATGGCCATTTGCTGGTCCACTGTCTTGAACACTGAGAGACGATTTTCTCGTGTTTCTACAGAGAAGCCAGCTTTGCAAAATAAACTGTATTTCAGCTAAGGACCTTACCAAGGCAGGGATAATGTGGTTAAATCACTGTATTTGGGTTTACATCACCCCAAAGAGAGATGTGCTAGCTATGAAGATTCTTTCTTTTCTCTAATTTCTAACAAGTATGAAGTAGACTACGCTTGGCTTTGCCTCTAGATTTCCTTTGGTCATTAACTAGTAATCCTGCTTGGTGTGAGAAACACCATCATGATATTAGCTACCATGTCACCATCATAGCACAATTTTAAGCACCAGCTTTAGTTCCAGAAATAAGCATATAGTTGACATCAACTGGGAAGAGACAGTGTGTAGAGCAGGGATAGTATTTTATTAGACCCTCAAGCTTTTGCCTTCAAAACTGGCTTCGAGTCCATACCAGGCACATTAAGAGTGTCTGTTTAATATGACAAGGTCTGGTCAGTCTCCAAATTTAGATGATCCCATCTAGACAGGAAGGCTCCATCCTTGCCCTTCTGATGGTAGTACAGATTCTGATGATTTCAGTTTATCAAATGGAAGAGCTGATAGAAATTGGGCTGGCTACCAGGTGCCCCTTGGCACAGCACTGCATTACTGATGTTCCTATTTTAGGATCAAGTTGTTACCACTCTCTGGTCAAATGAAAATTCCTGAATGTCTTAACAGTTTTATTCCACTTCTGAAAGACAATACACTTTTTCCTCATTAATATTTTCATTGTTAGATTCCTTTATTTGGTATGAACGTAATTATACTTGTAAATTTAGAACTGAGATCAAAATAATTAATACTCTAATTTTGTTCACAGAAGAATTTAATTCCTCTGAACTTTGAGCATGAGTGCTTTTTTCATAATAGTAAAAACATATGGCAGTATCAGCATAAATGAGTACGATGAAATAATAGCTCATATGAAAATGCTTGCTCATTCCTTTAATCCTTTGACATTGGTTAAATGTATAAGTAAGGGATTCTACATCAACACTGTCTAGTCACTTCACCTGGCCCAAATGGCTGTAGAAACCAGGTCCTTCCCCGTCCTGTTGGGTTACTGGAGGATTGGGTTGGATGTACTGCCCGACTGGTTTTCACGTCTCCTCTTTTGTCCTCCACAGTGGGTATCACCACCACGGGGATAAGTGTACACTGCTCAAGTGTACCATTAGAAGACATGACTTCAGTGTACCCTTCTTCACAACTGCATGTCCTCATCTGCAGGAGAAGAAGAGCGTTTCTACTATAGATATAAGGTGAAGGTGACCTTTGAGAGCATGATAGATCTTACTTGCAGAGAAGGCTTTTAAGAAGCACTGTTTTGTAAGTTTACCACATGTAATTTCTGCCTTAACTACGTAAAAAGAACATACAGTTTGGACTGTACTCAAATTATTCTAACAGTAGAAACAAGTACATTCAGAATTATTTATATTGATAAAAGGAGAGGTCCAGAAGAAATTAAGTTGTAGGCCTCCAAGACATGCGTTTTTGGGGGGAAATGGACTGTACAAGAGTTGGTGGGGTGAGAAATAATGAAGCTAGTTAATTTGTCCTCATGAATTCACACGTACCTCACTACAGTAAGAGTGGGGTTGACTACACGGTGGGTTACAAGACCTGTCAGCATCAGGCTGGCGTACCACCAAGCATCCGCCTGCAGAACAGAAAATCATACATTGGCAAGTAGCATCTCTTGCAATGATAGAAAACGCTGTTGCATAGACTTGTCTTTGACTCCTGAACCACTTTGGGAATCCATGAATTTTAGAACAATTGATGGTGAGATATTTGGTGAACCTTGACCACTTTATACAGGAACTTGAAGCTTTTCCTTTTTATATTAAAATTTTTTTTAACATTTACTTCTCTTTTGAGAGAGAGAGAGACAGTGTGAGTGGGGTAGGCAGAAAGAGAGGGAGTCACAGATTCTGAAGCAAGTTCCAGGCTCTGAGCTGTCAGCATGGAGCCCAATGTGGGGCTCAAACTCACAAACCTCGAGATCATTACTTGAGCTGAAGTTGGATGCTTAAGTGAGCCATCCAGGCGCCACAGAGGATCTTCTTATTCTTATTCAGAGAAAACAGCACAGAGCCTATAACTCAGCAGGTGCTCAGTAAGCACTTGTTTTTGTAGTTACTACTTTGAAAACACTAACTGCCCCCAGGCTATTTCTACCATAGTCCCCCCTGTTGGCCCAGTTCAACATTACGAAACAGATTTAATTTTCCTTTGAAGTTAAATTTTTCCTGGCTATTCAAATGAATAGTTTTCACATTCTTTGAAATGTCTCTTTAACTTACACAACTACCACATAAATGCTTTTTTTTAATAATGCATGTTTCTTTGAGAAAAATCACAATTCATGCTAATTCAGGAGTGTTGGGAGTAGAGGGGAAAAAAAGACACTTGTAGCTATGAGATGGTGTAATTGCATTATGGTTTAAACTTGACATTGAAGCTCTGTTTTTTCTTCTCTTTTTTCTTTTCAAGTAGAGTGTACCTGCCTCAGTTGTTAAAAGTGGGATTTTAAAATGGGAACAGATGTCCTAGAGAAACCGTATTGGTGATGTGAAAGGAACTTAGAGTTTCATACCGTACTTGCTCAGTTGAATAAGATTTTGGGAAAGCAAAGTTTTTTCCTTTATTTATGGAACTGATAATCCTCTGCAGTTTAATAAAAAATAACTATTGTTAATTCTGTGCCTTGTCAATAATATAAATATACTACTCATCAAAAGATTGTGAGGAAAGCAGTTAGTCATTGCAAGGCAATTGCAATTAAATGGCCATGTTGAAGTGATTATCACTAAACACATGAAGAAAAAGGAAAATAACACCTTAATTTCTAATAAGGACAACTTCATTAAACAGAAGCAGTCGGCCAAGGTATGTAATATGCTTTATATGCTTGTCTATTTCTCATAAAGAATCTCATCTCTCCTAAAAGATGGAAGAAGAATGCATATAGAGTTTATCACAAATCCTTTACACATTGGTGTTTTGGTATCAAAGAGTATTAGAAAGAAAGAAATACATGGGATACTTTAATGATTTAAAAAGAAGGTGAACATGATTTCCACAGGTAAATCTTTTTAGAATTTGACCTACCTTGGCATTGGGGAGTATCCCCAACTTTAGCGGGGAAAAATGTAGAAGGCAAACAAATATTACTTGCATCCGTATTTGGGAAAAAAAAGCCCTGAAAAGTAATAGGATCCTCTGGGGAAGCTGCAACATCCCCTCTGTAGGCCTTCCTTTTCAACACTTGAGTTGAATGTACCACCTCTGTAAGTGCCTTCAATTTAGAAAATCTATACTTTTCTTCCGAGGACTTTTTCTCCACACATGCCTCTTAACAGTGGTGTGGTTGGAATAGACTTTTTTGCCTGAAAATAAGACTGGGAGAGAGCAAAGTGCTCGTTTCCTGGCAGGTGTCTCTTCTTGGTTATATAGGTGTCCACTGGGAGTTGCTGTTCTCAATGATTTCTTGATCCAGATTTGTCATGTATAAAATCTTACCTTCATAAAAATATAATTGGATATCCTGTTCCAGCTTTCATAGGGAGGAAATAAGTAATTACGTTTAAATAAATCCAGGTAATTTAAAATTTAATATAAAAATTGATGCTTTCCAAAAAGCATATTGATTCCTGTTCTTGTTATCATGCTGTATATATGACAGCTAAATTTATAAATGGACATTACGCACAGACACCCAAATGCACAGCCCTTCTTCTCCCTGCCAGAGGGTCAAAATGATGTCAGTAAGTCAGCTGGTTCCCCTTAATAGTTAACTGTCAGAACTCATGCTACTGTTCTATGAAGATTCCTGTAGATTAGACCTATAAAAATCACTTAAGGAGAGACCTTAACATCGTTGGATCATATGCTTAAGGTAGGTTCTAGCTCCAGCCTTGGTTTCTTTCTAGGAAATTTGCAAGGTGGCTCAGTACATACCTGGAGCCAAGTTTCTTCCTACTTTATACGGGACATTAATATCCCTTGCATTTGCTGAGTTCAGATAAGGAAGCTTTAAGTAAATGCAGATGAGAGAAGCTCTTTGGAGTATATTTGGGCCAAGTGACATTTCTGAAAAGTTTTTCATTTGGATTTCTTCTTTGAATATATAATCTTTGAGTGGAGACAGAGTAGATTAGCTGCCCAGATGGTCTGGGCTTGAGATTAGCCACAAGATTTTACTTATCAATTAATAAAAAATTAAATCATAGATTTCTGAATTCAAGCAAGATACTTGGATTTGTATAATCATACTCCCTTGCTAATATTTTTGGTCTGCATGTACACGGTCTTTAAGATAGAGAAACAAAATACACATCTATTTATTTAGCATGTGGTAAATTATTCACATACAAAATTTTAGGAAAGATAATCTGAGAATTATAATTTATTGGAATTAGCATTTTAACCAAACTCTAGTAGCAGTGTCAAAAAGGGCTAGATGAGGAAGAATTTAATTGAAATGTTAAAATATAAAATAGTCAATGGTAGCCAGTTATATACAGCCTAGGTAGTGAATCCAAAACATGTTTTGGATATCTAAAGAGTATCTTTGTTTCCTTAATTACTTTCTTTACCCAATTGCATGTGTGTTATAGGAAGACTTTCAAAACCAAAGAAAATTTGGAAGTTTACCTGTTACGTTTATACCATCTGACCTTTGACACCAGACTGTTCGGGAAGAACCTTTCCAAGCACTGGCCATCCATTTATATTCATAACACTGTCCATCTGCAAGGACACAATAAACATGAACAGAAGCATTCTGCCGTCTAGAAGGACAATCATGGTGAGAGTATATTATGAAAATATAAACAATTGAAAACTGGTGAATCCATCTAAAAAATGATTCAATATTAACTTACTGCCCTAAAATTGACATAGAAAGGTTATAAAATTCCTGATATATTCCTAAATCCCAACTAATTTTCTATGTCCACTGTCATATCTAATGTGAACTTGGATTTTTAACATAATTTAATGTTTAAAGTATATCAAACCTATATAATGACAAATAACTTAAAAATATGTTCAATTATTTATCACTCAATTTTAACAAATACTACCATTTAGCCATATTTGCTTTAGTCTTTTGTCTGTTGGGGAGTGAAAAATAACAGATGAACCTGATGTTCTATTATTATGTATTCTTCCTGATGTGAGGTTTTTCTATGTATATCCAGCAAAACCTACTATTTTAAAGTAGATACATGCATTTCTTTGCCATGGTTTTTATTCCTTTAATAGAATACATTGTATGAGGTATGTATATATCCATAAAAAATATAGCATATCTGACCCTCAAACAACATGGGGTGTAGGGGCATGTACTCCTATGCAGTACAAAATCTGTATAACTTTGACTTCCCCAGAGCTTAACTATGAACAGTCTACTGTTAACCAGGAGCCTTAATGATAGTAAACATATACTTTGTGTTATATATATATGCTTACAGTAAAGGAAGGTAGAAGGAAATGTTACTAAGAAAACCATACGGAAGAGAAAATAGTTACTGCATTTATGCTAAATCCTCATGTAACTGGACCTGCACAATTCAAACCCAACTTGTTTAAAGGTCATATTTTTCTATTACTTAAAAGTATACTATAGGTAACACTCTGAAATGTACACCACTGAAGAGAAAATATTTCTGCGTGACTTTCTAAAAATGTAGCTATATTCTATTTTATTTAACTGCTATATAAAATTCCATTATACTAAATGCCACCTTTTTTCTCTCTCTCGCTCTTTTTTTTTTTTTTTTTTAGCTATTTCTTCTCTGAATGGCTTTTTTGGTTGTCTTCAATTTTTCCTATTAGTACAATGCCTCAGTGGTCCACCTTCTGCAAGTCTCCTCGTGATTCTCTAAAGTAAATATCTAGAAGAGAAATTGTTGTGTATCATCTCCTAGGGATGGATGGATGAAACTTTCCTAAATAAAACTTTTTTCCTTCCCCAAAGCAACAATCTACATCCCCCCAGCAGTGAACATGAGTTATCATTGCTTAAGCCTTCAAGAACATTTATAATTGCCAGATTTAAAATTTCTAGTTTGTCTGGTGGGTGTAAAAGCTGTATTGTCATTGAAATTTTTAAAATGCTTATTTATTCTTGTGAGAGAGAGGCAGAGTGTGAGTAGGGGAGGGCAGAGAGCGAGGAAGACACAGAATCTGAAGCAGAGCCAGATGGGGGCTCAAAATAGTGAACAGTGAGATCATGACCTGAGCTAAAGTCGGATGCTCAACTACTGAGCCACCCAGGTGCTCCTATATTGTCATTTTAAATTGTGGTTCTCTAATTATTAAAGCTATTAAAGAGTAACAGATGGTTTGGGGCATTTAGACTTCCTTTTATGAGAATTGTTTCTTCATATCTTGTGGCCATTTTTTTATCCTACTGAAATCTGTGCACTTTCTTATTGTGGAAAATATTTGTTCTAGAACAGCAGTTCTCAAAGTATCATCTAGGGAACCTAGGAGACTTTGACATTCTCCCAGGTGAGTGTGTGTGTGTGTACTTTGTTCAACTACACATCCATATGAATAGAGCTGGATTTTCTTCATATACCTAAAATAAGATTGCAACAGATTGAATGCAGAAGTAGAGAAGAGAATCCAGTTGTCTTCCTTTAAGCCAGATATTATTGAGATTTACAAAAATGGAAAACAAGACCATGCTTGTCAAAGTTACTATTTTTGTTTTGCAAATACTTTCCAGCAAGTATGTTTTTTATGGTTACACAAAACTGGTTTATGATTATTTTAAATCTTTTCATTTTAAATACAAATTTTTTATGCATCTAAAATTCACAAAAGAAAATATGGGTCAATTTTATACTCTTGGACCATAAAGTTTTAAAACTGTCATTCTAGATACTAATCCTTGGAAATTAGTTTCTCTTACCCTTGTTAATGATCACTTACTATGTAGAAGGTTTAAATTTTAATTTGGAAAATTTTTTAATCTTTCCCACTTGTGTGCTTTTTGTGTCCTATTTAGGAGATTGTTCCCTACCTTGAATTTATAATGATATCCCCCTATATATATTTTTAAATGTTTTATAGTTCTGCTTCTTCACTTGCAGGTCAATAACTAATCTAGAATACAACTTTATGTATGTTGTGGCTAAAGATAATTTTAAAAACATTTCATGGGCAACAAATTATTGCAACATTATTTACCCACCAATTACCCTACTGACTTTCACTTCTGTTATGTACCCACATAGGACCATTTGTTCCTGAGATCCTTTAGTTTAATTGTTGCCGGGTCACTCTTTTTAAATTATTTCTTTAACTTTTATTTAATGTTTTATTTCAGAGAGAGAGAGCGAGAGAGAGAGAGAGGACGAGCGTGACTAGGGGAGGGTCAGAGAGATAGACGGGGATACAGTAACTGAAGCAGGCTCCAGGCTCTCAGCTAGCTGTCAGCACAGAGCCCAATGTGGGGCTCAAATCCATGAACCATGAGATCACCACTTGAGCCCAAGTAGGACGCTTAACTGACTGAGCCACCCAGGCGCCCCAACTCTTTTTAAATTATTAATGTTGTGGAATAAATTTTGAATAAAGCCATGTAAATCCCCTGATCTCCTCTCTCAGTTTGTTTTTCTTGAAATTTTGGTCTTTAATAATTTTGGGATCTTCTTGGTCTTTGACCTATTCATATTAATTTTTGGCTCCAATTTTAGTGTATGTGCTGCCAAAGTGAGCACTCATTTTAATTTTTGGGTCACTTTCTCCTAACATATTAAAAATCCATTCAAATTGCTGGGGTGCCTAAGTGGGTCAGTTAGGTCTCTGATGTTGGCTCAGATCATGATATTAAAGTTCATGAGGTCAAGCCCCATGTGGGGCTCCGTGCTCACAGCTCAGAGCCTGCAGCCTGCTTCTGTGTTTCCCTCTTTCTCTCTGCCCTTCCCCCACTAGTGCTGTGTCTCTCAAAAATAAATAAATGTTTAAAAATGTCTGTTCATATTAGGAAATGCTCAGCACGTGTAGTTACCATCTGTCACCATACTAAGAAACTAAAACCTTACCGACTATATTCCCTCTGATATACTTTTTATCCCTGTGACTTATTTACATTGTAATTGGTAACTTGTACTTCTTAATCTCCTTCACCTATTTCACCTATCCCTTCCTCTGGCAATCACTAGTGTGTTCCCTGTATTTATGAATCTGTTTTTGTTTTCTTGTTTTGTTCACTCGTCTTATTTTCTAGGTTCCATGTATGAGAGTGATCACATGGTATTTATCTTTGACTTACTTGAATTATAATACCCTCTAGGTTCATCCATGTTGTCTCAAATGGCAAGATCACATTTTGTATGGCTGAGTAATGGAATATTGTACATACATATACATATGTATATTATAATATATATATACACACACACACACACATATATATATATCCATTCATTTATTGATGGACTTGTAGCTTGCTTTGCTATTGTAAATAATGCTGCAATAAACATGGGTAGCATAGGTCTTTGTGAATTAGTGTTTTTTCTTTTATTCGGGTAAATACCCAGAGGTAGAATTACTGGGCTATATGGTAATTTTGACTTTTTTTGAGGAACCTCCATACTGTTGACCACAGTGGCTGCACCAATTTATATTCCCATCAGGGATGCATGAGGGTTCCTATTCTCCACGTTTGCCAACACTTATTTCTTGGCTTTTAATAATTAGCCATCCTGACTGGTGTGAGGAGATACCTCATTGTGGTTTTGATTTGCATTTTCCTGATGATTAGTAACGTTGAGCATCTTTTCATGTTGGCTACCTATCTGTGTGCCTTTCTTGGAAAAAGGGAGTGTAATTAGGTCTTTGCCCATTTTTAATTTTTTTTTTGGTGTTTTGTATAAATTATATATTCTGAATATTAACCCGTTTTTGGATTTATGATTTGCAAATACCTTTTCCCATTCAGTAGGTTGCTTTGTTTTGTTGATAGTTTCCTTCTCTGTGCAAAAGCTTGTCATTTTGGTATAGTCCCAACTGTTCATTTCTGCTTTTGTTTCTCTTGCCTGAGGAGACCTATCTAGAAAAATGTTGCTAAGGCCAGTGTCAAATTACTGCCTATATTTTCTCGTAGAAGTTTTATGGTTTTGGGTATTCTATTTAGTTCATTAATCCATTTGGAGTTGATTTTTGTATGTGGTGTAAGAAAGAAGTCCAGTTTTAGTCTTTTGCAAGTAGCTGTCCAATTTTCCTGGTACCATTTATTAAAGAAACTGTCTTTTCCCTATTGTATCTTCTTGCCTCTTCTGTAGTACATTAACTGACCATGGAAGTATGGGCGCTCTATTCAGTTCCATTGAGATAGGTGTCTATTTCTGTGCCTGTTCCACTCAGTTTAGATTACTGTAGCTTTGTAGTATAGTTAGAAATCTGAGATTGTGCTACTTCCAGCTTCACTGCTCTTTCTCAAGACTGCTTTGACTATTCAGGGTCTTTGTGATTCCATGTAAATCTCAGGATTATTTGTTCTAGTTTAGTGAAAAAATACCATTGGTACTTTGATAGGCATGATATTTAGTCAGTAGACTACTTTGGGTAGTATGAACATTTTAACAACATTCTTCTAATCCATGAGCATGACTGACCTTCTTATTTATTTGTGTAGTCCTCAATGTCTCATCAATGCCTATTGTTTTCAGTGTACAGTCTTAACTTCCTTGGTTAAGTTTATTCCTAGGTCTTTTATTCTTTTTGGTGCAAATGTAAAAGAAGTTTTTCCTTTCTCCTACTTTGTAATTAGCATATAGAATTGCGACAGATGTCGATACATCCATTTTGTATCCTGCAACTTCATTCATTTATTTTAATAAGTTTTGGGGGGAGGGTTTTCTATTTATAATACCACATCTCTGCAAGCAGTGACAGTTTTATTTCTTCTTTACCAATTTGGATGCTTTCCATTTCTTTTTATTATCTGATTGCTAGGTATAGGAATTCCAGTACTACATTGACTAAAAGTGGTAAGAATGGATATCTCCTTGTTGTAATTCTGTTCTTAATGATGAACAACCAAGAGCTTGTCTACTGAGTATGATGTTAGCTGTTGGTTTTTCATCAATGGCCTTTGTTGAGACTCCTTTCTTGAGTTTTTATAATGAATGGATGTTGTGTTTTGTCAAATTCCTTTTCTGTATGTATTGAGATGATCATGATTTTTATCTACTTGTTTCTGTTAAAATTTTTAATGTGAAAATCATAGTAATGTGAATTATTTCTTTAAGCTCCGGATTATGCTTTGGCCGGAACCTTTACTAGGTTGGCAATAGTGAGCATCCTTGCTTTGTTATTGATGGCAAGGGAATGTCTCTAATAATTCCCTAATAATATGATGTATGCTGTTAGTTTTGGTAGAAATTATTTATTAGGTAATTTCCTTCTAGTTTGGAAGTTTTTATTGTGAGTGAATGCTGCATTCTATAAATATCTTTTTAACACATTAAAAAATTCTATGACCTTTTTTCTGTTACTATGAATTATATCATAATTAGTTATGATATTAATTATTTGGTTAGAAAGTAAAGTTTAATGATTTTGACAACTATTTTCCTTAGACCTTATTGAGTAATTTTACTGTCAGAGTTAAACTCTCATGGAGTTGAAGGGGGATTTTCCCTTTCCTTTTTTCCCAGTCAACTTACTTTTTTTAAGATTTCACAGCTATACCATGGAATACTACATGGCAATGAGAAACAATGAAATCTGGCCATGTGTAGCAACATGGATGGACCTTGAGGGTGTTATGCTGAGCGAAATAAGTCAGGCACAGAAGGACAAATATCATATGTGTGCACGTATAGGAGGATTAGGAGGAACTTAACAGAGGACCAAGGGGGAGAAGAGGGCGGAAATGGTGGGGGAAAGGGAGAGAGGCAAACCATGAGAGACTCTTGAATGCTGACAAAAACTGAGGACTGGTGGATGTGGGGGAGGAGGGGTGGGCATGGAGGAGGACACTTGTGGGGATGAGCACTGGGTGTTATGTGGAAACTAATTTGACAATAAACTATTTGTAAAAAAAAAAAAAAGATTTCACAGAAAAGGCAGTTGTTTCATTGAATTTTGGTAAAACTCAAAGCTATTCAGATTTTAGTTTGTTTCATGTGTAAATATTTGATACATTTGGGTTTTTAATAGTTACAGAATCCATAGTTTAGATTCTCCATTACTCTGGATAAATTTTAATAAAATTCTAGATTACCTTGAAGTTTTTATATTTATTGGCTAAATTAATAAAGTTTATCCATTTTGAGAGAGAGAGAGAGAGCGAGCAAGAGAGAGCAAGCACAGTGTGGGAGGAGCAGAATGGAGAGACAGAACCCCAAGCAGGCTCTGCACCATCAGGACACAGCCTGAAGTAGGGCTTGAATTCACAAACCCGTGAAATCATGACCTGACCAAGATCAAGAAAGAGTCAGATCCTTAACTGACTGTGCCACAAAAGCACCCCTAGTCCTAACTTTTAAAACTCTACCCTTTTTGTTGTAGTATTGATTTTGCTTTTTCCTGATTTTTGCCATGAGGTGGTCAATTTAGTTAGCTTGGTCAACTATGGGTTGTTGATTATCTTGTTTGTTTTCTATCTCATTGAATTTATGTTTCTCTATATTAGATACATTCTACTTGAGTTTAAGGCATAGCTCATTTTAATCTTTTCTCCACCGTATTTAGACATGTAAGGCTTTATGTTTTCTATTAAGTACCTTTATGCTGCATCCCACATACTATCTGTGAAATGCTCTCGAAGTGTGGTTTCCAGTTTTTACTGCTGTGTGCATGGTGAGATTTCTTTCACAATTGTTGTTAACTGATTTCTAATTTTATCTGCCATTTGGGGGTGAACAAATTTTTCCTTGGGATCTATTTAATTTATTGGCTTTTCTCTATTTCATTACCTACACTCTCCTAGGACATATGGAATGTTTCATCTGGTTGGTAAATTAGGGAAGGTTCAACTAACAAGGTGGATAATAGTATCTAATTCTTGAGTTAACACCTCTAGCCCATTTGACTTTTATTCTAAGCATTGTTCACTAACATTCCAAGCTTGCTTCTCCAACTTTTCAATAAAGTAGTATTTTGGCTCCTATTTGCTATTAAATGTCATACTTGTTAATTGTTTCCAAACACAAGCAGGAAGGAGAGGGTCTTTGTTGGACCTATATTCTCCACTATATATAAATTCTTTTATTTTTATTTAGACTGCCTCTGTGCTCCCAAACTATGACATTTTAACACTCCATTGTTCTTGAAAATGTCATGTACTGTTTGTATTGGGTGCATGACTCTGTATGTGTGTGTACATTCACATGTAGACATACAAACGTGTGTTGATGTGTTATATGTCAAATTCTTACCAATTTCTAAAAATATAATAAACTCTCACTTGGCTGTGGATTTGTAGCTTTTCTTTGTTTCCTTTGATTTAAATAAAGGCTATTTTTCGATTCATACATGATCAGAATTATCCTGGTGTCCAAATAATGTGCTGTTAATTATCTCAGCCTTTTGTAGCTCATAAAACTGTGAAACATTTTTTACATCTCCTATATAATTTTTGAAGGGTGAAAAGATTTTTCTTCTTGTAAGTTTTTAGAACTCAGAATCATACTCTTAATTCTCAGTCATAAATGACACCTTAGCAAATTTACTTACTGAAAAGAAAGACAAAAGCATAAGATATAGAACTATCAACATAAAACTAAATTGAAAAGATTTCATGAATTGTAGCACTCACCATCACATGGTTTGGTTTCTAACATCTGCTCTGGGCATAGATGTTGATTTTCTAGTTCTTGTATGATTACAGCTCTGGAACGGACCTGTATTCCACCAAAGCCTAGGTCCTCACCATTCACGCAGGTTAGCTGACACAGGCTCCATGAAGACCAGTCCTTCAGATAACAGTCACCTGCAAAACACAGATTTGTGGTTCATACCCATGCCCATCACTAGTAGCCAGCTGGATAGTAACTGTATTTCTCCATCACTGGGAAATGTTTTTTTAGTGATATATTTATAAGATTTAGATATGTATTTAATGTTATTTTTGGAGTGGATGTTACTGAATATAGACTACGGCTTGAAGGAGCTTGTCCTAAATTTATGATTCACCTCTTCTTAATGATAATAGTTGATTAAAACCTACCACTATTCTTGCGGTGTCTGTGTGGCTCAGTTGGTTAATCTGACTCTAGATTTTGGTTCAGGTCATGATCTCAGGGTGGTTAATAAGTTTGACTCCCACATTAAGCCCTGCACTGTTACTGAGCAGCCTACTTGGGATTCTCTTTCTCTCTCTGTCTTTCTCTGCCTTCTACCCCCTTTCTCTTTCATGCATGTACTCTCCCTCTCAAAATAAATGTTATTTTATAAAAACAAATACCTACCACCACCCTTGACATTATGGTAAAGAGATTTATTGAGCACTAGGTAGTACCAATGAAAATCTAAATATACATGAAATTCATCTTGTAGATACACATAATTCCAAAAATACTTGAACTGCAAGGCTGAGAAAACTGGCAATTATATTTTTTCCTATTTTTTTTTCTTGCCAGAGGTGTGAAGGTGAGCCAGCCAACCGAGCAGTGCAGTAGTGGGAATAATGCTTGTAACTTTATCTGACCTACATCTTAAATGTAGATACTGACCATTTTTTCAATTACCTACTGAAGAAGAATATACATGAAAAATGATCACATATTAAAAAAGTTCAAATTTTCAGTCTGATCTTATAACCCTGCAGCCAATGCCCAAATCAAGCAACAGGGCATTCTCAGAACTTCAGAAACCCTTCTTGTGTTATATATAGTATACCATCTGTATCTGTAAAACAATAATTATTTCACTCATTTACATTTGTAAGATCCACATGTATTTATGTAGTTGCACTGCTGTATTTTACTCCATTGTATGTATCTTAACTTAGATACCATTCTATTGATGGACAGGTGGACAGTTGTACATTTTTTCTATTATGAATGCAGCTGTTGTGAACATCTTAGTGTGAGTCTTTAAACTTAAATATGCATTTCTATTGGGTGTATACCTACAGTGGAATTACTGGGCCCTGGTGTGTCATGTGGTCAACATCTTTGACCATGTGGAGAATAAGGAGAATTTAATGAAATCTATCTTGCCTGTATACCCATCCATTCTTCAGGACTGACTGGTGATACTGTACAGAGGATATAGTAAATTATGATAGACACAAATCCATAGGGATTCTTATCATTTAATTATTCCAGCCATACCACATGCATAATTCATACTGCCTTGTATTATGCTGAAGATGTCTAATATTAGCACAAAGTTGCCTGGAGATCTGATTAATGAAAACATGTCTTGTGTTATAATTAAGAAATCTTGGCCAGACGTGAATAACTGACTAATAGATATATGTATAATAGTAAAGTGGAGTGATTTTTGCAGACCTTTATTATAATATGTCATTAATATTCAATGTCATCCTGAAGTGCAGAAGATTCTAGTAAATTTTAGAAATGTTAAGGAAAAAGAAACTAAGAAGCATGTTTAAATATGTTTGGGTTACTCAGTTTTTAATCACATAGGAATAACTATTAAAATTTTAAGCAGTCCTCTCAGGATAAAGGTAATATAACTGCACCCCAGTGACTGCAAACGACATGAAAATAAAACTTTTTTTTTCCTTTTACTGGTAGGCTTTATCTCTGCTTATATCACTTGACATAGTGTATTTTAAAAGGCGAAAGATTTATGCAATCTGAAGAGAAACCAGAGTATGACATAGTGTATTTTAAAACAAAACTCAATAAATCTTTTATATTTCTCTGTGAATCATATAATCATCACCCCGAAAGAATCTATATCGGGCTTTAAAGACTGAATAACAGCAAATGACAGTGAGACATCGGCTTGTACTAAACATACTTTTGTGCTTTGACCCTATAAACCATTATAATAATAAGCCACACTATGCCTGCAAAAGATAGGACAAGTGTATAAAATGACTTTAAAGCTTAATAGCTCATATATTGCTAGTTTTCAAGACCCATTATTGGAAAAAAACTAGCAAATGAGATGTAGAGATGGTAACTTAGAAGAGCAGCCTCCTCTTATGTTCATAGATTTAATCAGCATGGTGCGTTTGTCCTGTTGTATGTTATTGTGGGATTTTGTTTTCCTGTGGGTCACTTAGGACAAATTTCAATTTTGTGTTTATGTTACTATTAGACTAGCAACTGTCTCTTTCATTAGAAGTTAAATGCAGTGAGGACAGGGTATATTTGTCTCTCAAATATATCTCCAGTCTTGAGCGCTGGGCCTAGCCCCCAGTAACACTTGATTCTAATAGTCACGTGAGAGGGTGATTATGCTGCAGGAAGTCTAAGAAAACAAGTGCAGAAACTCCACAGGAAAGCACACACCAATCCTGGCAAGGAGGCTAGTGCAGCTTTGTGTTGTGGATGTCACAATAATCCCATTAATGGCACTGGAGGTTTGCCTCTGGAATAGCTAGGCCTTCCAACTTGCAGGTTTGGTGCCTTTGGACTATGTGGCCAATCAGCACATCAAAGCCTGAAGTTTCAGTCCTTGGCTCTGCCCAGAGCCCTTACCTGCTGCCAAAGCCTCAACCTCAGTCTGCTATGAAGCAAAATGATTTTATTAAATTGAATTGTGTGTGAGAATATGGACTGAAATCAGTCCAGTTTGGGGGCGGCAGGAAATGAAGTCAGGGAATTGTTGGATCAGGAATAGGTTATTAGCAGGTGTGGGAATGTCTAAGAATCAACACTTAGTCTAGAAAGTAAGATTTTAGAAAAGATCTTTCCGCCTTCGAAGTATATGAAACTATCAGTACATACAAAGACTGTTGTTACAGTTGTGAGAAATGTCTCAAAGTCTAACATATCATTTAAAGTATCAGGGCTTATTTTACTTTACTGCTCTGTTTTAATTTTATTCAGTTCATCTTAATAAACAATAGACATTGCCAATATTATCACCTCAAATGATTTACTTAAGAATGGATACACTGATGAGAGATGGAGCAACCCATGTTGTCAGGTTTTTATAGCATTTAGAGACTTCATTCCATTAAAATAAAATTTTGCAAATAGGTCCTCTGTCTTTAAAATTTTCTTAAACTGTCACTTTTTTATTTAGGTAGTCTATTTTTGTCTCCAATCAAGATTTCTTTGCCAAATCATTATTTTTATTTTTGGGGGGATCTTATTTGAAACAATGCATTCCTTAAAGAGGTCAATTTTTTTCTTCTCATAATTATAAGCAAAGTGAGAGAATAAAAACTTTTACTGAGGGTGCATTACAGGCAATTTACTTCCAATCTTATTCTTCTCTGCTCTACTAATAAATTGTTGCCCTGATCTTTCTCAAAGCCTTAAGCTCATGCTTGACATTGAGCTTATTTTGACCTTCAATCTACCCTAATGTTTTCCTCACCAAGGCCAACTTCCTAAATATTAGCTTATCACTGTCTTCCAACTATTTCTAAACTATTTGATATATATTTGCTTTCCACATTTTACTGCATGAACCCCGTGTGTACAACTTTGAATTGGTGATAATTTCTTTCAGTATTCTTTCATGATTTTTCTTACTTTTGAATGATTTATTTATCTGGAGAAAGGACTATTTTCCATCTACTGTGCACATATTCCATTGTTTTCAGACTTTGATTGTAAGTAAGAATTCTATTGTAATTCTAATTGGTTGTCTTCCAATTGCAAGAACTTTTTTTTCCTTCTGAATATTTTTCTAGTTCTCTATTTTTCTACATTTTATGTTTTAACTACAGTGTATCTAGTTATGAATTTGTTGTTGATTCTTTTCAGGACCCAGAGTAAGTTTTCATTATAGGACTTGGATCTTTTGTTAGCTAGTCGGTGTTAAAACCCTACTTCTCTCTCTCCTGGAAATCCTAAATACATGCAAATTCCCTTTCATACGTTCCCTGTCAAGCAGGAGTCTAGGGCCCTAACTGCCATCCCCTGCAGGTGTTAAAATTCCAGGTGGGTAGGTGGCAGCACAGGCCACATGGGAGACCTGGACTTCATCCTGAGTTGGCAGTAACAAGGCAGCAAGTAACAACCCTTCTTCCATGCTATGTATCCAGTTGTTGACACAGATACTAGTGAATGAGAAGACTTGCTGATATGCCTTAACTTAGACTATCTGTGCAACCGCTTCTCTACCCTAGGTCTGGTAAGAAATGACCCAACTATGAAGTCCATTTTGCTCTTGTTACCTGGGCAAGGCTGGGTGCAGGTCTCCTTGAGAACCATTTTTTTATTGCCATCTATAATGGGTTCAATGTCAGTACAGAATTCTTCATCCACCACTTTGCTGAAATCATCAGCTGACCCATCACTCACTACACAAGAAATGTTCCTTGTTCTGGTCCCTTCACCACACTGGGCATCCTGGAATGCAGAAAGAAATAGTTAATTAGGAAAAGAAAATTCATTAGCAAGCTCATCACTTTCAGTCATCTCTGCACCATTGATCTTGATTTATGAGCAGTTAAAGAAGCATCTGAAACCCTAGAGAAGAAGTCCTATAGGAACTAGCCATAAGTATACAATGAACAATTTATTTGTTTTCTAGTCAAAGACAGGCAAATAAATTTTCATTAAAATGAATCTGTCTCCAAATGATTGTAAACACACAGGACAGGGACTGCTGGTTATCAAAACTAACTTAACAGTTATGAAATGGCAAGGCACCTAAGATCTTTAAGAGAACTTACATGCCATCTGTAAGTTCTGAAAAACATTTCTGAAGTTAAATCTCTACAGATAAATAGCACATCCCTATACAACTTTATTTTATTTTATTTTTTTTAAGAGTGTGAGTGTGGTAGAGGGGCAAAGGGAGAGAGAATCTTAAGCAGGTTCCACACTCGGAGCAGAGTCAGACACAGGGCTCTATTCTATGACCTTGAGATTATGACGGGAGCTGAAATCAAGAGTCAGATGCTCAATTGAATGAGCCACCCAGGTGTCCCTCCCCGTTTTAAGTAGGCTCCAGGCCAAACATGGGCCAGTGTGGGGCGTAAACTCAGGATCTTGAGATCAAGACCTGATGTGAGATCAAGAAACAGACGCTTAATTGACTGAGCCACCCAGTCGTGCCTCTACACAACTTCTTGAGATTTGGTTACCTGTACTTGGCATGGAGACCACTGGCCATATTGCCATTGATAACAGGGCTTCACTGGGCAAGGCTTGGACTGTTCCATCAGGCCAGGGCATGGTCGTCCATCACCCTGAAAGGGCTGAGTCACTGTTCGTCTTCGGATCATTTTTCCTTTAGGAGATACAAAGTGATGCTAAGTGATATATGTGTGCAAGCATCTATCTTGAGAGAAGGCATCACAGACATTTCTGTGATGATCTGAGGAGATCCAAGGGACAAGTAAGTCTCAGACATTTTGAAAGGAAAGACATTGATGAAAATTATCTGGTAAGACTTAAAGCAAGAATGAGATTTCATATTCCTTGACTATTAGTCTAATGCTAATGAAGGTACAAACAAACCTGAGAGGCCACATGTTTGAGAACATTCTGACCAAGGAGACCAGTCGGAAAGCTGACAGTTTATAGGACATTCCACCATGCAGGATGTGTTCATCTGCCAGTTCTTTTCCAGGCCAAGCTAAAAAGAAAGAGGTAGATCTGTTTGTACTGACCTGGAAGCATGGCACGATGTGTCTAATCATTAGAGGGAGGATGGGAGGAAGACGAAAATATTAGTGGGGAGGAGAGGAGAGGAAGAATAATCAAGATGAATAATAAAGTAAAATGATATCTGGAGGACAAACATCCAAACTTAAGACTATGAAGTTGTTCCCAGAAGAGTGGAAATGAAGGGCACAGGATGAATGGAGGAGCCCATTTACTCCATATACACTGTTGAACTTTTCAAATTAAAAAAAAAAAATTTTTAGCCAATGATATCATTTTTTTTGAAAGTTTACGTATTTTGAGGAAGTGGGCATATGTGATTTGGGGAGAGGCAGAGAAAGAGAAAGAATCCTAGGCAGGCTCTGTGCTCTCAGTGTGAAGCCCTACATGGGGCTCAATCTCACAGACTGTGAGATCATGACCTGAGCTGAAATCAAGTCAGATGGTTAATTGAGCTACTCTTGAGCTCCTAAATTTAAAAAAAAAAAAAAAAAAAGAAGAAGAAAAAATTGAGACAGAGTTGGGGAGGGGCAAAGGTGGAGAGAGAGAATCTTAGGTAGGTTCCATGCCCAGCCCAGAGCCCGGTGCAGGGCTTGATCTCACAACTGTGAGATCATGACTAGAGCCAAAATCAAGAGTCACGCACTTAATCAACTGAACCACTCAGGAGCCTCTGTTGTTGCACTTTTTAAATAAGCAATGAAAAAAAGTAGATTTAGTCTCTAAATTGGTTTAATCTCCCTAAAGGAGGAATGAGATAGGTGTAAGGATGGCTATTTCCCATTAGATAAAAACCAAGAATATCAGCAATATATCGATTTATAATTGTATCTTTGGGATATTATTTTTTTTATGTGTCATGTTAAACTGAAAGACAAAAGGTTTCAAGGACAAATTGTCACTCAAAAACTAATAATATAACATTGAAATAATTAGTATATAATATTAGTTGTTAAGTATGTTATCTCTCTCAAAAGGAAATATGGGTCACCAGAATTTTTTGATTATAAATACTTTATACACATTTATTTTTTACAGAGATTTTCTTTTCTAAAAGTGATCTAGCACTGACTGAGGTATAATTCACTTATTTTGGTTAGCCTCTCATTAGATTCTCATATTGTGACATTTTATAGGCATTTAGTTCCTTACTTGTGTAAGCACTCTACTTTTAAAATATGAGATTTCAAACTCACTTACTTTTATATACAAACAGTTAAAAAGTCCAAGGTACAAAGTGGTATGAAAATAGAAGTGCTTAAGGGCTTGTTAGGAGAGTACAGGTTTTTGTTTTGCTTTGTTTATTTTAATCCTTGGGATTTTTAAGATCTTTTTAAAATTTCTGCATGAAAGAGAAGTTTATAGTGTCTATTGTATATAGTGAAAGATAGCAAAAGAAATATATTGTGGTTCAAATATAGCTCTTGGCTCTAAGTTATCCTCTGAGAGAGGATCAGATCAATGATTGTATGCTACACATCTCTCCAGGCATTCCTGTTATATTCTTCACCAGGAATACTTGACAGAGCTGCGGATTTGGTATGAACACTTTTTATCATATCGCTTAATTAAAGTCACTTAAATCATGAGAGGTTGGAGAAAGGAGACTTGAGGCAATTGTATGCTAATAAGGATGTATAACATTTAAGGTAGATAATAGTTGCATGGAGAGAGGGTTTGAATCACAGAATTCAACTACTACAGACTTATTTCACTGCAGAACTGAAAAGGGTGTCTGTTTATAGATCTTTTTGGTATCCAGTGGTAAGGTATTTTAACAGTCTACTATTTTTTTTCTTACATTTATTGTTCCTCTTTTTTTCTTCTCTTACTCTCTCATTTATCTAAACATATGTGTCTAACTAAATGAAAATAAACCTGTTCAGGGATCAAAGGATAGGAAAGGAGAAACCAATTACTAGGTATTGGACGAACAAATGTCTGAGAAACATCAAAGGAAAAAATGCTATGTAAGTGCTAGATAGGTTTAACCCTAAGTGTCCCCTTTGTTGGGTAAGAAGGGCATAATTCTCTCTGGCTGTTAGGGAAACAGCAAGAGTTAGCTACTGCTGTTGTTGTGAATGCAGGGTTTGTACATGTATTAGTAGGTAGGCAATCAATCCATTATTTAAAAAGGTAGCCAGCTTTTCTCAGGGCTATTATTTAATACTGCTGCATCCATGGGGATGGATAAAATGGGATAGGAGTTGTTTATTCCAATTCCTGCAGAGAGTAGCACTGTTCTTCCTAAAGACAGTGATTACCACAATGTTATGATTTGAATCCATAATTGTCATCACAGTATTCAAACATTATAACATTAATGCATAAAAGTAAATTTATCTAGGCTCTTGGATAATTAAGATAACAGTTATGTCTCAAGGTTTTACTCACATTTCATCTAAGAAATAAAGATCTCTATTTCTACCTCTGTTTTGTAGTCACATAGTTTTTAATTGGTTTTGTATGATTTCAGGCCAGCTTTCACAAAGCTCTCAGCTATTTATTGTATACTTTATTCTGATCCAGGAGGACACTTATATGAACATTTATTAAAAAAAGGAGATATATTAATCAGCTGGAAGTAGATCAAAGCTCTCTAGCCAGCATATGACTATAATAATGTTCATTAATACTAATGTTATTTTTTATAATGGTTACATTACTTTGATGTTACTAGTTTCAGAACCAAATTATATCAGGTATAAAATTTATAATTAAAGTATGAGTACACTAAATTGTGTTATAAGATGGTAGTGGGCAGAATTTATTAACTAAACAACTTGTTTTCAGCACATTTGGCAGCTCTCCTCCCATGGACCGGTAAAAAGATGTTGTTGGGTTCACAAGAGAAAGATATCAAGTGGATTGATATTATCTCCATCTCAGTTTTTTCTTAGTAGTTGTAATAATTTACCATGGGCTTATATAGCCCCCAGGATGTATAGGCAGAAGTCACGGTCACCATGTCTACTGAATTCTAAGGAGGTTATAAGCTCCTCTCTATGTGTTCAAGATCTATTGAGGCTCCTACTCATCTTGGTTCATGTTTAACCCAGTGGGGTTTAGATGCAGGAGGAGTTAAAACCTGTTAGGAATGTGGGGACGCTTCTGGTATGGCAGCTGGACAAAATAATTACAACACAAAATGTAGCTTCAGGAAAAGAGAGGCCAACAACTATGTTTCCCCACATTTCATCAGGTCATACCTAGAAATGATGACATTACTTTTATAAATTGGAAAATTAACAGTTACAATTCTCTGTACCTCAAAGATCTAAAGGCAGGCTTTATTCCTTTGTTTGAATTTCAAGCTCTCTCTTACCCAGACCTGAGTACTTAGATTCTCACAGCTGGATATTAGATCCTAATATCAAAATCTGCTACCAAACCACATGCGATCAATGTTTAGCAACAGAGAGAATAAATGATGGCTCTTGGCAGGTGTCCCAGTCAACACAAAATTCACATGAAATTACAAAAGATGAGTAGTCTGATTAAGATTTATTGCCTTTATTCACCTTGATTACTTATTGTTCCCCAAGCATTTCTTTCCAAATAGGCTAATTAGCATACCTTTGGGCTCCAAGCAGAACAAAATACAGGAAATTATGTGTAGAAATCAGTAGTTGGACAGTGTTTCTTTTCAAGAGGGTGCTTAACAGCCTCTGAATAGTACAGAAAAACATCTGCTGGCAATGAGCTGCACTGAGCACAGGTCACTTGGCTCAGCATGAATTGAAATTATTAGGGAAGAATTTACTCGCAAAGATGTAACAGTATCCCCTCACCTCTTCACAATATTTCAGGTCAACCGACTTGCCGTCACTTCGAACACAATCCAGCATCCTCGTTTTAATGCCATTTCCACAAACTGCCTTCTCACTCAGCTGACACGTGCTCCAGTCTGAAAGGAAGGGAGCCCATCAGACAGAAGGCCATGTATGAAACAGATTTCAAATGAAACTCTGATGACCTGAATCCCATATTTAATTCACAACTGCTTCCTAAGCCCCACAATCAATCATCCGACATGCAGAGCATATGGGTCCCGGCTCTGAACATATCAAGAGTCAAATGGAACTGCTAGGGTTGCACATAGCTATAGGGATTATTCTTGAAGGCAGATGTCTACTTGACAATCCTGACAGCTAGCCGTTTGGTGATAGTGTGAAACCGGCTTCGGCCTACGGATCAAATGTCACTTAAAAACTTTTTCTTCCTAATGAAAGTAGAAATTTAAATTTCAACGTTGTTTTTAGTTTAGCAAAACAATTCATAATTTTAACGGGTGGTACTTGAACTGTGCAGTTATATTCAAAGAGAACACTGTTTCACGTGCCGTCCATACTTAGAATGTTTTAAAATATGCACCTATTTATTTCAAAATCACTTTGGCCATATCTATTTAATTCTTTTATTTCATGTCTTTTGCAAAATAACGCTTTCAGTCTTTCTTTCCAGGGTAGCATCGCAGGTCCCAGAGAACTGTGACATCTTTGTATCAGATGAGAAGAGAAAAACCTAAGGAGACAAAAAGCCAGTCTGGCTGCTGTGTGTTACTGCACAATGTTTGGAGTTTGTTTCAGTGGGAAAATTACCTGGGAAAAATTCCAAAATAAGCTTCAGTGTTGCCTTACATCAGATAAACCAATACATTCACTTCTTTCCTAGAATTTTGCACCTTGATGGTAAGAGATGAAGTTTATGGAAAAAACGGACGTAAGTCTTTTCTTCTGAAAAAAACAATTCATCCTATTTCATCTGTACCTTTGATAATACTGAAATGTTTGTAGCTTCTTCATATGGTTTTTGGAAGCTTAAGATTGCTGACATTTTTACATCAGACTAATCATGCTTATAAACTGCCCCCACACAAAGAAATGCTATCCCAGTATGTTATAGGGATTAACCATCTTCTGAAGAAGAAAGACATCTTTCAATAAACCTGATACTTATGGGAAAGATATATATCTTTTACTTGCACATTCCCTAAGTGGGAGGATGTCTTCAACAGGATCATTTAGACTATTCACAATCTACCTTAATGTTTGTATGCTATTTTCATTCTCTGTCTATTCTGATGTTTATTAAAAAATAGATACATATTTCTGTCATTGAATAAAGAATTATCTCTGGGAAAGTAAGAAGCATGTCCAAAAGGGACCCAGATGGAGATGGACAATACTTACGGGAATACTGCTGAGCTGAAAGGCACAGGATTTGGCCTTTAACTCTGTGATGAGATGACTATGCACGTACCTGTTACATTATAATCATAGTGGAAGCAGTTTTTGTTTAGGTTACAAGGTTCCTTCTCAACAGCATTAGGGCAGGCTCTTCCTTCATCAGCAGGTTGTCTGATGGGATCAGCTGACCTTTGCCGGAAACTGCTCTGATTGCAAGGCTGACAAAGAATAATACAACTCCTCAGAATGGTGACTCCCCAGCCACACAAGAGCTAATCTATGAGGGAGAGCACTGGAGCAGGAGTTAGGATTTTGGGGCCACTCTCATTACACCTCAGTTTCATTGTCTATAAAATCAAGTGTTAGATGAGTTTCTGATGTCCCATCTAGCTCTAAGAGGCTTAAGAGTCTACGTGTCAAATGAGAAACAATGAAATCTGGCCATGTGTAGCAACATGGATGGACCTTGAGGGCGTTATGCTGAGCGAAATAAGTCAGGCAGAGAAGGACAAATATCATATGTGTGCACGTATAGGAGGAATAGGAGGAACTTGACGGGTGAACAAGGGGGAGAAGAAGGGGACAAATGGTGGGGGAAAGGGAAAGAGGCAAACCATGAGAGACTCTTGAATGCTGACAAAAACTGAGGACTGATGGATGTGGGGAGGAGGGAGGGATGGGCATGGAGGAGGGCACTTGTGGGGATGCGCACTGGGTGTTATGTGGAAACTAATTTGACAATAAACTATTTGTAAAAAAAAAAAAAAAGAGTCTGTGTGTCAAATACCAATCGATACATCCCATCACACATATGTAAACACACACATGATTATATTAATTATTATAGATCACTAATACAGAAGTTATAATCAATGAATTTATCTAATATAGTTTCTTGGACCTTAAAAACCATTTTAAGGGTGATTTAACATATTCGTTATTATAGATCACGAATACAGAAGTCTATCATCCATCTATCTATCAATCAATCATCTATCTATCTATCTATCTATCTATCTATCATCTATCTATCTTAGTTTCCTAGACCTGAAAACTCATTTTAAGGGTGATTTTAAGTAACTACCTTTTAGTGACCTTTTTTTCTTTTTCCTAATGGGCACATACACACATGCCCACAAACATAGTTCAGCAGTTAAAAAAGACTAGCTTGCCATTCTGCTTACTGGCACAGTCTTGTTCTCAAAACATCTGGTTTCTAAGTACAGGAACTTCAGATCTGAAGCTATGGAATTAGAAGAGAAAATCATTTGCATACTCTTGTGAAAGAGCTGATTCTTTGTTGCTATTTAACCTGTATCCAAATCAACTGGCAACCCTGTTTGGCCCCTGCTCTATCAGCTGGCTGTTAATCAGCACCTTTAATAATATTAACACTGAGATAGAAAATTAATTTCACTTTGAAAACATGCATCACAAATTCTCTGAAACTATCTTATATTGTATTTCAGCAAAATAATTCCACATTATATGTATTCTTCCCGTGCTTTTGATGCTATTTTGAAATGTGCAGCTTTACAGAGGAGCCTGGGCTAAGCCCAATTTCCTACATGCTCAGCCAGTTCTGTTTCAAATGACTCTTCCCAGGGTCCCGTGGAAGAGCCCCTAATGGCTGTTGAAATCTAGAAGCTTTTTGTGATTTGAAAGTCTCAGCTGGCTTTCCAGGCCCACGGAGACATGGAGTCAGTGTGTGGAAAGAGATTCACTGACACACAGCTTTCTTCTTTCGATTCCCTTTCTTGCCAGGATCTTTTGCGTTTTAGTGTAAATACCCCTGCTGCAGTACCCCCACTGTGTGAAAGATTATTCTGGCAATTTAAATAAAATAGACTGGGCAAAAAGGAAGGGATGACAATAACCTGACACCATTAAAGTACCTTTACTAGAGCTTCATTCTTTTTTCCCTTTACCTGGAGGGAGTCATTATCCTCACTGCAGTTTTTTAACATGTTGTGTATTGATAAACCAATCTGAAGGCATTTTGTGTGGGTCTAGGAGGATGGTAGAAGGCATAAAGCTTGCAAGAAGTCAAGCTGTTCTAGTGTGAGACAAAACACTGCTGACTTTAAATGGCACAGGCATAGAATGAAGTAGCCGAGAAAACAACCTTGCTTTCATAACTAATTTGGTAACTTCATAATTATAATTTTCTTAGCTCTGAAGCTTTCATGGTAAAAAATTGAGTAAACTCTATATTGATAAATGGTTCATCATCTTACCAAAGTGCATCGGGTCCAAGGACCCCATTCAGATATCACACAATCCTCAGGACATGGTAATTTACACTCTCTAGAGCCCAGGGGCATCTCTTCTGGGTCACAGAGGTAATCTTCTACATGGTCAGAAGGGCCATCCGCCGTGTTCTGCATGCATCTACAAGAAAACACACACCTATTCAGTGAAGGAACCAGGACAATTAGAACAATGGCCAAGCCATAAGATAGATGGTTCTTCCTAAGACATCATTATGGCATGGGGAGGTGGGAAGGTTTGCATTTAATAAATTGAATTCTCCAGACATGAAAACATGAAAGAACCTCTGTCTCCCATAAAAACATGCAGACCTTCAGTATGATATAACATCCACACTTGTGTCATTACAGTCTTTTATAATTACAGCCAGTGTGTGTATTATAAACTCTGTATGTCTTCCTCTGAGAGGAGGGCATCTTTTACACTCATCGATGATGTAGCATCTAATGAGGAAGGGTCCACACAGATTCAGAGAGGAGTTGTAATTTTGGAATATAATGCACTTTTTTCTTCAGAAGAAAATGGTACAGTCCATAGAGAAGGTAGATTCGTATGTGATGAAAGAAGAGGCACCCTGAGCTTTCCTAGTGAGAGGCTTCGTTAGGTATTTTCAAAAGTAACTGATGCCACTTATCAATTTTAGCTTCCTATATGCTGATAACTTTAAAAGAAAGCCACAAGTGAAAACACAATTATAGTAGTAACGATAATAGCACACATTCTCCAAATGTGGTTGTTTCAATCATCCTATATCTTGACCTTTTTAAGTATTAGTTTTCTTTTTAACAGAACCAATTCAAATATTTTATTATGTTTCATTCTTTTGTAAGCAGTCATGGAAGTCTTCTTTACTCATCTGAGGATCTAATTAACGTGGTTAGTATTAGACTTGACTCTTACCATCATTAATAATCTCTCCAGGCACTGTTCTAGTAGAAGAGAAAAACTTTATCCCTCATGTATAACTCAGAGAAGGTCAACCTGATTAATGGGTTTGGGAAGAAAATGCATTGCTAGATCTAAAAAGGCAGGCTTGAGTTCTTAAGCCTCTCAAACCCATTGTAATGTTTTACATTGTTGGTTAAATTACATTATCAATTATACCTGGAATCTCACCCTTCCCAGGGATTTACAATCTGGGGACATTGCATTTTCACAAACCTCTTCTGCAGAAATGCCTTTCTATACAGTGGTGCCCAATTTAAGAGAAATGTTGTTTTCCTGTGGGATGCATTTAATGGCTGGAAAACTGCTGTTGGTCATGTCTTAATTGGATTTGTAGTCTGAAAAAATACTCATATGATAGCACCTCTGCATTTTTTTTGGATTACTCGATAAAAATAGAAAACCACAAAAGCATTCAAAGGTAGATATTTATTTGATTTCATCATTGAAGAAAAAGTTATGCATTTCTTTGGGAGAATTTTAGTTTCCCAGGAAAAAGTTCTAACTTCAATGCCATTGAAAAATGTTCTGTTGACAGCAGCTTTGAGAGGATACAGAGCAGAGTTTAATGCTCAAAAGTTGGATTTGCTGCTAAGAAAAAGTTGAATTCATGGTAGGCACTGACACTGAGCAAGGATTAACTTGCAAAATTACCTATTGATCCAGAGTTAAGGACAGATGTTCAATACTCGATTAAGTACTTATATACATAAAACTACATTTTCACAGGCTTTTCTCCTTTAATTTTTTATTTTATAGGTAATTTATTCAGTTTAGGAAAGTCTGAAGAAACAAAAAAAATTCACATGATTCTATCACTCAGAGAAAAGCACTCTTAACAGACTCACAAAATAGGAACAAACTTTACCTACAATTTTGTGCCATTTAAGAAAAAAATTAGAAATACATTATGGACATCTTCTCATATCGCTATTTTTCTAAGACATAACTTTTAATGACTATATTCGAATGACATCATTTCAATGTGCCACAATTGCTAAAAAGCCCTTCTTGTTGACATTAGTGATGTTTTATTTACTTCATCTGGCATTAATCAGTTTTAAAAATCACCCTAGAGTACAGAATAAATATTTGGATCAAGTTTTAAGCACAAAGGAAAGCACTTTAAGTATATTTTCATTCATCAAATTCTTGGCCTTTCTTGCTTCCATAGGAAATAGAATTATGCGGTGAGAAAATTGAACTTTATTAGAAATAAAATAGTGCAGAACCAAGATGGAGGCAATGAGTGAGGCCAACAGCCCACCACGATGTGACAATAAGGAGGCAGAGAATTCAAAAGCAACCATAAAAGTAACCAAATCTGTTGCTTTTTATTATATATATATGTATTTTTATTATTATCACCATGTACTGGCAATTCTAAAAACAATGTCAGTAAAAAAATACCCCTTCTCTCCAGGGAAAAATTTCTTCTGCCACTAGTGTTTGCTATGCCATACCATCCTAAAAGAGAAAGAATGGGATTGGATATAATTGGAATATGCTCTCTTATAGACTCATCTATCCTAAATATTGCCCAGTGCTCGCATATAAGGACATTTTGACCTTAATTAGCAGAGGATGAGGTTACTACTCAATCAGTAACAGGAACATTATTATGTGATCAGAGATCACAATCAATACTGACCTTCTGTTTATTTACATTAAAGATGTTTACTAAAAAAATAAATTGATCTCAAAAGTTGCTTTGATTAAGATGTATTTGGAAATGATGAGAGTATCTATAAACCAAGAGAAAGCAACAGGTACACAGATAGTTGAAGGGAAAGCTGAAAGAACAGTAGTTCTTTATTATTTTTTTAATTAAAAAATTTTAATTTTTAGAGACAGAGAAAGACAACATATATCTGGAGAGGGGCAGAGGGAGAGAATCTTAAGTAGGCTCCATGCTCAGCACAGAGCCCGACATGGGCTCCATCCCAAGAGCCAGGAACCATGATCTGAAAGCTGAATCGGAGCTGAAAGCAAGATTCGGAGGCTCAACTGACTGAGCCACCCAGGTGTGCCAGTTGTTCTTTATTATACTTTTTCTTACTAACTAAAAGCCCAACTTGATCAAACTTTTAATAAGGAAAATATTTTTAAATTTGAAGAAGAAATTTTACTTTTTTATAATTTTTTAATGTTTTATTTATTTTTGAGAGAGAGAGATAGAGATAGCATGAACAGGGGAGGGTCAGAGAGAGAGGGAGACACAGAATCTGAAGTAGCCTCCAGGCTCTGAGCTAGCTGTCAGCATAGAGCCCGATGTGGGGCTCAAACCCACAACTTGTGAGATCATGACCTGAGCTGAAGTCGGACGGTTAACTGACTGAGCCACCCAAGTGCCCCAAGGGAGAAAATTTAAATTTGGAAGGGAATGGTGGAAAATGGAATCTCTGTCTTTTCCTTACATTTCTCTATCAGTTTATTACTTCCCAGCCCCACATCCACCTTTATTAAATTCCTCAGAAAAATACTTGAGAGTTCAGAGGGCTTGTGAAAAAAACATGGATTATTTTTACTGGAAGCAAAGTTACACATAGTGTACCAAGGTTTTATGATATGAATGGTAATTTGCTCTAGTTTTCTGTTGAAAAATACAAATCTTAAATTCATGAAAAGTTAGGCCATGGGTGATAGTGGATAACATTATAACACTCATAACATAAGTTGGGAAGTTCTAGATGTTTTTACATTTATCTTTACTGTGTGTCACTCAGAACGGTTGGAAGAAACTGGTACAAAGAGTGACAAAAAAGGGCACCTTGGTAGCTCAGTCAGTTGAGCGTCCGACTTCGGCTCAGGTCATGATCTCATGGTTCATAGGTCTGAGCCCCACATCGGGGTCTGTGCTGACAGTTCGGAGCCTGGAGCCTGCTTTGGATTCTCTGTCTCTCTCTCTCTGCCCTTCTCTCTCTCTCTCTCTCAGAAATAAACATTAAAAACTTAAATATTGGAAAAAAAGAGTGACAAGAGACTGTGGATTGAATATCAATTCTCTTACTTTTCTAGATGTGTGTTTTTGGTACATTACTTAGTAATTCTGAGTCTACAAAGTGGAGATAATAAAACCAAATACACTTATTTCGCAGGGTTCTAGAACCCTTAAGAGACATATGTAGATATGGTAGGGACCTCTTAATGAGTATCAAACTTGTATTAGGTGTTAGGGTATTTTTATGAATATGACAGGGTCTCAGTTTGGAGAAAATGATAATGTTTAATAAAAACAAAAGACCAGTAAATGGATCCTTTCAAAACAATGAGGGGTATATGGGGAATTATAGAACAACACTGCTCAACAGAACTTTCTGTGATGATGGAAATGCTCTATAGCTCTGCTGTCTGACAGAATAGCTGTTAGCCACCTGTGACCGTGAAGCACTTGAAATATGTCTAGTGTGGTGAAGGAAATGCAGTCTTAATTTTAGCTAGTTTAAACGTATTTTTTAAAGTTTTTTAATCTGAAAGAGAGAGAGTGGCAAGGATGGGGGGGGAGGGAGAGAGAGAGGAGGAGGGAGAATCCCAAGCAGGCTCTGTACTGTCAGTGCAGAGCCCAATGTGGGGCTCAAACTCACAAACTGAGATCATGACCTGAGGTGAAACCACGAGCCCATTGCTTAACTAACTGAGCCACCCAGGTGCCCTTTAATCAGTTTAAGTTTAAAGTGAAATAACCACATATGGCTAGTGGCTACCCTACAGTGTGGCCAGAGGAGGCTTCCTGGAGGAGAAGAGAATATCTGAAAATTAGCCAGTTTGATATAAAGGAGCAAGGGTGTATAAGAGATTATCACTAAAAAGCATTAAGAAATATTTTTGGCCTTCAGGAAGAAAGGTATTGGGGTTTGGAAAATCTGCATGAGTTTAGCTTGCATTCGATGTGTGAATCTTTTTTTCACAGGAGCACCGTGACATAAGGCTCCCAAAGTCAGAAGGCCCAGTGTGACAAACGGCTGCTTGAAGCAGATCCCTTTAGAGTATTCCATGCACTCAGATTCCCTAGAAATAATATAAGACAGTTTTACTCAGGAGACTGGGAAGGAGTGAAAGTTCACTCTGGCACACGTGGGAGGGGTTGCGTGTTCTGTGTCTGTGTAACCAGGCTTGGTCTTACCTCACTTTTCGGGTTTGCACACCCTCTCCACAGTTATCTCGCATGTTGACAAAGGTCACCTTGCAGATGCTCCATGGCTCTGTGACCCATATGTACTGGTTGCAGTGACTGTGGCAAGGAACGACCTCATATACCTGAAACACACACAATTCTCAGGGACTTCTCCCCAGGGAACCCGATAAGAGTGTGTGGGGATGCTTCACATCACAGGAATCATTATATTCTGTTCACTCCTCTTCTTTCCTGTTCATTACTCTAAACTAAGAATATAGGAGATGTAAGAGTTAGAGTAGTGATGGGCAGGGCTACCGGTGCTGTGTTCTCTTGATCCTATATGACATTAGAAGTGCAGGTCTGACTGGGAAGAGCACATGAGGCCCATTACACACTGTCCCATACTGACCCACACCGCACAGCACTGTGATTTCATGGGCCATCTGTCTTGTTTACAGGCCTGTGTCTCCAGTGCTCGGGCCAGAGTGCTCAGATGTCAGCCATTCCACAGAGATTTGCTGAGTGGATGAATGAATGAATAAATGAATGAATAATCATATAAAAGCAGTTGTTTTCACAAAAATATGACTTGGCCTGTTTTCCAAATAAGTGTATGTAATAATAAGGATTTATATATATGTGTGTATATATATACACACTGTCCATGAAGGCTGAAAGCCCCACATTTAGGGTGGTTGTTTGGTTTCAGTATTTTAGAAAAATGAACCAATTACGCTCTTTTCTCAAGGAAAACAATGACTAAATCAAGGAAATAAATAAACTATAATCCACTGCAACACAGCTGACTTAACCATTAAAGAAAAGTTTCTTTTAAAATGATTTCAAAATCTATGGTCATTCAACTCTATTTCCTATTTCACACAAAACACACACACACGCACACACACATACACACATTGTAGTAACTATTTAATTTCAGAAAATATAGATATAAATAGCCCCTTGGAGCTATTATTTTGTGCAAATTTCAGTGAGTGAGTAAAAATGACCCATTCCAAGTGAGAATAAATCATATGCACTGCTGGCGTAAGAATCCACAATTACTTCTATAAAAGATCACCTTCACATTGGGTACTGTATTTAAGTGGGACTAAATACTACTGAGTAAAACATTACCCTACAACTTATGGGGAAGGGAAACACTGAAAGAGAAATGCTATTTTGCCTAATCTTTCAATGGTTTTCATTTTAATCTCCTACGCTGGACTGAATACAAATCAGTTCAGAGCAACTTCCTGCCACCCATTTTCAGCCCACCTGCACCTTTACCCCTCCCTCCAAGAAGCATGACGTCATTAACAAGAGAGATGTCATTGCCTTTTCAAGGCTGGTGAATGAAGTGAAGCTTGTTTCCCCCACCCCTGGACCTCAGACCCTGATATTAAAATGAGAAAACACAGGTAGCATGCTAGAGGGTGAATGAAAGAGGAAAGAGGAGGGGAGGGGAGGCGGAAGAAAGGAAGCAAGGAAGGAAGAAAGAAAGGAAGGGAGGAAGGAGGGGAGGAAGGACGAAAGAATGACAGAAAGATAGAAAGAAAGAAACGGATGCAGGACAAAAACTGTATGGAAAATGTGCTATTTTCTCCCTGTAAAAGATAAGACAATAGCAGGAAAAGAAGTCCATTCTCTGAAGTCTCAGGAGTCAAAAAGAAAACAAGGAACATTCTACCATGAACCAGGAGATTTAAAAGTTCTTACCTGAGCCTGGAGAAGTGTTCAACAGGGATGAAGAAAAGAAAGAAAATAAGGAAAAATATGTCAGTACACTGAATGAAAAAATTCATGTTTGAAGTTTTAAACATTATGTTATCCACACATAAAAGTCTACTTTTCTTTTTTGGTAAGTGATTAGAATATTTTTATTAAGCCCTGGGAGAGAAAAAGCCCTTCTTATTATTGTTTAAAGTGAAGATACACAAATGAGTAATGCAAACAGCCCAGTCAAGGAAAAGATTAGATGGACAGGGTGAAGAAATCTTAAGAAATTGAGTAGAACTAAAAATATATATCACGCGGGATTGATAAATGACTGCAAATATTTTGTGATCCAAATGGTGAAAAATCTATCCACAGATTGATTGATTAATCTATTGATTTTAATCAATCCATCCCTCTACATTTCTAAGGAAATGAGAATTTGCTTCCTTAATTGGAAAATGGAAACTCAGTGACCATTTTCAAGTCAATGGACCACTGATTATTTTATCGAGGAATGTAGAATTGTAGCAAAAAATCCATGTGACTTACAATATTCAAAATTAACACAACCTTGGCATATTCTTTACTTCCCTAACATGTTATCAATAAGTCCTATAAATTTCTATTTTTTAAACAGTCAGCAATATATTATTTCTTGTTTTAGTTTGAAATTTTCAGTTGTCAATGTTGTAATTTGCCACCAATAAGCAGATTAACAAGTACCCAAATGTCCCCACCAAAATTAAATTTTATCAGAGTTGTAGGGTGACAAAGAAATGGCTTAGATAAAAGACTTTTCATAGCAAAGGCAACTTGTCATAAGGTCTTGAACCTTTAAAAATTGACTAGCAATAAAAAGCTGAAGCAAGCATGGCTTATTTTAATTGAAGGGCTGACTGGCTAAATATACACACATACACACACATACACATTCTGAACATATGTGTATATGTAGAATTTCTCCTTATCAGAACACGGATCAAAATTTATTACAATTTAAATTTACCATTGAACTTTAAGGTCTCAAAACTTGTAAACATATTCTTTTGTATTATGAACCTTACATTTCAGTTATTCTGTTTCATTAGGGTCACATAACTGAATTTTCTTCTTTGCAAATATTGACTGACTGGCAGGGAAACTTGGTTATCAGTAGATGGCAGCAGTGTGGTGTATTCCCTTTGTTGTCTTAAAGGGAACATGTAGCAACTTAGGGAAAAATCAAGATTTTTTCAGAGCAGTACTTCCTGTGGCATGTAATTCTCCACTTTGTTCATCTTTAATTTCTTTATTCAAAATTTATTTTCTCTAGAGTGTACCTTTATTTTTACTTTATTATTATTATTTTTGAAGATCTAATTGACTATATCATCTGATTCATGAATGGGGCAGCATTGCACTTAGCAAGCTGAGGGGAGTACCCTAAAGCATACCTTTATCATCATTAGCAATTTAATTTGGGAAATAAAGTTTGTTTACTGGAAAGCAGTGTGTTTGGAGATTAAAATTAGTCTGTGTATGCATGAAACCTATCTACATATTTAAGGTTGGTTCACATACATGACTTGGTTCATTTGACTGTGACAATATAAATACATACCTTAACATCTACACATACTATATTAAATTTATTCCTTGTTAATTCACATGTATATCAAACAAGATAATAACTGTCTACATCTTATCTTACACTTGAATTTGCCACCATTGCTTCTGTTAGCTTTTTTTACTTCATATCTCCAATAGAACATAAGTAACAACTATGAACAGCAGATAATGAAGTGAGCATACAAAATCAAATAAAGTTTCAAATAAAATTGAAAAAGTCACTGACTAAATTGGGAGATAACATAGTTACACTGGCTTTGAGGCTATCTTTACATTTCTTCTTTTCTTAACATACTTTATATCAAACAAATTTAAATGAACATTCAATACCTATTTCCTCGTTTTAGATCCAAACCCATATACTTGCTTTCATGTTAAGTAGATGGCAATTGAGGTATCTTTTCTGACAATCTAGGGGAGTATAATAATGAGACAATCTTGCTCTCAGCACACAGCTAGATACAATTTTATGATATTATCTTAGAGGTAGGTGCCATTTTAATTTCCATTTAATTATATTCATATGCATATACATGCTGGGTACTAAATGTAATGCAAAGATAATATATCTGATTTGGGATTTTAACAGCTTACATACATTAACTCAGGCATTCTAAAGGTAAAACGGGTCAAATTTCTTGTTTGAAAGGGGCTATGATTTATTCTCCATTTGGAGAAAAAAACAGAGCATAGTGAATCTAAATAATATGCTAATATTCTCAATATTAAAATCAATGGGAGAAAATACCTGGTTGACATGGTCCAGTTTGGGGCAAGGCCTCCCTCCATTATATGGTTTTTCACGCAACCATTTAGAGCGAACCTTCACTCCACTCCCACAGGACTTGCTGCACCGTGACCAGTTGGACCACTCACTGAGCTTGCAATCGGAGGGACAGGGGATGATGCAGGCCTCTTCGATGTAACCTGAATGGAAGAAAATGAGATGAGAGCCATCTCCTCCACATGTCATTGTGCACTACCACCCACCATTCTAGCTCACTTAGAAGGTCCAAGTTTGACTTGACAGCAACATGCAAATGCAAAGATGTCTCCATTGTTAGGGACTCAAATTAAATTCTGCAGGAAAATGACACATACACACAGTGACTCTGTTAAAATAACAGCTGAGCTGCTGCCATATGATCTGCTTAGGATTCATGCTCACCATACCTCAACATTTCTGACTTTCTGACAGCTCGTGTTTAATTGACAATAACCTGTCTGCTGCTGTATCATTCTCATGCTGTCAGAATGAAACATGAAAAAAATTAGAACAGTTTTCCATAAAATGCTCTCTGTTAATGTCATACAAGTTCAAGTTTTTGAGTCCATGCAATGTTCTTCCTGAAAGAAGAAAGACAGAGCCTCTCAATCAATATCTGAAAGGAACTGATTAACTTAGCACCTTATGTTTTCCCTTCTTTGAAAATCAGATCTGGAAAAGGAAAGTGAATATTAAATAATGTCTCATACTTTTATAGTGCTGTCAATTTCAAAACAACTTTACATCTCGTTTTTATTTGATTGTCTTGGAAATCTTATAAGTGTATCGGACAGGTGGGTATTGATATTCTACTGGACGGATATTCTAACAAATACAGAAAGGTGATTGACAAGTGCAGGAGCACACAGTAAGAGATGGGGTGTAGTCCATTATTCATTCTATCAAATCGCACAGCCAATTAACTTAATCATCTACAGATGTGATTTGAGAAATGGGCACATTTTCCTGGAACAGTCCCTCATTACCAACTTGGCATTTCACAATATCAACTTATCACTAGTGTTCTCCAGGCAAGTGTGTGGAAAAAGCAAACTGTCCCTTGGTCAAAAGTCAAATGCAGGGGCGCCTGGGTGGCTTAGTCGGTTAAGCGTCCGACTTTCGCTTAGGTCATGATCTCGCGATTCGTGCGTTCGGGCCCCGCATCGGGCTCTGTGCTGACTGCCAGCTCAAAGCCTGGAGCCTATTTCAGAGTCTGTCTCCCTCTCTCTCTGACCCTCCCCTGCTCATGCTGTCTCTCTCTCCTAGAAATAAATAAAAATTAAAAAAAAACCCAAAAAACTATCTCTAAAAAGTCAAATGCATGGCTGTTCTGTGTAATACTCTGATGTGCAGAGGGATTGTGCTTGTAACATTTTACATCAACATCAACGACTTGATCTTGAAAACAATAATAATATAAACAACTTGTACTAAGGAACTCTAGGTAGGTTTATAAATTTTTTAGGGAGAAAATTCATATACCATAAAAATCAGCTCATGTTTTGGTTTTTAATATATTTGATGAGTTATACAACCATCACAACTATCTAATTTTAGAACATTTTCATCACCACAAAGAGGAACTCTATACCCATTAGCAGCCATCTCCCATTTTCTTCTTTCCCCCTCTGCTCCCTCTACCTACCACTTATCTATTTTCTGTCTCTTAGAATGAGCCAATTCTGGACATCTCATAAAATGAAATCAAACATTATATGGCCTTTTTGACTGGCTTATGTCACTCAGTGTAGTGTTTTCAGGGTTCATCTGTTACAGCATATGTTAGTATGTCATTCCTTTTTATGACAGAATAGTGATCCATTGTATAGATATATCATACTTTGGGTTTTATCCATTCATCAGTTGTTGGATATTTTAGCTGTTTCCCTATTTTGTATATTATGGATAATGCTATGAACATTTGTGTATAAATTTCTGTGTGAACATATTTTTAATTCTCATGGGTATATACCTAGAAGTGGAATTGTTGGATCATATGGTAACTTTATATTTAACTTTTTGAGGAAGTGTCACACTGTTTTCCAAAAATGCACCATTTTACAATACCACTAGCGAGGTATGAGCGTCCCAACTTTTACACTTGTCAAAAGTTATCTTTTTAATTTTAGTGTCCTTTGAAGAACAAAATTTTAAGTGTCAGTGAGTCTAATTTACCTATGGTTTTTCTTTGGTGGCTTGGGCTATGATGTCACATCTAGAAAACTAATCTGAGGTAATGAAGATTTACACCTAGGTTTTCCTCTAAGAGTTTTATGGTTTTAGCTCATATTTTGATATATGATTCACTTAATTTTTGTATATGTTAAAAGATGTGTGTGTGTGTGTGTGTGGGTCCAACTTCATTCTTTGGTATGTGATTACCATGTTATTCCAGGCTCATTTGTTGAAAAGGCTATTTTTTCCTATATTGAATTATTTTGGTACCCTTGTTGAAAATCAATTGACCATAAATATCTGGTTTATATCTGGATTCTAAATGCCATTCTATTGATCTCTATGCTCATACCAGACTGTCTTGATTACTGTAACTTTGTAGTAAGTTTTGAAATCAGAATGCACGAGTCCTCCTACTTTGTTCTTATTTTTTAAGATTGTCTCAGCTTTTTTTGGGTTCTTCGCATTTCCATATGCATCTTAGAATCAACTTGTCAAGTTTTACCCAAAATGGCGGCAAGATTTTGATGGGAATTATGCTGAATGGCTTGGTCAATTGCAGGTATTGCATCTTAACAATTTATATGCATGGAACTTTTTCCATTTATTTAGGTCTTTAATTTCTTTCAATGGTGGTTTGTAGTTTTTAGTGTACACATCTTAATACTTCATTTGTTAAATTTATTCCTAAGTATTTCATTCTTTTTACTGTAGGTAGGTTTCAAAGAGAAACTTTTGTTATAGTGAAACAAGACTGCCTAAAAACCAATATGATAACTTTAATCTATAAGATTGTGACCAAAGTGTCCTGGATTGAGACAGTGTTTAAAAGCTAGCCAGTTACTGCACAGTATTTCCTAGCCTTGCCTTCTCATAAATTACGTGAAACACATGCTAAAATTGCAGGTTTCCAGCAATCCCCAACATTATGATATAGTTCAGTTGGAACAGGGTCTCATTTTTAGAAATTTAATACATTTTCCTGTGTTTATTTAGCATCTTTTTTATTGAAATACTTTTATAAAGGTAATTGTGGATTCATATACAATTGCAAGAAATACGAGAAATAATATCAAGAGGTTCCTTGTCTACTTTTCCCAGTTTCTTACAATAGTAACTACAGCATAACTTCAACCAAGATACTAAGATTGATACATACAATCCATTGAGCCTACCTAAGTTCCACCAGTCCAGTTTGTACTTATTTATGAATGTGTGTGTGTGGGACTGAAATTAGGGCATGCTGTGGTAAGACACGGGCAGAACCAGTTGAATCTGGAGAAGTAGATTTGTAGAGTATCTTTCCACATACAGTCCCCTATGTGTTTGCCAAAGTTACACATCAGTCATTTTAAACTCAGTTTCCATACACAAGTGTGCGTCTTTTGTACAATTTCATAAGTATGAAGTTCAGTGAACACACACACAAATCCAGAAACCTCTGCCCCCTTCCAATTACTATCCCTTCTTACATGGGCAACTACCCTCATTTTTTACAAAGCAGAATTGTTGTACTTTTAAAAAACTTTACATAAATGGAATCATACAGTGAATACCCATGTGTGCAAGCTTTCTTCTACAACGTGGTGTGAGATTCATCCATATTTCTGCATGTTGTTGAAGGCTATTCATTTTAATTGGCATATAATATTCTATTGTGTTCATAATATTATGGCTTATTTGTACATTCTAATGATGGTGAGTGGATATTTTTCAACATGGGGCTATCATTAACAATACTGCTATGAGTGTTCTAGAATATGTCTTTTGGTGACCATATGTATGTATTTTTTTTGGAGTATTCCTAGGAGAGAATTTGATGCATGAGAAGATATCACCTAATTTTAATGAAATATAAAAAAATTTTGAAGAAAGGATCATAAATTTAGCAGAAGAGCAGAGTGCATCGAAAGAATTTTCAAAAGTGTAGGAATTAGTCTCAGATAACCTTCAATGGGGCAGATGTGGCAGCAGAGGCTATGTCAGCTGTGAAGCACTGAAGACAGAAAGAAGACACCAACACTAAGTTTTGAATGTACTTCTGATATTGAAAAAGGCATCTGGACTGTTGATAATGACGTAGAGGAAAGTCCGATAAAGAACTGAAGTACCTTATGATAGGGTTTACCAAAATTTTGAAAAGTGTAACTATTCTTCAAATAGATTGTAGTGTCTACTTAAATCTTATACTTTGACTTTCACTATGGTTTGAGGTAGGGAAACAAGTCCATCTCACTATTTTGAACTGAAACAAATTTTAAATCTCATTCTCCTTTTCATACAGCATAGCTTAGAAAATAAATTTGTCTAAAACAGGAGATGCTTATAAATGGAACTCTCAAAAAGGCCAGTAACAATTTGTTTTATATTTCAAAGTAATAGTTTATGAAAAACAAACTACAGAAACACCTGACATCATTTCCAAATCAATGGCATTCTGTGACCAAATTGTATAATGCTTGTAAAAGTACGATAACTTTTAAAAACACCAAATATTTCCAAATGTTATGAAAAGCTTTTGCAAAGGTCACTAGTATTTCAAAGGTAATATTTTATTATTAGTAAGGTTTTAAGTTTCAGTTAATTAACATGCAGTATAATATTGATTCAGGTTTACAATATAATGATTCAGCACTTCCATACAATACCCAGTGCTTATCACCAGTGCTCTCCTTAATCCCCACCGGCTACTTAATCCATTTCCCTACTGTTAACCATTAGTTTGTTCTCTATAGTTAAGGGTCTGTTTCATGGTTTGCCTCTCTCTCTCCCCCCCCAAGCTCATTTATAATTTGGCTATTGTAGATAATGTAGCTATAAGCAATGGGGTGCATGAATCCCTGTGAATTAGTATTTTTGTATTCTTTGGGCAAATACCTAGTAGCGCAACTGCTGGATTTTACAGTAGTTCCTCCATACCGTTTTTCAGAATGGCTGCACCGGTTTGCATTCCCACCAACAAGGCAAGAGGGTTCCTTTTTTGTCCACATCCTCACTAATACTTATTGGTTTGCTACATTGTTGATTTTAGCCATTCTGACAGATATGAGGTAATATCTCATTGTAGTTTTGATTTGTATGTAGTTCCCTGATGATCAGTGATGTTGAGCCTCTTCTCATGTGTCTGTTGGTCATCAGTATGTAATCTTTGGAAAAATGTCTATTCACATCTCAGGCACAGTTTTAATTGGATTATTCATTTCTTAGGTGTTGAGTTTGGTAAGTTCTTTATAGATTTTGTACACTAACCCTATATCAGATATGCCATTTACAAATACCTTCTTCCATTCCACAGATTGCCTTTTAGAATAGTTCATTGTTTCATTCACTGTAGAGAAGTTTTTTATTTTGGTATAGTTCCAATAGTTTATTTTTGCTTTTGTTTCCCTTGCTTCAGGAGATATATCTAGAAAGAAGTTGATGCCAAAGAAATAACTGCCTATGTTCCCCTTGAAAATTTTTATGATTTTATGTATCACATTTATGTTTTTCATCCACTTTGAATTTATTTTTGTGTATGGTACAAGAAAATGGTCCATTTTCATTCTTTCAATATTGCTGTCCAGTTTTCCTAACACCATTTGTTGAAGAGACTATCTTTTTTCCATTGGATATTCTTTTCTGCTTTGTTGAAGATTAATGGACTATATAGTTGTAGGTTCATTTCTGGGTTTTCTATTCTGTTCCATTGATTTATGTGTCTGGTTTTGTACCAAACCATACTGTTTTCATCACTACAGATGTGTCTATAATATGAAGTCTGGTTTTGTGATGCCTGTAGCTTTGATTTTCAAGATGGCTTTGGCTATTCAGGGTCTTTTGTGGTTCTATACAAGTTTTAAGATTGTTTGTTATAGCTCTATGAAAAATGCTGATGCTAACTTGACAGTGATTGCTTTGGGTACTATAGACATATTCATAATATTTGGTCTTCCAACCCACAAGCATGGGATGTCTTTTCATTCCTTTGTGTCCTCTTGAATTTCTCTCATTAGTGTTTTATATTTTTCAGAGTAGAGGTCTTTCACTTCTTTGGTTAGTTTGATTCCTAGGTATCATGTTGTTTTTGGTGCAATTGTAAATGGAATTGATTCCTTAATTTCTCTTTCTGCTGCTTCATTATTGATGTAAAGAAATCTGTACATCAATTTTGCATCCGTTGATTTTACTAAATTCTTCTTTCAGTTCTAGCAATTTTTGGTGGTGTCTTTCTGGTTTTCTATACAAAGTATCATGTCATCGCAAATAGTGTAAGTTTTACTTCTTCCTTGATGATATGGATGCCTTTAGTTTCTTTTTGTTATCTGATTGCTATGGATAAGACTTCCAGTACTATGTTAAATAACAGTGATGAGAGTGGACATCCATGTCTTGTAGGAAAGCTCTCAGTTTTTCCTCATTTAGGATGATATTACTTGTGAGTTTTCATATATGGTCTTTATTATGTGATGTTCCCTCTGTCTCAACTTTGTTGATGGTTTTTATCATGAATGGATGTTGTCCTTTGTCAAATGCTTTTTCTGCATCTATTGAGAGGATCATATGGTTTTTATCCTTTCTTTTATTAATGTAGTATATCATGTTGAATACTGTGGAGTCTTTATCTGGTTTTGGTAACAGAGTAATGCTGACCTCACAAAATGAGTTTGAAATTTTTCCTTCCTTTTCAATTTCTGAGAATAGTTTGAGAAGAATCGATACTAATTCTTTTTTAAATGTTTAGAAGAATTTGTCTGTGAATCCACCTGCTCCTGAAATTTGTTTTTTGGGAACTTTCTGATTACTGATTCAATTATTTTACTGGTTATTTGCCTGTTCAAGTTCTCTATTTCTTCCTGTTCCAGTTTTGGTTGTTTATATATTTCTAGGAATTTATCTATTTCTTCCATGTTGTCCAATCTGTTGGCATAGTTTTTCATAGTATTCTCTTATAACTCTGTATTTCTGTGGCATTAGTTGTTAGTTATCTCCTCTCATTTGTAATTTTATTTACTTGGATACTCTCTCCTTCCTTTTTGATAAGTCTAGCTACAGGTGTATCAATTTTAGTAATTTTTTTCTAAGAACCACTCCTGGTTTCATTGATCTGTTCTATTGTTTTGTCGTTGTTGTTTTTGCTTTTATTTATGATTGATTTCTGCTCTAATATTTATTATTTTCTTCCTTCTGCTTGCTTTAGGTATTGAGTTTGTTCTTTTTCTAGCCCTTTAAAGTACGAGGCTAGGTTGTTTGAGTTTTTTTTTTACTTCTTGAGGGAGGTCTGTATTGCTGTGTACTTCCTGTTAGGACCACTTTTGCTGCATCCCAAAGGTTTTGGACTGTTTTGTTTTCATTTTTGTTTGTTTACATGTATTTTTTAAATTTCTTCTTTGATTTCCTGGTTGACCCATTCATTGTTTGGTAGTACGTTGTTTAACCTCCATATATTTGTCGTGTTTCCAGATTTTTTCTTGTGGTGGACTTCTAGTTTCACAGTGTTGTGGTCAGAAAACGTGCATGGTATGACATCAGTCTTTTTGTATTTGTTAAGGCTTGCTTTGTAAATTAACATGTGGTCTGTTCTAGAATATGTCCCATCTGAACTTGAAAAGAATATATATTCTGCTGTTTTAGATGGAATGTTCTGAATACATCTGTTCAGTTCATGTGGTCCAGTGTGTCATTCAAAACCAATGACTTGTTTATTTTATGTTTACATGATTTGTCCACTGATGTAAGTGGGGTGGTACAGTCTGCTATCAATGTACTATGATCAATGAGTTATTTTATGTTTGTTATTGTTTTATATATTTGGGTGCTGTCATGTCAGGGGCATAAATATTTACAATTGTTAGATATATTTCTTGGATTCTCCCCTTTATAATGATATAGTACCCTTTTTTATGTCTTGTTATAGAGGTAATAAATTATTGAAATATTACCAGAAGAGTGGCATTTCTCCACCTTCAAAATGATTACAAAAGTAAACTTTTAACCTTTTGCTATTCAGTACTCATAGTTGAAAATAGAATCACATGATTGTTCATGTCACTACTTCACAAAGTGACAGAAAAATGGAAATTCTTTCCATTTTATCTGTTGAAGTATTATGGCATTAGTGAGATTTAACATGTATGGCTTCTGACTGATTCACATTGTACTACTAAGTAAGCAGATATAAAACTTTTATGTCTGATCTTCCAATAGCATATTCCAGAAAACGTCTCTCAAATAAAATTCAGCCTATTAAATTGTTAAAAGGTATAAATTAGGCACTGACATAAAGACAAAACTGCAAAAGACTATAATGCTCAGCATTCCAGTTTTATTTTCCAGTGTGTAACAACACTTAATAATTGCCTGTCATGTTTATCTAGCACAATTAAAATCCTTAATGCTACTAGTAAATTGCTAGATAAGCATTCCCTTGCCTTCTCTGCTAAGATCATTTTTGAGGGCAATTAACACCAAACAATCATAGGGGGTGGAAAGACAAACATTTGATGCATCTTAAGGCTAAATAAACTGCTGGCATCTTGTAGCAATTTATGCTTTCTGAGGAATGCTGGAATAAAATAAATGACTTCGCAATTAGGGTATTAAAACTTTCAGCACTTCAACACTGAATTTGACAGGTGGAAAATCAAGCTCCTGACTTCTGATCATATTTTTTTGTATCCTATATCTGTTCTGATTGCCCTTTCAGACTGAAATAAATACAAAACACCAGCAGGCTTAATGTGGCAACTGGAGGACATATTGCCTTTGAGATATATCCAATCACCTCTTTCATCTGAATTATGAATGCACAGATAAAGTAGCTTTCAACAACCTTCACAATTACTATACTGTGTTGCTGAAAGGTGCGCTGCTGATAAAGAATTCATTTTAAAAGCACATGGAAAATATTGGTTGGTTTTGATTTACAGTTGTGTGAATGAGCAACTCTGGCACTCTATCTGAAACTTTTGGATCAATCTCAAAAGCAAACTCAAAAATCTCTCCTACTTTAATGTATACTATATGCACATGACTGCAATCAGGAATGAGAAAAGGAACTTTATTATTATCCTTACAGGTTTAAAAATATTGAAAAAAATCATTTAAAAATTCTGAAATAATATCCTTTTGCAATTATATACTGAGGACTGATAACTCAGAAACATGGAAAAACCAAATTACTACATGTAGGCAAACTCCCATAATCAAATGTTCTATTCAAACTCATATATTCACTAGATGTAAAGTTATAAATCTACTTTGTGCAATTAAAATTTTCAGGGTGAAGTGTTCAGAAAAATTTATATAACTACAGTGGAATGCCATTTTATGTATTTACTTACTTTATATACATATGAAAGCCTATCTCTACCTATCTGCTAGGTACTTAAAGATTTTTCTCAGGAAGCTTCAACATCAATGTTAATGGTTATGGGGTTCTATTGGTGTTCATATTCTGATACCGGGAGTTACCCAATGATTAGGGACATTCAGATTCATTTAAGAACAGCTGTACACAAATTTATTATTAAGGCCATTTGTTATTGCCAACTCTAAAGCTTTCTGCTGTATAATAAGGGATTTGGCTGTTCTTTGTCTTTGGTTCCTGGGAGGTAGCCTCCAAGCCCTGACATTTTCTGAACCTTTCTTATTCATAGTTGCTTCTTGGACTATAGGTGAGTTATGTTAAAGAGATGTCTCAGGACGTGGTACTGGTCACACCACAAAGACAAAACAAGTTTAGAGAGTGAGGGTTTTTAAGCCATATGACATCCACCCAATCTCTTGGTGGGGAGACAGCTCAACCACGTGCCCAAAGAACTGATTAATCATGCCCACATAATAAAGCCCCAATAAAAACTCTGGGTACAAAACTCACATGAGCTTGCTGGTAGATAAATGCACACTGATGTGTGAAGACATGATGCTCCTGGCTCCACTGACAGAGAACATGGAAGTCATATGTTTGGGACCCTCCTAGAGCTTGCCTATGTGTCTCATTTTGACTACTTCTGATTTGTATCCGTTGGGTATAATAAAACCCTACTTATAAGTCCAGTTGATCCCGAACAGCGTGGGGGCATTAACTCCAATTGCAGTTGAAAATCCTTGCAGAACTTAGACTCCCCCCAAATCTAACTACTTATGGCCTCCTGTTGACCAGAAGTCTTACAGATAACATAAATAGGTGATTAACACACATTTTGTACATTGTACTATATTCTGTATTCTTACAATAAAGTAAGCTAGACAAAGGAAAATGCTAAGAAAAGCATAAGGAAGATTAGAGTACACTTAGAGTACTGTACTGCATTTATCGAAACAAATCTGTGTATAAGTGGACCCACACAGTTAAACTTACGTTGTTCAAGGGTCAACTGTATAGTGCTTTTCTAAGTTCTCTGAGCTGTTCCAGTGAATGTGGGAGGTTGTGGGAACCTCCAAATCTGAAGCCAGCTTGTCAGTCAGTAGTAACTGGGAACCTCTGAACTTGCAGCTGATATCTGAAGTGAGAGCAGTCTTGTGAAGGACTAAGTAAACCTTTCACTCCTGAAATTGGGCTTAACTCCAAGTAGTTCCTGATGGAATTATACTTTCAGATATATATTTTATTTAAAAAGTAAATAAACTTATTTATATAAGAACCTATATATATACTTATGCAACCAAAATAAAAGCCTTGGAAATAATTATACACATTAAAGCATTTAGGGACCTTCTCCCCAGATTAAACATTTGTAATTTTAACTTATACTCTATTAAAAATGAGAGATAACTGCTAAAAAGCTCACTTTGGGAATAAGGCTTTGTCAATGATATAAACATATTTGATGGAGTTTTGAGATTATGAAGTAATGAGAAACAAATTAACTCCTAAACATATTAGAGTGATTTATTTTTAATGTGATCCAATGCAGGACATTTTTCGTTCAACAAATGCAAGCCATATACTGCCAGAGAAGTTGTTCCAAGATGGTCTTTAAACATTAGTTTGTTGGATTCTAATAAGTGTTAAACAGATGTTTAGCAACAACAACAACAACAACAACCAAAAAACATTTCAGTGGTCAAGTTGGAAAACTGTTGGATCTAAATTAAACAGGCCTCTTTCCTTTTTTGCTGATATGAACTGTGAATCTCTAGAAGGCCTTGGATATTGCATTTGTATAATGGTGTTTTTCTGTATCATCTCACTGGACCAGTAAGAGATAGATCATTCAGATAGGTTGTAATTATAATGCATTAAACTTGGATTCATGTTTTAAGCTGTACAGAGTTTTAATATGTAAAAAGTAGGATTTTCAGGTCCATTTCCAGATACAGAAAAAATACAAAAGTGAATAAACAAGTAAAAAAAAAAATCCAAATTTCTTGAACTTAAAATTTTTTTTTCTTAACTTATATTTACTTGAAAGTTTTAAAGCTTAAAAGATCAAGCTTATGACAAAGGGAGGGGAAGCTGTCATGTAAATAAATATCTTAAGGTTTTTTATGTCAGTTTAAAAAGACTATAAGAAGAGTCAACTTTGTTTTTATGCAAATGAAAATTTCCTGTAATAGTTAAATTGGATTTCAGTGCAACTATGAAGAAATGGGATAAACAGGAAGAGTAAATGAAAGTAAAGACTTTTCTTCAAAATTTAAATTTAAAATGCCCATAAATGTATACATTTGTTTCCAGATTGCTTTTTGAGCCCACATATAGGGTTTATGTCTATACATGATACCTTCTTCATGAACTTATAAAAAACTTCCTGGTGCATAAGCCCGTTCACTACATGACTATTTTGATGATGTTTTCAAGTAGAAAAAGAACCTGCATTGTAGGAATGAGACTAAACTCAGTTAATGGATTGCAGAACTTTAAAACTATTTTGGATTTGTAGGGCTTTACTAATACAACAAGAATCTTTATGTGGATTCACACAGGTCATTTAGTATCTTTAAGAGTTATGAAAACTTGTAACATAAGGAATGAACAATTCTAGAGTTATATCAATAAAACTGCCACAGATATTGGCAAGATTACCACTCTAATCATTTTGTTGAAAATTAATGTTATGACTTCTCTAATGAATTAGGGGGAATAAGGGGTCAGAGGCTCAGAGAAAGGGTGTAGAGTGAAATGTAATGGCAGAAGTTGTTGATTAAGGCAAAGATCAAAGTTCCTCTTTTAAAAGTGTTGCAAATAATGAACTATTTTGGCAGTTACATTTATTTTAAGCAGAGCATTCTTTTTCCAAAAAGTTGAAAAGAAAGCCCAATAAGTGTGTGGAATTTATTGGAGGCAATGTTTGACAGCCTGGTCTGCAGGGCTCCATGGAGCCCAGTTTGAAAACCATGTTATTAAGTAACAGAAGAGTTGGGGTCTCCGGACATGGAGCACAGAGAAATAAATAACACCAGATGTTTTTCTGTCACACATGACAGGAATGGTAGATGCAGGAAATTTTCCAATGAAAGTCTCTCCCTTAACACTTCCACAGTGCTCCTTCCGGGAGCCTGGTGGAGAATGATGCTGGTATCCACACCTTATTTAAATTTGACCGTAAGCAAGCACTTTCTTTTTGTACTCAGTATCCACGGTAGCCCTTTCCTTCTTTCCCTGACTCTTTAAACTTGCAACTATTACCTCAGGAAAAGTCCATCTCTCAAACTCTGCCTCTCTTTTACATTTAAAAGGAAAAAGATCTCCATTGAGAATGATAACTGTGAAAGTTATACTGGTATACCCGTACTGTCAAATGAAAGAATTCTGAAATGAATTAGGCATTAAATAAATATGACCAGCTAAAAAAGTTTTTCAGAGAACTTAGCACTCCATTTCAGCTTCTTTACAAGACCCTATTTATTGCCTTTTATGTGTGGTTTAATTAAACATGCTCTTTCTCAAATATGAGCATCCACCATGATAAGAAAAAAATTCTCATTTTGTTTCTTTAAAATTAACCTCTAATATTAAACTTATATAACCTCCTATAGAATCCCATTGCAAAAGTGATACATTCTAGTTATACCATGGTTGGCTGCTTAAGTAGGTTATCCTCGGAATCTACTTTCCCCATATTCATAATTATGTTTATCAGACATACCCTGAGTTCCACATAATGTCTTAGTACATGCTCTTGAACTAAAACCTATTTGTAAAGTGAGTACTGGCAATGATCAAATTGCCAATATGCTTTCCACAGAGGATCCTATAGACTCATTCAGTTTTCAAAATCATACCTAAATATTCACTTTATGAAGAACCATCCTTTAGATAGACAGATGGAAGGAAGGAAGGAAGGAAGGAAGGAAGGAAGGAAGGAAGGAAGGAAGGAAGGAAGGAAACATAGATCTCCATTAATGTCCTCTTCCCCACAACTGGCAGTCAAGTATACTAGCACATGGGAAGTGTGGATTGTTTTGCCCAATGCAAACAATCTTACAAAGATTCAGACTCACATTTCTACCAAACCTTGGAAGAGTATGTATGATCCAGTAAAGTAATCTCTGAACTTGAAATGTGTGAGGCACCTGGCTGGCTCAATTGGTAGAGCATAATACTCTTGACCTCGGGGTTGTGAATTCAAGTCCCAAGACGGGCACAGAGTTAACTTAAAAAGTAAAAAAGATAAAAAGTGGTAACTTAAGAAAAATAAATGTGTAATAGAGCTTCCTGGGAATCCTGTCAAAATATAGACTCTGACTCAGTAGGTCTGTAATGTGACTGAATTTCTGCATTTCCAACGGTTTCCCTGTGATGTCTATGCTGCTGGTCTGGAGACCACATTTTGAGTAGCAAAGGATTAGATGCCAGTTGGCAAATGACAGCCCAGGCTGGCGGCCTGTTTTTGTACATAAAGTTTTATTGGAACACGGTCATGTTATTCACTCATGGCATTCACTCACATACTGTCTATGGCTGCTTTCATGCTATAACTGCAGAGTTGGGTACTTGTGACAGAACCTTTTGGTCCACAAAGCCTAAGATATTTGCTATTTGGAACTTTAGGAAAACATTTGGCGAAAAGGTAATTTACCTAATAGCTGATTAAGTTTCTTCATAGTTTATACATGTTAGCAAGTATTTGATAGGTATTAATAGCAATATATTACTTTTATACAATAGGAGAACAAAGTAGATTAAATGTCCTAGGCTGAGAAAGAACCATCATATCAGATGTGCCTTTCTGCTAACTTGATATTAACAGATGATAAAACATCATAAATGTAATTGAATTTTAGAATATTTATTGGTAGTACATTATGGCTTAAGCCACCTATGAGATATAGCAAAGATAAATTTGCTCAAGGTAAAAACTGAAGCGAAGTGTCTGGAAGGAATTATGTAGCTCTTAGAGCTGAAGACCTGAGGACCTGGCATTTTAGTATTTTATCCAATTCACCTTCAAGGTGTCCCTTTCATATAACTCAAATAGAAATGTTTCTACTCTTCAAGGAAAAGATGAGTTTTGGAAGCAAAGAGAGTTAAATAAACATCCCACACTCCCAATTAAAGTTGTAACAAGGGTTGTGAAAATGTAAGTTGTTACAATTACTAATATAAACCAGGAAGTGAAAGTGTTGTCTAAATCTAGTGTTGTAAAAATCAGGCAACTATGAACAATAAGTTTTGAATGGCAATAAAGAGACTTTAATACTGGTATCACTGGACTAATTCAGTGGAATGGGTATGTAATTATTATTTCTTCTCCTATTTAGTACATAGAAGCACAAATATTTGATGAATACCACATGGAAAGTTTGTGGCATGTATAGATCTTATTCCAAAGATCTTAGTTGTTCTCAGCAATCTGTTTGATTATTTCCCAGAAATGTAAGACAGGGAAGAATACTGTCTGGAAAAACAACAGAACCCAAGGCTGACTGTGGATCAACCACAACTGACAAAATTCTCTCCAGTTCTTCATTCATTCATCTACTCTACAAATATCGAGCCCTTACTGTTCCAGGGGTTTGGGATACATTAGTGAACCAAACCGTCCATGATACTCTCATCAATCTTCATTCTTGTACAGGAGATACAACATAAATAAACACAACAAGTAAATGATACTATAGGGTTATAGAATGATACATGCTTTAGAAATTCCAGATGTAGAGCAGGATAAGGGGTTTTGGGAAAGGGGGGTATGGTTAAGGGGCACATGATAAAATTCTATCACTTACGTTTAAATGGAAGTCATGTATACATGCACTTTGCATAAGTTGATTTATCTCTAAGATTCTTTAAAATATTAAGACTAAGTAATATAATGATTTTTAAAAGTTCCAGAAATTCTAACTCTTGTTCTATGAAATTTTAAGTGATTAACTTGAGACATACCTGCTACTATGTAGTCACTCAAATTTATAATGAAATCAATTAAGATATGTTTTTAAAATTTTCATTTATTTATGTTTGAGATAGAGAAAGGGAGAGGGAAGGGTACAGAGGATCCAAAGCAGGCTCCCTGTGGACAACAGAGAGAATGCAATGCAGGGCTCGAAACTACAAACCGTGAAATCATGACATGAGCTGAAGGCAAATGCTTAACTGAGGCTAAGCCACCCAGGCGCTCCCCAATCAATTAAGATATTAAGAGTGTTCTAGCAATGAATAGAAAATGTGTTATTTGGTTTTTGAATGATTTAAGATCTCAGGGCGCCTGGATGGCTCAGTCGGTTAAGTGTCTGACTCTTGATTTTGGCTCAGATCATTATCTCATGGTTCGTGAGTTTGAGCCCCACATTGGGCTCTGTGCTGATGATGCAGAGCCTGCTTGGGATTCTCTCTCCCTTCCTTTCTCTCTGCCCCTCCCAAGTGAATGTGCACTCTCTTTCTTCCTTTCTCTCTTAAATAAACCAAAATAATCTGTTGCTAAATTGATACCATCTAAGATTTCACAACAAAAATATATATATTTCATATCATGCTCTTAGGGTAAATGCCCTCAAATATATTTATATATCACTAGGAATTATATCTCATAGGATATATCAGATAGGTTAAAATTTACATGACTCCCAAGGTACACATTAAGATCTGATTCTTGAATATGGTTAAGAGACAGTCAGGGACCTTGGGACACTCCTTGCTGGATGTGACAAGCAGGGACCAAGGACAAAGCTAAGATTGGTTCAAACTGTTCTGAGAGAGAACAGCCACCAAATTTGACCTTTCATCAGCATTTCCACTCTTTAATGTGAAAAAAAAAACATGCCCAGAGGTGAAGAATTAACTTGCAAATGAAACCCACAATGTAGGAAGAAGGAAGTTCTGTCAACTGCACCTGCGTGTCTGTTTCCTGGGATTCCTATCCCCTATGTGCTTAAGCATATTATTGCTTTCCCACCTCGGCTCCTTTAAAACTTTCCCTGGCTGTTGTTCTGAAAGCCAATCTGACACCTTTGTAGAGACTGTGTCTCCCTTCGGCTGCAGCTGCTGTCCCAGTAAATCTTTGCCTGTGACTTTAAATTTTGGGTCCAGCCTTATTTCTACCATCACTGGGTCCAAGCACCCAAGACTGGTAACAAGTCTATCATTTTTCAGTACGAAGTTTGCTATTGCAAAGAATTGCAGACATAATAGAACTATGCCTTATGGTTATTAAGACATTAAAAAAATGGCAACCACATGGGAAATGGCCTACAATAATATAATTAAACTGAGGAAAGTCAAATTGTTTTACCAGTATAACTGATAATGTGCATCACAGATGGACATTACAGATAAAATATAAATGCCCCCAGGTCACTATTGAATAGGAGATTTGTGTGTTGCACTGCATACATGTGGGGGTCAATTCTATGTTTAAAATAAAAGCAGAAAGAGACTTTGTCTTGAAAGCCATTATTCCACCATCCATCTAAAAAGCCAGTTTGGCTGAGAGAAGGCAGTGGTTTTAGGGACAGTAATTTAAAGTGTGCCTCGATGAGAACACCAAAGTTAGAGGATTCCACCAACAGCATAAAAACTGTTAGAACATATAGAAGCAAAGTAGTAATTTCCAAAGAAATCAGGCCACGGAAATTCAATTCCCTGGACTTCACTTCGAATAAATATATTCGTGAATACTAAATATCCCACTGGACAGCTATCACAGCTCACATCTATGAGAAAGACATGATGTTGGACAGACACAAGGAACTAAACGGTACCCTTTTAGGGGCACCTGGGTGGCTCAGTCAGTTAAGCATCTGACTTCAGCTCAGGTCATTATACCATTCATGAGTTTAAGCCCTGCATCGGGCTCTGTGATGTCAGCTCAGAGTCTGCTTCAGATTCTGTGTCTCCCTCTCTCTCTGTTCCTCTCCCTACCTCTCTTTCTCAAAAATAAACAAAGATTTAAAAAAAGTGTTTTTAAACTGGAGACTTACTTAGTTAAAGGTCTTAGATCCTCCCACAATCCCCATGAAGTTCAGTGCTGTCTGGAATATTTTTCCTATATGTGCTCTTTTTTCTAGAATACAGTGCTACATCCTTCATGCTTTCAATTGACAAAGGCAGGAAGTCTATTGCCTTTGGCCAATTTCTATTGTTTTTATACTTTTACTTTTTTTAAGTGATCAAACATTTTTGTGAGATTTATAAGATATTTTACGGTTTTTTTCCTAAAAATAAGGTCGGCTGTTAAGTGGCTTACTGACACTCTCTTGCATCTAATTAACAGATCAGGATAAAAATGAGAACATACAAAAGTCATTCTGAAAACTCAAAGGTTCTATTAAAAACAAATGATTGTCCTGGTGATTCACTAGGCATGATAATTTAAAGTGTGAGCAAACACTTAAAAGCTACATTCCAGGAGAAATGTATTTTTAAGTTATCTTCAATTTTAATGACAAATTATGATCTTTTACATCATATCATCTTAGAATGGCAGGTGTATTTACATTTTTTTCCCTGGTACCTAATTTACAGCACCTATGTTACTGATACAGAGAATGAAATATTCAGTTACTCTTACACGTCTCTCAAGGTGTACCTATTATAAATAATAAATTATTTTTTCTTTTGCAGTTACTGTTCTAGATGCATTGAATATATTAAAGTTAGGAATGTATTAGCCTGAGTATATTAACCTAAAAAATACATATCTAGAGCTTCAATATTATGAAGTCTTTGGGCCAATGGATGGTTTATGAATGGTGATGGTCCTAGTAGATCATGTTGTTTTCTGAACCATATAATAAAACTGGAATAGCGCTGTTCTAACAAAAGCTATTTCAGCAGAGTTGGAGGGTAACTGTCTTGTCCCTCCCTCCTAGCAACTCTTCTTTCTCAGGTCACTTCCATGAAGAAGGTAGGAGGATCAGGGTCCAGTGTTTGCAAATATATGGCAACTTTGATTCAGGATGACCCACTGTAAACTAGTCTCAGTCCAATATAAAAAGACAGATGTATTAAAATAAAAGAATGGAGAAATATTGCTCAAGGACTGCTATATTAAGACTTAGAACTAAAGAGTTTCCTACATACTCTGGTCAACGATGGCCACTCTTCACAAACTTTGGCAACTCAGTTTTTATCACCGTGTTTGATATAGAAAACTAAAGTGGGCACAGTTACTTAAGAGTAGGTGCATTTTTCTTTTCTTCTTTTTCTTTTCTCTGCCCACCTCCCACCTTTTTGGCTAATTTCAACGCAGTGAGGAATAAACAAGAGGTATTTGAGCTTTCACTAATTGCGGCTCTCAGTCTTTCTTCTCTGCCACTTAATGACATTTCAGGCATACTGTTAATTTTGCCAGTTTGGTTATTAGTTTATAACTTTATATGTCAGAAAAATTCAAATCTCCTTTTCCTCCCTCTTCTTCCATACACGGACTTGTGGTGGGTTATTGGGCCTATTCAAGGACTCTTGATCAGTACCAAGGGAGGTTTCTGGCACTGTAAGGCTTCCTTTTCACCAACTTTGGGATTTAGTCACCAACTTCTGGACAAGGCAAATGCCACTGAATGTCTTATTACATGTAAATAATACACATACAGCATGATGCTCCCAAACTGTTCCATTTAGAGCACACTTCTGTAAACCTTCATGTCCCTCCATTCTGATCCACTTTCATTTTACCTCCCCCCGCAAAGGCAGTACACATGCAACAATGAAGGCAAATTGGATTACCGTGGCTGTTACATCTGGACGTTTCGACGAGTCTGCCATTTTGGTCGTAGCATGCCATTGCTTGGTAACGATATCCTTGACCACATTCCTTGATATCTCCTTGCGCTTTCATTCCCAGCAACACTTCCACTTTCCCCTCTGGTAAAATGCAGTCTGACCAGTTCCCCACAGGCTGCGCATTATACTTGTCACAGGGACAATACTGAGTCTCAATCAGGGGGTACAAGTGAGAATTTTTACATTTTTCCTTCTTCTTACTTTTTCCTGTGGAGAAATTTAAGTTGGAAAATATCATTATTAATTTCAAGCATCCCTAATTTTCCTCCTTCCCTAAACTTCCTTTCCCCATTTTTAACCATTTTCAACAGTAGCTATAAATGAAAGCTATTTTCTCACTCCACAGTGCTTGCTCTGCACGTAGGCTGTTATTAGTACTGAGTGCTTTGCATAGTAAAATTTTTCTTATTTTCTCATTTCAAAATGGCCATTTCGCAAAAGGCATTAGCTGTTGTGCTGAATTTTATACTCTTTGATTAAAATCCTTTCAAATGCTCATATGGTTTCAATGAAGGTAATTGCATAAATCACTCCTTTATGTTATGTGCCAAAATATGAAATGGAGAGAGTGAAAGTCACTGCACTGGACTGGACAGTTTTTTTGTTAATTCCAAATAGATATTGCGGTTATGTAGGATTACAATTCAGAAAATGATCCTTTGATATTTACATTTCTAATTATTACCTTGCATCTTTCATGATTGCTGAAGAATAATCATTTTGGCATACTTGGTAATTAGTGTAGTAAATAATATTCAATAAATAGTCACAGTGAAGATATTTAGTGTCAGAATAAAAATACTAGAAATGGTTTGTATATAAATCTAAATAAATTCCAATTTAAAATAAAAAACCTAACATATGTGCTTGAAAAATAACATGTCATTTTAACAGAATCACATTTCTATTATGTATTTATTACATTATGTATCACATATCATAATACTATTTAAATATATCATACATAATTGCATATGTTTTACATACAATTATCTCTAACTTTCATAAGGAGCCTTATACAGTTGTCAATAGTTTTCATTATGACAGGTGGCTCACTTTATAACTTTTAAATTCTGAACAGTCTATTGGCACCAATATTTTCAGGTTTCTTTTTGCCACTGACAGTGTTTTGGAATGCACCAGGTTTAGTTCAGTATGATAGCTCCTGTTCTTGCTCATTATATTACTGCTTTTTGTCATTGTGACTGCCTTTTAAGATGCAGTTTTCAGATACAGAATTAATGTCATATTCCTCTTCTAGGATATGAAGGATAATCAGGCTACGACAGTGAGAATGGGTAAAGAAAATGAAGTGGTAACCTTTCCTTTTGTTCTCCAAGCATTTCACAATCTGTAGGCAATCCACCAAAAGTATATGTTTAAACCAAAAAAATAATCTACCTATTGTATTTCAATTTTCAAGGTTACCTTTTCTTTCTGCTAAAACTACACAGCACATCTGTCACTGCCAACTTACATTAAAATACACATATAAATCCACTGGCATATGAATTATCAGTATACGAGCAGTAAGGCATAGCCATGCATTTTCCAAATACATTGTCAGAACTCTCTTGGTCTAACTTTTAATGTGTTTTCTAACTTGACAAGTATTGGCTTTTGCATCCCAATTATTCTTACCGACAATAGTGCGCTTTCTGGTCCTAACTGCACCACAGTCTCCATTGCATGAGGAAAACTTGGACCAGCTGGTAAACTGACAGTCATCTTGGCAGGGGACCTGGCAGGCTTGGGTGAGAGCTGGCACGGGGCCTGCATACCAAAGGCATTCGTGGATGCCAGCCTGTCCTCCATCTTGCTTTCGACAAGTAATAGCTAAAGAAAAAGCATAAAGCTGTTTAAAACAAGTCTGAATATATACAATTATCTTACACTTTAAGAGTTAACCTAAGTCTTTTCTTATATAGTCAGAGGAATCCTCTTTTAATTCTGGTAGTGGTGTTTCTAATAATCACAGTAGTCATTACATTGATCTTTTAAGTTTTGTTTTTAATAACAGCCTTCCGTGGGTTTTGTGACACAAAAAAGCATGTGCATGCACACACACACACATATACACACATGCACACACCATTTAGCAGTTTTTATTAGATGCTATTAAGGATTTTGATTCCTTATTTAGAACTTAATTATTTAAGAGACAAATGGGTTCTGATAATAGATTATGCTAAACACAGGCTATTCATAGAGGTACAAGGAGACACCACATACATCTAATAATTGTTTTTGTATCATTGGTGTCTCTAGGATTTCTATATAGAAGGGTCTTAGTGGCAGCAAATTGGAAGGTTTGGGGGAGGAGTGGATGCTTGTGGTACTCATCCTATAGCTGCATTTGCATGGAAAGCATGTTTTTTTACTACACTGGAAGTTTGCTGGGATGGCTCTGGAGTGGCTAATAGGGAGGGAGGGGCAAGTTTCAAAGTCCCTCATCTCCTCTGTTTACAAGTTTTTCACATGCACAAGTATCAACCATGGATTTAAAAATAAAAACAAAACGTTTGGCAATCTTAATCTCTCATGTCATAATTGACATTTCCACAATTACATACAAGCTCCAAAAATGGTCAAATAATTTTAGTTCACATGTATTATTTCCCCCAAGGTACTGTTACACTGGATTTTTAAAATCATGTTATATTTTACTGCTTATTGAACATAGCTATAAAACAGCTTTAAGGTATCAAGTCTTAAAGAAAAAGAGCAAGTGATGTTTTAAAGTCCCCTTTCTCTCTCTGTCATCTTCTCCCATTGGTTTTAAAAATAATTTATTCATTAATTGAGGAAGTAGACAAAACATTTAGACCTTGGTCTGAAAGGTGACTTCCTTGCACAGGCCTACATGGCCCCAGAATGATTTGGTGGTCCTTTCAGGTTTATGGACTAGGTTGGAACTTGATCTCTGCCCTGCTCAGGACTCTATTCATCATGAAACTAAGGTGAAGAAGCCTGAAATTTTGATCCTAAATTATAGTTAGGGCACCGAACGTCCCAGGTTAGACAACACTCTCCAAATCTGTAGTCTAAAACTTAACACCTAGTAGTAGGGCTGTGTGATGGCGTGTCCTAAAAGAATAGAACAGTTTTAGCAAGTGAAGACTTTATCTGTGTAGGTGAACAGAAGTTGTCACAAGAGGTGCAGGAAAAGTTACAGAATTGTCCAAATGTAGGTGAGCACTCATCTATTTCTTAGCATAGATACCTCTTCATGTAATGTGCACAACACTGAAAGGGCCAGTTTGTATGAAGAGGACAGGGTCCCTGAACTTTAAATATATCAACACCTGGTAGAGTGAACAGTAGCGGCAGTTATGTGACAGGAGAAAGCAACAAGTGCCCCTACCAGACTCTCATCACTGAGGAGAGTTGTCTGGTGCTCTGTGTTTATCATACTGATCTAGTAGCAGTTCTCAAGTCAGGGTGCAGATTATAATCACATGGATAGCTTCTGAGAAATGTCCATGCCCTTCCCAAACTCAAACATTCTGATTTATTGGTTGAAGACAGGGTCCTGGGCATAAGCATCTTTTTATCTTAAAAAATATTTTAATGTTTATTTATTTTTGAGGGGGGGTGGAGAGGGGTAGAGAGAGAGGGAGACACAGAATCTGAAACAGGCTCCAGGCTCAGAGCTTTCAGTATAGAGCCCGATGTGGAATTTGAATTTACGAGCTGTGAGATCATCACCTGAGCTGAAGTCAGATGCTTAATGGACTGAGCCAGCCACGTGCCCCATGAAAATCTTTTTATAAGATCCTTGATGATTCAAATATGCAGGGGATCATGACCTCCATTTTAGTAGGTGATGTATTTCCACTTGCATCCGAAACACCTGGAATACTATAGAAGCTGAAGAGTCTAGGATTCATTCCAGAGCTCCTGAATGAGATTACTATGTATGGGGTCAGGCAATATGTACGTTTTGTTTTTTTCTCCAGGTCGGTCAGAGGTTTCTTATGCATATTTAAATTTAGGACCCGCTAGCTTGAGTAGTCAAGACACAAGGAGGGGTCTGGCTGAGATTTGGAGCTAAGACTAAAAGTGCTTTGGTACTCCATCACCCTGGTACAGTGCTAAGGTTGGGAAACAATGGCCTGCCATGTGCAAATGAACTAAGGGAGCTCTAAACTTGGATCTCAAGGAGACGTGCATAAGGAGTGAGCCGAAACAGCACCCACATAGTTTGGAAGAATGTTATCTCTGGATTGGTATTGGAAGACTCCCCATGCAGTGGTGTATTAATGGTGTGATTCTGCAGTTTGCTGACATGTGGATGCAGAGTTGATTCCTTAAACACTGTAAATTTAGTAATCTCTGACAGTTTGTTCCAATGATTCTTAAGAGGAAGGACTGACAAAGAGTGAGATAGTAGACATTTTACTTATCAGGATATACAGGAACCTCAAGAATGATTAATTGGAAACATGAGATTGACCATATCAGAACTCTAAGCTGTGAAGAGGGCCACACTGTTTATAATAAAAGAAAATTACAGAACTAAATTTGGGTTCTTTGAAATAAGACTGCCTTTATCTACTTATCTAATTTGACCCTATGAATCAGAGACTTGGATAGAAATCTTTTGAGAAACTAAATTAAATTGCCTTAGGTTCTCCATTAAGCCTCTCCTTATAAGGTTCTCCCAGAAATTTTATTTCAGAACTGCTCAATTATCACCCAAAATACCCTCAAATAAAACCACCACCAACGCAATTCAAGAAACAAACTAGTTTTTGTGCAGATCTACACTATTTGCATAAATCTGAAGCCCTTTTCCCCATATACCTTAAGTATTTCAATTAGTTGGAAAGAAAAAAAGGTAAATTTCCCACATCTGTTCTCAGAAACCCACTCAGCATTCTGCTTTCCTTATCTGAGACTTTAGTGTATTTTGAATGAATTACTCATATAATGTTATCTAAACAAGTAGGAACAGCAATATTTGTACAATATATTGAAAGTTTATCATACATCTCAACTTGCTTCTATTCTGACTTGGAGGAAACACAACAATTCAAGCACAGAAATGTAATCTGAAATGAACTTCCTGCTATTAGGGTGAGGAAAATACAAATGTTTGGAAAGGAAACCATCTGGTCTCTCAGCTTTCTAAACCTTAAAAATCATTTTTAAGATACTGAAAACAGGGTGGTTGTAACTGTAGAAAAGATGTATCACACTAAACATGAGTTTACTAGCATACCAGGAAGCTACATACACCCAGACAGTTGTATCTGAATTTTACACACCCAGAGGGTATCTTGTGTGTATGATTATGCAAGTTTTTCCTTTGGGCTGAGGTCTTGTTAGCAAAGATGGGCCAAAGACCATGCTAATTCACCAGGAATGCTTCTTAGTGAGGTCAGCAAATATCAAAATAATTATTTTAAGGTAAAATTCTATATTTAACTCTATGTTAATTATACACATTTATTTCATTTATAATTTTATCTTGGTTATATGAGGCACAGCGATTTTTACTTAAGTGTCATGGACAGGCTGCTTTCAGCAGGCTGAAAGCCTGGGAGACACCCACATGTCAGCCTTATGGGTTATATATGAATTAGGCCAGGCAAACTCAGCCCATCAATACTGAGGGAGTGATGGAAAGATAAGTAAGAAAGTGAGTTTCTTCAACAGATAAATGCTCTGGAAAAGGGAGCTAGACCTGTTAGATTAAAATCAACTCAACAACCAAATGCAAGGTGGAGACATTATTAACGCTGGTTTGAACAAACTGATTGTGAACATTTTTGAGACAGTGTGGGAAAATTAGACATAGTTTGAATATAGATGATATTAAGAAATTATTGTTATCTTTGTTTAATGTTATAATAATACTATTGTTATATTAAAAATGATCTATTGATGATCTATATTTTATCTGTGAGTTCCTTTAAAGTATTCCAGCAAAATTTCTGTAAGTGTGTGAGGAATGGCACGTGACCAATATTGGCAACATGTTAGAAACTACTGAAGTGGAGTGAGTGAAGACTACACTAGCAGTGCTCATTATATTAGTCTTCCTATTTGTGTGTCTCTTTGAAACTTCCCATAAATTTAAATAAAAAAATTAATCAGTTGCTTAAGTAAAGTCAATTTTAGAATGTTTTCATGTAGGTTGAATTTTGAGCCATGTTTTAAAGAGGAGAATAATCAAGGTTCCTGGAATGAAAGTGAAGAGATAACATTGGTTTGAGCTAAAAGGACATGGATATCTGTGTTATGCATATACGACTATGTAAATGGGATGTTACTGACACAGCTGTGAAGTAAATCTAATAGAATTCTGAATGCAGCTTGCTCATCTTCATTTCCTTGAAGAGGAAAGAAACTCCCTTATTATTCAGGGTGCACAAAGTAAAAAGGAGTTCTCTTGGTCTGTGGATTATCCTTCAGCCGGCAAGACCAAGTCATTTCGTTTGAATCATCAGAGTGAAATAAATTACTAGATCTAAAATGTGCACATAGAAGTTCATTACAGGAAACAGAAGAAGATCAATGTCCTGGTGCAGTGAAAACTGCTGTATTATATGTAAACAAAGAGTTCAAGGAGCTCTGAGATGTTATTTGGTAAATTGAGTAATATTAACATAGTTTACCTCACAACAGTGGTGTCTGGGCAGCACTAGAGACAGAACGTGTTCAGCTGATTGAATGATTAGAAGAGTGATTTTTTTCCCTATAGTGTTAATGAAAAAAAAATGGCTAAAGAAAGAATGAACCATGTAAAAATGAAAAAGGAAAAGCTTAATGTGAGTGAAAGCTGGTTACCAGGAGACCTAATTGTGCTTAAAAATAAGACCAAACCCATAAATAATGCAAGAGGGCTCCAGTTGTTTACTAGGTGGCTGTAATGATCCTGGGCTTTCTCTGTGTAGAAGAGATTTTCACTGACAAGTCTGCCAAATTACTTTCTAATTACAACTTGTGAGTAGAACTCCAGCAGAATGGAAAGAAATGTACTTTTTTTTTTTTATTGATCCCAAATAGTTACCAACGAATCCCTTGTCTCATTGATGCTAATAATACATATGAATGTATGTGAAAGTCCTTGGATGAGGACTTTTTCAAAGTCATAATCAGCTCCCAGTGAAGTAGGTCAGGCGAGGGACCTGCAAAGGGCTAACTAACTGCATCACAACAAACACAGCATTGAGGAACCAGTGTAGACATATCACAGTGTCAAGATTATTTTATGAGCTATTTAATGAATAGAACATGCTAATAATAATTTTATGACAGGGCTCTTGCAGAGATATAAAACAAAACCTAAATCCCCAAATCAATTAGGATGCTAATATTCACAGGAAATCAGAGCAAAGCATTTAAATATAGAATTATTTCTAGAATTAAAAAACTAGTTTTGTAAACAAAAAGTAGCACTCTAAATGTATAAAAATTTTGGGTGGTAACTAATATGTGTATCAACCAGAAAAATATTTTTTAAATCATGTCTCTGCATAATTTTTTTTTACCTTTATTTGTTTATTTTGAGACAGAGAGTGTGTGTAGGAGGGGCAGAGAGAGGGAGAGAGCAGGAATCCCAAGCAGGCTCTGCATTGTCAGTGCGGGGAGCCCGGTGTGGGTCTCAAACTCATGAACCTGTGACGTCATGACCTGAGCCAAAATTAAGAGTCAGACGTTAAACAGACTGAACAGTCCAGGCACTCTGTCTGCAAAATTTCTTTAAAGCAAGTTCCTGTGCTCTTTGAGTTATGTTGAGCTTTGCTCTTTCCTACCTAGTTCTTTTTCCACACTCCTTCTGTTTCTTCTCATTTCATAACAATCTCTGAAAATCAACAGATTAATGTGTAATATAATTTTTTTTAATGTTTTATTTATTTCTAGGAGAGAGAGAGAGAGACAGCGTGAGCAGGGGAGGGTCAGAGACAGAGGGAGTCACAGACTGAAACAGGCTCCAGGCTCTGAGCTGGCAGTCAGCACAGAGCCTGATGTGGGGCTCGAACCCACGAACCGTGAGATCATGACCTCAGCGAAAGTCGGATGCTTAACCGACTAAGCCACCCAGGCGCCCCTAGATTAATGTGTAATATAATCTGACATAAATTAACTCAGATATTCTGGACCTATCCTTGATTATGTCTCTAATATGTAATCTTTTAAAAAGAATAAAGTGGACCAGAGTTGAAGTAAAGGAGTAATGCCAAGGGCATCAATACAGCTTAAGCCAATATTATTAAGCACAATATTTAAGCATATTTGCTTACGAAAAATAACTGCATAGATTGTGTTAAATACTTACATTTCACATCCTACAAATTCATTTAGATTTAATTCTGGTAGAGGAGCAATTAAAACTTCCTCGCCTGCTCCCTCCCTGATTTTCCCTTTATAAGCTTTCAACCAACAGATGATACAGGGTGAATACTTTCAGGACCAGAAGGGTCCCTGCCATATGAGGCATTTTATTAAAGGATTTTTTTCCTTTTTGTGATCCATTTGAGAATACATCTGAATCATATTGGCTTTCACATAAGGGGACTGATATCAGATCTCAGTGACAGGTCAACATTATAATGGACATTCCTTGGCAGACAAGGATACAGACAGGATGGCGGATTAGGATAAGCAGGCTCAACCATGGGAATTATTAACCAGAGTTCCACCCAATTCACAGGAAGTACACTTGACAGGAGATAGCGTGATCAACAAGGAGCTTGAACAAGAACAAATCTGAATTTATTTTTAAGAAATCTCAGCATCTAACCTATGATACATTTGCATCATATGCTTGGTATAAATGTGTCATAAGGTAATAAACACTGGAATAATACATATGCATTTTAAATAGTACGAATTAACATATCCCCTTAGGGCAGTCCTAGAGAAAAAAATAAATTGTTCAAAACTGTCATTATTATGAACCATGTATTTCATTTTGAATGCAAGTCTAGTGGTAACTCTAGCTACAGCTAATATGGCTAGGTTTCAGTGATATAGTCACTGACCAACCGGTAAAAGTTAGCCTCCTAAATGTTATCCAAACACAGTCATACGCATAGAGAGAAAAGAGAAAAGGTTACTGTTCTATTAAATGTTTATACACAAGTGACTCAGATAGTATAAAGCAAGGATACGCTGTCTATTCACTTAAAAACTAGAATGTGAACATAATTTTATGTTAATTTTATTTCCTTTATTGACAACATTTTAGGAAGGATTTCTAATTCAAAGGCCCTCTAAAATTTCTCTATAACATTTAAGAGTTATCCAATTTTTAAAGTTGCCAAATCTGGTCAGTTCCTTCTTTGAAATATCTCTTTCTCCTCTCTTTATTTCTTATACCATTAGATAAAATTTCTTGGCTTACATCATTCTTAATATTCAAAGCCTTGCTAAAATTCATCACTATATCTAATTTCCTATTGCAGAAATATTCCTTCTCTCTCTCCTCAGCCCCCTTCTGGTATTTAAATCCTCCTGAGTGTGGCCCTTTGCCTCCAACTCACTCAGGAACAATAGGCAAACTGCTCAGTGCACTATCCCCACACACAGAGATTTTATTTCGGGTGAGGGTTTTTTTGTTTGTTTGTTTTTGTTATTGCTTTTGTCATCCTAGATTCAAATGTCATTTCCTCTGTCACTACGCCCTACCAGGGTTTACCTTTTTTATCTTTTCTTAGTTCTTTAGTGGTTATTGTGTATACACATTATTAATGTATTACTAATATGCTCAGAACCTAAATCACATATACCCATAGTATGATTCCTAACATTGAGGAATAAACACAAAATATTTATCATATATTTTCATTCTCTTAATAGCCTGGGTCCATTACCACATAGGCAACAAGCAACATGTGGCAGGTACTCAACAAATACTGGTTTTATGAAAGACTGAATTGTACTGAACGATATTCAGGATGTCTGAACTGGCTTTTAGGGACTGATGTTAACCTGTTTTCACAGCTTTCTGAGACAGCTAGCATCAACAAACTTACACTTGTGTACAGTGGAATAGACATTTTATTTAAAGACACTGGCCCTTCATTATTGTCGTGGACTGAACAGTGACCTCCAGAAATTCATATGTTGAGGCCCTAGCCCCCAGTGTGATAGCACTTGGAGATGTAGCTTTGGGGAAGTAATCAGGCATAAATGAGGTCTGGGTCCACATGATGAGACTAATGCCCTTGGAAGAAGAAACTAGAGAGCTTACTCTCTCCCTCTCTCTGCCATGTGGGGATATAGCAAGAAAATGATCATCTCCAAGTCAGAAAGAGAGATCTCACCAGGAGCTGTATTGGCCAGCACCTTGATTTTGTACTTATTAGCCTCCAGACCGTAAAATATAAATTTTTACGTTTAAGCCACCAGTCTATAGTGCTTTGCTGTAGCAGCCTAAGAAGAGTGATATAGCTATTAACACAAAGTTTTAAGCATTTATTTTATGAGGATTTCCAATGTTTTTATAGATACACTTGGTAAACAAAGGCAAATATTCTGTTTGTAGTAGAGTAGCAAATTCAATTTAGAGAAGACTGGGAAAAAATTATGTGATTCTGGAAATGCTTGATACAAAATTTTCCTTCACCATTATTTCACTTTTCCTTTCAAATGTAATGGGATTGGGTCATAAATAAACATACATTTCAATGTGCTTTTCAAATTTTCAGAGCATATCAATTTTCTTTTAAAGCACTTTATGTTCTAATGGAATGGTTCTGAAATATATAGAAAGGTAGCCTTGGTCAAGACTACATTTATGTGTTTGGAGTGGAATCTTCCTATATTCCTCCATCTGTGTCAGGCTAAGTCATTTCTGACTAAGGTAGACTTTCACTAATTTGCTTTATAGTATGTGTCAATGTTGGAATGATAAGCAGTTATACTTAGTTATGTATTAAAGAGACTCTGGGAACATAACTGCTTCCCAGATCCTTTGCAATGCATCAACACAGATAATTCCTACAATGACAACAACTATTAATAGCAAAAATGAATGTCTGTCCATAATGGCCACTTTATGGTTAACAGTTGGCAAGAGGTAGGAGTAGAAGACCGGAACAGAGGAGACCTTACAAGTTGGCTTGTAAGCTGGTAAAACAGAATTTAGAGTTTTATTTTTCTACTACTGTGCAAGGTTCAAATCATTTGAGAAAATCTGAATCATAATACGTGATTTTGTAAGTGTTCTGCTGAGTGGTACATTCTTTCCTTTCTATGTATACCTACTAAATTAACTCTGAATGTCCACTTCTTGGATACGACTGATTATCTTCTAGACAGGGGAATTATGAGGGTCTTCTTGTTTGTCTCCCATATCTCAGGTATCATCTGGTTTTAACTTTTAAAAAAAAATTTACCAATAAAGTTTTAGAGCGAAGTTTTATTCCTAACTGCCCACCATCACCACCACACCAAAGAATGCTACATTTTCAACCTAAAAGTGTATATTTTACTACTGTGATAGTGTTTAAAGTCCACTGCTCTCATATCTAAAAAGGTTACTTTACTGTTGAATTGAATGAAATAACTTCTTTCCAAATGACCAGATAAACTTCAAGGATTTCCTGACCCTACTAATTGATGACAATTCAGTACTATTAGAAGGTGGGATTATATTATTGATTACATGGCTTCAGAGTTTAGGTCAGCAAACTTCTTCTGTAAAGGTCTTGACAGTAAATATTTTTGGCTTTGTGGACCATACGGTTCCCGTCATAACTGCTCAACTTTGCCTCATTTCCATGGTAGCAGCCATAGACCATGGATAATGAAACAGGTGCAGTTGTGTTCCAATAAACCCTTAAATGCAAAACAAAACAAAACAGCAACAACAAAAACCAGGCCACAGAGTAGATTGGATGTACAGGCTGTTGATTGCTAACACCTGGTCTAGACCAATAGTTTGATAAAAACTTATATCTTTAGAATCACAGAGTGGTAAAGTTAGCAATCTCATATTTTAGTTCATATGGCGTCATTTCCAACATGAGCAAGGGAACGGTAATTTAAAGCTAAAACCATTAAAGTTCTTTAGTTAAGAATAAATGCTTAAAGAGTATACAAATGCAAATAGATTAACAAAACGCAATAACCATTTTTCCTTCTATATAAAAAATATTGTAGATATCTTAGTTTCTTCTATGGTTTCATCAAATCCTTTTATGGAAATGCTAGGCAAATTTCTATTGGCTGTCCTAAGCTATCTCTACAGTGACATTTCAACATTTTAATGCATACTTCAATATTTCCAGTTGTTCCCCTGCCGTCATCTCTAATGGACAGTATAAAATATACAACCTCTAAAATTACTTATTTCAGACTTAAGAATTTTCATCAATATTACAACTACTCTCAGGGTGAAAAGACTGAAGATAAAGATCCATACGATCACCTTTTTTTTTTTTTTAAGTCTACTTATTTATTTTGAGAGAGAGCTTGGGGAGGAGCAGAGAGAGAGACACACACACATAGATAGAATCCTAAGCAAACTCCATGGTGTCAGCGCAAAGCCTGTCCCAGGGCTTGACCGTGAGATCACTACCTGAGCTAAAATCAAGAGTTGGATGCTTAACTGACTGACCCACCCCAGCATTCTTCCATATGATCATCTTTGACTCATTTATTTCTATCTCTGCTTCCACAGTCTGCTACTAAGTCCTAAAGTTATTTTCCTCTACTGTGTGTTGAAAATCCACTTATTTTTGTCCATTCCCACTACTGTGATTCCAGTCTGAGCTCCTATTACTTCAGCCTCACATTACTACGACAGTGTCCAGCTGGCATCCAGACCCACATGTCTTGTCTTTCTAGCTTACTCTGTACATACCGACAGACAAAACAGTGCTTTCATCAGGTCTGTGCTTCTACCACTTACTGAACAGGGTCTAAAATACTGATCCTGATATTAACACCAGCTTCTACAACATAACCCCCGGTTGTAGCACACATCTTCGGAGCTTCAACCTGCCCACTTTTTCTGTGAACACATGTAATGTTTTTGTTTTTTTCTTTCCCCAAATGCTTAGCTCGTATAATTGATCTTACTTCTCTCCTTTCTACTCATTCTAATGTTATGGTACAAGACCAGTCCCAGCTTTCTTTAGGACTTCTGTAAGCCCTTTAGCTTCAAATGATTGCATTTGCAATGGATTAGTTTCAGTCTTTAACCAGTGATATCATTTCCCTAACCAAATGTAAGCTTTCTGGCTTAAATATATGTATTCTTTCCTGATACACGTTGGTCTTTCTATAAAGTCTTCTGAATTCAGTCACAGTTGAATGAACGACTGGAACTAGAAAGTCTGATGCATAAGAGAGGACGGGGGTAGCTTCTCTATAGTCTTTGCGGATTGATGCTAATCCTGAATGTACAATTATTTGAATTATCAAAAAAATATCACCAGTTGGCATTTTAATATCTGAATAGATAAGAACAAAGATGAAAATAGCAAGAAACTGACAGGTTAGTCATGCAGAGTTCTGAAAACAGCCTGACCATCAAAGGAGGAAAATTCTGCCTTTTGCCACTAGCAAAAGATATTTCTCTACTCTTAATTCTCCTCATTTCATGTTTCTGTAGGAATATAAATTCTAAGGAAAGAATCTTTAATGTACCAAGGCAACAAAGAAAAGTTCATATGGAAGTAAAAGGGGTTCTTTCAAATATATTGATGCAGAAATGATATGTTACAATGAAACTTTCTCTTCCCAGAGATCCTGAAAATAGAAAAGACTGTCGAGGGAGAGTAAGAAGTCTGACAACAAGATTGGAAAACCTTATTTAAATACAGGCAGAGGAAGAGGCTCTAGTAACAGGAAACCAGGAATGGAGCAATCAGAAAGTCAGGAGATAGCAGCACTGAGGAAGCTGGAAGCCCCATTAGATACTATGAACCAGTCACCCAGGAGGGAAAATGAATATTGGTTTTCAGATCTGGATAGGAAATAATTACCGGTAGTCACAGAAAGAACAGTTTTTATGCAGGCTGTGTGTCAAAAACCAAAAGGCCCATGTCAATATGGTTGCGTTTATGCCCACTATGACCTCTGTGCACATTCCCTGGGGCTACCATCTAACAGAAAGGGTAAGAAATTAACACTTAAGGAAGACTTAATATGTACAAAGCGCTGTGGGGATCATTATGTCCCTCAGCCTTGGAGGGAGGATATGAATAAACCACAGTTGTGCAGCAGTTAAGGAAGAATTTGGAACTGAAGCTGTTTTCACACTTGTGCTGCTTCGACCCTATCTCAGATTTCCTCCAGTGGTGTTCTATAGAAATTCATCTGTTTTTCCCTAACTTAATTTCACACTTTGATCCTTCTTGTTGGTATTGTCTGTGCATAGATTGTAGAATGTCAAATGTGGTAAACTCCTGAAAGATCATTTGGTCCAACCCTCTTTTTTTCATTTTCTTTCTTTCTTTTTTTTTTTTCATTTAAATTAACTGAGACCCAGGAAGGTGAAGGGATGAGCAAGCCTTAAACTGTGACAGTGAAAGAACTAGTCTAAAACTCATGTTTCCTAATACCCCTACTCAAGCCTGTTATATTATAAACTCTATGTAGGGCCTGAGTTTTATGCAATTGTATGCTTGACTCAGAAGGAATGAGCAAGGTAGAACAAGAAGCTCCTGTATCACGCAATTTCTTGATGAATAGTTTGAAATGAGGAGAATGGCTTTCAATTCTAAATACCTAAGGCTCTGTAACTTTAATGGAGACAGTTATGTTTGAGCCACTGCTGATGGTGGAGGATATATAATGAAAATTTAGTATATGAAATAGGGTTTTAAAAATCACTAGACAGTATTATTTATAAACTAAATTTTATGTTTCAAATAAAGATTTCTAAAAGGATGATGATACAAGGAGAAGACTTAATAAAAAAGGAGCTTTCTTTCCTCAAATTAAAAAGGCAATCCAGAAAGCCTGCATGGCTCAGTCAGCTAAGCATCCAACTCTTGATTTTGGCTCAGACCATGATCTAAAGGTTCATGAGTTTGAACTCTGTGTCTGGCTCTTCAGTGACAGTGTGGGGATTATCTTTCTGTTCCTTTTTCTCTGCCCCTCCTTCTCTCTCTCTCTAAGTATATTAACTTAAAAAGGAGTAATCCTTTCACTATAAAGGATCTCAACCAACAAAAACTGCAATTCTGTATGCTTATACTTTTGCATCACTATCACATACATAACTACAAATGAGAGGCAAAACATATGTTTATGAATTAAAAAAAAGGTGGCTGGGCATTCAATTACAGATTCAACTACATTTTAAGTATGAAGCAGGAACTACATGCTAAAAGTCAATACAAGTAAAAACAATCATGATATCTAAAGACTGAACTTGCTACAAGTATAAACAACATGTTTGAGAGCTTGAAATGTATTACCCATAATATCTAGTAAATAGTCATACTACCCAGTAAATGTTGGAAACATTTCTATCTCATTTCTGCAAGACTCTGTATTATCTAGTAGTACAGACACATTGCAGTCCAAATATGTCAGATTTTGAGTAAATAAATCTGCCATTTAAGAATCAGTAGTGAATATGCATAGAATTGGGCATAGCCATGACAACATTAGGGTGTCACTGCTGAGAATTTCTGGAAAGTTAACCAATTATATTACATGCATGCACATATATAGTACATATGGGCAAGGACATAAGGATCTTATAGACTTTTTAAAAATGTTTTTTTGTTTATTTTTGAGAGAGAGACATACACAGAGTCTGAGGAGAAGAGGGGCAGAGAGAGAAGGAGACACAGAATCTGAAGGAGGCTCCAGGCTCTGAGATGTCAGCACAGAGCCCGACGTGGGGCTTGAATTCATGAACCTGTGAGATCATGACCTGAGCTGAAGTTGGATGTTTAACCGACTGAGCCACCTATGCGCCCCAAGGATCTTATTGATGCTTAAGGCAACAAACTGTTATGGAATACCAAGATCCAAACACTAACCAAAAATCCTCAAATAAAGTGCAGGGTATAATAGTCATAACCTTCTGAAGAACTTCTTTTATCTTAAATCAGAATCAAAGAAAAATGCAACCAAAGGAGTTACAGTCTAATGTCAAAGAACAAAGGACACAATTTAAAAAGATGATTTTCCATGTTCCTGTGTGAGGTAGAAGGTGTGGTAACAGACTGATATCTGCTTTGCTTGCAAAGCATAGCAGCAAAGTGACAAACTCATTAAGCTAGTGGTTATGTTAGTGAAGTTGAAGAACTGAAAAGCAAATCAGCTGCAGGATGGGGCCACTCACCTCTTGCCTGCCGTCCAGGCCCACAGCCTTCCTGCACTCCAGGGCTGTCCTGCTGCACACTCCAAGGGACTAATTGGCACCTGCGCCATTTGTGAGTCTTCCACCTACAGAAAAAGAAGAGTAGCCTCACAGAGAGGAAGCAAAAATACCAGGCGAATCCTAGAGATAGGGTGGCAGGAAACATGACTCTGACCACTGTAAAGGGGAATTTATTTGACAATGCTCAGTCCCATCTAAATGTAACTTAGAGCTCTATCAAGACATTGAAAAAAGGAACATTAACTATAAAAATACTTTCTAGGGGTGCCCGAGTGGCTCAGTTGGTTAAGCATCCAACTTTGGCTCAGGTCATGCTCTCGCAGGTCGTGAGCTTGAGCCCCGCACTGGGCTCTCTGCTGACAGCTCAGAGCCTGGAGCCTGCTTTAAATTTGTGTCTTCATCCCTCTCTCTCTTTCTGCCCCTCCCCTGCTCATGTTCTGTCTGTCTCTGCCTCTCAAAAATAAACAAACATTAAAAACATTTTTTTAAAAAAGTACTTTCTATGGCAGCGGAGACAAGAGTCCATCATTGTCAATTTCTATAGAACTTAACTCTATACACGCATTTAGTCTTTCATAAAAAAGTGTAGTTAATACTTCTTGCATTTGTTTCAAGTACAACAGCATTTAGCCTTTTCAATGATTAGGACTGGCATCAGATGTAAACTATAGTACTAGAAGTGTGCATCTCATTTAAGTAAGCTATGTTTATTTTATATTCCAGTTATGAAACCATATTCAGGTCATGAACTTTTTTTATGGTATCCTTTGGTTAGCATTGTAGGTGTAAATCACAAACTGCAATTACAATACATTTTACAAAAATCCCCCAAAGAAACAAGTTTGGGATGATAGTTGTCAGGCAGTGTGCATAGTAAACATGTGATTACACTGTGTGACATATCAGGAGTAAATGCAGATAAATTAAGATGGCAAACTTGCCATCAAATACATCTTAAGTTATTTTGTGATCACACGTTCCATCAATTAATGCCATAATACTTCATTTGTTATCAGAAATGCAATTATATACCACTTCAAGTTTCAATTAGGTGCCTTCTTTTAATAGTTAGGGGGGAAATTTTCCCTAATAATTATCAAGATGATGATAAACAGCTTGAATTACCTTAATTTTCCTTGAGGTGGCCACAAATGAACAGAAGAGATATCTTACTAGCATTAGTGAAATAAAGATGTCATTTTGTGAGCCAGAATGTCAGCATTTATGAGGAACAGGTGCTCTTTCGAGCCAGGGGAGGAACGCTTAGACTATTCCTTTACCTGGAAGGGAAGTGCTTTTGTGTTTCATCTTTATTAACCACTTTTCTGAATTTCTTTTAAAAAATTTTTAATGTTTATTTATATTTGAGAGAGAGAGACAGAGAGAGACTGAGGGCAAGCGGGAGGGGCAGACAGGGAGACATCAATCCTAAGCAGGCTCCAGGCTCTGAGCTGTCAACACAGAGCCAGATGTGGGGCTCAAATTCAAGAACCGTGAGGTCATGACCTAAGCCGAAGTCATTCGCTTAACTGACTGAGCCACCCTGGTCCTCCCACTTTTCTGAATTTCTTATAGTTTATGTCAACATAAGGAATTCCCCCAAATCCCTGGAGCTAGTGATACAGTTTGGAAATTCACACAAGTGTTTGTCTCCCTGGAGATAATTCCAGTGGCAGAGTGGCAACCTTAGAGAGGCAAGAAATGGCACACAGCCATAAATCACACAGATGTCACTGAGCCTGGAGGACAGCATTGGCTTTCTTCTCTCATCGTTGGAAAGAAAATGGTCTGGTAGTATTTGTTCAGTGCATGGCTTACAACGGTTCTGTTTTGAAGTCTATTACCTGTAGCTTTGGCACACTTGAGGGGCCTCACAGGCTCTCTCTTCGTAGAGCGGGTCTGTGCAGTCCTTGCCTCCGTTGGCTGGCAGCTGAATGATGATGCGGTGCCGAGCCTGCTTCTTGACTCCGGAGTCGCCTGGAATGAAGCAGTTTTTTAACTGTTGTACTCTGCACTGATAAAACAATCTCCAAATACCAGGCTGTGTGAAGAAATTACATTGCTTCTAACTACATACGCTTTGACATCTGTGAATGAGAGACCTCATCCAGTCTAATCATTTTCTAACTTCTCCAGACCCTTATATTGAACACCCGATCAATTTATATTCAAAAATGTGAAAAACAGAGAAAACAGTTGCATAGTAAACTAGACTTCCTAATGTGCAGATACAAAGTAATTGCTCTTTTATACATTTCCTTCCCCTTGAGAAATATGACAGATCTAATTAATTTATTTTCTTCTATCTTAAGTTTAGTTTTATGCCATTTCACATAGTCCTGTTTACCACATGGGACTTATACAGTTTTAATGAATCTTTCTTAGGAGACTATATTCACTGTTTTAATGTGAAACTTTATTTCTTTGTTACTCACTTAATTTGAAATGCATACCTCATAAATTATTCTAGTCATTTATTATTCATGTTAAACAGTCTAAGATCTTCAATTCAGGTCACATTTTAAACATCAGGACTGTACGTAGTGAAATGAAAATGGTTTCTTAGAAGCAGGATTTTTACAGAAGCATTCAAAATCCAATTACCGTAAGTAAATAACTCCATATTATGTTTTAAAAAAAACAATGGAAATAACTGATTCACCTACAATGAAGATATTAGCTTGACAGTATTACTGATATAAAGATGTCCAAATATTTTATTATTTGAAACAAATAAGGTACAAGACTTGGCAACTTTAATAAAAGATATTCCAATTTACCATATATATCCTTTAAGTACTGATGACCACATAGCACAATTTTACTTACACAAGAACTTCCTAAAGAATTATTTTAATAAAGTTCCCCTAGATACATTTACATTTTTTTGCAAGATCATCAAATATTTGACATTCAGTTACAGAAACAGAAAAAATTAAAAGGATTAGCAGTTCCTAACAATGGATGTTTAGTAAAAAGTTAAATGAGGGGAACCTGGGTGGCTCAGTTGGTTAAAGTGTCAGACTCTTGATTTTGGCTCAGGTCATGATCTCATGGATCGTGAGATTGAGCCCCACAGTGGGCTGAACGTATAGAGCCTGCTTGGCATTCTCTCTCTCCCTCTGTCTCTGCCCCTACCTGGTGTGCCTGCTCTCTCTCACTCTTTAAGGTAAACAAACTTAACAAATGTTTAAAGACATTAATGAAACATTCTAAAAGTTACTGTGTCAGTAGAAAAATATTTGACAATTAGAGCTTTCCTATAAGGGACATATTTTCTCATGAAGTTGGAGTATCCCTTAGCATGTGACTCCCAGCAGTGTGGACTGGAGATTTCTATATTAGATGAGAGAATGAACCAGATTAAAGATTCCTAAATGTCTGACAATGTAGGAAAATCTTTCTCAAAAAAATAAAATGAAAACCAAAACAGATTACTCAGCCAAAATCCACAACTACTAAATCAGACTCTTTGCGAGCTGGGTTTTGGGATGTGATGTTTCACAAAGCTTGCCTGAGAATTATGATGAAGAGCCAGGTTCGAGATCTACTGGAAGAGAGGACCCTGTCTATCCCATCCCAATTTAAGATTTCTAGGGTTCACATGTACCTTGTTAGGATTATTCCCATTGTGGGGGAAACTGGTACTATTAGGGACTATATTAACTACTTCAGTGAATAATTAGAATACTATACGTAATAAAGCAGGGAATTAGGTGCTGAACGTAGTGGGTAACAGAGAAAGTATTTAAAAACAGTGTCATAAACTTTTTATTGTAATGATAGTTTGAGTGTCAGTTGCAACTTTTACATATTAAATATAATTTATCTAGAAAAGATCCAAGAAATGTCAATGAGATTTTTAATAAAATTGCTAATGCTGCCTCCATCCATTATGCTGTTCAAGGCCCCTATTTTAAGGCCCAGGCAATAAATTCCTCTAATAATTTAGAGCTATGAGAAATTTTGTTTCCTTTGACAATCTATTAAGAATCTTACATGCTTCCATTTTTTCCTTTGTTCACCAGAATCTCAGGGCTACTTCTCTTCTCAATTGCAGGAGCTTGGCTTAACTTTGACATTATAGTACAATTTTTCTCTTCCTCCCCTCCCTCCCTCCAGCTCTATTTACTACCTTCTTTTATACTATTATTTTTCCTTTTTTTTTTAAATGTTATGATCTGTCTTATACAAACTAAATAACCATTCTTATCATTTGTTGGGGAAAGGAGGGAGGTGTTTGCTAAAGAAGGAAAAGAGGGAGAGAACACGGAAGAACAGGTCTTTGTTTCCGAGGTGGTCAAGATTCTTAAGAGTCAATAGCTCTCCAGTCCTTCTCTACCAACAGGTAGACAATAGACATGGAATTGAGACCCAGGGATCTGGAGCTCGAAGGACACAATGAGTTCAGCGTCAGCGGCACCTTATACACTAAAGTTCCTGGTCACAAACTATCTAGATATCACAGGGGACATACATAGGGCTGTTCAGATTTAAGAAGCAGCAGTCAGTGTTTCAATCCTACTTCATTTTTTGACTTGAAAGGAAATATTTCACTCCAGGTACAGCCCTGAAACATTCTAATGCCTTTTCATCACAACATCCACAGGCGTGTATTTGATATATAAGATCACGATAACTCTTTTCACTTCCACAATCGATTCCACAATGGCGATCCGTTTATTCTTTATAGAAGTTCAAATACCTTAACCTTGTGCAGCCCACAGAACAGAGACTATGAGCTGATGAAAGCAGAACATTCTAAAGCCATAACACCTGCAGAGGAAGTTTAATGGGTTTACACAGGAAGTGTCATGACATCCATGTTTCTATCCACTGGGAGGTTCATTTCTTCTCAGCTGTCAGCTAGGAAATTACTTGTATACTCAAAGAAACAGCACTGTGGAACTCAGCCAGGTTACAGAGTCCTCAGATCAGAATGTAGACAGAAGGAGAGCTACAGCACATATTTAAAAGAAAAGTGGAAGTTTTCTCACTGATAACTTGAACTGACAAACTTGGAAGTTTACAACCTTAATAGTTCCCTACACATCTTTGCACCCAATTTATTATGTGTAGTTGACAGATATGTATTGTTTCCATTTATCTTTTAGCAAATATTTGCTGATGAGCAAACACATTTATTTCACTACTCAATTGGAGTATTAGTTAGCATCCTCTACTTCTTTTCATCCACTTCCTTATAATAGGATGCACATGGGTATGAAGTCTGTGCACTGAGGATTAATAAAATATAAGGGATCATTTTGTTCACTGGAAATTATAAACATGGGAAAAATAAAGAAATATTTCTGTAGCGTTTAGAAAAAAGGGATTATATATTCAGAAAACAATTATGTGATAATGAAGGACATAGACTCAAAGGGCATTCAATTTCTCATATAGTTACATCATTTTACAGGTTATTTTTAGACAGTCAAGATACATAAGGGGCAGGTAAAACTAAGATTTAAACTGGAAGTGAGATGGATGGCAGGCTGAGCAGCACAGTGCTAGGAAATTAAAGGGAGAGTTTCATGCAAGAAGCAAAATATAATGGTGGTTTTCACATCTTTGGGGTAATTCTAGTCCCGTACTGCTTAAGGACATCAAGGTGGGATAGATTCCTCTGTAATATCCCTTCTATCTCTCCAGTCAATCAATACAGTTAGAGAAAAAAAAAAAGGTTTGAACAGTGAAGTGTATTATTTCATCAAAAGTAATGATAGTTTTAAGATCATAGTTATAAACAATTTATATGCATAAATGCTTCCCATTTTTTTAGGAATGTCCTTTGTTAAAATTTACAAAAATTTGGAACAAGTTAACAAGGGCATGGGTTAGAGGATTAAAACTACTCTCTACTCAATACTGATCTTTATCAGCATTGATTTTTCAACACATATCTTGAGAGAGGGCTGAATAACATTTCAAATAATTCTTGTTCTTCCTGTAATACTAGACTTTTCTATTTTGTCTTTTGTAGGACTGTAGTGTAATTTTATCTCTTTTAAGTGATTTTTTAAAGGAGGAACTCTCCATTTCCTAAGTTCAAAAGTCTAATAAGATTTGGACTTTACCTGCAGAACTAAGTTTAAAAGAACCACTCTATCCTTGAATTAGTTTTCTGTTGCTATTATCTGTCCTTGGACAGTGAACTCTGTTTATTATTATTTATTTAAAAACTTTTACTGTTTATTTATTTTTGAAGGGGGAGGGGCAGAGGGAGAGAAAGGGAGACACAAAGCAGGCTCCAGGCTCTGAGCTGTTAGTTGGGCTTGAACTCACAAGCCATGAGATCACGACCTGAGCTGAAGTCAGACATTTAAAATGACTGAGCCACCCAGGCGCCCTAACTCTGTTTACTATTTTTAATTGTGTGCAGAAGTCGGTGTTACTTCAGTGAAGCTTAGATTATTCCCATTTTATACCATATATAATGAAAAATAAACTAATCACATGTCATTGCTTTTTTTGGTCCTTAGAATGAAAGGCTACTTTTCTATAACACCATTGTGTCATTATTATCAGTTGTTACAGCAGTTTACAGGCAAAAAACAGAAAAGGCTTCTCCAGGAGCAAAAAGCATCTTGGCACCGTTGTCCAACAGCATCCCATTTCCCACACCCTAGGCTTTATTTCCTCAATACACAATTAGAGTTATTCTTTTTAAGTCTGAGTGCCTAGGTTTAGGGTTTCTGAAAGCCTTTTGTTAGAGGACACTCAATACAGAGCTTCCAAGCAGAACAAACGGGGCTCATCTCCTGTTCCTGAGATGACCTACGCTCAACCAACCACAGCCCCGCTTCTCAGAGAGCCTCTTGCTCTTCATAGGATGGCAGATTTCTGAGCGTGGCAATCACTACCCAGGAGCTCCAGGGGAGAAGAGCAACCTAGTGGCACCATGCATTTTAATTTACAACAGCTATTAAGCCCTTCAAGAGACCAGCCCAACTAAACTCATGATATCTCACCTGTCTGTCACTCACCACGAAAAATTAGCACCCCCCCACTATCCCTCCTGCCACCGCCGCATGCCTTCCATCGTCAACTGAACCGACAGCACTCCAACCTGCATAACGTGATTTTCAGCTTCTCATTTTGTTCCAACTACTAATACTTCCATCTTGACACCCATTAGAACACATGGTCTCTCATCTTCTATCTCCCGGAAATTTTCCTTCATAGTTTTTGCCACTGGAAGCTGATGCTAGTCCTATCTTTCTTTTCTTCCCCCTTGATTTTTAAAAATCTCCAACTCCTCTGTCATCAACTTTACCGTCAGCTCTACACCTGGTAGCAGCTAGCTACCCACGTTTCACTAGTTAACAGCTTCAGAATGTCCCTCATTGTAATCTTTTCTCTTCGTACCCCAGGCACCACTCTGGTGGCTTTGGTATCCACATAGTTACTCCATGCAAGGTGCTGGACTCTGAATTACTGTATCTCCTCATCTTCAATGACTTTTTCCTCCATTTCAAATCAATCACTAGCTCTTTCTGTCCATCCTTTTAAGTTATTTTCATTAGTATTTACACACTCTCATCTTTAAACATCTTACTTTCTGGACAATTCTCCTAATCTTCCAGTTAAATGGCTTCAGGTTTCATCTTACTCAAATTCCTCAAACGCAATTGAGATTGCCAATCCACTTTTCTTTTCACTCTTTCATTATCTATCATTCCCTTCAGGGCCTCACTTCTATCCCAACCCAACTTAGATTCCATACTCCATTATTACAAGAAATCCTCCCTTGAAAACACCCTTGACTCCCTGTTCTTCTCTTTTTTTCTTGCTCTCTCCTGGGAAAGCCGCAACTCTAATCAAAACCAAATATTTTGTTATACTTTTTCTGCACTCAGGTAACTGAACACAGAGGGACAAACAATGGCAATTATGTTGAGCAATCCCCTTTTTAAGACATAACTAAATGGGCTCTCCATGTTGCCTAGGAATTCTATACACTATTAGCTTGCCCACTTTTACATTCTCCAAACTGATGCCTCATTTTCTTCTCTTTCCTCAACCCCCTTACACCCTTCCCTTGGTCCTTCATACTCACTGAGAGATTGGAACAATCATTAAATGCTTTGTGTCACATACCACCAGACTGTAAGCCTCCTGAGAGCAAGAAACATTGACTTCTTTGTTTCCTGCTATACCTTTATATTTAAAATTGTGCCTGGTATATTCCTTTATATTTAAAATTGTGCCTGGTATATTCTACTTACTTGAGAAATCTTTGTAGAAGGAACAAAATAAGTGCTTAAAATAATATATATGATGTTCAATGACATAATGAGCATTTAGAAACATTATCAGTAAATATATCCATGAAAACTTCATAAATGAATCAAATTTTTTCCTCATCATGATCTAAATATCTTTCTCACACTGATACATAAACTTCTAAGAAAGACTGTTTTTAGTAAGGCAAATTAAAATATTTACTAGCCATTGACCATAAGCAGTATGCATTTTATTTCCTATAGGAACTTAAAAATAAACTGTAGGATAAAAGAAAAAAAATATAAATAAACCATAGGCCAACCAGTAAATTATATGTCAATTGAACAATGGTTCACAAAGCATATAGCAGTTTACCACATATTATCTCATTTGTGCCACTGAGCAGCTCATGGATGTTATAACCAAGTCTTGAGAGCTTAATCATCTTACCTAAGGTCACCTGGTTGATAATGGCCAAGGTTCAAACTAGATTTGCTGATTTAAAGTCCATGCATCCCATCATACCATGAAACCCAGTACTCATAACTGTCTTCAAAATATTACCTGCCTCCATCCTTCTTTCCAACTTTTTAAAGAAATTTTTTCAAAAATTTATTTTGAGGGGGATAATGGGTCAGAGGCAGAGGAGAGAGAGAATCCCAAGAAGGCTTGATCTCATAAACTGTGAGTTCATTACCTGAGCTGAAATCAAACATCAGATGCTTACCCGACTGAGCCACCCAGCTGCCTTTCCAACTTCACATCTTGACTTTTCTCCCTATATTCTGGGCTCAGAAAAATGACTAGCTGGCATTTTCTTCTCCAACAACACATCTTTTCATGGTAATGTGAGACTTTTCCTGACGCTTTTGATCCTCCACTTGGGATTCTTTTATGTGTTCCTTCTTTCAAAAAGATTGCTTCCACCTTCATTTCAATAAGATTTTCCCTACTCTTTGCTCCCACAATGTTTCCCCCCTTCTCTTCCTTAGAGCTCTCTCTGTTTTACCACTAGATCTTACTGAATCAAGTCTTAATGTTATCTGGTTTATGTTGAAGAGTTTTATATTTAAGAACTCTTATTTTATTTTATTGTATATTTTAAATGATATCAAAAGTTTCCATGAAGTCAAGGACAGTGTCTTCTCAACAGGACCATTAATATGGCAGTTATATGCAGGAGTCAGTAAATAAGAAATCCAGTAAGTATTTATGCATCTATATATAGATGAATATTAATTTAATTAACACACATATAGGATTTACAATCTATTCATTTATCTATCTGCTAAATTTTTAAAGGACCTTATATAAGTAATTATAGTTTGTAACAAAGTAGAATAAATCACTTAATACTGTAAAAATCAGCAGAAATCAAATTAAAAATCATATTATTTGAAGGGCACCTGGGTGGTTCTGTCAGTTAAGTATCCAAGTTCAGCTCAGGTCATGATCTTGCAGTTAGTAGGTTTGAGCCCCATGTCAGGCTCTGTGTTGACAGCTCAGAATCTGGAACTTGCTTCAAATTCTATGTCCCCCTCTCTTTCTGCCCCTCATCTGCTCATGCTCTCTCTCTCAAAAACAAAACATTTTAAAAATCACATTATTTGATTTTTAAATTTTAGTATTTTAATAATTAAGTTATATCTATTTTTTGTTTTTTTCCAGGCAGATGTAATGCATAATAAAATAAATTATTTTGAAAAACTTACAGAAGAAAATTCATACACTCTTACATTGGTTCCTAATTCTTGTATATATTCCAATCCCAAGTTAATTTTAAATAAACACCTAAAGAAACTAGAAAATTTAATCTGGTTCTTCCCTTTTCTAAGTGACTATCCTAGGATCAATTTAGTGGAATATTTTATTTATTTCAACTTTATTTTCTTGGAATACTTTATACCATTTCAACTTTAATTTTAAACTACTTAATATAAGGAAATATTTCATATATGTAAGAGGCAAAGGTTTTTCCACCTTCAAATATTTCACTTAAAAATGTTAGATTTGTGTTAGATTATTAATTATATGATTATAAATGTAACCATACATATTTTGGAATTATTAGTAAATGGCTTTTTGTCATACTAACATGAACATTAAGTATAAAACATTAAGATGAGAATTTAAGGTACATGAATATCATGTAAAAAATAATCTTTTCTATTTTAGTGATGAATAACCAACTATTATCGCAGAAATAGTGACTGATAACAAAGCACAATTCTGTTGCTGATTACGACCAAGCCAAATGATCTCATCCTAATTAGATTTTAAGAAAATAAGAGAAGAAATTCTGGAAAAATTGTCAGTGACATTGGTTTATTACTAAGTTGAATTCCAGTAACATTGTTTTAAAAACATTAATACTTATAACTTTTTGCACCAAAGACTCTTTAGCTGTCTTAAAAGACTTTTAAAATAAAAAATGTATTTTTTCTCACTTTATGGTTTAACTTTATTTGATATTTCAAGAGTACCAAAAATTTTTAAAAAGCATTAAAATGGAGCTTATGTTTTAACTGTATAAAATGATAATCGGACTGTAAAAATAATCCATTATTAAATTCATAATCTCATATAATTTAAGGATTTAAATAATTTTTGACAATTTAAAGTAGTTGTTAGTCTAGAAGCTGACTCTTAATCTCTTTAGTAAGAGTCAAAAAGCATAAATAAAATAAAAGCATGAAAGAAATTTAAGAAAATCTATCTGTATTCGTTGGGAGAGTAAAATAAAAAATAGGAGACAGTCAAGGTGCCTGGGTGGCTCCGATGGTTGAGCGTCCAACTTCAGCTGAGGTCATGATCTCATAGCTCATGAGTTTGAGCCTTGCGTCAGGCTCTGCATTGACGGCTCAGAGCCTGGAGCCTTCTTTAAATTCTGTGTCTTCGTCTCTCTCTCTCTGTCCCTTCCCTGCTCCTGCTCTCTCTCTCAAAAATAAATAAACATTTGGAGACAGTGTCACTCATGATACTGAGAGAAAATTTGCTCAAGTATTGCATAAGGCAACTGGAGGATATGGAAATCTTTCTCAGCAGCAAAGAGAAAGGACCCCATCTTGGAGGATAAAGAATGATCAAAGTGTCTGCCATAATACTAAAGGGTCTTTGTAAGTAATAAATGCAAAACCAAACCAAACTGGGGACAAATCCTCATCTTGTAAAAATGCCTCGCAGCACATTAAGTGTTGGAAGAGGTACAATCTAGCTCTTTTTCTCTTTCCTTTATTCCCATCCTTGGGGGTCACATAAAGAATCTGTGGTGAATCTGGGTCCATGGCTATCTATTTTGTGTCAGTAAGAGGGTTGGAAGCCATGAGTATTGATAAGATTCCCAACTCTCTTATTGACAAGAAAGAGATAGCCATGGGCCCGATTTAAGATACATAACAGATGAACATAGGATAAGGGAAGCAAAAATAATATAAAAACAGGGAGGGGGACAAAACATAAGAGACTCTTAAATATAGAGAACAAACTGAGGGTTGCTGGAGGGTTTGGGGTAGGGGGAATGGCTAAATGGGCAAGGGGAACTGAGGAAGACACTTGTTGGGATGAGCACTGGGTATTATACATAGGGGATGAATCACTGGATTCTACTCCTGAAATCATTATTGCACTATGGATGTAAAAAAAAAAAAGAAAAGAAAATATGGAGGGACACTATACATTCTTTTGGAATTGATGTTAAAGGAAACCTCATTAATTTAATAAATCCTAGAATTCGTTCATTTTGATCCAGATCATAGACATGCAGTTTTGTTCTCTAAGACTTCCAATCAATCTCTTGGGTGCTCAGGACGGTTTGATATTTATCTAGCTGTGCCTGAGGGAGGACTCAAGGTTAGGGTCACCCTACTCCTCCACCATCTTAACCCTACTCTCAAAGGCATCTCTCATTTTGACCTATATCATAAAGTCTTAAATCAGTTTTTGGCATAAAACTCATTTGTTTGGTTCTTTAAAGCTGTATTATCTTCTAGAAGGAAACCAGAATTGTATGGCTTCCTGACAAACCGAGCTTACATGGCCCTGTATAAGAATCACAAATACTGCTCATCTAGAAGAACTTGGAGGTCCTGCCTGGTGAGTATGTTTTCTAGGTTAGTAGCCTTCAGAAATCTGTAGCTCATACCTTCTTTACATGAGGAGGGGCATGATGTCCAGTCACTATATGGTGTCACAATACAGTCCTTTCTACAAGGAAGCAGACAGGGTCTCACTGTTTCAGGTCGAAGGCTTTCAGGACACCTAGAAAATGCAGAGGGAAATTACTAGGCCTCTTTAGTAACCCAGAAAACAAAGTAATTTAATGCCTTTAAATCTTTCATTGCTAAAACTGCTAAAGAGTCACTTATCTATATCATTTAAATTCCAGGAGCCTGTCAGCTCTTGATAAGAACTATAGAACTCGATTACTTCTTCCAAACTGGACCTCAGAAAGGTACTCAAGGCAAGATGTGTAAATTTAATAATAGGAATTGTGCTATTAAAACAAAATATAATTTTACCTTATTCCCTTATAATAATCTATTAATAAATATTTCCTAACATGCTCTATAAGAAATCTGTGGGAATTCAAATTACCAATTTAAGGACTAATTCTACATCTTTGTATAGGTAAACAGGCTTATTGCTGACTGTGTTTCCAGGTTATTCTAGACTTTATTTTTATAAAATACGTGTAACATAAATTTATAATGGAGTGTATTAAATATACAGTACATGCTCAAAAAGGATACTATATTTACAGCTATATATTTCACAGTACATAACAAAATAATAAAAGTGGACAGATCATTAGGATAGACAGTTTTTTGCTTTAGTCCTGGTTTCATTTATGGGACTTTAAATATTTTTATAAGTTAAAATATTTTTTGGACCAAAAGAGTAAATAGAAGTAAAACAAAAATAGTTGATCAGTAATTTAAAGAAAAATAAGATACTGTTCTTACAAATTATAGTAAAATTAAATATTTAAAAAATATATTATTTATTAGAGACACAAGAGAAAAATAATGACAAAATGCCGATGTGTCTTTTTTTTTTTCCTGAAATGTCCTACTTATGTTAGGTTTTGCACTTTTTATAAGATAGCTTTAGGAAGGTGATGTATGAGTTTTTAGTACACTTTTGTGTATACTTAAATGATTTTTAAATTTCCCAATTTTCGTCTGTATCTTCAAGATCTGATTCTACTGGTGGCAGTCAAATGTCGATCACTAGCGTTAACACTAGAGGAAGAGGTATATTAAGGCCAACAAAACATAACAGCATGAATCATATGACTCAAAGTAACTTCCTGTTCTGATTACTCAGATGTTATCTTTTGATGTCATATAAATCTCTGACAAAGAAGCTAAGAGGCAGTGAAGAAATAAACTGAACAACTAGTATTACTGTTGCTGGAATAACTTGGCAAATTAGTGAAAAATGGGATTTAAAAATACTCCCTATGGGAGAAGCCTAATTTTCTGTAGGTCAGAAGAAATGGTCTTTTAACAAGTTAATCAGGTTTTCAGAACTGAAGTATGAGTGAAAAAATATCAACATCATCAATCTCCTTCCCATAATTTCTTTATTGCACTTTGCTGACACTTTACTTTTTATATCACTGTATTGTAATTATTTATCTACATGTCCCATATCATACATAAATATTATGTTCTATTCAATTAAACAGATACATGCTTTTCCCTTTCACTCTGTAACACCAGGGTTTATTTGGAAGTGGATGTGAAAATTATATATGACTCAACTTTCAAAAAACTTGGCAAATAGTTCCTGAAAAATGGGATTTAAAAATAACTCCCTATGATTTCCTTTTTTAATAAAAACTGTCTGTAGGTTTTTGAGAGAAAGAGAGTCTTTTAACAAGTTAATCAGGTTTTCAGAACTGAAGTATGAGTGAAAAAATATCAACATCATCAATCTCCTTCCCATAATTTCTTTATTGCACTTTGTTGACACTTTACTTTTTATATCACTGTATTGTAATTATTTATCTACATGTCCCATATCATACATAAATATTATGTTCTATTCAATTAAACAGATACATGCTTTTCCCTTTCACTCTGTAACACCAGGGTTTATTTGGAAGTGGATGTGAAAATTATATATGACTCAACATTTCAAAAAGAAATAATCTTCCTGGTTTACATGGAGTGTAACCTTGGATTTCCTTTTTTTAAAAACTGTTTATTGATTTATTTTTGAGACAGAGAGAGTATAAGCAGGGGAGGTGCAAGAAGAGAGAGAGGGAGAGAGACAGAGAACCCAAGCAGGCTCTGCACTGACTGTGTAGAGCCAGATGTGGGCTCAAACTTGTGAATCCCTAGATCATGCCTTGAGCTGAAACCAAGAGTCAGATGCTTAACCAACTGAGCGACCCAGGCGCCCCAACCTTGGATTTTCCTAATTGCTATGATTACTCAAAGTCATAGACAAAAAAGAAATTTAGATGGGAGTCATAGAAGTTAATGAAGTGTTAAAACTGAGATTATAAATCACTAGAATTTTAATTTAGCCTGCATTCTAAGCCAGGAAACAGTATATGGCAAAACCTCACATATGATACTGTTAATTCTTTTGAAATTATGGAATTATTGATTAGTAATTATTATTGGGAACACTCCTTTGCAGTGAAGCATTTTACAACATTAATAATAAGAGAACAGAGGCGCCTGGGTGGCTCAGTCAGTTAAGAATCTGATTTCGGCTCAGGTCTTGATCTTGTGGTTCATGAGTTCTAGCCCCCCTTAGATCATCTGTCTTCCTCTCTCTCTGCCCCTCCCCGACTTGCATGAACGCTCTCTCGTCTCAAAAATAAACATTTAAAAAAATAATGGGAGAGCATTACTCAGCTGTAAGCTCTTCAAATTTTAGCCCTTTATAAATCAATGGAATTTACAGTGTTATTTTTGACAACCTCCAAAATTCCGTTTTAGTTTAGAAATATCCACAGCAAGATACTTGGCTAACTGTGGAGAACAAAATTACTAACAACAAAGCCGTTAAATGAACACAGAAAGATAAATTATACAGCCTAGATTACATCCAATAAAATGAATTCAGACTTCCTTTGGTGAGGCAATTGGTTCAGTCAACATGCTTCTTTTCTCCTTTGTACTGTTTGTATTTAGTGTTTGTGGTTTAAATCAAGGAATTGATTTCCCCCCATATCTTATTCAAGGTCAAATTAAACAGATGTGATAGGAGTTGAAGTTTGTTACTCTGAGGATAGATAAGATCAATAACATTGATTTTACCATTGCAGAGTAATCTGTTTTATTAAGAGGAGTTTAAAACAATGTTTCTATTTGCATTTCTGTTTCAAATGCCTAGCACTGAAAAGCATTCACTGAATTTAACCTAGCTTTTAGGAATAAGCGCAGTAACATTTTCTTTTGAATTCACAGTGTTTGCTTAATTTTTCAGAACTTTAATGGCAAAGTAAGTGCATTTAATTTAACAAATCTATACATGCATCCAGGTCATTGAATAAAGGCTGCAAGGGCAAAGCAAATTTTTAATGGATTATTGTGGTGGTTTGACATGGGGCTGCAGGATACCCTTCCTATTGAATGATTTAATGACATTAATCCATCAGGCTCTTTCACAAATAAGTTTATATGCATGTATATTAATTCTTGACAAAAACAGCTTGGAAGTTGTATAAGTGAGAAAAATATCAACACCAATATTTGCAAAGTGATTAACAGTAGAATAGGAACAGAAGGAGCTTACTGCAGCAGCTCAGCATAATAACCCACAATCCTCTGCCAAGTTGCTCAGGTTATAACCCTGGACAGGGAATATTTCTACCTCCATACTTGTCCCAGCAAGACCCAATCCTCCAGAATTTGGCATTTCTATTCATGTTGTTATTGCCAGAGAATTTTAATACACTGCATGTTAACTTCCTGGGTTAGATTCATCACAACTTTAGCATTATTTCTATTAAAATATAGGTTTGGGGCTACCTATTAAGGATGTGGAAGAGTTTCTCAATTTATTCAAGTCTTCCTGGCATATCTTTTCTAATATTTCAGAATTTCAAATTACATAGTCAAGTAAAGTATAGGGCAAAAATATCCTTAATGTCTGGAATCCTGGCCAGGTAAAAACAACTTCTAATGGGATTATTATTTATCCCCTGAAGTTTTCCATACATCAGGTACATGATTATCATTTCCATGAAGCATTAGGAAGGATCTTGAATTTTTAAGGGAAAATAATACTTTATAAGACTTGAGTGCTCCCATTACTATTTTTTGTATTAAATCCTTTCAATAACATTGAAAACGAAGGCCAGAATCAGTTAAGTAGCATGCTGACAGTCACACCTAATAGTCATGCACCTGACCAAGTATTTGGAAATTATGAGGCCATTTTTATACCAGTGCAAAACTGACTGGTTTTACTTTCCATATTTCATATGTCTAAGAAGATTTGAATTCTAAAAGATTTAAGATAAGTCTCAAAAGATAAAAGTAGTTTTTTCCCCCTTAAAGGGATAATGCTTTTGGAGTTGATTTATTAATTTTCTCAAACTGATTAGCTCAGTTATGCCTTGCCATGTTTCTTCATTTATATTTTTCACAAGGTACATATACTATGCCAACTCTCTAGTTCTTTGTCCTCACTCTCTAGCAAATCGTTTGCCTTGTTATTATACTATTTGTAACCACAGTGAGAAACGGATGTTTTTTTCTGCTTCTCATAACACTCATCCTAACCCAAGGCTCTCTCTTGGAAGTAAATGGCTTATTCATTTAACCATTAAAAGATGTAATAGCTTGGCCTCAGTATTTTTGATATAGTATTTTCCAGGGGAAATGAAAGGCAGATCATAGAAGGCCATAGCCCAATTAAACTAGACTGGCAGACTCCACAGCCTACGGGTACATGGGAGGTCATGGATGATCTGCACTGCTAGGCCTTCATATACGGTCGTTATTGATCAGCCAGACCCAGAGCAAGCTCTACCTTCACTGCCTCACTAGCTTCATAAAAGGGGAAAGCACTACTATAAAAATCAAAGTAGTAGGTACCACATAGAAATATTTCTACAGAATTTATATATCTCAGATACAAGATTCTGGAGCTGTTAGAACTTTATTACTGGCTGATGTTCAAAACAAACACATCTCACTCTTGAGGACAGGTGTGACAAGCATCAAAATGCTCCACTTCATGAAGCAAGTGAAGCCTAAGCCAATCCCCTTCATGGTTGACCACAGGATTTACTGCTTTCAATCTGAAGCCCTTACTTTTTGGGTCCCACTTGGCCCACATTGACCCGCACACAGATGACTTTTCTGGTCTGCATGCCAACGGAGCAAGAGGCCTCCCCATTCCAAGTTGTAGTTGTGTTGAAGGATGATACTGAAGTGTCCTCGATGCACTGGCCCCAGGGGCCAGTCTGCCAGTGGTACACAGTACAGGGATGCTCATTACAGCTGCGTACCTCTTGCAGAGCACTGGTATTTGGGCAGTGAACTCCACCTATAAAAATAGACAACATAAGAGGATTAGATATGATGCCAATAGGAAACTTACCATTCCCTCTTCTTAGGAGTTAACAATAACAATGATACCTGCCATTTATTAGCACATTGGATGTGACCAGCATGACGCTGGGAAGGCAAATTACATATTAATCTTACATCATTCGGCATCCTCCAGGTTAAAATTTAAGCCATACAGTATACATGAAATTTGTTTGGGGGGACTATGGAGCACCTCAAAGAGAGAGGCCATTGTTTTCCAGAAAAGCTGAAAATGAAGTACAAATGGGAGTGTATGGATTGCTGGCTCAGGGAAATGTGGGCATTAAGACTTGGTGGTAAAAACCGAGTGTGTTTTCAAGTGTTATCTTCCAAACTGAAATCTTTAATACATGTTTTAAAGTATTGCTTTTTAAAAAAAATATATTAGGCATTAGGGTAATTAGAAACAGAGGTTTTTTGTTTTTTGTTTTGTTTTTTTTAAATCAGTGAATGCTGTCTGATCTTCCACAGCACTATTGGTAAAACCCTGTAGTAATGATAGTATATGCCATCATTTTATGCATCAAGAAAAGAGCATTGGCTACAAGTTAAACTATGATACATTGCTTTCTTTTCAATCTTGTTTTTTACTGACGCTTATTAAAATTCAATTGTATGATTCATTTAGATGATTTTTAAAAAAAAAATACATCACTCTACATACATTAAAAGGGAAGACATTCCTAATTTTCAGAGTCTAAATTTCTTCAGTCACTTTTTAACTCACACTAAACAAAGTCTGTTCTCCTATACAGAATCATTATCCTGTTTCAAAAGTGTGCATGATGTAGGATTTTTTTATTTTATTTTTTAAATTTTTTTAATGTTTTTTATTTATTTCTAGGAGAGAGAGAGAAAGAGAGAGAGAGAGAGAGAGAGAGAGAGAGAGAGAGAAAGCGTGAGCAGGGGAGGGTCAGAGAGAGAGGGAGTCACAGACTGAAACAGGCTCCAGGCTCTGAGCTGGCAGTCAGCACAGAGCCTGACGTGGGGCTCGAACCCACGAACCGTGAGATCATGACTCAAGCGAAGTCGGACGCTTAACCGATTAAGCTACCCAGGCGCCCCATGTAGGATTTCTTTAAAACAAGTGCTTCCTGGTCTCCAGGGCTTTCTTCCAAGATCCTGGTACCCATCTCTAGGTTTTGGATCTATTGCATTCTTGACTGCACCAGAAGTTGTCACCAAAAGATCTAAGCAACCAACTAAGAATGATTTTTGGGTATTTTTAGGAGAGAGAGAAAGCGTGAGCAGGGGAGGGTCAGAGAGAGAGGGAGTCACAGACTGAAACAGGCTCCAGGCTCTGAGCTGGCAGTCAGCACAGAGCCTGACGTGGGGCTCGAACCCACGAACCGTGAGATCATGACTCAAGCGAAGTCGGACGCTTAACCGATTAAGCTACCCAGGCGCCCCATGTAGGATTTCTTTAAAACAAGTGCTTCCTGGTCTCCAGGGCTTTCTTCCAAGATCCTGGTACCCATCTCTAGGTTTTGGATCTATTGCATTCTTGACTGCACCAGAAGTTGTCACCAAAAGATCTAAGCAACCAACTAAGAATGATTTTTGGGTATTTTTATTTTTGGCAGAAATATCATGGAATTGCTATTATCACCAGGAATAACAACACAGTTCACATATACTAGCACTGACAATTGTGTTATAATTTCTGTCTGGCTATAGTGTTTTTAAAATGCATCCATTATAAGATATCATAATTACAGAGATAATAAAAGGTAAAAGGGATGTGTCTTTTAATCAACAGAATATGGTATGAAGTTGTCATTATGGAACCACTTATGTGCTAGCCCGCTGCAAGTACTTTGTATGTGGGACCTTATTTTATGCCCCAAATGGCCTTATAAGGTAAAAATTATGAAGTGAATGAGCCAATGCAACTTAAATGATATAATAGCTAAGAATTTATGGAGCTCAGTGTCTTACCACTATCGTATTTATAATGTCAATTATAAAAATAAAAAGGTTTGTGTGGTTAACAGTAAGAGGAATTTACTGTTTACTTTATTGACAATTTAATCTATTTGAACTTAGGTAGCTTCTGAATTTTATTTTAGGAGCAGAAAATACCTGGTTGTTAAACAAGAAAAGGTGATTCAATAGCCATTGATCCTAACATGGGAGACAGCTCCAAAACCTGAGATGTGGGTAAAAGTCATAAACAAAAGCACATTCTGAGATGATCTTCAGTTATTACTTCACTTACGATTAAGGACATCCCTCTAATTTAGCAAAGAAATCAGTAGGCAGTTTATGTGAAAATTTAGCTGCAGTTCAGAAATGTTTACACAGTGCTGAACATGGGATCAACATCAGAATAACTTGCATGAAGCAGCATTTCATTAATGTCCCCTGCTTCATGATGGTGAAAACATCTGTCACAGATCATAGCCTATCCTCCATCACACAGCTCAGTGACCCTGGCAGCCTCTGAAAAGAAGTTTAGGATTTGAATAGGAATGGATTCTAAAACATACTAATTGGATCGGGGAGAATAAATGAGCACTCTAATTACCCATTCCCTGAGGCTCTAGATTTAGCCAATCTTATCTCTCAGACAAACACATGCTAATTATAAACATTCATAGGCACATTTTATGTAACCATTTTAACTATACTTTTATATTTAATAGTAAAAATATTCATCTACAAAAAACGTGTTTATTTACCTCATTTTCACTGTGAGTATATGTATGCTGTTTAAACTCGGATTCTAAAACTCTTCAATTGTTTTTGACATTGGAATTCACCAGTTGACTTTGGAACCAATGATAAGAAAAAAACTTCTACAACATCAGCGTAACCATGTTGAGGAACTGCTAGATGGCTGTTAAGTTTACAGGCATAAAGGCTATTTATTTTCTCTCCCCAATCCACATTAAAGCCACATCAGCAGCTTTGGTCTGGTGTCAGGATACGTACAGATAAGCCCCAGTGTGGTCTTAATTAGAGCGACGAGATGGCAATTTTGAAACCACGCTTGGGGTAGTCAGTCTTTGCAGCATCCGTTCTGTTGTTTTGGGAATAATTTTATGGTAGAAAAATTGATAGATATAATATTGAATTTATTTATTATTTATGGGAAGATCTAATTCCAGACATGTGGGAATATTTCCATAGTAGTGGGGAAATTATAAAATGTCACCCATGACAAAATTAGTGATAAATGGTATTCTTAAAAAAAAAATCCTCTTCTACATAAAAATATATGCTTCATACTAATATGACTATTTAGGCTTTTTATCATTGTGGCAAGCAGACAGACTTTATATTACTTCAATGAAATCCTGCTATATAAAGAAAAGCCCATGCTCATATAAAAATACCAGCTACTATATGCAAAACTTCTCTAAAAGAAATGAAAAAGTAACTTTTCCTCCCCACATCAATTCCCTAAAGGCTGTGTTAACATACATTTGAACAGAGCTGTTCTGGGTTTTTCTGGGTTTCTGCCTCTGACATTGAAGTTCTTACATTTTAAATGGCTGAAAAGACTGAAAAAATAATGAACCTTGTCCAAAACATTAATTAAATAATACATAGTATTATAGTACGCAATGTCTATGTCCAATGCTTCAAGAGATACCTAATGGGCTTATAAACAGTTTTTGTTTCTCTCAAGGATCTTATAATGCAGTGGGAGAAAGTAGTATGAGTAGGCAAACATACAAATGAGTATAATTTTAGTCAGGATATAGTAATCATGTTAACAGAGGTAGTATAATTGGGATTCCAAATAAGGTTCTGTTAGTTTTGGGGTAACTAAAAAATGCCTCACATAGGAGGCAATGAGGTAAGGTTTTGAAGGAGCAGGATTTTGACAAGCAGAGTTCTGGGAAGGGAGAGAAAGAAGGGAAAATTTTATTGAAGCAGAAGAAACAAATAAAAGTGAAGGCATGTGGGCAGATATGACATTGGGAATTTGCAATGTTGATACAGTCCATTAGGGTGCAAAGTTCACACAGAGAAGGAACTGGCAATCAGGATAAGGAAGTGGACCGGGCCCATGCTAAGAAGTGGCTATCAGTGTGCTATGAATTACAGCTTTAAAATGCTTGGAATTTTACCTGCTTATTGCAGCCCGAATCCTTTACACAGCAGACCACATCAATGATGATGGCATGATTTGGGGGAAATGAAATGGATGAATGTCAGCCAGAGAGAATCTCAGAAGATTTTGCTGAGGGACACCATCTCTACTCCTTCTCCCCTTTGTTTTTCCTTGCAGAGAGAGGTAGAAGACTTCCCACTGTGGAGTCTGCATAAATCTTGTGTGCTGGTTATGGTTACACAGAGACAGACTGAAACATCTAGACTAAACAAAGTCTAGATGAAAGGGTGAGGAAGCAATGGTACTTTTACTTAGAAGGTGGAATTATGTGCAGATGTAAATAGATAATGGATCCTGGGTTCTTCAGATTTGTCCAGGATAAAAGTGCTCCCTGGCTCTTAGGATTAAAACGTTTTAACTGTGAAAACCCAAAATTAAAATACAAATATTCCCCTCCCCAATATTTTGTACTTTAAAATATAAGTTTTGAAGACTGCTAATTATTTGTGAAACAAATTGGCATAACTCTATTTTAATTTGCATCTATTCTCTGTATGTATAAAACAGGTGTAAAGACACACTAAAATTTGTGTGATTATACTGGTGAAGTTATAATATCAGGTCATTTTGAACTTTGCAAAAAAAAAAAAAGCCTCTCATTTCTTGCTGTGTAAGGATAATTAACTATGTAATGAGACATAACAGAAGTTGTTATTATAGTCAGTGGAAAACATTTTGAAAATCAAAAAATTTTAAAGTTTTTAAACTAAGTTTGTTAAGGGATCTGCAACATGGGTTCAAAAATACAGAAGGCTGGGGCTCTTGGGCGGCCGACTTCGGCTCAGGTCATGATCTAATGGCTCGTGAGTTCAAGCCCTGTGTCGGGCTCTGTGCTGACAGCTCAGAGCCTGGAGCCTGCTTGGGATCCTGTGTCTCCCTCTCTCTCTGCACCTCCCCTGCTCATGCTCTGTCTCTCTGTCTCTCGAAAAGAAATAAGTGCTTAAAAAAAATTCAGAAGGCTATAAATATAACATCAATTTTTAATTTCTTATTTGAATTAACATACTATTATTTATATTAAAAATATGCCAGGGTGAAGTATTAAAAGATTGCTTCCTTTTAGATCTTTCCAACATCATTTTTTTTTAAGGGCTAATAGCATCAGCGCCTTTATCCCCACACTGGGTGGCTAGGCTGAAGACACCAACGAATCACTCTATAAAACTCAGAGGAAACCAGAAGCAAGCACAAGTCCAGGGAATAGGGTCAAGCTCACAACAAAAGGACACTGCTATCAAAACACTCCTGTTTGTACACTTTAGCCACAACCTTGTGGCCAGTAAACCACTGCCCAGTGAGGGCTGAGATGGGCTTGTGAACCAAAGAGGCCATGGAAAACTCAAGAAAAATCTTGGCATGATCTCTGGATCCTTCTCCTTGCATAATTTTAAAGAAACTTTGGGATTCATCCTACAGTTTATTCAATATAAGGAAGATTTTTACCTCAAGGGATCATATAATTCTACAAAGAGAAATTCTACTTTTATTTAAAAAGAAGTCAAGACTTAGGAAGTGACACACACACACACACACACACTTAGTTTTTAAGTCGAAAAGTAATATTTTAACTTTCTTCGGTACATTAACTACCTATCTCTGGTTGCTACCATATGCATTTGCTTTCCAAATGACATTTGGATAAGAATCATTTTATGACAATTTTTGCATATTGCCAATAATAGGTTACAAAGTATTCCTCAAGACATACACACACAATAGGAAGGCTAAGTAAATCAAGGGTAAGACCAGGGGCTAGCACTCCTTTTTTTAGCACGCGGTAGGACTACATTCCCTGCCCACCCTGCCATGGTTGAAGTTAGGTTCAACTTCGAGCCATGATTATATGGTTCACTCTGCCAATCAAATGGCAGTAGAAACAACATAAATCACTTCTGGATGGAAGAATTTAATGCTGATGCTTTGAAATCAGGAGACAGACTCTTCAACTATCTTCTTCTACTGGCATGGGGACTATGACATAGGTCTTTATATGGAGGTTCAACGATGAGACACTTCATGAGGGCAGACTGTCTTGGAAAGTTACCCAGCACCACTTCAGTATAATGCTTAGCAGTGAAGTTATGATGGATGTAAATAAAAGTTTATCTTTTATTTTGTGAGGCAGCATTTATTTTGTAAATCTAGATAAATACTTTGCACGTGGATTTGTATGCAAATCTGGATAAATATTGAGCACGTGGATTTGTCTAGAAACTATTTCACCACAAAACTGTATGTCTAAGTATGCAGTATAGAATTTTAATAATATTACCTTCCCCTTATTATTATCATAGTAATTTTCTGATTTAGAAAATTAAGAACATCTGTGACACACACAAAACATTAATTTTGGGGGAACAACAGAAATATCTACTTTTGTGTAAAATTATCAAAGTTTTTCTACATAGCAGGGAAACATTTTAAAATTTCCTACAAATAAAGTTCTTAAATACTTTTAAAAACAGCTCAAAATTATGAGACTTATTTTGTGAAAGAGAAAATATGTTTCAGTATCCAGCAAATAATTGGTACTGAATAGTTTTTGAAAGACAGATTCCTCATTAAATGTCTCACATAATTATAGCAGTTTCTGTAACTGTTACTAACAGAGACAAACAGCCGATTCCCTACTGACAGTTTCCTCTATGATCTCCATTATAAAATTATGTTTTGAATTCATGCCTTTATGACTTACTCTATAAACATCTATAATTTTCCAGCATGGCTTGCTTATGATGCAGCTACTAGACTAATTAAAAATTATCGAAGTCTCACCCTTTCAAACTAAGTAGATGATACATACCAAAGAGCAATCATAAATTTCTGCCTTTAAAGCATTTCATGACCTTTCAGTGTGAAGCATCATGTCTATAGAAATAATGATCTGGTGAGTTCTGCAAGCACGGCAAAATCTCTGCTATGTGACTCACAGGGCGAAAAGTCACTCATTACTAGTCACACAGCAAGTGTCTGCAGAGTATAATAGATTTATAGGAAGCAGGGTGACCACAGATCTAATTTTAATGAAGTCCAAGACATAATCTGAGCTGAAAGAGTTTGAAGTCTGAATATAATCTACACAAGGTTAGAGTTATCATTTGACAAGACAAGGAATATGACTTTCTAAAAGGTTCTATCTTTTTGTCTAGTTCTGGGATATACTTTTTTAGGGGTTAGCATATAGTTAAATTTATTTTAAGGTAACTGGAAAATAGGTTTTTGGACACTTTAGAGACAATTCGAAATCTTCCCATAGGTTGACAGTGTCAAATATGCTACATTCTTCTCGCATGTCTTAAGACCAGGTAGTTACATTTTTGCATAGCTATTATATTCACAGATGGCAAGTTTGTCCAAACAAAAACATTATCAGGTTTCTATCACTAAAATGCTTCATGAATAAAAAAATAAAACTGGCAGCATAAAAATTCCTCCCCTATCTATTATTTGGGGGTATATACACAGAAAAGCACATACATGCTACAAAGAGAAATCATTATTTACATATGCTAAATGGAAATGAGGAGAAGAATCACTCAGCTTGATGTTTAAATCATATACACCTGTATTCTTGAAAAGAACATGCCTTAATGTGATAGAACTTGATGACTTTTAGGTTTTCCTTTCACCTATGATATTCTCAAGATTGGCAACATTAAGTATAACGTATCACCCAAGGCACACAGAGGCCAAATTAGCACTTGGATGTAAGCCTGAGAGACAATTACCAAGACCCTTGTATTTCTCTATAATAAAGCTTACACAAGTGACGTATGAATTTATGACACAGCATGTTTTATTTCCCCAATAGGATGAGGTGATTAAGGAGTGGCATATTTTAAAAATGAACACAATCAGAGGCATCTGGGTGGCTCAGTCAGTTAAGGGTCCAACTTTGCCTCAGGTCATGATCTCGTGGTTTGTGAGTTCAAGCTCCTTGTCAAGCTCTGTGCTGACAGCTCAGAGCCTAGAGCCTGCTTCTGATCCTGTCTCCTTCTCTCTCTGCCCCTCCCTCACTTGTGCTCTGTCTTTCTCTCTCTCTCTCTCTCAAAAATAAAATCAACTTAGAAAAATTTTAAAAAATGAATGTAATCTACATATGAGACTTCTGGATCTCAGAGCCTATGTTCAGAAACCTGAATGGCAGATAATACATGTAATTTTTAGTCACCAGTAGCCATGCTATTGTTTCTCTAAAAGCAAGCATACATTAAAAACCAAAAAATTTTTTAAAAAGTCCCACCTTCATTATAGAACATATATGCCTATTTATGAGAAGGTAGAATGAGATTTCAAAAGCAAAAACTGACTACTGAAATAGAGAAAAACAGTGAAACCTGACATCTGGAATTTGAGGAGCCTTGTTCACACTTCTTCACAGGTTTACCATTTAAACCGGAAACCACTTATTAGAAGGGAGGAGAGGCACCATGAGTTTGCTTTTAAAAGTCTTTCTGCTTTTATTCCAGATCTATTTTCAAGATGAACTCTGGGGAATAGGAACAAGTTGCTCAATATGTTAACAGATATTAAATTTCCTTGAATTGCTGGAATTCTGGAAGGAGAGCTCCAGAAGATTTTTGTATAGCATCAATTCAACCAGGGAAGACAAAAAAAAAAAAAAAAAAAAAAAGCATGCCAACTTCTGGAAGGAATCCAAATCTGCCCTGAAGCTGGTGGCCCACCTTACCTTCATCACCGGCATAGGCCAGAATGGATCGTGCTCGCATCTGTCTCCCTTCTGTAGTTTTCCCCGAGCAGGTGTGGGAGCAGGAGGACCACGCAGACCACAGGCTGAGCACACAGTCCTTTGGGCACGGGGCGTAACAGGCCACAGGGATGGGGAAGATGGCGTCTCTACACAGCTGTCTGTCAACTTCTTCTCCTGGGGAAGACATCACCGCGAACAATCTATCATGTTTTAAATAAATGTGAAATGAGCAATTGTAGCCAGATGGGCACCAACATAAATTAGGTTCTTTTGTTCTTCATTAAAAACAAAGCTAAAGCAAAGTCTGATACAGCCAGATGTTGAAAGAACACTAGAAATAAATACATATCCTTCGGTGTGGCTTCTTTTATTATCAGAAGCTTAGTATGTCGATCAAGCACAGTGCTGAAAGTATTTTTATATTACAGATAGCTGCCCAGTAAATGATTTTTATATTTATAATATTAGCCTTGCAATAAGGAGCATCAACAAATTATGATCCCCTTCTTGGCAGCATTCTTGGAAATGAGTCATCATTTACAGGTAACAGCTCCATCCATAACATGTACCATATGTTCTCATGAACCAACTCAGGTATCTCTATTTGCAAACTCTCTCTGTCCCCCAAAGAATTTATTTTTGTACGGTGGCAATGTTTATCTTTCATAAAATTATTTTGTTAGTTGAAAGTAGCCAGGAAATGGGAATACAGGATAACATTATAAACCCACTGATTAAGGTAGGCCTGTTGGGAAAGGGGGAGAAACACGATAAGGTAAGCAAATGGCAGAGGATAGTATCACTCCTGTACTGAAAACTCTTCAGTAGTTTCCTGTTGTTCTTAAGGCAGAGATGAGGATCTTAGTAGTTTTCAAGACCTCGAATGACCTGGCTGTGGTTTCTTTTCCCAGCTTTATCTCACTCCACTCCCTCCCTTGACTTGGGAGCTCTAGAGGTTGGCACTCATTTAGTATTTACTGAATGAATACAATGAGATATACAAAAGGCTAATGGGGGAAAAATGTTGTTCAGGTTAATAAATGCCAAAGATAACCAAAAGAATTACAAATAAATGACCAAAATAGAAGATGAAATGAACTCTATGGTTTAGCTGGTTATTGTCAGATGCTAATGATGTCATTGGAACAGAGTGAAATGATACACAAATAACCAAAAGTTAATCTACTATTTTGCCACAAAATATGACCATAATTCTAGTTGCCACAAAATATGACCATAATTCTATATGACTCTCTCAGAAATGTGTGCCTTGGGCCATTACGCTTTCAGGGGAGAAAGAGTGACTAATTGTGCCATTCTTCATTGCTGTTAGAAAAACAACTCAGTTTTTCCTCACTGATGGAAGGTTGGGAGCATCATGTTAATGTACAGCCTTTTATTCATATATTTGAAAAATAAGCAAAAAATCAAAAGTCGATTAGAAATGCCCTAACATGTTAATAGCTACTAGTTTACAGGGCTTTAAATCATTAGACACAATCAGAAGTCAAGTGGAATGCTAACAGCCATTAGTTGGCAAGGCTTTAAATTATTAGATTTGCTCACTAGTAAGACTCACTGTAATGACAGTTGGACTCATCATTATATCATCCATTTTTCTTTAGCTACTATGATCTGTGTGATCTCTTTTAATTCTCATTTTATTGGCTTTAGGGTTTGGCCTATCTCCCGGTAAAACAATATGAAGATAGATTGCCGATTTATAGGTACTGAAGGTAGAGTACAAAAATCATTACAGTACAAGGCATTTAATATTTTCTAATTTACATAATAATGATGACTCTTTTTCCTAGTAGACTTTTTTATGAGTACAAGAGGGGACTTGCATGTCTTATTTTCTTCATTGCTACTTTTAATATTCCATCTACTCTCTTTCATTTTGATTTCTAGTATCCTGTGAAAAGTCAGGCAAGTTTGGGGATATAGTCTAGAGTCAGCCATGAATTATTACAGTTTTATTTCTTCATTAATATTTACTTAATCATTTCTACTCAGAAAAATTTAATTCATTCTGCAACAACTGAAGTGTGCTATATGTGTGCTGTTATAAGATTAATTTGCATAGAATAAGTTATATATTTCTCTCTCTTGTAGCATAAACTTAAGGAAGTCACAATTTTAACCCTTCTGACTTTATAAGTTATTTTTTTTTCAACCTGTGTCCCATACCTTATGTTAGCTCATTTTCACTCATCTTGTTCTGCTTAGCCAGGTGTATTTCTGGCTAATGTATTAGCCAGGCACAATGTCTTTTTCTTAAAAAATATTTATTTTTCAGAGAGAGAAAGAGAGCGAGAGAGCACGCACATGCGGATATACGGGAGGGGGGTGGGCAGAGAGAGAAGGGGACAGAGGATCTAAAGTGGGCTCTGTGAAGACAGCAGGAAGCCCAATGCAGGGGTCCTACTCACAAACCCTGAGATGATAACCTGAACCGAAATTGGACACTCAACTAAGTCGCCTGGGTGCCCCCTCCCCTCCACCTTTTAGAGTACATTACAATTTTTTTTAAATGTTTATTTATTTTGGAGAGACAGAGAGACACAGAGGCAGCAGGGGAGGGGCAGAGAGAAAGGGAGACACAGAATCTGAAGCAGGCTCCAGGCTCTGAGCTGTCAGCAGAGAGCCTGACATGGGGCTCCAACCAACGAACTACGAGATCATGACCTGAGCCGAAGTCAGATGCTTAACTGACTGAGCCACCCAGGTGCCCCCCCCACCCTTTTTAAAAAAATTTTTTAACATTTATTGTAGAGTACATTTTAATCCTCTGTGGAGCTACTAAGACTTACCTTAGATCCAAACTCCAAGATTTCCTTAGATTTCAACCTTTACTTCACTCTTCCCAGCTTTGCCAGGTAAACTCTGGCCCCTGTTTGCTCCCAATTGCTTATCATTGTCTTGCATCCAAATAATTACATTATGTTCTAGCCACTACGGCTTTTCCCCCTTGTCTCCTACAGACCAATCTCATCGTTGCCTCAGGGCCTTGGCATTGTCTCTTCATTTTGTATGAAAATTTCAAATCTTCTCACAGATTACTTCTCAATATTTGGGTTTTAGTTCAATTGTCTCCTTCATAGAGGAAACTTAATTGATCACACAGAGTCTCACAGTGACTTCATTTTATTTTTGTTACAGCTTTAATCACCATGGGAAACTTTTATTTATTTTTTTATTTTTTTTTTTAATTTTTTTAATGTTTTATTTATTTCTAGGAGAGAGAGAGAGAGAGACAGCGTGAGCAGGGGAGGGTCAGAGAGAGAGGGAGTCACAGACTGAAACAGGCTCCAGGCTCTGAGCTGGCAGTCAGCACAGAGCCCGACGCGGGGCTCGAACCCACGAACTGCGAGATCATGACCCAAGCGAAAGTCGGACGCTTAACCGACTAAGCCACCCAGGCGCCCCACCATGGGAAACTTTTAATTAATTGTTTACAAGTTTATTTTCTGACCCTACCACTATATTAAAAGCCCAATGAGGGCATGATCTTTATCTCTCGTTATTTTATACTCAGAACCTAAAACAGTGCCTGGTACTAAAAAGACACTAAATAACCTTCTGTTAAATGGACAAATGAATTAATTTTAACCAGTTGTATCAGGAAATAGAATGCTGGACTAGACAAATACAGACTTAAGTAAAATATTTCTTACCATGTATTCAAGGGCTCTAGGACTTTGCTACACAGTGTATTCAGTGGGTAGGCAGCATAAGCACCAGCTGGCCTTTGCCAGGGATGCAGTCTTTCACACCTCATCCATTGAATCATGATTTGCATTTTACAAAGATCGCCAGTGATGTGCATGTACATAAAATCTGAGAAGCATTGCTCTAGGATTTTTCTCCCTTTCTTCTCTTGTGTTTTGAATAGGACCAGATCGCCTTTTGAAAGGGGCAGCTACAAGTTCATTTGGATTTCATATCTAACATCAATCATTTCTCTGTGGGACTTCTTTTTATACTTCTTTTTATATAAGGTATATTTGGAGGAAAACATTAAGTGAAAAATGGCTGATTGCCCATCTTGTGTCAAGCATTGTACTATGAATTTTACATACATCATCTCAGCTAATTGTCATAATGAGGTTTTTTTTTTTGAGGTATAATTGACATATAACATTTACATTAGTTTCAGGTGTGCAACATAATGCTTCAATATTTGCATATATTGTGAAATAATTACCACAGTAAGCCTAATTAACATCTGTTCCCACATATAGTTATAATTTTTTTCAAGAGATAAAGTCTTCTAAAATCTACCTTCTTAGCAACTTTCAAATATGTATTACTGAATTACTATAGTCACCATGTTGTACATTACATCCCCATGTCTCATTTATTTATTTATTCACAACAACCTTCTTTTTTTTAATGTTTATTTTATTTTATTTTATTGAGAGAGAAAGAGAGAGATAGAATCCCAGGCTGTCCACACAAAGCCCAACCCCACACACTGTGAGATCATGACCTGAGCTGAAACTAGGAGTCAGATGCCTAACCGACTAAGCCACCCAAGCGCACCCATAACAACCTTCTGATATAGATATTAACATCTAAGTTTTACTTTAAAGGAAAAATATTTGAAGCTCAGCAAGTTTAAGCTTACTATTTCAAAGAGCAGAAGTTTAAAGAAGCAGAGATCTAAACTCAATTCTAGCCAATTTCCAATCTACATTTTTTTAAATAGAGAGTGTATATATACATGTGAATGGGGGAAGGGTGGGGAGAGAAAGAGAGAGAGAGAGAGAGAGAGAGAGAGAGAGAGAGAGAGAGAGAGAGAAGAATCCTAAGCAGGCTTCATTCACAGCACAGAACCCAACATGGGGCTTGATCCCACGACTCAAGAATCATGACCTGAATCCAAATCAAGAGTCAGATGCTCAAGTGACTAAGCCACTGAAGCACCCTTCCAGTCCACTTTTTTTAATGTTTAAAAAAAAAATTATTTCTGAGAGAGAGAGAAAGAGAGAGAGAGAGCGTGAGCAGGGTAGGGTCAGAGAGAGAGGGAAATACAGAATCTGAAGCAGGCTCCAGGCTCTGAGCTAGCTGTCAGCACAGAGCCCAATTCGGAGCTCAAACCCATGAATGGCGAGATCATGACCTAAGCCAAAGCCAGATGCTTAACCGACTCAGCCACCCAGGTGCCCCTCCAATCTACTTTTTTTAACTGGCATGGTAGTAGGGAGAAGTCAGGATGCCAAGAGAGTTACTAATGGGTGAGTCTTTGTCTACAAAGTCAAGAAACTGGCACTCTAAATTGTTTTTAAGGGCACAATTCAGCATGGGGATGGCAAAATAATGTGTCAAATTCAAAGCATATGCATGTTGACATGTCTAAAGTTCTCTATTTTGGTTTACAACATTGAAAAAATGCAGTGGGTCTGTGAAAATATGAAATTATTTAGATCTCTGACTTTGCTTTTGACAGATGTTTTAATCAACTCAACTAATTGACCACTAACTGGAACTCTTAGGAAGTGTGCTTTCTTTTTGAATGTTTATTTTAGAGACAGAGAGAGAGAGAGAGAGAGAGAGAGAGAAACTGACTCTCAGAATGAAATTGGGAGAGACAGAGAGAGAAAGGGAGACACAGAATCTGTAGCAGGTCCAGGCTCTGAGCTGTCAGTACAGAGCCCGATGTAGGGCTCGAACCCATAAACTGTGAGATCATGACCTTAGCCAAAGTCGGATGCTTAACCGACTGAGCCACCCAGGCACCCATGAAGTATGCTCTTTTAAGCTCAATCCCCAGGAGCACTCAAGGCACAAGTCATCAGGGAAACATTAGGGAGGAAAGAAGAGCTGGGTTTATGGCTATCACAGGTAATTTCATAATTTGTCTTTCCAGTCACTTTCTATGAGTGTAACTTCTATCTTACTGTTCATACAAAAAGTGGGCCTGGAAACCAAGTCTCTATTTATTAGTGCTGCAGAAATTAATTTCATCCCTCCTCTTCATATTAAAACCTGTTTTTGATTGATAAACACTATTTTAATTAGATAAGAACTGTTTTGCATGACATTATTTCAGAGAATGTATGTACATATCCAAATAATAGGTTACTGTAAATTTTTTTCCATATAGAGGAATAAAAATTTTACTGCTGAGTGTTTTGGAAATTCCATTTTTCTATATCTACTATGCTACTTTTATCACATTTTCAACTACCATACCTCCCCATTATAGAACCTTTTGAGATTTTGATTATCTGAGTGTGCATCCAAAGAAATCTGGGCAGACAAATCTAATTATCATAACAGTGAATGATGTGGTTCTACAGTTCATGTAGGTGACACCAATGCAACCTGGTTTTCTTTCTTTAGTCTTTCTAAAGACAATTTCTTAGCTAAGTAGTCAACTTGAAGTCGTTTAGAATCCTAACACTTGTCTTTGTGTATTAAATATACCATATATATATATATATATATATATTTTTTTTTTTTGGCATGCATTTACCAACACAAAAGTTTCAAAGGACTGGTTTATATTTATGTGACTTCTATTTTCCACCCATGAAGCTCTAGGCACCTTAACTAAACCTACAAAAATGCATATTTTACATGAAATATATAACACAGAAAGAAATGAATGACTACATATTACAACTTCTGTCTTATTTTGAAGCCTTAACTAAGCTTACCTAAAGCATATCTGGCTTAAACTTATAAAAACCTAAATAAAAGAGAAATAAAATGAGTATACTTGGGTTTAGTTATATTTATGAACTCAAAACAAGACTTCAGTGTTTAAGTGGGTGCCTTCCTATCTCTTCATAAATACAGTTTTAAGAATATGTTTTTAATAATTCATCATTTAATCAATTTAAATATGTATTTTGACATTTTTAAAGTAACCTCCAAATTTTTCCTTTGTTTGGGCTATTTCATGAAATTCACCAAACTCATGAACTCTTCTCCTTTCATTTTACTGTGTTCCTATTATCAGGATAAGAGAATTTAACATCTGTTTGAAGTAATTACACTAAAAATGCACAACAATTTCCACAAAAATAAAACAAAATGAGAAGAGCGATCAAAGGATACACTACTTTTTCTTGGTAAAAGTATATACTGAATGTTTATTGGATTCACTGTTCTAGAGCTTAAATGTAATATAAAAGATAAATCTTAGTTTATGAAGGTTTTTATAGTTTCAAGGTTTTTATAGCTTAGGAGATGAGCAAAGAACACAACATTAATACAGTAAAAATATAATTAATTGTATTTTAATGTAAAGCATATACATGTTCAGCGCTATTCCCTAAATGTTCCTTGCATTATTCTAATTTCTTTTTAATCATAGAAATGTTCAGATCGTGATCGTTGATTTCGGCAGCCATGGTAGTACTATGTACAATATACATCCAGAAGACACTGAAGAATCAAAACTCATGAAGGTAATGGAATTGAGAGAGGTGTAAACAGAAAGGAGACATGAAAGTAGAGAGAAACTAGATACAGAGTCAAGATTTTTAAAAAGCATGCTGTTTGGAAAGCCTCTACTACTATACTTTTGGGATAGATTTTCCTTGCCAGACTTACACAAACACTATAGCAATCCTGAGAAATATTACTGAGTTGTTGATGTCTTTCGTATTCTTCAGAAATTGTCTTAAAAATTCATATTGACTTTTGATAGTGGCAGTCATTATTTGTATATTTACTTATTTATTGATAACCAATACAAATTCACAAAAGAATTGAGATAGGAAAAGAATAAAGTCTTGTTTTTGCCTGGATCTTTTCAGAAAACATTTTCATATAACCATCTTAGCTGAACTTTATAACAACCGTAGGATATATAAGTCTGGAATCACTCTCAGCTTATTGAAGTAAAAGACCTGTGAATGGAGTCTTATAACTCTTTCTTTGTTCCTCTTGTTGAAGAGAAGCTTCATATCTCTTCATCTTACATGGGAAGTTTCCAAATAATATTTAACTCCTGCAATCCTTCATTTATCTCATCCAGGTAGTGAATCTGATTTATTCAATGTGCTAATCATCTCCTGACCCCATGTTTTCTTCTAGGCAGTTGTACACTTATCTCCAATCTCCTGCTGTCTACCATTCACCCTATAGCCCATCACCCATCCTGACCCTCAAAATATGTTTCTAAAATGCAAACATAAGTCTACCTATTAGCTGAGGGCCAAATTCCTTAGTTGGACATAGGAAATCCTCATCTCCTGTCACTGCGTCACGTTTTCCCTACATTCTATCCATACAAAGCCATTTGCTTCTCTATGAACTGAAATGCTGCTTTCTCACTCCTTTGCCATTTAGTGTACACCGTTCTCCATGTCTGGTTGCCCTACCCTCTTGCTAAGTCACTTTCTAGGACTGGGCTATCTTGCTCTGTGGAGCTTCTCTGACTTTCTCAAGTTCCCCAGATGGACTTGTGCTCTACATGCTCTGTTCCCACAACACTGTAAACATATCACTTTAAAGACATTTGACAATTGTTTACTCACTCACCTTTACCTCTCATTAGCCTAAGAGAACCCTCTGGCCAGGGATTTTGTCTTATTCAATATTTTTATATCCGAATTCTTTGGTTAAGTTACTATCAAAACTAAAGACTTTTGCAGTAAACATTTGCTGGATTAGGGGAAAAATGGTTTAGAAATCCCAGGACATGCCTTGCTCTTTTGAAAGGGCCACTTGTGTGTATAGATTTTCAACTTTTAGTCTATTAGATCCTGATCAAGACGACCTTAACATTACCCTTAGCTTGCCTGTCTCTAGGCCCCTGATCTTCCTTAAGACATTTATTAAACAAAACAAAACGCCTTGCAATTTTAAATTCTTTTTCTGCCCCTTTGAAATTCATGTAAATTTCTTCTAGCCTCTTTTCAGTCTTACAAGCCAGGAAATGTCTTTCTTTAGGATTTGGGAACCTTCTCTTTGACATGGGAACATCAAAGGAGGTAGGGCCCTGTTACCTCAGTCTTAGTAGGACAGTAGGTCTCCAACTTCTTCAATGGGTAGTGGTTAGCAAACATACATGGCCTATCACTGAGAAAAATATTTCCAAACTCAGGAGTAACTCAATGCACTCAGCAAACACATCCTATTCATCAATTTCTTCCCTGCTGTCCTCAATTGCTTTCTCACTAGTTCATCCAATACTTAAAAACATTCCTGCCTTTTGTTTCTGTGGAGTTTATTTCAGTTTCTATGGTAATAGTCTAAAATAAAGTCTTCTTTACTTGTATAACTTTGTTTGGTGCAGTTTTTGAAACTAATTCACATCACTAATTCACATTACTATAAATTTAATCTTCTCTTTTTGTCTTAAAAAAATCTATATATTTACCTACTAACTTTTAAATACCTTTAAGCAATCTACAATCTTTGTACTAAAATTATTTTTAGCATTTCCATGCTCTTTCATCATCTTCTTCAAAACCTTTCCATTCCCAATAAGTGTATCTTTTATTTTCTCACTATGTTTTCTTCCCTTTTATCTTTTTGTGTTACTTAAAGTCTCTATCTGTGTTTTCATTCCTTTGTGGTCCTGCAAAATGAATCAGGTGACCCTGAAATACAAAAAACTGCCTTCCTTCCTCTGGCAGTATCCACTTTCCAAATCCATGCCCTGATATGGTCATTAACATAATCTTTAACTTCATTTTTGAGATGAAGCCCATTCTAACAAAGTATAGTAAATAACATGATTTGTTATAAACAAATGATGAAAATACTGGGCTAAATCCATTCACATCTCTGCATTTTTATGCCTCATTGAATTTAAGGTACTCCTAGTTTAAACCATACATGTAGGCAAACAACTATCACTATATCCATGATTTACTTTACTAATAATGCAGGTGGAGGATCTCACTTGGGATTGGGCAGAAAAAAAGAAAAAATCTTCATGTTTATACTTTGTGAAATCTGACCTCAGGCACATGACTTAACATCAACTATCGTGACACATTTTTTAAGCATGTTCTTTCTGTAATATATTAAGCATATAACTTAAAGCACATATATTTTGTAACAAAAATGTGAGACATGTTTAATTTCATTTAACTGAAACTAATACTTCATTATTATGCCTTTCCTGTTATCTATTTGTGAAAGTCCTAGACGATTCAGCCTTGTGTATTTTCAGACTAAAAAGTGAACTGAGACTCATGTTTTTAAAAGCAGTATGGAAACTCCAGAAAATTAAAATAATAACCTTATCTCTGGCATTATTTTAACTTATACAAAGTTTTATTTGTTCTTATTTCTCCCAGAATTGTTTATTTCATATTTTCATTCTAGAGATTCTAGAGTACTTCTTTCTTGTGGCTTCATTATTCTTAATTATTTATGTGTTTGAAAATATCGACAATGCTAATTTCACCTCCTCCAAATTTACCTTTCTAGTCACTAGAAGTCAAACTTCCCTAGTTCAAATTCTAGCTTCACCACTTATTAACTACATACCCTGGAGCAAATTATTTAATTTTCTTCTAAAGTTCAGTTTTGTAATCTACTGAATAAAAGCTAATAATAATAGTATTTATTTTATGGTACTGATGAGGGACCATAAGGAAAGCTGAAAGCAAAGGACAAACTAGCACAACCCACCCCCACCAGGTGGGATATGTTGTGATATTCCTCAAGTACTCATGGTTGGCCAAGAACAAAAAACAAAACAAAACAAAACAAAAAGGTGGGGCACCTGGGTATCTCAGTCAGTTAAGTGTCCAACTTCAGCTCCATTTGTGATTTCACAGTATGTGAGTTCAAGCCCTGCATCAGGATCTGAGAATCTGCTTTGGATTCTGTGTCTCCCCCTCTCTCTGCCCCTTACCTTATTCTCTGAAATAAATAAAACACTAAACATTTTCAAAAAAAAAAAAAAAAGGACAAAGGAAAGGAAAGAAAACACATGGTTAACTGATAGAGATCACAGTCATAGAGGACTTGGGTCTCCATTGGTTTACAAATGTCTGAGTAAATTACAAGAAAAGGGCAATTTTATCAATAGCCTTATCTCCAGAAACCTATAGACTCAGTTTCCTGGCATCCTTAGTACCACACTCTCCTCCATAGTGATGTGGGGAACAAAGGCAGAAGGAAATGACAGAGAAAATTAATTTCTTATAATTAATTATTAAGAATAATTATTCTTATTATAATAAGAATAATTAAGAATAATAATTTCTCATAATCTGCAGTCGAATGACAAATAATTGAGGCAGGCAGAGAAAAGGAACTCCCTACTATCTTAATGTTAATGCTTTCCTAGAAGGAAAAACAACCTTAGCTTGACAAGTGCTAGGCCTCCAGGATCCTGTGAGTCCTCTTTAGCATATGAAAATCCCTTTGGAAACTTTCCCTAGACTTTACCTTCTCCAACTCCATAGTATATAACTAGTCTCTCCTCAAGGTCCTGGGGCAGCTCTTCTGCCCACAGGTCCTGTACCCATACTTTAGTAATTTCACCTTTTCACACCAAATATGTTCTCAAGAATTCTTTCTTGATCATCAGCTCTGAACCACCATCCCCCCGACCCCCAAAACTCATCAGTACTGCTACACATATTAAATAATTTTTTTAAAATTAAGTGCCTAGCTCAGTGTCTGGTACATAATTGAAAAATGTTCTCTATTATAACAACACTATGCCCACTTTCTTCACCTCCTTTCAGTGGTGGAACTGACCATTCCTCCCACACCATGATAAGAATGGAGGTGCTCCACTATGTTTCAGCAAACTTGAATTAATGTGCTTTATCATTTTCTCCTAATTCTGCTTATAAGCAGACTTGTTTACCATAACTTATAAGGTATAAGTAAGAACAATACTACTGGTCTGATTGCATAAGCTTGATCATTCAGTAGTTTTACATTTTTCTTTTGTTAAAGTGCTAAGATTGTGAGGAAATACAGAAAACTCAGGAAAAGCCAATTTGTGTAGTTACAAGTATTAACTGTTATACGTTATATTCTCAAAATTATTTAGAGTTGAGTTAGAGAGGACTTGGGGCCTTCAATACAATTTTTAATTAAAAGTTATACTACAGAATATTGAGATCACAGTGGTAAGAAGAAGTACCAAGACATGAGACATCCCATAATGCTCCTTTAGTGCCATTTCTCTGGATGGATTAAATCATTTACATTGACTTTTTTTAAGTTTTATTTTTTATTTGTTTTGAGAGAGAGAGAGCATGAGCAGGGGAGACAGACAAAGAGAGAGAGAGAGAGAGAGAGAGAGAGAGAGAGATGTGAGATCATGACCTGAAATGAAGTCAGACACCTAGCCGACTGAGCTACCCAGGCACCCCTACAGTGACTTATACACTGTAAGCAAAACAGCTGCACACTATTTTCAGTCTTCAAGCCTTCAGCATCTTCTAGACAAGAAGAAAAAAAGAGAGCTGCTTCCAGAAGTGTTATGTAGTTATACTGAACTACATTACAAAATGAGTTATATAGTAGGGTCATTCTGAAGAGTTATCAATACAATCAACAAAATAGTCTCATTTATTATAATATATTGGTTTAATTAATTTAACTTTAAGAGCTTATGTAAATATATAGTACAAGTATTGCAACAGAATTCCATTTGCTCTGTGATGAGGTACAACTCCTATTTTGATCTCTCCAGCCTCATCCTCCATCACACCGGTGCATTTTGAAGGTTCTAACCCAGTCAGTTCCTCACGGAAGCTTGCAGGGCTCTCTTTGGATGAGGGCCCTTGGAATGGCTTCCCCTCCCCGCCCCACCTTTTTTCTATTCCCCAGGTCTTGGTTTCAGGTCTTTCCCTAAGGGAGTCTCACATTTCCAATCTATCCTGCAAATTATCAACCAAATCGTCTGCCAACCAAACTGCTGTGATTACATTATACCCTCAAATGACTGCCTTTGGTTCTCTAGATCAAGCATACATTTGTGTCTGTTGTGTTTTAAGACATTCCACCAACTGCCCTCACTTGACCTATCTTGTCTAACAAGTCCATTTGCCATGTTCTAGGTAAAGTTGTAATCAGACTAGGCCCAGGAGACCCTACTGCCTAGAAACGGATGATTCTGCACATATATCAACATTTTAGGCTTAGGTTAAAAACCAATCTCAACTTGAAAATGTTCTTGTTTAAAGCAATTTTTGCCACCTCTTTCCACACTCCTATATGTTGGGATCTTTTATATAATCACATAAATAAAAAGCATAGTTATCCCATTGATAGTCATTCAAAGAGCAAGTCTACCGTGTAACAGCAAAATTACGAATAAGTAAAACCAGGTAAAGAGACATATATTTAGACTTTGGAATCTTGCCAGGATCAATAAGACAAAATGATTTGCAGATATAACATTTATCCCATAAAAATATGCACCAATAATCACAGTGTAAAATTTTGGTTACCAATAGAGACTGGATTTATGAGATGATTAGGCATGGCACAGTTTATAAAAAGACACATTTTGAAGACAGTGAAATTTGAACAGAGTTTTGAGGGAATGAAAGATGAACTGGAAATGAAGAAGAGAGGGAGTAAAAAAGGTAGGAGTTTGGACTACGTGGGAAGGCTTTGAAGTAGAAATGAGTTCAAAGAATTAATCATTATCATTAAAGTTTTCCGAAATCTTCCACTCTGTCCTCTGATGACCTCATATAGAAACACTGTAAGTTTGGATCTTAAACAAAGACTAGGTTGAGAGCTATAGGAGATTAAGTCACAATTTTCCCCTTTTATCTTCATAGTGATAGTGGAATGTCTGGTTGCAAATTACAAGAAAATAATCTCTGGAAAAATGAAGTTTCAAGATGGGGAAAGTGTTATCTTATTTATTGGTCTGAAAGCTATTTGCTTTCATACTGAAAACCACAAACATGTTAGGACCTCCCAGCTCATTTCATCAACAGTTAACATTTATAGAAAGTTGCTCAGGGCCATCTTGGAGTTAACAGCAATTGTAAGACTTTGTAATAAAAGTGTATGCACCTGAAAGAGAAGGAGCATCATCATTTCAATACCTGAGATAGAAAGTCCCTGTTAAAATAAAACAAACAAACAAACAAACAAACCAACAAAGCAAACCATGACTAATAAATATCTGCAAAAAGAAAATATGAGAGTTCCATTGAAGGGTTCATATTGTTCTGATAAAAAAGGAGATGGTTAGTCTTAGATGGGTCAAAATGAAACCCAAGAAGCAGTTAACATATGTCAAAATTAAAGGACAGTGAGAATAGGGACTGGAAAAAGATAAAAAAATTACTCTAGCTCCAAATGTGGCAGAGGCTCTTCCAAATACATTTGTCTTTAGGTCCTACCAGAGAACTACTCAACAGGATCTACCAAGCAAGGTCTTAGAAATTTTCATTTAAAATACATCCTTAGGTGGGTGGGAGACAGTTCAAGATGCAACATAAGAAGATCCTGAATGGACTCCCTTCCACGGATACACTGTATCTACAGCTACATAGAAAAAACTCCCTCTGAAAGTAACCTGAAAACTAGTTGACACATACTTCACATAGGCAAGGAAAGGGCCACATCAAGGCAGGCAAGAAAGTTTGAGTCTCATCAACTATTCTACCTCTAGCACAGCAACCCACAATCAGGAGGGATTTCACAAATCTGAAACTTTTTCATGAGGATCAAAGAGTTTGTATTCCCTATCAGATACCCCAATTCTTAACTCCTATACCTCTATAACAGATACCCCAACCCTTAAGATAGTTCCCCCAAACAACAGGCTTTGAAAACCAAGAGGGCTTGTGTCTATGAGCCCTGGGCAGGTTGCTGTGAATGTTAAGACTGCTCTTGAAGGGCTTGTAACCAAGCTCACTCTTCCCAGGGCCCAGTGCAGAATGAGCAATTTGTAAAGCACTCAGCCTATATGCGAAGATGATTTACTTACTAATCTTCAAGCATCTACTGGAGGGGTAGGGGCCTGGTGAGATTCTCTTCACAGACAGAGGTTTTGGCAACACCATTTTTGCACTCTCCCTGTGCCCCACTTAAGCTGGCAGGCGATATCATGTACTCTTCCTCTGCCTTGACAAAGCTGGCCAGCTATATGCTGTCTACAGGAGACCCAATCAGATGTAAGGATGCATACAGACTAAAAGTAAAGGAAGGAAGAAGATGTCCTGTACAAATAGAAGCCAAAAGAAAGCTGGGGTAGCTATACTTACACCAGAAAAAATACACTTTAAAACAAAGACTGTACAAGAAACAAAGAAGGGCATTACATAATGATAAAGTTGTCAACCCAAGAAGATATAAAATTTACAAATATTTATATAATGCACATAGGAGCACCTAATATATAAAATAAATATTCACAGACATAAATGAAGAGATAGACAAGAATACGATAATAGTAAGGGACCTTAAGACCCCACTTACATCAGTGGATAAATTATCCACACCAAAAATCAATAAAGAAACACTGGCCTTAAATGACACATTAGACCAGATGGACTTAATATATACAGAACATTCCATCCCAAACCAGCAGAATATACATTCTTGTCATGTGCACATAGAACATTCTTAAGGATAGATGACGTGTTAGGCCAAAGAATAAGTCTTAGTAATTTTTTTAAGAGGAGACAGAAGTTTACTGAATACACTGCAAGGGAACAGCAGACAGGACAGCAAAGAAGAGACTGTCTGCCATGAGGCAGTGGTGAGGGGCCAGTTACAGGGTGGAGTATGTAGGTATAGGAACATATGGAATTTTCCTTGAGTCTTAATAAGTTTGAAAAGATTAGTATCATATCAGGGATCTTTCCTGACTACAATGGTATGAAATTAGAAATCAACTACAAGAAAAAACCTGGAAAAATCACAAGTAGATGGAGGTTAAACAACATGCTACTGAACAGCCAATGGGTCAATGAAGAAATCAAATGAGAAATCAAAAACTATCATGAGACAATGAAAGTGAAAAACAATACACCAAAATGTATGGCCTGCAGCAAAAGCAGTTCTAACAATGAAGTTCACAGCATTTAAGTTTATACCCAAGAAAGAAGAAAAATCTCCAACAGTCCAACTTTATACCTCAAGCAACTATAAAAAGAACAAACGAGGCACAAAGTAGAAGGAAGGAAATAACAAAGATCAGAAAGGAAATAAATGAAGTAGAGACTAAAAAAAAAATACTGAAACTAAGAGCTGGTTCTTTGAAAAGAATAAAATTCATAACTCTTTAGCTAGAATGACCAAGAAAAAAAAAAACAGATCAAATAAAATAAGAAATGAAAGAGGCGTTACAACTGACATCACAGAAATATGAAGAATCATAAGAGACTATCATGAATCCCTATATGTCAACAACAACATGGATAAGTTTGTAAACATATATAACCTTCTACGACTGACCATAAAGAAATAGAAAATACTAATAGACCAATTACTAGTAAGGAGATTAAATGAGAAATCTAAAAACACCCTATAAGCAAACGTCTAGGACCAGGTAATTCATAGTGAGTTCTACCAAACATTTAAAAGATTAATACTAATTTTTTCAAAGTTTTCCAAAAACTGCAGAGGTGGGAATGCCTTCAAACTCATTTTATGAGGCCAGCATTACTAATGAAAATTCCAGAAAGGACACCACACACAACAAAGAAAATTACAGGCCAATATCTCCAATAAGCATAGATGCAAAAATCCCCAACAAACCATATTCAACAATACATTAAAAAGATCATACATCATGATCATGTGGAATTTGTTCTGGAATGAAAAGATGGTTCAATATCTGTAAATCAATCAACATGATATATACCACATTAACAAAATGAAGGAGAAAAAAATGCATCAGTAGATGCATGAAAAGCATTTGACAAAACCAAAATTCATTTACAATAAAAACTCTCAACAAAGTGTGTATAAAGGAAACAAACATCAGCATAATAAAAGCCATATATGACAAACCCACAGCTAACATCATACTCAATAGTGAAAAGCTAAAAGTCTTTGCTCTAAGATCAGAAACCAGAAAGGATGTCACTCTTGCCACTTTTATTCAACACAGTATTGGAAACCCTTGCCAGACCAATAAGGAAATAAAAATAAATAAAAGCCATCAAAATTGGAAAGGAATACGTAAAACCGTCAGTATTCATGGGTTACATGATTTTATATTTGGAAAACCCTAAAAATTCCACCCAAAATTTGTTAGAGTTATTACTACATAAGTTCAGTAAAGTTGCAGAATACAGAATCAATACACAAAAATCTGTTGCATTTCTACACAACAGCATAAACTGTCAGAAAGAGAAATTAAGAAAATCCCATTTACAATTACATTAAAAAGAATATACTGTCTAGGAATCAACTTAACCAAGGAGGTGAAAAACTTGTACTGAAAAAGACTGTGATGGAAGAAATTGAAGTAGACACATATAAATGAAAGATGTTCCATGCTAATGGATTGGAAGAATCAATATTGTTAAAATGTGCACATAGGCCAAAACAATCTACAGATTTAATGCAATCCCTATCAAAACTCCAATGGCATTTCTCACAGAAACAGAACTAACAAATCCTAAAATGTGTATGTGACCACAAAAGACCCTGAATAAGCCAAAGCAATCTTGAGAAAGAATAAAATTGGAGGTCTGATGCTCCATGATTGCAAACTGTGTTCAAAGCTATAGTAATCATAATAGTAGGTATTGGCATGAAAACAGACATATAGATCAATGGAATAGAATAGAGACCCCATAAATAACTCACACATATATGGTCAATTAATTTACCAAAAAAATGGGGAAGGATAGTTTTTTCACTAAATCTTGTTGGGAAACCTGGATAGCCACATACAAAAAAAATTATAGCCCATACATAGCTTAACTCCAAATGAATTAAAGAATTCAGTGTAAAAATTGAAACCATAAAACTCATAGAAGAAAAAAAAGGTGGTAAGCTTTTTGATATTGTTCTTGACAGCAATTTTTTTTTTTGGGATCAGACTTCATTTTCCAAAGAAGATATACACATGGCCAAAAGACACATGAAAAGATACTCAACATCACTCATTGTCAAGGAAATGCAAGTGAAAACCACAATGAGATTATCACTGTGCATGAGTTAGAATGGCTAGAATATAAAAGACAAGAAAGAATAAGTGTTGATGATGATGAGGAGAAAAGGAACCCTCATGAACTGTTGGGGTGAATGTAAATTGGTTTAGCCATTGTGAAAAAGAGTATGGATATTCCTTTAAAAAATTAAAAATAGAGCCAGTATATGATGCAGCAATTCCACTACTGATGCATATACTACCCCAGGGGTTAAAATACTAATTCAAAAAGACATATGTATCATCATGTTCACTGCAGGATTATATACAATAACCAACATAAGGAAACAACCTAAGTGACCAATGATGGACGGTTGGATACAGAAGATATATACAAAACAACATATTATTACTCAACCACAACATCGAGTGGGATCTTGTCATATGCAACAATGTAAGTGGAACTTGAAGACATTATACTAAATAAGTCAGACAAAGGCAAATACCATATGATTTCACTTACATGTGGAATCTAAAAACAAAACAAATAAGTAAATCAAAATAAAACAAAACCGAAGTCAAAAATACAGAGAATAGCCTGGTGGTTACCAAAGGAGAAAGGGGGATGGGGTGGGTGAAATGGGTGAAGGAGGTTAAAAGGTATAAATTCCTAGTTATAAAATAAATAAGTCATGGGAATGCAATGACAGCATGTGATGGACAGTTAATAATACATTATTGTATATTAGAACACTGCTAAAAGAATGAATTTTAAAAGTTCTCATCAAAAGAAAAAGAAATTTTGTAACTATGTATATGGTGGATGTATCTAGACTTACTGTGGTGACTGCTTCACAGTGTATACAAATATTGTACCATCATATTGTATAAATGAAACTAATATAATGTGATATGTCAATTATTTCTTCAGTTACAAAAAATTCTAAACCCCTCTATCATATCACATAAAACCATCTCTCTCTTTCTCTTTGGTGAGAACATTTAAGATATACTCTATTAGCAATGTTCACAGATACAGCACAGTAATGCTGTTTATAATCACAATGTTGTGTGTCAGGTACCCAGAACATATCCACCTCCTAACTGGAAGTTTGTATTTTTTGTCCAATATCTCCCCATTTCCTCCACCCCCAGTTTCTGGTAACCACCACTCTGTTCTCTGTTTCTACAAGTTTCAGCTTCCACATATAAGTGAGATCATATAGTATTTGTCTTTCTGTTTAATTTCACTTAACATAATGCTAACACTATGGTGAATCATACTGCAATATGGAAGTGCATCAAATAAATACCTTGTATATCTTTTTAAAAAAATTTAATGTTTTATTTATTTCTGAGAGACAGTATGAGCAGGGGAGGGTCAGAGAGAGAGGGAAATACAGAATCTGAAACAGGCTCTAGGCTCTGAGCTAGCTGTCAGCAGGAGCCCGATGTGGGGCTTGAACCCACAAACTGTGAGATCATGACCTGAGCCGAAGTCGGATGCTTAACCGACTGAGCCACTCAGGTGCCTCACCTTGTACATCTTAAAGTTAAGCAATGTTATATGTCAATTATATATCAACATAGGTGGAGGTAAAAAAAAATAATAAAAGATTCCTGAATGATTCTGATACATCAGTGTGTGGAATGTATGTGATCTACTTATTCCTGATTAAACTCCAGTAAGTTTGAATATAAGTATAACGGAATCAAATTCTCATCATCTTATTTGGACTGGAATTTATATGTACATATTTAATTAAAAATAAATAATGTTGACCCATTGTACCATCTTAATTAATCTCAAATAACTCATTTTGTTGTTTATCTCAAGTCCTGCATCAAAGCAATGATTTAGATACTTTAAGGAGACATAAGTAAATCAGACTGGGATCGTTTTTACTTCATAGTCATCTATGAAGGAAGTAATGAAGTTTTATAGTAGAGGTTTCCTAACAGGGCCATTTGGGAGTAATATCTTCCGGTTTATGTTACAAGTATTTTTAATCATGAATCAATTAAATACAATTGCTGCTCACATACACATGTACACACCCTTAAGTCAATACACACATAATATAATTTGATCCGAAATCTAGAAGCAAGAAAACATTCATGGGATGTACATTCACGGGGATTTTGCTCTTACAGGAGTAAATATTTTCTAAAATTGAAAAGTAACTAGATTAGGCTAAGGATACTTTACACTTTTCTCATGTAACTGTGGCGGTGCTATTCAGCCGGCCAGCACACTGATTTTTAAAGACAAAGCAACTGGTCAAGGCATCTGCTCAGATGGGTGGGTCAATGTGAGTGCCTCATGCTTGTGAACATTTTGTTAAATATTATGAATACAATCCCTGGGTGCAATCAACACCTGATTTAGAAGTCCTGTCCTCTTAATTCTCAGTGTTCTCATCATAATTCAAAAGAAGATAAAGTAAAACAAAAAACCTAACGCAATTGAGTCTTGAACCTCCAATCTGATTCTACTTTCAAGTATAATTTAAGATAAGATGAGCTAACATATTTCTTTGATGTTCCTTTTTTTTTTTTTGCTTTATTTATTTATTTTTTTTTTCTGAGAAAGAGTGGGGATGGGGTAGAGAGAAGGGTGAGGCAGGGAGAGAGAGAGATACAGAGAGAGAGAGAGAGAGAGAGAGAATCCCAAGTGGGCTGTCAGCTGGACCTCACACCATGACATCATGACCTGAACTGAAATCAAGAGTTGGAGGTTTAACTGACTCAGCCACCCAGGTATCCCTTTGATGCTTCCTTACTGTTTAAAAATCTATGATAGTTTCACGCTGATTATTACATAAAAAGAAAGGAAACACTTTTAAATACCAACTATGTACCGAGCAAATGATCATCATAGCAAGTCAAGAGGTGAATATATTTTTTTAAATCACATCTTGCACATTTGAAAGAGAGAATCAAGGGATGCCTGGGTGGCTCAGTAAGTTAAGCATCTGGCTTCGGCTCAGGTCATGATCTCAGGGTTCGTGAGTTCAAGCCCTGCATCGGGCTCTGGGCTGACAGTTCAGAGCCTGGGTCTGCAGCCTACTTCGGATTCTGTCTCTCTCTGTCTCTGTCTCTCTCTCTGCCCTCCCCTTGCTCACTCTATGTCTCTCAAAAATAAATACATTAAAAAAAATAAATAGAGAATCAAATAGCTTTTTCCTCCTTGCCCCAAGTCATCTGCTACTTTATGCAGACACAGCATTTCAAGTGCATATTCCTAGACTCCAAAGCTCATATTCTCTCCATCATAACATGATACATTTCAGACACAAGTATCTGGCAGGTACTTGATTAAAACATGGTATAATAAGTGAGTTTAGATTTTTACCTATATCAATGTACTACAACACTTTCCAAAGCACATGTTTGTTTCCTTTGAGAAGATTATCTACTCTTAAAATGTACCAATTGTATGTAGTATATTATAATCTGGAAGTCATCAATAGTATAAATTTGAGAAATTTATACAGTGCAGATAAAACTTCCCATACTGGATATTTAATTTCTTTGGGGGATTACTCTTCCATGCAGTATAATTGTTTCTGGCATTTCAGCAACCTATTTATGAGCAACCTGACCTTTGATACATTTTTCTTTTCAAGCTTGTAGCTTGATAAATTGCCAGAAACATAACATTCAGGTGGAGAGTTGAAAAAGCAAAACAAAACAACCATATAACTCTGGAAAAATAACTCTGGCTTATAAAACAATGCTTCTGAAAGAAATTATGTTTGTTTGTTTGTTTGTTTTTTGCTTTGGTGTTATTTTGATTTGTTTTTAACACCTTCCATGTATATGTTGCTTTACATTGTAATTTCATAATGTGTGGTTCAGCATATATGCAATACCTAAGTAAGTAAGCTTCTTGGGAGGCATTGGCCCTATATGCTCATGAATAAAAGTTAAAAATAACTGAATAAGCAAAAAATAGAGAAAAAAAGAACACTTATACATGTGAACTCCTGTGCTAAATATCGGCTTGAATATAAGGAAAACCATGATCACATTCACTTATAAACTGGCAGCTCTTTCACTCCCCAATTCTATAGTAGCTGCTAAGCTCTGTTATTGAAGACAACATAAAATCAACTTGAATACCATCTATTGTAAAACCGTATCTTCTAGCATTGTATGCCAAGATAATGTTCTCAAGAAGCCATTAAAAAATCAAAACCACTACTGAATTAGAGAAATCTTAAAAACTGTTTGGCTTATGTGTACATTCGAAAGATGGAATGGAGGCTGCCTATTTGATCAAACAAGGAGAGAAGATGCAGGCGGAATGAATTCCATAGCTAATGTGCTCAGACTTTTGAAGTCTTTACCCTGAGGGCAGGAATAATAAGCTACTCTGCTTGGGTTTGGATGGACTTACAAAGCCAGGGGGAAAATGGATGAGATGAAATAGAATCGAAATAATAGGGGATTTGGGGAGTTAAGATTTTTAGACAAGTTAAGTTACTGGAAAATCAGTGCAAAGAATAACAATAGAGACCCAAACAGGAGAATCATGTCAGCTATTCTTCTAAGATCATAAATATTTTAAGTGATAAAATTCTACAATGAGTCAGAAGGATAAAGAAATGCTATGTTCTTATGTGAATATCATGCTTTTGCTTTCTAGTCTACAAAACATGAACATTAAGTCACAATCTGGAACTGATAATTGCTGCCACTGCTACGTGTTAGGCACTGCTTTACAGGTTTTAATGGATGTAATTCTCCAACAATCCTATGAGATTGGCACAGCTATTATACCCACATTCCAGAGAAGGAAACTAAGGCATGAAAGCCGAGTCATATGGCTAAGGTTACGCTATGCTGAGTTTCTTACTAGTGTGAGTGACTTGATTGATTGAACTACCCTTTTGTGTGATTCTCCAACAGAATGCTGTTCTGTGCATATCATCAGAGAGATGTGGAAAGTACAGATGTGGGGAGATCTAGTCTAAAGGTTAGGAAATGAGACCCACAGAAAAGACAAGAACTTTCCCAAAGCCACAGTGTAAGTTAACAAAAGAGTTGGGTTTCCAGGACAATTCCAGGGACCAAATGGACCTGCAGTTTAGGGATGGAACATTTGTTATTTTCTCATGTATAACGCAATTACAGAGATTACAGATATTACCACACAGCATTGTAGTCAATTATCTGATGTGCCAAGAAAACACAAATAACTAATACTTCTCCCAAGGGCCAGATACCTGTGCTGTGTAAAATGCTTACAATAATCTTGAGAAGCTCGGAATATTATCTCATTTTTACAAGTAAGGAAACTGAACAGATCAAATGTAAAAGCAGGAAGTCTCAGTCAAATATGCACTGTGTTAGAAAAAATACAATGGAATTTTTTCTTTAAAGCAAAACCAGAGACACCAAGACCATCAGCCAGCCCAGAGCAAAGCTGAAGTCAATAGCTTGGGGGTGGAAAAGATATAATGTTATAGGCCTTATGGCAATCACTGAATCTATGTAAATAAGGGTACCTAAGCTAAACAATAGTGAGACTTCATGACAGAAGATAAGAGAGGAGCCATGAATCCAGAAAGTAAATATCCAAAATAAATTAATAAGGTAATTTTAATGGATACCTATCTGCTGATACAGGCGAGATGTTTTAAGTACATCTCCCAAGTTTAAAATAAATGGTGTTAATAAATCACCGATTCCACTTCACTGGGAGACGTTAGAAATAAGGTAGTTCCCAAGAAAGCAGTTCAAATGAAGCCAGTTCTCAATCCAGCGCTGTTTCAAAATAAGCATGGACAACACTGATCGTCCTTGTGGTAAACACGTCACTAGTACAATGTGCTGTCAAAAATCTTTAATACTTACTAGCATCTTCACTCAGAAAACATTTATCTTTGTTTTATGTAGAAGGCAGCTAGTCCGACTGCCACTGATGCAGGCATGTTTCAGAGCCCCTGACTGTCAACTCAACTGTGACCATCACATGCTCATTTGGTTCAATGGGCCGTTAAATGGATTTGATAGGAATATCACTGCCTGGGAAAAATCTTGAATTTATGAAGCTTTAGAGGATAACAAAATTCAATTATGCTTTGAAAGAAAGTAGAACTGAGTATCCTCAATACCACAGGATTAAAATACACTGATACAAAGAAATAATTAAAATTGTGAAGCTCATTTCATCAGCTATCCTAATTCTTCTCCTTAAATTGTCTTTCAAATAAATGGGCACTAATTCCAAACATCCATTTCTAATATTTGATATGAGAGTCTAATTTCCTTTTGCCTTTTCAATTTCAAGTAGTAATAATTTAGGTATTCAAAAGAACTCAGCTAAAACTTACATTTTTTAAAAATAACATTACATTGTAAAGGAACTTTTTTTCTTCAATTCAAAAGATTTGAGCAGGAATCTTTAAGGATAGAAAGCAAAGGAGTTCTTGCACTTAACTGGGGAGAAAAGTTCTGCAATGGATCATAGTACCAAAATTAAAAGTGGGCATTTTGAACATACGTTTGAGGCAAAATAAATAAATAAATAAATAAATACACTAGAGCACTTCTAAAATAAAATCCTTACGACTGAGGGAGATTCATCTTTTCCCATCAAAGTAAAAAAAAAAAACTAGGAATTTATATAACACTGGCATGTTTAGCGAAAAGGGTTATGGGAAATTTTACATGATGAAAAGTGACATAAGGATTTAGGAGCATCTGGGTGGCTCAGACGGTTAAGATCCAACTCTTGATTTCAGCTCAGGTCAGGATCTCACGGCTTGTGGGATGGAGCCCTGTGTTAGGCTCTGTGCTGACAGTGAGGAAGCTGCTTGGGATTCTCTCTTTGCTTCTCTCTCTGTCCCTCCCCCACTTGTGCTTTGTCTCTCTCTCTCTCTCAAAATGAATAAAATTTTCAAAAGTGAAATCAGGATTCCGAATAATTACAGAATAAAGCATGTGGTTGAATGCCATTTGTGCAGTTACTGCATTAGTAGGACATGCATTACAGACTGAGATTTATCTCTCTGTGGGACTTCTTACCTACTTTCTTCTTTGGTAGTGATGTGGCTTGATGAAATTCCAGAATTACAGGATGGAGAATCTTAGAGTGCTTTACAAAGAGTACTTACTTGTTTTTAAAAGTTCTTCTGAAGCAAATTATATAGAATTTTATGAGAACAATACAGACATAACAAGGTCATTGAGGAGCCCCTGGGTGGCTCAGTCAGTTAAGGGTCTGGCTTTGGCTGAGGTCATGATCTCATGGTTCATGGGTTTGATACCAACACTGAGCTCTGTTCTAACAGCTTAAAGCCTGGAGCCTGCTTTGAATTCTGTGTCTCCCTCTCTCTGCCCCTCCCCCGCTCAGGCTCTTTCTGTCTCTGTCTCTCTCTGAAGAATAAACAAACATTAAAAAAATAACAATAATAAAAAGAAGGTCCTCGGGCACAGCCACAGGTCCTGAAGCAGGATTAAAGCAGAGATATCAGCACATATAGATAATTTAAATTTGCAAAGAGGCACTACAAAATATAAGTGTTTCAATGTTTTGATTTTTTTAAAAGTTTTTCTGTTAAGTAGTTATTTTCTTAGCAGACAGAATACACTTCACTACTAATTACAAGGACTCTAACTGGATTCATATGGCTATTAATTACATTTGTTTCATTTGTAGCCTGATTATTTCATTACTGACTTGGCTCCTTTCCGGGTTTCAGCTTCTATCCTTGCTCTTCTCCACTCAGCAGCTAAAACAATCCTTTTAAAACATAATTCAGACTTCATCGTTCATTTGCCGAAATCTCCCAATGGCTTCCTATTAACATGGAATTCTTTCCCAACTCCCAAAAGGCCTTCTGTAATCTGGTTCTTGGCTGGCTCTACCCTTTTTCTGGTGCCTCACTCTGTTTTAGCCACACTGGCCTTTGCAATCCATGCTCCTGGAACACTTTCTCCTGACTGGGCTCTTCCTCTGGATATAACACTTTTCTCTCTGATATGTGCTTTGCTTGGTACCTCAGGCCAAGTCTCTGATCATCTTTCCCTAAGAAAGGCTTTCCCTGACCATCCTGACTAAAGTACTTTACTCCCCACTCACAGCTCTCCATCACTACACCTTCTTTGTTTTATTTTCAGGTACTTTTTACAAGTGTTAACATACATTGATGCATTGTATCTTTTTGTGTGTTTATGTTCTGTCTCTTCCCCTTAGAATGCACCTACTACCAAATCAGGGATATTACCTGTTCACTTCTCACTGCAATATTTGCTAAGGATCAAAAAAGGACTGGGCACAAGGTACAATCTTATTAAACATTTGCTGAGTAAATAAGTGAATAGCATATCTGATAATAAGGCACTTATAATCAGGAACAAGAAAAAGACAGCCTAATTTAAAAACAGTCAAAGGACTGAATAGGCATTTCTCCAAAAAAAGTATATATATACACACATACACACACATACAAATAGCCAACAAGTACATGAAAAAGATGCTTAATTTAACAGCACTGGTCATTAGGGAACTGCAAATAGGCCCACAATGCGATACCATTTCACATTCACCAAGATGGTCATGATAAAAAAGAAGAAAAGAAGAGGTGTTGTTGAAGATGGGGATGCATCAAAACCCTCATACACTGCAGGCAGGAATGTAAAATTGTGGAGCCTGTGGAAAACTCCACAAAACTGCAAAAACAGTTTAGCTATCCCTAAAGAAGGTTAAACTAGAACTACCACATGGCCCAGGAATTCTACTCCTTGGCATATGCTCAAGAAAATTGAAAGCATATATCTGCATAAAAACTTGCACACAGCAAGTTCACAGCAGCACTGTTCACAGTAGTCAGGTGGAAACATCCCAAGTGCCCATCAAGAGATGAGCGGGGGAGAAAAGAAATATTACTCATATATTAAAAAGAAATGAAGTACTAATACGTGCTGTAATGTAGATGAGTCCTGAGAACATCATGCTAAGTCAAAGAACCATACAATCATATCGTATAATTCCATTTATGAAAATATCCAGAATAGGTAAATCCATAGAGACAGAAGGCAAATTGGTGGTCACCATGGGCTGAGAGGGGATAAGGAAACAGGGAGCAACTGCTTAATGGTTATAGGCTTTTTCTGGGGGTGATGAAATGTTTTAGAAATGGAAATGGTGGCTGCACAACATTGTGAATGTTCTAAATGCCACTAATTTGTATATTTTGAAATGGTTACTTTCATGTTATGCACATTTACTTCAATTTTAAGAAATGGTATGTTTATAACTACCCACCCTCCTGCCCCAACTTATCTCCCCTACACACACACACACACACACACACAGTCTCTCACACACACATTCTCTCTGTCACTCTGTCTGTCTCACACACACATGCACACTCCCTCAGCTCTAAATTCTCTGACCTCTTCTATTCCTTAAATCTGCCAACTGTGCTCCATGTTGGGAGTTAAATTCACACTTACTCTCCCTTCACTTGACAATTCCCATAGCAGCTGTCAGGGCTTATTTCTGCTTTTCTGGCTCTGCTTAAATGTTTTACCTTGAGGGGTCCCTGGGTGGCTCAGTTAAGCATGTGACTCTTGATTTTGGCTCAGATCATGATACCCATGCAACTGAGCCCCACACCGGGCTCTGCACTGACATCATGGAGGCTGCTCAGGATTCTCTCTCTCTTAAAATAAATAAGTAAACATAAATGTTCCACCTTGAATGTGACCATTCAAAATAACACATTCTCCCATCTCTCTCACCCTGCATTATTTTTCCCCAGCACTTATTATCATCTGACTCATATTTTACTTATTTACTTGTCTGTTATCTGTCCTCACCTCCCCAGAATGAAGTCAGGGACATTATTTTAATCCTGTTATGATCCTTATATTTAAAATAGTACCTGACAGAAAGTAGGCCATCAGTTAATATTTACTAAAAATAATATCATTTAAATAAAGTTCCAGAATAAGTAAACATACAATACCTAAGGGCATATTTACCTGTGATAAAACCATGATATGGCAAAAACATATGATAAACAAAACAATTATTTAGAAATTCACTCTGGGGAGTGGCTGAGTAGAAGCTAGGGGGATGAGGTCATGAGGAGTCCAGGGAACTTTAATTTTATTAGTGATGTTCTATTTACTTAATTGAATCATGTTTTAATGAGGCGTTTATGATTTATGACATGTAGCACTGCTTGTGATCTTTTACACCCACTCAAATACTTTACAAAACCTTTAAATAGGTTAGCAGTATAATTATTTGGTAACATTTACAAAATACTAAATGTACTTAAAATAAATAAGTTATTTGCTTTCTCCTTTCAAGAATATTATTTTACCCTTTAGAAGAATATAGAGATGTTGGGCTAGGACCACACATGGAGGACCCAAAACTAATAATCACTAGCATTTGTGGGGGAAACTAAGCCTTTAGTAACATTAGTCCATCTAACTGACCCAGAAGGAGCTTTCATCCAATCCTGAACACAATTCCAGCTGCTTCATATTTATACTCATTTAAAACTGGTTTCTTTTGCTTTGAATGGCAAAAAAAAAAAAAAGGGATAAATGAATTTGTAGAAACACCAGCTACAGAGATTAACACTTACATATAATCAGGAATCACATCAGAAAACCCATTAGAAAATATTAAAACTTTTAATATTAAAATTATTTTAAATAAAAATAAAATTATTTTAATATTAAAATTATTTTATTTAATACTGTAAATATTAATTTTCAACTGAAAATGAAAAAATGTCATAATTTTAGTCTCTGTTCTAGCAGTTGTATCTATTTGTTGGAATCTGGGTCAGCTCCAACTGGCCCTAGAGTATTACAGTTAGTTGCTGGGCATGTTATTTAAACTTAATATTCACAATTCCAACAAGACTGGTACTGAATAATCACATGAAATGATGATGACAAGTTGATCTTTTTCTGCTACCTGTTATTTATGATATAACTCTGGTTGACCTCTCACCATTTCTATTTTACTTTACAGTGTGCATTTCTGCCTTTTAGCTGAAAGAAGACAAAGGCTCTCTGACCCTATAAATGTTCAAGGCAGACAATTTAATAGTCATAAATTGGCATAAATATCAACAATCAAATATGATGTACCTACTTAATAATAAAATTTCACCCATTATCTACTGATCATGAAAGCAAAATAATGCCATTGCTCTTAGCTGGATTCATTACCACATACTGAGTTACTGTTATAGACCATTAAAACCTCAGGGATCTTATTCATAACTTTTTTTTTTTTTAGAAATTAACAAACTGAGTTTGGGATGAGAGAAGACTTGTCCAGTGTTTTATAGTAGGAACCAGAATAAGGATTAGAATACAAGTTTCTTTATTTACATTTAAGTAGACTTTCTAGTACACCTCTGGCAATGATTTGTGTGCATATATCTTGTATCCAGGAACAGACTCTCACAAGTTGCTGAGAAGAAAGAAGGAATATTGCTTTGGCTGAAGCAGGTCTTGAGAACAGTGATTGACCAAATATCATTAAAAGCCTATCAAAATATTTCAAGAAGCAGAATCAATCTACTGTTAGTAAGTAATGGATGGAACTTGCTTAAACTATATAAATAGGAGAAATTTGGTTGTCGTCATTTTTTTAAAGTTATTTGCCAATTTCCATTCCTAAATTAAAGATTTCTAGAAGTTATTATTTCTTTGTATTTTTATTTTTAGCTGTAACCTAGCTACAGTAAAGTCTAATATCTAATTAGTAATTTAGTAAACTTTCTGACAATAAATTCAAACCCAAAAGTTAAGGTAATTGCCCTCCTAAAATACATATCTACATGAAATATAAAGTCAGAAATTTTAAACTAACGAATAGACCCATTTTTTGAAATTGAAAGGTAGAATCCAAGATAAGTAGAGTAGTTGATTAAGCCTCAACATTGTTCCTGTACCCTAGAAATGACTCTGTGAGAATTGATTCATGACTCCAGATGACCTATTGGTGATTTGTTAGCTCTGCCAGAAGAGAAATTACTAAAGTGTACTTTGCTGATGTAATATAGCTGCCCATCCCCACCTTCCCATAAAAAGAAGCTTCCACAAGCCAGATGACCTTGCCGGTGTGCAGAAATGACTTTGTCTAGGTGTTAAGGCCAATGTCTGGCTTTGGTGTAAAATGCTATAAATAATAATTTGGTTTTAAATTCTTAATTATCTCCAAAACATTTTTTCTCTTTTTCTTAAGATAGAGTATTTACTGACAATATAAATCTCCATATAATAGCTATTCCTTACAGGAGAGATAAGCAAGCAGAATTTAAGTAGCATTTTTGAAAGATTAAATATGAATATTCAGTTGAAAATCAGGATATATTTAAGTAATTTATTAGGAGATACCACGTATGTTTAATAATGAAATTGACTTTGGGGATATGGTACCAAATGTTCCATAATCTCATTAGCACTCTGGTAAAAGAAGGCATAAGCATGTTTATTTATATTACTGTTATATAGTAATATAAATAGATTATAGTCTTTACATAGTCACATAAAGACTACGTGATGCAAAGGGATAAAAGAGAGAAAGCAACATTATTTTTCCCCATCCAAATAATTATTTGTAAATGTAAAATATAGTGTCATCTGTCACATTCATAGAGTCAATAGTTTGAACGGGACAAGATAGAAATATTTCCATGTAATTAAAATAATCAGAAAACTATATATCAAAACCTAGTTATACTGAGATAGTAAAAAAAATGTTTTCCTTCCTGAAACGGCTATGTTATTAAAAGTAGATGCATGGAATATAAAAAGTACAGACTATAAAGAAAAAAAAATAAGCACAAGGGAATCAGATAAGAAAAAAAGAAAGTCTCAACATATTAGAATAGTTTGGTGTGAGCTTTTTATTGCCATTTTATCTCATGTCCTTTCTAAGGGAATTCTAATGATCTGAGTTGTCAACAACTACACTATTTTATATATATATATATTTTTTAATTTTTTTAAATGTTTTATTTATTTCTAGGAGAGAGAGAGAGAGAGACAGCGTGAGCAGGGGAGGGTCAGAGTGAGAGGGAGTCACAGACTGAAACAGGCTCCAGGCTCCGAGCTGTCAGCACAGAGCCCCACGCAGGGCTCGAACCCACGAACCGCGAGATCATGACCTAAGCGAAAGTCGGACGCTTAACCGACTAAGCCACCCAGGCGCCCCAACAACTACACTATTTTAAATACAACTTCATAAATGTCTTGTATAGACATAGAAAGCACATTTTAAAGATGCATATAATGAAATACTTAGAAGAAAATCTTGAAGTTGGTTTATTTTTCTGGTGCTTTATGAAAACTGACAGAGATATCACTTCTTTCTACTAACCTGCATACTTCCCATCCAAAATCAGGTGCTCTTTAGGGAAATTCAACATTTATAACTGAAGAACCAACAGACTATTTGGATTTACAGATCCTTCTGGGCCATGCCACAGAGGACACTGGGAAGGGAGCTGTAAGAGCCAGAGATGGATAGGACAGACAGAGTGCTCTGCAGGCAGCATGGAGAAGTGAAAAGAGAAATGACTTCAGACCACAAGGACCTGTGTATAAATAAAAGCTTGACTGATTGCTAGATGGGTCACATTGGCCATGACATCTAACTTCTCGGAGCCAAAGTGGCATTCTGCTTAGAGTCTAGAACAAAGCTATTTAAAAAAAATGTTAGGTCCCATTTGCCTTTTGTTTTTAATCTACCTTCTTACAGGTTAAGTTGGAGAAGCAGACACACACACAACTAAGTGTCATACATGCCATGATAGGGATACAAAGAAAATCACTTCTGGAACACAGGGGGGGAAGAATTTGGCTTTGACTGGGCAGAGCAAGGAAAACTCTGGAGATTGTTTTGGCTTGTGAGAAAGGAGTAGAATTTCAGTGGAAAGAGATTGGTAGGAGAGTGTATTCTAAGTTGAGGGAGAAGCGGAACAGTGTATTTAGGACTGACCGGTTTGGGGAGGACGAAGGTGCATTCCTGATTGTGCTGGGACCATTCCAGGTACAGTGGGCATATCAGTGAAGAGGGGAAGACAAACATTCCTTTCCTGACAAAGTGAAATCAACTGATTATCCCTGTAGAAGCAAGGAACAGAAAGTAGAAGAAAAACCACACAAGCATGTATCAGATATTTTTTCTGAAATTGAATTACAGTGGAAATATTTGCCATATCTATACTATGCACTCAGAACTACATGTTGTAGTTCTGTAGAAAATTAAAAGCCAATTACAGGGGTGCCTAGGTGGCCCTGTTGGTTGAGCATCTGACTTTTGATTTCAGTTCAGGTCATGATCCCAAGGTTGTTGGATTGGATCCCACAAGACCCTCATCATGCTGCACGTGGTCAGGTTCTGTGCTGAGACTGCTCAGGATTCTCTCTCCCTCTGCTCCTCCCCCACTCACGTACACTTGGCATGCTCTCTCAAAAAAAAAAAAAAAAACCCAAAAACAAGTGTATGTGACTTGTGGTTTCTATAAATATACAGTCTATCCCTGTGAATAAACTGAACTCATTTGAGATAATAAGTCACTTTGCAGCACTGACTGGAAATGAAATCATAGTTAAGAATAGAAGAGGATGTAGGAATATGTTTAAGTCACAGGTATTTTTTGATGTTTTCATCTTCACTGTTCATTAACACAGGCTTCCTGACAGCTCTGTATGCCAAATCTGAATATGTACCAGGGTTTAATACTTGTATCTGTTGTCCTGAATGAGGATAAATCATTCAAAGGCTCTGAAGTTTGACAGATCTAAAGTTGAATCTTTTACTTCCATTTTCCAGCTAGAATATTTTGTCTTCATAGTATGGTTTTAATTATATATTTTTTGAAACATACATATAATATTCTCAAAAATGTACGGCTCAATAGTTATCAGAAAGCAAACACCTGGATAGTCATTCCTCAGCTCACAAAATAGAACTTTGCCAGCAGCCCTGAAGAACCCCTACCATGTGTCAGGACCTTTTCAACAATTTCCTCTCCCTTCCTCATTAAAAGTAACCACTAATGTTATTTTTAATTCAGCCTTTTAGTTTTTCCTGGTTTTGAAAGTTACAAGTTTTTAATACTCTTTACATATTATTGTGAATTTATGCATACACTTCTTTTTGGCATACATTTAGCTGTGAGATTCCTAAGTCACCAGTGGGGAGTGTATTCTTTTGGGCTAGGTAATGGGAAAACTGTCACTTTTCTCCAACTAGATTTGAGAAGTCTCTTGCTCTGTATCTTCACTAATACTTGGTATTGCCTAACTTTCAAAAAAATATTTATTTATTTTGAGAGACAACACGAGTGAGGGAGGCAAGAGAGAGGGAGAGACAGATAGAATCCCAACCAGGCTCTACAATCAGGATGGGGCCCAACTTAGGGCTCTGTCTCACTACCATGAGATCACAGCCTGAGTCAATACCAAGAGTCCAGTGCTTAACTGATTGAGCCACCCAGGTGCTCTGGTATTGTCTAGCTTTTTAATTTCAGCTCTTCTGGTGACTGGTACTACAGGATTTGGGTTTTAATTGGCATTCCCCAGTTAGTAATAAGACTATGTTTTAATATGTTTATTGGCTTAGGGTGTTTCTTTAAAAAAATATCTGTTCAAGTCTCCTGGCTTCTTTTCTCTACTAGAATGACTGTGTTTTTCTTACTGAATTGTTGCAGTTCTTTATACATTCTGAATACAAAAGCTTTGTCAGCAAATGTGCTTTCTCATTCTTTCCCCTGCCTTTCCATGACCATAATGTTTGTGATTAATAGAATCTATTGGCTCTAAGCTTATGAATCTTTTTTCTTTATATGCTGTTAAGGACAACTTTCTCCATATCAGTTTATAAAGATAATTTCCTATATTATCTTCTAGATTAGATACTTCATTGTTGTATGTTTTATGTTTTTATTTATAATCCAGTTGGAATTGATTTATGTGTATTGTGTGAGAAGAGGATCAGTTTCTTTTTTTTCTTACTGTTATCCCTTTGACCTGGTATCATTTGTTGAAAAAAATGGGGGACACCTGGGTGGCTCAGTCAGTTAAGCATCTGACTCTTGATTTCGGTTCAGGTCATGATCTCATGATTCATGGGTTTGAGCCCTGCATTAGGCTCTGTACTGATGAGGTGCAATCTGCTAGGGCTTCTCTCTCTCACCTTCTCTCTTATTCTCAGTCCTTTGACAGTCCATATGAATTTTAGACTAGCTTTAGATTTCCTACCAAAGAGTGACTATACAAGTAAACAGGTTATAATTTTATTTCAACTGTATAGTTGCTAGATATACCTCATGTACAAATCAACTTGATTTGATAATTAATTACTAAGAAGGGGGATAAACACCCTCCTTTGTTGTTTATATGAGGAAAAGATTTACTATTTCACCATTAAATGTGATGTTTTATATTTTTATTATACTTATTAAGTTAAAGATGTTACCTTTTATGCCCATATTGTTAGAGGTTTTTTCTTTTTTCAAACATGAATGAAAGTTAAATTTTATCAAATCTCTCTCCTGAGTCTATTGAGACATTTTTTTCTTCTACTGTGTTAATTAGTTGAATCAACTGTTTAATGTTTGAATGATAAACGGACTTCACTATCCTGGTAAAAGACAAACAGTTACTATGTATAATTCTTTCTATGTGTACTTGGATATTATTTGCTAATTTTGTTTAGGAGTTTTTAATGTAATTTTGAAATCTATTTTTGGCTTTAACTTTGGTTTTAATACTGTTTGGTACCAATAAATAAATTAGGAAATGTTCATCATTTTGATTCTCTCAAAAAGTTTTATAAGATTGGCATCACTTTTTCTTTAATATTTTGGCAGTATTTACCAGTGAAGCCATCTGGGTCTGTATTTTGGATACAGACTGAGTGAGTTGTAGTTTTTGGGGAATCTGTTCATCTAAATTTTAAAATGTATCAGCATGAAATTGTTTATCATATTATTTTCTACTATTTTGTGATGTCTAGGATCTGTAATGATGCCCCTCTTTCATTCTGAAACTAGTATCATGTGCTATCATTTCTTTTTCTTCATTTGTCTTTGTATGGATTTAGAAAACCAAAGTTTTGTTCATTTATCCTCTACCCTATCCAGTTTATTTTCTTCATAAAAATATTTGCTCTTTAAAAGTTTTTCCTATTCTTTTGAGTTTAAATTTCTATTCTATTTTTTTAAGTGCATGGGAAGGATACTGGCTCATTGGGTTTTTTTTCAGTATTCTTTTACTTTTAATGTATATGCTTTTATGACTATAAAGGTCTCTCTACACATGGCTTTAGCTGAATCTCATAAAGTTTGATAGATAGCATTTACATTATAAATCAGTTCAAAATATATTCTACTTTACATTTTGACTTTTTGTGTGTGTTACTTGGAAAATGATTTCTTAGTTTCCACACACATGAAGAATTTATATTTTTATACTCATCTCTAACTTAATAGTACTATGATTTGGAATCTTTTAAATATTTTGAGACTTGTTTTATGTCTCCTAATACTTAAAGATTTCACACCTATTGAGAAAAGTACTCCTTAACTGTTGGATGTAGTATTCTTTTAGTTCAAATTTGTTAATTGTGTTTTTCAAATCTTTGTTATCCTTATTGATTTCTGAGTGATTGTTCTATTAGTTACTGACAGTGGTCTATTAAAATTTTATTTAATATTTATGTACTTAATTTTGTAGTCCTGGACAACTTAATCCAGTATTCATAATCAAAGTCATTTGAAGTCTGGGCTTCAGCCTCTTTGTATTTGTCTATTTTGAATTTATTCTTTTGATTTATCATAGGACAGAGCTATGATAAATGGTATGGTGAGGGTCCCACACCAAAGACAGGTGAATTTACTAAGATTTTCTTTGCTTAGTAGCCCTGAATTCTAGTTTTTGTCTCCACAGCATGATGAAACTACTGGAAGCTCTGCGAATCTTTTCAGCCACCTCTTCTGGAGGTGCAGATACCCACACAGCTACTACTTTCCAAGTATCAAACTTATATTTTGGTCATTCTTCTCTCAGATCTTTGACTTTAATTCTTTAATGCCTTGTTGGCTCCCCAGTGCTTTCACACATCCTATAAACATATTTTTCCTGCTGAATTGTTTTTTAGAAGTATCATGGGTTCTAATTATTACTCTTCCGTCACCAGTAGTAGAAGTGCTGGTAGAAAGGACTTCAGTAAGACGGTTAACCTGAGTCTCAGTCTCACTTTTCCATAAAGAAATACATTACTACCTTTAACATTTTCTAGAGCACACTTTGCATACAGTAGTACCTCATACAAGAATTATATTTGGCTTCATCCATACTTTCTTTATTGAGAGATTTGATCTAGTCTGGTGGTTTTATGTATCTTTATACATTTGACAAGCCACATTTTGTTTCCTGCCATCTCTTTTGATGTTTAATCCTATATTCATCATTTGCTGGTTGTTTGCAACTTGCTTGTGCTGCCAATATCTCATACATAAAAACAAATTCATCTAAATAACCCTTTGTATCAAAGTCATTTGCTACCATAAATTTAGATATATCTCTTCATCATAACATAGTTCTTTGAGTTACTCAGACCTCAAATCTTGAAGACATATTTGCATCAACTTTCTACTTGAATTATTCACTCACAAAAACCCGATTAGTTGTTAAAAAATGTCTCTCACCTATACTCTTAGTTCCAATGCATGAATATTGTGAAGCTTAGTCCCAAATCTTTGGACTAGTTTAAATATTTCCTATTTCTTCTCTTTACTTCCAGATGCTCAAGCATTCCTTCTACCCTGAAGTCTTATCAGTTAATACATAGGTATTTTTTTTTAATTTTTAATTTTTAATTTTAGAGAGCAAGAGAGTGCAAGTGAGGGAGAGGGGTGGAGGGGGAGAGAGAGAGAGAACCTTAAGCAGTTTCCATGCTCAGCACAGAGCCCGACATGGGGCTCAACCCCACAACCCTGGGATCATGACCTGAGCTGATATCGTCACTCAACCGAGTCACCCAGGCACCCCAATATAGTAGTCTTAATATAGCATTTGATAATATTATATTTTTCCCCAAAAGCCTTCAAGGAAGTCTGGTACACTCAAGAATAAATTCTAAGCCATTAGGTGGCATGCAAGCCCTTCTATAATCTTATGTTACTGACTCTCCCTTCGAATTTATTTCCAAACTACTTTCAGATGAAAGTTCCTCTTTGTACATATCAGTACATTCAATTCTTAAGACTTCATGAGTTCCTCCTCATTTTGCCTGTACTCACCAACTTAAAACTCTCTTTTCCTCCTTCTCTCAACTTTTTTGAATCCTTCATACCATGAAATGTTAAATCACTTTGTACTACCTCTGTCAAATCTTCCTGACTGTAGGAAATCTAACGTCCTCTGAAAATCTGTAACATCTATGGCAATGCAATGTGGGGCTTTGAGAGACTGCAGGCATTAGAGTCAAAGAGAGCTGAAGTTTCAACTCTTTTCCAACTGCACAACCTTAACTTATGACTTGTCGGCAAAATGGAGTTAATACTAACCCAACTGAAGGGCTGTTATAAAAATTATAAAAGAATATTATAATAGCTGAACACAGTGTCTGATAAGTAATAGTGGTTAAAATAAGTGGTAGATGTTACTTCTACCATTATTGATAGTATGACATGTAAAATTAATTATGTGTTATTTTTATTATCAATTACCTTTTATGTAGATATTCCATATATGCCACTGGTATTAAGAACCACATATATGCCTTTGTATATCTTGCAAATAAGACCTGCTTGAAAATGTTTGTTGACTGATGTGTTTACATATGAATACATAATGTTTTTAGGAGTAGACATGATGAATATTATTTTGGGCTGATAAAAGATGTTAACAGCTGTAAAAGATCTTCAAGGTCTAGTATAATCTGACTAGAACCTGAACCAGTCCAGGTTTCATTTATGAAGGTAATCACTGAAAAGTCTATAATTTCAGTGAACATATTGATTATGCTCAACATATTGATTTTACTCAACATAGTGATTTTGCTCAACAATGTAAGCTGTCTTCTGTTGAATAATCCAATCAAATGCCATTTGGCACAAGAAAAAAAGTAAATTTGATGACAGGCAAAGAAAGGTCTCAAATGTGGAGAGAAAATCAATTTCAGTCATGGATGCATGCAGGGTGATCAATGTGCAGACCACCAGTCTACAAATAAACTTAAGGTTTTATAGGAAATTATACTGATGACTGTGCTATTAAAAAAAAAAAAAGAAAAAAAAAAGCCCACAAATACTGCTCTCCAAAAGGTAACCATTTAGAATTTGTGTACTTTTATTAGAGAATTTTCAGAATTCACCAATCATGATTGGTGATCACTTAAGGAACACATACTACACACTCAGCCATTTCATTCATCAGAACACATTCTTACACACATATATACAAAGACAAATATAGAAAAAGCACCCAACCTGAGCTGTCCCATTAGTAATACTTTCCAATTACAAAATGTCATCTAGGTCACCCTCCATTCTCTTAGACATTAAATGAGTTAAACATGACAACTACACACGTATAGCCTCATATTTTCATAAAACTGTGTTCACTACTCTGAAGAATTCACTTGCTAACTAACTGGCAAGTGTTCTGGACAGAAGTCTCCAGAGACACTGCAGTTACACGTTCAGACAGTGAGATAGAGCCCCATGTTTAAAAGTGTTCATAGCACAATGCTTTTATTGTATGACTTTGCTTTCAGATGACTGGGATTTGGGAGGAAAAGAGGAACGCCCCATCATAGGTATAAGCAGTCACTACCTCCTGAGTGGTTTACTTTAAAAAATCTGTAAGGCAGATGTATAGAAATGGGAACTCAATACCTTATTTTTGTTTTCTTGTTCCCTCCCCCAAGTTTTAATGTGGTTTATATCACCTAAGAGTTAGCTGATGGAAATTTTAAAAAATGAAAAATTTACTTCAAAAGTAGAGAGACACTAGAGAAATGAGGTTAATAGAAAGTCTGTTTATATGAAATCCCATACATTGATCTTTTATAGGAGTCCACACAAAGGGGGATTAATTACAGAATTCATCCAGAATTTTCAGGAAATGTGAAATTATCCTAATTATCCTTGATTTTAGGGCAAGTAAATTTCTTCCTACAATTTTTATAAAGAGATATTACCTAATTTAATGCACAAATGGTACAATAACTTTGACACGGGTTTGTAATAATGCCTTCAGTATACACACTATTAAGTAAAAATAAAAAATGAATGAAAAGGCAACTATAGAGGGGAAGTTAGAGTATTCCAGTGGAAAAAATATTACATCTAATCATTATTTTCTAAAAGGATTTCATAAATCCTTTCTGATATAGGGTTGTGTTAGATTTCTGATATTAGTCCTGAAACTTTAGAGTTTCTAAGCTCTTTAGCTCCTAAATCCAGGCAAGGTGTAATTGAAATTAAGGAGACGAGAATTAGGGCTTCATAAAGATTTTGAAAATAGAGTCTTCCATGATACTGCTGGGGAAAAATTCAGCTGAAGGAGAAAGGTAAGGAAATGGCACTATTTGCCAGAGTGAGGGCATTCAAAATCCCCTGTTATTCCTAGAACAATAATATTACTTTTTAGAAGTCCAAGAATCACAGCCTATTTTCTCATTTCCTTTTAAAAGTGCATGTTTCCCCACAGGCCACTAGGCAAATGCTCAGTTCAAGTAGGTCACTTTCCCTAAATAGGAATTCGTAGAAATCAGTATTTTTTAAAATGTTCACATTAGTAAAACTAATACATTTTATTTTATCACATTGATTCATACCAGTTTTCTTTCACATCCTCTCATATTTATAGATAACATTTAACACTGATATACTGTTTTCCAGTATTTTTCTCATTTATCTGTGGACTTTTTCTTTTTTCTTTTTTAGATTGTTTCTTTAATTTTTGGTAATACCCTATATCAGACACTCTGAGATAAAACTTATTGACAGTTAAAGAATAATTTTATTCCTATTAGGGCATCTTGCATCATTATAAATTATAAAGAAAAAATAAAATAATGATCAGTTCACTGCTAAAATAGTGAATATAAGAACCACATCAAGGCTGTGAAAACAATAATATAAGAGTTTTTTAAAAGTTTCTATCAGCTTATTGCTTTCACTTTTCTTATGGGAAGAAACTTATCATGATGATGTTTGTTTGGTTTTCACCATAATATATAAGTACTTTGAAAATAAAAATAACAATGCACAGCACACATTTAGTCAAAACTATCAACATGCACACACAAGACTGGTGACCCTTGAAAAACACAGACTTTAGGGGTACTGACCTCCTGCATAACTGAAAACCCACACATAACTTTTGACATCCCCAAAATTTAACTACTAATACCCTACTGTTGACCGGAAGAAGCCTTATCGATAATATAAAACACTGTTCAACACATATTCTGTATATGTATTACATACTGTATTCTTACAAAATACCTGACTGTTGCTTAACATTTTTGGTATTTCTAGGCTATGTGGTTTGTCTACAAATCTCCAACAAATTTTCCAAAACATTTATTGAAAAAAATCTTCATATATGAACCTGCTCAGTTCAAACCCATGTTGTTCAAGGGTCAACTGTGTTATTCAAGGGTCAACTATGTCACTCAAAGGTCAACTGTATTTTTCTTTTGTTAAACATTCACTATCTCTTTCAGGATAATCTGCACTAGGTCTACTAAGGCACTTTATGTATTTCTGTAGAATCTGAATGGCAAGGAAATAAAAGGATTATTATGGTGGACAAACCCAAATTGACTCTCAATGCCCAAACCACAAAGAAAAGTTACAGAAAATGATGCTCTTATAGTAATATAAATTTTAATACAAAGATACTTTCTGATGATTTAAAAATACATAACACATTATTTTCAGCTCCATGTTGATTTTGCACTTTGGTGATTGGAAAGTTCACAAAGTTCAATGGATTTTATTAAAAACTACTCAGTAGCAGAGTCGTAACAAAAAAATGTACCTTTCTGATCCCTGGTCTCTAAAAAATTTGACTTAATAAGTCTTTACATTACTATACTGACTTTTGCTTTGAGAAAGTGAGAGACATAGGTAGTATGAAATGAAAGTAATAGCAATAATCATACAACTCCATTTCTTCCTTTGAGATTATTTTTGTTCTATGTAACAAAACTAAAAATAGTGAAAAATAAAGGAAAACTTGACAAATAATGGAAGAATGCACCAAGCTTCTGGATGGAGCAGATAGACATGATAAGAGATCAGTTTTTCCTAAATTCATTCAAGATTTCCAGAATTCCAGTCAAAATGTTACCAAAAAGTGAATTTCCATTTTGGAAACTGACTAATCAGTGAATTTTTAAAAGTTTAGAAAAGAGAAGGAAGACTGTTTTTTCTGAATGTTTAAATTATTAAACTAGAGAAAAAAAAGACTAGTCTTGTCCTGGTAAAAGAATGGAATAGACAAAAATAATTGAAAGATCAATAGACCAGAATATGCTTGCATAGTCCTACTACCTAAGGATTAGTAAAACTAATGCATTAATTTACACAAAGATATCTGTATTGTTCTCTACTTTTTCTGGCAGTCCTTTTAGGTGTTCTTGAATGCTTACTTCAATCTTACTTCTTTAGTCAATGTTGTAGACAGTTTTTCTTTAAGAATTCCCATTTTGGGGGGCGCCTGGGTGGCTTAGTCGGTTGGGTGTCCGACTTTCGCTTAGGTCATGATCTCGCGGTTCATGGGTTTGAGCCCCGCGTCGGGCTCTGTGCTGATTGCCGGCTCGGAGTCTGGAGCCTGTTTCAATCTGTGACTCCCTCTCTCTCTGACCCTCCCCTGCTCATGCTGTCTCTCTCTCTCTCTCCTAGAAATAAATAAAACATTTAAAAAAAAAAAAAGAATTCCCATTTTGGGTATTAGTCCTTAGACTAGATTACTAGAAGTGATATAGACAAACATATTTTAGGTTTATAATATACAATGTTAAACTACGTTATAAGTATCATAATAGTCCTGTGTACGAGTTTTTATTTCATGGGAATGGATACTATTTTACTGATTTTACACATGCAGAAAATAGATACTGTCTCACCCAGGTGCATGTTTTTGTTGCAGTGTTTACATGGATTGGTTTCTAGTTTTGTGGTGGTGCTTACATTCTACCCCTAATGAAGCTGAAAGTCTGTGTGGTGGAGGACTCCAGAGAGGCATCTTGCACCATATTTACTAGATACATGACAGTCTCGCTCTACAACTTCCCAGGAGTAGATGGGGCTCCTAGGCTTGTGCCATGTTGCCCATTCCTAGTACAACAGGGCTAGTGATCTTCTTCACTTTTCAGCTGCAGCAGATTTAAGACCTGTACTGTTTTATGAAAAGCATGAACCCCACTCATTTAGAGTAACACTTTTGAGTGTTTAACTGAAACTTAAGGTGAAACTAATTCAGTTCAGATGAATAACCTTTGGCTGGACATAGGACTTTGCAAGATAAATGGATGTTTAAGGTAAGTAGAAAGGTGATTTGTTGTGAAAGCGTTTTAAATCTTAACACGGTACATGTGCCTACCCAGCCAGAAACACAGCTCCATACAGTCTGAGCTCTCTAGAGTTCTTGGAATTGCCCCAGAACTCTACTTTCCTCCTTTTACATATCATAATCAGAGGAACCACTCTACTTCCAAAGAATTACTGCTATTCTCTTCTATGAGAAAGGGTGAATATGTAAAGAAATCAATATATATTTGATTCAGAATGTATGGTTAATGCATCCTCTAAATCAACATGAAATAGAATTTTGTAAAAGAAGAGTTCAAAAAAGGCAATGTTCTTTTTCCCGAATTTGACTCAAATACTATGGGATTATTTTTATAAAACAGCAGGGAACCAGCCTTGCCTTTCTTAATTTTAGTGGGAGATAAACACTCCCATTTTCTGTGGATAAGACACATTCCTCATACACATTATTTTGTTTTTCACATTTAACCTTTCTATTGACAAAAACTACACTTTAAACCATCAGTAAACCCATTCTAAAATACTTTTACTAAATTAGAACAAGAGGATATTACTCTGTGAACAATGGTAACGGGTTCTTTTATGACTCACGTATAACTTTATTTTTTATTTTTTCCTAAATGCAGTCAGCAGATCATGCCAGAGGACAGCCATCTAAATAGCTATCTAAACAAAGTAAAGGCCATCTAAACAACAGTAAAGTCACCTAATTTAAATCCACCTGCTAAGAAATGGCATTCTGTGCATTTATAAAATACTATAAAATACATAAATACAGCATCCTTCATATCAAATTGAAAATATACAAAAATAACTTTTTAAATAAAAAAGATAGTTCATATTCCATCATTAATAACATCATAGATCAATTTTAGCAACAGGAAGCTTACAAAACTTACTATGTGTAAGTATCAAAATCACTACAATTATACTATTATTTTTCAAGTATACCTGACACATAAAATAAAATTATAGCTTTCACTGATATTATTATATCTATCTTTCATACTCTTATGTAGATGTCAGAGTGTGAAAAGCTCAAATAGGGATTGCCCCAATAATTACAAAACCTATTCTTACAGCTACATTATCAGGGATCTTTAAAATAAATAAAAAATAAATATTCAATATAACTTCTTTCTTCATTTACTTGCTAGATTATACTCATTTGGAACATTTCTTCTTTTCATTAGCATTATGACAACCCATAAAAAGTCCTTTACATAAAACATAAATTTTAAAACATATGGATTTATTTCCCCCCTTTCTAAATTTACCATGTGACAGGGGAACAAGAGAACATCAACGTCGCTAATTAAAAGCAATTTCTTGGAAACAAAATTTGCAGGGTTATTCTTAGATCAAATTTTATTTTATAGACAAACAAAATTTTGGATCAGTTTAAAAAAGAACAAGTGTCTCTCTCATCCTTCCTTTCTCCCTTCTGTAGAGTCCTATTTCTAAATGATCTGATTATACTACTTCTCTAGCAGAACACCCTTAATTCCAATGGATGTAACAGAGTCTCTTTAACTAAGCTTCTTTAACGTCTTGTACCATCCACAGAGATTCATCTCCTCCAATTTTCCAAACACAAATTCTGCAGTGACAAGCCCAAATGTTTACAGCTCCCAGATATCTCAAGTTCCTTCACACCTCTGTGTTCTTCTAAGGCTGTGATTTTAACCTAAAATATACTGACCCTCTTAAGAATTTTTATTTATCCTTTGAGTTAACACATAAGTCATCTTTTTTCTAAAGCCGTCAGCGACCCTCCAAGGTAAAAAGTAAAACTCTACCTGCTCTGCCCCTTAGCACCCACAATATATTTCAATTTTAGCATATGTGCTGCTGAAGTGAGCTCCTGAATATATTTCTAGTTTAAAAATTACTGCATTGTTTAAACAATTTCATTATACATATTTTCTCATCTCCAGCTGTCATTATTAATATAAATATTACCAGCATACACTATAATGCCTGAAAGGGAGCAGATACAATCAGTGTTATAAAAGGAATGAATGGATCAATCTAGGTGGCAGACTTGAAAATCTAACCTCTGTTCAAACCAAGTCAAACAGCTGTTTATGAGATCAGAACTTCTCTAGAGGGTTCTAACTCTCTCATCAAATATAGCCATTTCCTCAGTTACAGCTCCCAGAAAAGCCCAGACTAAATATTCATAAGACTTCTTGCATAAATTTATGCAAGATATCCTGATGTAGCTTACTTAAAAATCCTGATGTAGCTCTGAATCAAAGTTGTCACTTTGGAATCTTAATTTAAAAAATCAGGAAGACATTTTGTGATATTATTTCATTTCACCAAGACCTCAGCAACAATTTCCTGATGTCAAAAGGGTAGAGGAGAGAATACAATCCCATTTACAAATGCAACAAAAAGAGTAAAACAGTAAGGAATAAACTTAACCAAGGAGGTAAACACCTACACAATGCAAACTAAAAAAACACTAATAAAAGAAACTGAAGACAACACAAACAACTGCAAAGATAGATCATACACATGGATTCAAACAATTAACAATCTACAGATTCAACACAATCCCTATCAAAATCAATGCAAATAGCATTTTTCACAGAACTAGAAAGTAATCCTAAAATTTTATAGTAGCCACAAAAGACTCACGAGTCAAATCAATCTTGACAAAGAAGAGCAAAACAAAAGCATCACAATCCCAAATTTCAGGATATTTTACAAAGCTACAGTAAGCAAAACAGTATGGTACTAGCACCAAAAAAGACATATAAATCAATGGAACAGAACAGAAACCCCAGAACAAACCCATGATTATATGGTTAATTAATCTTCAACAAAGGAGTAAAAAATATGCAATGGGAAAAAGTCCCTTCAGCAAAAGGTATTGGGGAAACTGGACAGCTACCTGGAAAACAATGAAACTGGATCACTTTCTTACACCATACACAAAATAAAATTGGATTAAACACTTAAATGTGAGACTTAAAGCTATAAAACTCCTTAAAGATAACATAGGCAGTTATCTCTTAGATGTTGACTGTAGCAATATTTTTCTAGATAGTCTCCTCAGGCAAGAGAAATGAAAGCAAAATTAAACTGTTGGGATGACACAAAAATAAAAAACTTACAATGAAAGAAACCATCAACAAAATAACAAGGCAACCCATCAAATAGGAGGAGATATTTGCAAATAATATAAATGATTAAGGGTTAATAACCAAGATATATAAAGAACCTATAAAACTTAACATCCAAAAAGGAAATAATCCAATTGAAAATGGACAGAGGATCTAAAGGGACATGTTTCCAAAGAAGGCATACAGATGATGAAGAGATATATGAAAAAATGCAAATCACTAATTATCAGAGAAATTCAAATCAACATCACAATGAGCTATCTATCACCTTACATTTGTCAGAATGGCTAGTCTCAAAAAGATAAGAAGTAACATGTGTTGGGGAGGATATGGAAAAAAGGCAACCTTTGTGCACTGTCGATGGGAATACAAATTGGTGCTGCCACTGTGGAAAACAGTATGGAGGCTCCTCAGAAAACTTAAAATAGGTCTACCAGAAGATGCAGTAAATCCGCTACTGAGTATTTATCCCCCAAAACTGAAAACACTAATTTGAAAATAATTATGTACCCCTATACTTATTGCAACATTATTCACAATAGCCAAGATATGAAAGCAACAAAGTATCCATCAATGGTTGAAGGGATAAAGAAGGGATTATTGATGCACATAACATAAACACACACACACACACACACACACACACACACACACACACACACACACACACACACACTGGAATATTCCTTAGCCATTAAAAAGAATGACATCTTGCCATTTGTAACAACATGGATGGACCCAAAAGGTATTATGCTAAGTGAAATGAGCCAAAGAAGAAAAATAAATATGATTTCACTGATACGTAGAAGCTAAAAAAAAAAAAAAAAAACCAAACAAATAAGCAAACAAACAAAAAAAACAGAAACGAGTCCATAAATACAGAGAACAAACTCATGGTTGCCAGAGGGGAGCATGGTGGGGGATGGGTAAAATAGGCGAAGGGGAGTAGGAGATACAGCCTTCTAGTTATGGAATGAATTAAGTCATGGGGATGAATGGTGCAACATAGGGAATACAGTGAATGGTATTGTTAACAGTGTTGTTTGGTGAGAGATGGTGGTAGTGAGTATAGCATCTCATATAGAGTTATAGAAACAGTATGTTATATACCTGAAACTAATGTAACACTGTATCAACTATAAGTCAATTTAAAAAATGTTTTCCTTCCAATTAAAAAAAGGGTAGCAGAAAATAGGAATGAACAAAGATTTTGTAACAATAGTGACATACACACAAAAAAAGATGATGGAGGCACTTTAGACACTCTACCATTCCTGTTGGCCTACCTGTGCTTTGTTAAGGACAACTGATGTTTTCTTAATCTAATATCAAGGGCTCTACAAAGACAAAACAATTTTTTCTTCTTCCACCCAAATGTCACCCTGCATTCCTTCAACTGAGAAATCTGTAGAAATTAACTCATATGGAAAAGCTTCATTACACTTACCGTCTTTAGCATAATCTAGGGATTTTGAAAATATTTTCATAGACATGTTCATAAGGACAATGGAGAGTAAATATTTCTTTAGTGTGAATTTTAGACACATTGGGAGAACAACCCAGGTACCCACTCAGCCAAAGCAGGAACTGTCTTTCTAGTCTCCTTCTGTATCAGTTAGATCTCTTTGGGGATAAAAATGATGATGAGACTTTACTGGTTTAAAAAACTGGCTTTGAGTAAGTATTAAAAATGGCTTTAGGTGAGGATAGATCCAATAGCTCAAAAGACACCAATAAATACCTCCATCTCTGCTCTCTGCCTTTTATATCTACTTTATATACTCTACCTTTTTTTACATCTACTATATCTATGTCTATATCTATATCTATATACTTTTTATATCTAATATTTTTATATCTACTATATCTACCCCAACTTTTATGTCCACTACTTTTAGGTAGTGATGCTGGACTGGTCCAGTATTTCTTTTAGTTATTTCTGCACAAGTTCTTGGTGTTTTCTTTCTTGTTAGCCTGAATTGGGTTGTATGTTCATCATGTTAAAACAGTCATTATAGTCAGGTAGACAGGATACAGCTTTGGTTGGGAGATGAGAATAATCCTAACAAGCCTTGTGAATAGGTTTGGGGGATGGATAAATTCCTCAAAAAAAAAAAAAAAATCAGAGGCATAGTCGATGACCGAAGAGAATGAATGAATGTTGAGAAGGCAAGTAACAAGTGATTAATATATATATTTTAAGATTTTATATTAATTTACCAATTTCTTTCAATCAAAGATGTAAAATTTTAGGATATAAGATCAAAGATTTAAATATTTTACTAATTTGCTTAAACTTCTTTATCCCCTTCAGCCGAATGGCAAAATTGAAAGTCAAGAAAAACATTGCAATGTTATGGCTCTTTATGCCTCTTTTTCTGTTTCAATGATAAATACCCTTGAAATAGTAAATCTCAGATTGAGGATCAGAGCTAAGTAGAAACTCTTCTTTTACTTCCTAGTGTGGAGTTTGGTGATTTTGGGGGGGGAAGACATATTTTTCCAGCACCCATATAATGCAGTGCTAAGAATCAGTGGTTTTGAAGTTCAAAGATTACTACAGATTTCTTTTCTCATTATATTTAGTTGCCATGCCATGAAAATATCGTCTGATTTTATTTAAGACTAATTCCAGGCTAGAGTCAGTAACTTGTTATCTTGCTAGGAAAAGAAAGACTATAATTTTCTTGGCATGACACATTTAGTGCAATTCCTACATCATACTAATAGAAATCCACACTCATAATCTACTTTAAATTAATAGCAAATTGTCACAAGAATTAATTTTCAAACTTTCGACAAACTGAAATAATCTTAGCTCTCTTCAGAAGACATTACTAGCTCAATACTGGTTTGAATCAATAGTATTTGTCAAGTGGAAAAAAGAAACATCAATTCAGAGATATATTTCCTTGAACTAAGAAAGAGGTGAAAGATTTTCAATTATGGAATTTAACAAGTGAAACAAGTGATTTGATTTTCTATTCAGGAATATACTATTATATACTTATTATTTTCTTATCTCTAGAAGAATAAGAAAGAGGCACTTATTTCTTTAAGGCAATATGAATAGATACACATATACATATGCCATGAAAATAAGTATACTTATTTAGTGAGGATATTATGAAAATAAATAGACTGTAAATCATCTGATTGATATAAGTAATAAAATTCTTATTCTTAGCCAAAAAAGAAAAAAAGAACAGTCTTTTTGCTTAGTTAACTTTTTCACTATTGAACTCATCTCAGACGAATGACAGTAACAACAAATACTTAAAACAGTTTTTCTTATGTGTCAGGCACAGTTGTTAGTGTTTAACATCTATTTACTTATGTATACTCTACAACAATATTATGAGTAGGTAACTGTGCTATTTGTACTTTGCAGATGAGGAAACTTAGTCACAGGGAATTTAACTAATTTGCCAAAAAAAGTGACAAAGTTAGCATTTGAATCTCTATACTGAGTGTTTCAATGACTGGACTCCAGAAAATTAAATCTCAAAAACAACAACAAAAAAACAACAGTCTAATGATAAAATACAGTGAGAAGAATCCTCTATATTATAGGATTTTATGAACATTCTGTTTATTTTTTTTTTACTTTTTATGCAAATGCAGTAGCTATTTTGCTCTGTGTTCTGGGACTTGAGTGTAATAGAATTTGAAGGCATATTGAAATGGTAATAGAGTGTGCAATTTGGTGTCATACTTTGCCTGACATCTGGTAGACAAAGTTTGAATTTGTAGTGAGAGCAATAACAAAAATTTACTTGAGACACTGAGAGTCATTTCCTGAAAAGATGTGACATTTAGGGATAAAAGAAAGCAAGAAATTAGCCATGAATCAGAGTCTTATTGACTATCTGTTATGTGAAACACAGTGCTAGGAAATAGGTATACAAAACTAAATAAGGCATGATCCTTGCCCCACAGTATAGAGAGGATAGTAGGAAACAGTAAAGTGTAAATAACCAAATTCTGTAAAAGGTATAATAGTGTAATAAACAGAAGGACAGAAAAGGCAATTGGTCAAATGGCTGGGTGAGACTGGGAAGACATTCTGTAAGAGACATTCTGTGGTTCCCAAATGGCTTTGAACTTTATGTAGAAAAGCAACAAACAGGAAGTCAACAAAAGATTTTAAGCAGCCAAATGACAATCAAGACAGTATTTATGATGGTAGACCTTTAATTCCAGAATAAGGAGAATTTGATGCAAAACAACCTGAGTTATTTTTTTTTTTTTAAAACGTAGGTCACTTCTGGTCACTTGTCAGCTCACACCCTTCAATTGGATTCTCATTTCAGAGTGAAAGACAAAGACCCTACATGGTTTCACTCCTTCATAAACTCTCTGACCCCATCCCTGATTATTCTTCCCCCAATTCACTCTTCTCCAACCACAATGGCTGTCCTGTGGTTCCTTAGATTCAAAGGCAGTTCCTATCTCAGGGTCTTGCATTTGGCGTTATTTCTGCCTAGAATATTATCTTTCCAGATTCTTATAGGACTTACGATTCCATTTCTTTTATGTCTCTTTACAGGTGTCACTGTCGCGACTGAACAAACTGTGGTGCTACGAAGGAGGTTAGAAACACTGGAGGAAAAACTAACTTTGGAGGAAAAATGATGAGTATGACTTTGGTAAGTGGTGATTTTGAAATGTCAGCAGGATTCAGTTGAGGTTCCCAGGTATAATTGAAAGGGTTCCCAGGCATAAGGTTGAAAGGGAATGTGAACATTTAAGGAAGAAGCAGAGAAAAAAATCTACGTATAGCACATAGGAAACATAACAAATAGCCTGTGTAGATTAAATACATCTACAAATTCTGATGAGTACCTCCCATCAAAAGGTATAGTTGACACTATCCCTTGAATCTGGTTGGCCTTGCAACTTGCTTTGACCAAAGAATGTGGCAGAAGTGACCTTTTGATTGTTCCAGAACTTTTTTGGAGCAATGTCCTGAGATCACCTTGAAAGGAGGCCAGTGCAGTCTACTGGACTGTGAGGGGACACACGGAGGAAAATATGGTCACTTCATTGACATTAATGAGGCCAACATGGACATCCCACTCACGCCAGCCGTCTGGTTGAATGAAGCTGCATCAGTGATCTCAAAACTGCCTACCCAACCAGAAGAATTGAGAAAAAAAATAGTTTTTAATCATTAAGTTTAGAGAAGTTTGTTATGCAGCATACATATCTGGCATAGAATGTAGTGAAATGGAACCCCTAGAAATGGGGTGCCACTTTAACAAAAACCTAAAACATGTAGAAATGACTTTGAGACTCGGTGTGGGTAAAAGCTGAAAGGAAATGGGATGTTTAAAGGAGGATGGAGACAGAATCTCATGTTACATATTGGCGGAAAAACTGGGAAAACAGTTGCTTATGAAAACTTTCAAGATGGAAAAGGTATCTAAGGAAACTGTGGATATAGATAAGGATATTTTCAGGAAAAATGTTCAAATGTCCATTTAATTTTTTCTGTTGAGGAGGATATGCTATAGGGAGAGAAATAAACTAAAGAGGGAATAATTCTGTGTGCCATTAGAATTTAGATGATGCCTTCATGTGCTAAAATGGAAATATAATGGTTTCTTAACCCTCATTCTCTGGCAAAAGATTTTCAGAGTAATAAATGGCCTAAGGTAAAAATCAATTTAAGGATGTAGCTAAAAATTCTTTGATAATACCTCAGAAATAGTTAAGTGATTCTTAGAAGATTCTCTCAGTTAGATAAAAGGGCTTCTAAGAATCTTAAAGGCATTTTCCACAGCAGCCTCACACAGCGTCCAAAGTAAAGACAGGCTTTTCTCAAAAACAAATTATATAAATTATGGATATGACTTTTGGGGTACAGGGAAAATCCAAGAGCCCAGAGTGAAGAATAAAGAGTCAAGAAGAATAATGGACTAAGGAACTACTTTCAGAGAGCAAAAAGAAGCTGAGATCAAGGAATTTTCCCTGTCCCTTGTAGAGGGGGGACAGTCTGGATTTCAGAACTGATAAAGACCAGACACTGCTGAACAATTCCCATTTTTCATTTTTGAGAAGGAGAATCTATTCTGATTTTTGGTTTCTGTAAGATAATTATATGTTGTATGTGTGGAGAGAATTAGTGGGCGTTATCTTGTCTTTCTAGTTAACAGGACTTGATTCAAGAGTAGCCACATCCTAGAAACAACAGAATTCCTGCTTCAATATAAAATCAGGTTCACTGTGATAAGTAACATGAACCCACTATTTTAAATGGAACCATTTTTCAGAAATCACTTAACAAAACACCGTACTAGTACAGAATGAGATCTTAAAAAAAAACATGTATACTTTTGGTTAAGGACAGAAGGGCCCTATTTTTTTTTTTAAACAAATTAGCTGAATGATTCAAATTTGCATTGCATCTGGAAATTAAAATATCTTTCAACATGAAGGTCTTATTTTCTCTGTTTTGATACCTTAAAAAATTCTGCAGATGTTCAGCTAAACTGAACGTAGGATTCAGGATTGTATTATTTTCAAAAAAATGAAAGAAACAAATAAACCCCACAATAATCAAAAGAACTTTGTAAACTCAAAGGCATGGTTTCTGGATATAGGATTTAAGTAGTCAGAAGAAATCTTAAGCATTACAGTAAAATATTAAAAGACAGAAAGGACTAGAAATTTATAAGTTAGGGACAAAAGCACTTAAACTTTTACCAAAAATATTTTAAAAATAAATACTCTAATCCTATTATCCAAAATAATATATTTTAGTGTGTATGTACTATGGTACTATGTGGAAAATATAAACTACAATTCTTCTTAAGATGGAAAGTTCTAGAATTCTAAGTTCATCAAATAAGACTATACATAAGACATATATATATAACATTGTTATATATATATTTTATGTTGTATAATTTGGTTTTTTTCCTCTTAAAAAATATATGATTAAAGGGTAATACTAAATTATTGTGAAGTGCACAGAAGAGAATTTATGACAAGTTTCCTTGTGGGAGAGAAAAACCCCAGCTCTTCTGGGTAGCTCAAAGTAAATATGTACAATCAATCAATCAATCAATCAATCAAAATAAAAGAATAGCCTCACCCAACTGCTGTATTTGATAAGAACCATTTACATTTGAGTCAGAGGCAGATCATAAGATAGTGAATGATGTAAGTGCAGGAAAATTTTGGTGCTTTTGGGCTAGGAGGGGATGTACTTTGCATGTAGAGGGAGTGAAAACAATTGTGACCACAGGGTAGATTATTGTAAATTAAATTTTTGGCTATAATTCTTTGTCATCTCGCACAAGGAGAGTCTACTTCTCTACCCATTGAATCTGAATTGTCATTGCAACTAGCTTTGGCCAAGAGAATGTGGCAGAAGTGACAATGTGCACTTCAAGAGGCCTGCCAGCTTGTTTCTGTCTTCTCAGAGCAGTGCCCTAAAACCACTACGTAAGAAAGGTGGTCTAGCTTATTGGAGGATGAGAGCCCATATGGAGAAGAAGCACTAGTGGACCTCAGTATGCAACCCCAACTGTAAAATATGTGAGGGAGGCCATCTTGGACCCTCCAGTCATAGCCAAACCTCCATAAATGAGGCCAGGTGAAACCTGAACTGGAACTTCCCAGAATCACGAGAAATCCTAACTGGTTTTATTTTCAGCCAGTGAGCTTTGAGGTGATTGTTAGCCAGTCATAGTTAAATGATCCACGGCCTGAGAGGTGTGAAGGGAATTAGAGGAAAATAAAATCAATGAGGTCATGTGAAGACAGTCTGAGAGAGGAGATAAGGGCAGAGTCTAAGAAGCAAACAAGGGATAATGTAAGGAAAGGGAGGCATCTGTTAGGTTTAATAATTCAACTCCTGCCTAATTTTACTGAAAGGTGTCCTTTCCATCCATAGAGACTTTTATTGACCCAACTGTGAGTAAGGTGACTGCCACAAGCTTTTTTTTCTTTTAAGGCACTTGACTATGATAAAGTGAAAAGGTTGTTTTCTTTTTTTCCCCCTTATATTTGTCATTAGAAGTGACAGCTAACACTTAGTGGGAAATTTATATCACATCTCATGAAGTAGTAAGTAAATTAGGCTTATTTAAATTTCATCTGAGTCTTGTGTTAATCCTCTCTTTAAAAAAGAAAATTCTTTATAAAACCCTACTCTTTGCCAACTCATTTCTATGCAAAAGAACACTGGCTCAATCCAGAGGGTTTCCTTATAAACAAAAAATATTTTTTTATTAACAATATATCAAAATACACACACACACACACACACACACACACACACACCAGACAGATCAGGTTATCTTATGCTAGATTTTTTAAGGCCAAAATAAAATTGTGATTACTTCAAACCAACACTAAAGAATAACCTACTGCCTTAAATTTTCTAAAAAGCTATAATGACTTTTTTCTTTACAACGAATTAAATAGAGACTCACAACCCAATTATAGGAAAAGAACTCCTATCAACAGTGTTAGATGATCCTAATTGTAAAGTAAGAGACCTTAGATTTAAGCATAACATCCAATGTAATTATATTCCAAACACATTAAATGCCATAGCATTCTCCAGGAAGGGAACTTCTTAGTTGATTTATTGCTTAAATTATAGAAAAACAATTCAGTTAAAGGACATATTCTTGCATTTAAAAGATCAGCTTTTCCATGTAATGGCTGTGTAATTTGTGTTAAAAAGTATGCCAGTTCTACAGAGTGATCATGCTTCTGAAACTGTGTTCTCATATAGCACTACAGACATCTCAATTGATCTTAACTCAGAGTTTTTGCCAAAGCTTTAGAAGCCAATCTTATTTAGGTTAATTTCCCTTTTAAATTTAAACAAATTTTAACTTAAGATTTCATAACTCCTCCCACTTGTATATTATGATATTCTTGTCCATCCTTGATAAATAATTATGACAAAATATAGCACATAAGTTATTCTCCTGGTAGAAAGGAGCAAAAATATTTATGAATATGCTCAAGTTCTTAAAAAGGTATTCTAACATTTTCAAATATTAAACAATCTCAATGTCTGCTGCTTGATTGTTTTCAGACTTTTTCAGGCTTCTGAAGTCCATTTTCCATTAAAATTCAAATAGAATTACTTGAATTTCATTGGGGAATTCAGCAACCTTCTAAGAGACTGTTGGATACTCCCTCTCATTATTTTTCTATCAGAATTTTCATGGAGCTAATATTTCTCTTAAAACTTATGGTTCCAAATTTTGTCTCCTGTGTCTCCAACTTTATCAGTCATTCTTAGTGTGGTCATATCACTTGCTCTTCAAAACAGGACACTTATTAGAACAAAGTGGGTGATATTAATAACGACCTCAAGAGGGGCGCCTAGGTGATTCAGTCAGTTAAGCATCCGACTTTGATCTCTGCTCACATCATGATTTCAAAGTTCCTGGATTGAGACCTCTATCAGCATCTGTGGTGACAGCATGGGGCCTGCTTGGAATCATCTCTCCCTCTCTCTCTGCCCCTCCACAATTGTTCTCAGTCACATGTGTTCTCCCTCTCTCAAAATAAAGAAACTTAAAAAAAATTAATGACCTTAAGAAAATCGTACTGTCCTGAACAAACTATTAAGGTGGATTCACCTATTTCATACCAAAGGATATTCCTAGTTAGCTATGGCCATCCCCAAACTTTTTCTTCTTTGAGATCCTTACTCTTACTTCTTCTGGACCCTTCTCACACCTTTGTTTATAACCCCAACCCTGTACCCTTCTCTCCATTCTACCACAGGTAGCTTAAAAATTCTATTTTATTTTTCAGAACTCTTCTCTTACTATTAAGGCAATGTAAAGTTACTGCCTATTTGCCAACCAAAAATGTCCCATCAAATCATTGCCCCAAACTGGAAAACCTGTATCTTTATGGGCATTCCTTCTCTAGTGTAAAAGACACAATTAACAGATTGTAGGTTTGTTTTAGTATATACAACATGTATAATCCTTCTCACTATAATTGAATCTTTTCTTTGACGATATTATTGCATAGCTTGGAACTCCTGTGATTCTTTTTAATGGACCTTTTCTCCCATCTTGCAGATTCTGCTGCTAATAGCTCATTCCTGACTTTCAGTTGAATAACTTTGGGCACTAGAGCCCTCTGGCTAATACAGAGAGCTAGAAGTTTCTGGGACCCACCTTCCTCTTTCCTCTAGCAGCTGTGAGTCAAAAGTTGACTGGTGTGAGTATTAAAAGTCCTACTCCTTTTCCCGTAAAACCACAACCTCTGGGGTTTAATTTAAATTCCAAAGTATTTCCCCTAATTAGACTGAGTCTCTAGCTTTGCCATTTCCCTGTGCAGAAAAGTGAACATAGGAGTCCCAACAGTGTTACCCTTAGACAGCCTTGTTCACTAGGTTGACCTTTGGCTTGCATATGAGAACTTCAATTTATGGAAGTCTCCATCATTCTCTAAATGAGGAGTGTTGATCACTGTACTTAAAGTATTTGCACAATATGGTTTAGGTTGAACATGTGCTTTCCTTTTGGAGTCTGGAATATTTTTATGAGCTAGGCAAAAGATGACTATGTGGCTAGGCAAAGGATGAGTATATGGATGACTCAAGACATAAACCCTGAACACCTACCTACGCTCAGAAGAGCTTCTCTGAAGACAATGCTTCACATGTGTTGACATAACTCATTGGTGAAAAAATTACACACATACTGCTTGACTCCATGGGGAAAAGGACTCTTGGAAGCCTGTGCCTGACTTCCTTCAGACTTTTGCCCCATATGCCTATTTCCTTCACTGATTTTGCTTTGTATTCTGTCACTGTAATGATCAAAGCTGTGGGTATGTCTCTCTCTGTGTTGAGTTCTTTGAGTCCCTCTAGTGGGTACAGTCTTGGGAACCCGAGAAACATTACCTTTTCTCTATTTTGCTTATTTATTCTCTCCTCTTACTAGTTTCACCTAGGAGCACATCCTTAATAAACTGTATGTGTCCTAATTCTGGACATGGTTTATGCTTTGAGGAGTACTTATGAATACTTTGAATCAGTCAAAATATTAGTCTCAACTATAAGCTTTATAATTTTTCTAAGAATGTTCTGCTCCCCATCCTTTAACTCCTCATCCTACATATCTCTGTCCCCCTTCAGACTGTTATTCTTTTAAAAAAAAGTTTATTCATTTTGAGAAAGAGACAGTGTGTGCACATGTGCCTGTGAGCATGTGTGAGCAGGGGAGAGGCAGAGAGAGAAACTCAAGTAGCCTCCAAGCTGTCAGCACAAAGTCCAATGTGGGGCTCAATCTCACAAACTGTGAGATAATCACCTGAAATAAAATCAAGAGCTGGACACTTAATCAACTGAGCCCACCCAGGTGCCCCCCTTTTCTTATTTTAAAAAGAGAATGCACATCCAAGTAGGGGAAAGGGGAAGAGGGAAAGAGAGAATCTTAAGAAGATCCCATGCTCAACATGGAGTATGGAGCCTGATGCAGAGATCAATTCCACGACTCTGGGATCATGACCTGAGCCAAAATCAAGAATCAGACACTCAAGGGGCGCCTGTGTGGCTTAGTCGGTTAAGCGTCCGACTTTCGCTTAGGTCATGATCTCGCGGTTCGTGGGTTCGAGCCCCGCATCGGGCTCTGTGCTGACTGCAAGCTCAGAGCCTGGAGCCTGTTTCAGTCTGTGACTCCCTCTCTCTCTGACCCTCCCCTGCTCACATTGTCTCTCTCTCTCTCTCTTAGAAATAAATAAAACATTTAAAAAAAAAAAAAAAAGAATCAGACACTCAACCAACTGAACCATCCAGGTGCCCTCAGACTGTTATTCTTTTTTTTTTTTTTTTATTTCCAGGAGAGAGAGAGAGAGACAGCGTGAGCAGGGGAGGGTCAGAGAGAGAAGACTGAAACAGGCTCCAGGCTCTGAGCTGGCAGTCAGTACAGAGCCCGACGCGGGGCTCGAACCCACGAACCGCGAGATCATGACCTAAGCGAAAGTCGGACGCTTAACCGACTAAGCCACCCAGGCGCCCCCTCAGACTGTTATTCTTAATAAACTTATATATGGACAAATGAATTCAGTGTTTATACAATTAATAAACTGGGCACAAATTGTACTACAAGGCTTAAAATAAAACAGAGCAGTACCTCATCCCATCTTTCTCAACACAGAGTTTTGTCTTCCAGAGACAAGAGTTTTCAATATTTTCCAGATATTTATTCCTGCATTTACCTCAAGGTATTGAAATAATAACCCTTATATTACTCTTAATACTGAACACATTGGAAAAAAGGTATGACATGAAGTACTTAGGAAATAAATAGTATTCAAGTCTTCCCTTCCCTCTACTCATATTTGGATACATATCTCATTCCAGAAGGAAGAAACTCAAGGTAAAAATTTCAGAAAGAGTAAGCAGTCACGTGACAAGTCATCATCTACCATCATTTATGGTAAGTTCTTTTGGCATTTCTGATGATATGCAGAAGTGTTCCAAACGAGGTATAGAAACATACTGTAAAGACTTTCTTCAGTACTAATCTCTACATATTCTTAAATCACACGTCTTTTTTTGGCATTGTCCAAACCCAGTCACTGTGCTTTGGTGCTGGCAGTCGGGTAACAGAGTTGGGTCTTAGGCTCCACCAAACAATCCTTTACTTGGGGCACCTGGGTGGCTCAGTCAGTTGAGTCTTTGACTTCAGCTCAGGTCGTGATCTCATGGCTCATGGCTTTGAGCCCTGCATCGGGCTCTGTGATGATTCTGTGTCTCCTGCTCTCTCTGCCCCTTCCACACTGACACTCTGCCTCTCTCTTAGTCAAAAACAAACATTAAAAATTTTTTAAAAATCCTTTTCTCATTTTACTACAGTAGTTCATAAACCTCATTGCACATCAGAACAATCTAGAGAGCTTCATAAAAATGCAGCTTTCTTTCTAAAAATAAGAGGCAGGGACACACCTAGGTGGCTCAGTCAGATGAGTGTCTGATTCTTGATTTTGGCTCAGGTTATGATCCCAGAGTCAGGAGATTAAGCCTCATCTTGGGCTCTGGACTAGCATGGAGAATCCTTAAAATTCTCTCTCTCTCTCTTTCTCTCTCTCTCTCTCTATATATATATCTATATATCTATATCTATATCCCTCCCCCCAACCCTCTATTTGTGTGGTCTCTTTCTATAAAATAAAAAAGAATTCAGCTTTCTGGCACTTCCCTCCACAGACTGTAATTCACTGGGTCTGTAGAGAAGAAGACACAGGAATCTGATTTTATAGTATACTGAAGGGGATTCTGATACTGGAAGATCTAGAACACTCTGAAAAAAAAATGGGTCTAGAATCTCACAGTGTAAATGAAAAAACTATTTGCATAAAATGAATACATACACAGGTCCATATATCTTATATCCATTTATATAAACTGGTAAATATCTAATGTTACTCATGTAGTACTACCATTTTTACATGAAACATTTGTTGGAAGATGTTTTTAATAACCCAAGAGGTTTTAATCATAACAGCATGATATAAAAATGTGTTCCAGTCAAAACATTTGTTGTTAATGACATTTAAAGTCAGTTGGTTTTAAAATAGATTAAAGTTTATTAATATAATAATTACATAATTCATTTATTTAAATTTTGACATGCTTTACCCAATGGAAGAGGAAGAAGTTGAGCCAGAGCCATAGTGTTTCAAGAACAGCATAATACTGGGTGAGGCAAGATGGTGGAGAAGTAGGAAGCTCCGTACATTTCACTCACCCCCATCTCTCAAACAGAGAAGGCCTGAAGCCATAGGACACTGAACCACAGGAGTCTGGGAAGAAAAGAGACAGAGTCCACTAAGAAGACAACCTCATAGGGCTACCTCAAGAAACAAGCCAAAGTACACATGGTGGAGAGCCCCAAATACCACTACGAGTAGGTTAATAAAATAACCAAAGTTTCAACAAGAGAGACCAAGAGACATCATTAAAAGAACACTTCCTGAACAGACAGGCCCTGAACAGTCAATGAGCCTTCTTTAATATAGCAGTACTTGCAGGTGCAGAGTGCATAACAAGCTTTTAAAATTAACAGAAGAAAGAAAGCTAGCCAAAATGATGAAACGGAAGAACCCTTCTCTAAAGAAATTCCAGGAAGAAGTGACAGCTAAAGAACTGCTCAAAAGAGATATAAGCAGCAAAACTGAAGAAGAATTGAGAACAATAGTCATAAAATTAATCACTGGGCTTGAAAAAGGCATGGAAGATATCAGAAAAGCTATTGCTACAAAGACTATGGAGCTTAAGAATAGTTGTGATGAATTACAAAATGATATGAATGTGGTGCATGATAAAATGGAGGTGTCCAATCCAATGCACGGATTGAAGAGGCAGAGAGGAAAACAGGGGAATTAGAAGACACGATTATAGAAAAAGAGAGTTAAACTGATCCAGGAGAATGAAAGGAGAATTCAAGAACTGAGTGATACAATCAAACAGAATATTCATATTATAGGAATTCCAGAAGAGGAAGAGAGATGGAAAGGCACTGAAGGAGTACTTGAACAAATAGCTGAGAACTTCCTCAATCTGGGGAAGGAAACAGATATTGAAATCCAAGAGGCACAGAGAACTCCCTCCCCTCAGACATAACTTGAGTCTATCTTCTGCACGACACATTATAGTGAAACTGGAAAAACACAAGGTCAAAGAGAGAATTCTGAAAGCAGCTAGGGATAAAAGGGCCCTAACATACAAAGGGAAACCTATCAGAGTGGTTACAGACCTATCTACTGAAACCTGGCAGGCCAGAAAGGAATGGCAGGAGATCTTCAATGTGATGAACAGAAAAAATAGGCAGCCAAAAATCCTCTATCCAGGAAGGCTGTCATTCAGAATAGATGGAGAGATAAAGGTCTTCTCAAATAAATAAAAATTGAAAGAGCTCATCACCATTAAGCCAGTCCTACAAGAAATCCTGAGGGGGACTCTATGAGGGAAATATTACAGGGAACACAGGTACCAGAGACACCACCACAAGCATGAATCCTACAAAGAGCACAATGACTCTAAACCCATATTTTTCAATAATAACACTGAATGTAAATGGGCTGAATGCTCCAATCAAAAGACACAGGGTAGCAGAATGGATAAAAAACCAAAATCCATCTATTTGCTGTTTACAAGAGACTCATTTTAGACCTGAGGACACCTTCAGATTAAAAGTAAGGGGAAGGAGAAATATCTATCATGCTAATGGAAGACAAAAGAAAGCTGGAGTGGCCATACTTATATCAGACAAACTGGACTTTAAAGTAAAGACCGGAACAAGGGATGAAGAAGGGCATTATATAATAATTACAGAGTTTATCCATCAGGAAGAGCTAACAATTATAAATGTCTATGCACCAAATACGGCAGCACCCAAATACATAAAACAATTAATCACAAACAGAAACAATCTTATGGACAAGAATGTGCGAATAGCAGAGGACTTTAACACTCCACTTACAGCAATGGAAAGATCAACTAGAAATCAATAGAAAATCACTAGAGAAACAGTGGACTTGAATGACACACTGTAACAAATGGATCTGACAGATAAATTTAGAACTCTCATCCTGAGGCTACAGAATTCACTTTCTTCTTAAGTGCACATGGCACATTCTCCAAGATAGATCACATACTGGGTCATAAAGCAGCCCTCAATAAATATAAAAGAACCAAGATCATACCATGTACACTTTAGGATCACAATGTTATGAAACTTGAAATCAACCAGAGAGAGAAGTCTGGAAATTCTCCAAAAACATGGAGGTTAAAGAACACCTTACTAAACAATGAATAGGCCAATCAGGCAATTAGAGAAGAAATTTAAAAATATATGGAAACAAATGAAAATGAAAACACAACAATCTAAACTGTCTGGAATGTGGCAAAGGCAGTCCTAAGAGGAAATTGGCCTCTAGGCCTATTTCAAGAAACTAGAAAAAGTGCAAATACAAAATCTAACAGTGCACATAAAGGAACTAAAAGGACAGTAACAAGAGCACCCCAAACCCAGGAGGAGAATAGAAATAATAAAAATCAGAGCAGAAATAAACAATGTAGAATCCAAGAAAACAGTTGAACAGATCAACAGAACCAAGAGTTGGCTTTTTGAAAAAATAAACAAAATTGATAAACCTCTAACCAGGCTTCTCAAAAAGAAAAGAGAGAGCACCCAAATAGACAAAATCATGAATGAAAATGGATTTATTACAACCAATCCCTCAGAAATACAAGCGATTATCAGGGAATGCTATGAACGATTTTATGCCAACAAACTGGACAACTTAGAAGAAATTGACAAATTCCTAAACACACATGCACTACCAAAATTCACATGGGAAGAGATAAAAAATCTGAACAGACCTATAACTAGTGAAGAAATTGAATCAGGTATCAAAAATCTCCCAGTAAATAAGAGCCTTGGGCCAGATGGCTTCCCTGGGGAATTCTACTAGAAATTTAAATCAGAGTTAATATCCATTCTTAAGCTGTTCCAAAAAATAGAAACTGAAGGAAAACTTCTGGACTCATGCTCCAAAGCCAGCATCACTTTGATTCCCAATCCAGAAAGAGATCCAGCAAAGAAAAGAGAACTACAGGCCAATATCCTTGATGAATATGGATGCAAAAATCCTCAGCAAGATATTTGCAAATCGAATGCAACAGCACATAAAAAGAATTATCCACCATGATCAAGTGGGATTCATTCCTGGGTTATGGGGCTGGTTCAACATTCGCAAATAAATTAATGTGATAGATCACGTTAACAACAACAAAGAAAAGATGAAAACCACATGATCCTGTCGATAAGTGCAGAAAAAGCAACTGGCAAAATATAGCATCCTTTCTTAATAAAGACCCTAGAGAAAGTTGGAATAGAAGGAACTTACTAAAGCATCATAAAAGCCATTATGAGAAGCCCTCAGCTAACATCATCCTCAATGGGGAAAAACTGAGAGCTTTCCGCCTGAGGTCAGGAACACGACAGGGATGTCCACTCTCACCACTGTTGTTTAACATAGTGCTGGAAGTCCTAGCATCAGCCATCAGACAACAAAAGGAAATAAAAGGCATCAGAATGGGCAAAGAAGAAGTCAAACTTTCACTTTTCGCAGACGACATGATACTCTACATAGAAAACCCGACAGGCTCCACCAGAAGGCTGCTAGAACTGATCCAAGAATTCAGCAAACTTGCAGAGTACAAAATCAACGTACAGAAATCAGCTGCATTTTTATACACCAACAATGAAGCAACAGAAAGAGAAATCAAGACACTGATCGCATTCACAATTGCACAAAAAATGATAAAATACCTAGGAATAAACCTAACCAAGGATACAAGAGATCTCTATGATGAAAACTATAGAAAACTTATGAAGGAAATTGAAGACCAAAAGAAATGGAAAAACATTCCATGCTCATGGATTGCAAGAATATAGTTAAAATGTCATTACTGCCCAAATCAATCTACACATTCAATGCAATCCCAATCAAAATTGCACCAGCATACTTCTCAAAACTAGAACAAACTATCCTAAAATTTGTATGGAACCACAAAAGACCCTGAATAGCCAAAGTAATACTGAAAAATAAAACCAAAACGGGAGGCATCACCATCCCAGACTTTAGTCTCTACTACAAAGCTGTCATCATCAAGACATTACGGTACTGGCACAAAAATACACACACAGACCAATGGAACAGAATAGAGAACTCAGAAGTGGACCCACAAATGTATGGCCAATGAATCTTTGACAAAGTGGGAAAGAGTATCTAGTGGAAAAAAAGACAGCCTCTTTAACAGATGGTGCTGGTAGAACTGGACAGGAACATGCAGAAGAATGAAACTAGATCACTTTCTCACACCATACACAAAAATAAACTCAAAATGGATAAAGGACCTGAGTGTGAACAACCTTCTTGACCTCAACTGCAGCAATTTCTTACTTGACACATCCCCAAAGGCAAGGGAATCAAGAGCAAAAATCAACTATTGGGACCTTATCAAGACAAAAAGCTTATGCATGGCAAGGGAAAACAATCAATAAAACTAATAGGCAACCAACGGAATGGGGAAAGGTAGTTGCAAATGGCATACCAGATAAAAGGCTAGTATCCAAAATCTATAAGGAACTCACCAAGTTCCACACCTGAAAAACAAATATCCACTGAAGAAATGGGCAGAAGACATGAACAGACACTGCTCCAAAGACGACATCCAGATGGCCAACAGACACGTGAAATGATGCTCAGCATCCCTCCTCATCATGGAAATACAAATCAAAACCACACTGAGATACCACCTCATGCTGGTCAGAGTGGCTAAAATGAACAAATCAGGAGACTCTAGATGCTGGCGAGGATGTAGAGAAATGGGTGAATTCCCTTCACTGTTGGTGGGAATGAAAACTGGTGCAATCCCTCTGGAACACAGTGTGGAGGTTCCTCAAAAAATGAACAATAGAACTCCCTATGACCCAGCAATAGCACTACTAGGAATTTACCCAAGAAATATAGGAGTGCTGATGCATAGGAGCACATGTACCCCAATGTTCATAGCAGCACTCTCAACAACAGCCAAATCATGGAAAGAGCCTATGTGTCCATCAATGGACGAATGGATCAAGAAGATGTGGTTTATCTATACAATGGAATACTATTTGGCAATGAGAAAGAATGGAATCTGGCCATCTGTAGCAACATTGATGGAACTTGAGGGTGTTATGCTGAATGAAATAAGTCAGGCAGAGGACAAATACCATATGTTTGCACATATAAGTGGATCAGGAGGAACTTAACAGAGGACGATGGAGGAGGAGAAGGGGAAAAATAGTTGGGGAGAGAGAGGGAGGCAAACCATGAGACTCTTAAGTACTGAAAACAAAATGAGGGCTGATACGGGTGGGGGAGAGGGGAAGGGGGGTGATGGGCTTGGAGGAGGGCACTTGTTGGGATGAATACTGGGTGTTATATGGAAACCAACCTGACAATAAATTATGAAAGAAAAATTTTAAAATAATAATAATTAAAAAAAAGAACAGCAAAATATACTTCAAGGGCCCTGGCTGGTCATTACTTTTTCTACTGTACCCTTAGGAGCTGTGCAATGATGAATTCTACTGATTTACTTCAACAGAAATATTGGTTTGTGGTTCATGAAAATTTGAGCCAAGTATGAATGTGAGTCATAAATGTCAATGTGACTGGTTATACGTTAACAGCTAATGATGTGGACAGGAATAAGAAATGTAGCATAGAAGTTGTGGGTATTTTGAAACTGTTGAGGTTCTCCGTTTTATAAACTAATATCAATAACAAAATACAAAACTGTGGCTTTGAAATTCTGATATCTGAAACAGAGCACATAGTAATGAAATATGGATGGCACCACTATTTTCAATATAGGGGAGTGATATGTGAAAACAATATTAGGGTTACAGTCTCCATAAGTAATCAATATGACAAGGGATCTTCCTATACAGGAATAATAGAAAAACATTCCATGCTCATGGTTTGGAAGAACAAATACCGTTAAAATGTCAATACTACCCAAACCAATATACATATTCGATGCAATCCTTATCAAAATAACACCAGTATTCTTCGCAGAGCTAGAGCAAACAATCCTGAAATTTGTATGGAACCACAAAAGACCCCAAATAGTCAAAGCAATTCTGAAGAGGACCAAAACAGGAGGCATCACAATCCCGGACTTCAAGCTATTACAAAGCTGTAATCACCAAGACAGTATGGTATTGGCACCAAAAGAGACACATAAATCGATGGAATAGAATAGGGAACCCCAAAATGGACCCACAAATGTATGGCCAACTAATTTTTGACAAAGCAGAAAAGAATATCCAGTGGAAAAAAGACAGTCTCTTCGGCAAATGGTGTTAGGAAAATTGGACAGAGACATGCAGAATGAACCTGGATCACTATCTTCCACCATACACAAAAATAAACTCAAAATGGTTAAAAGATCTAAATGTAAGACAGGAAGCCATCAAAATCCTACAGAGGAAAACAGGCAACAACCTCTTTGACCTTGGCCAGAGCAACTTCTTACTTAACATGTCTCCAAAGGCATGAACTATTGGGAGTTCATCAAGATAAAAAGCTTCTGCACAGTGAAGGAAACAATCACCAAAACTAAAAGGCAACCAACATAATGGGAGAAGATATTTGTAAATGACACATCAGATTTTGGTTAGTCTGATCCAAAGTCTATACAGAACTTATTGGACTCAGCATCCAAATAACAAATAATCCAGTGAAATTTTCCAAAGAACACATCCAGATGGCTAACACACACATTAAAAAATTGCTCAACATCACTCATCATCAGGGAAATACAAATCAAAACCACACTGAGATATTACCTCACACCTGTCAGAATGGCTAAAGTTGGCAACTCAGGCAATGAGAGATGTCAGTGAGGATGTGGAGAAAGAGGGAACATTTTGTACTGGTGGTGGGAATACAAACTGGTGAAGCCACTCTGGAAAACAGTATGGAGATTCCTTAAAAAATTAAAAACAGAACTACCCTAAGACTCAGCAACTGTATTACTAGGTATTTATTTTAAGGATATCTTAAGCACTTAAGGAGTGCTGTTTCATAGGGGCACCTGTACCCCAATGTTTATAGCAGTGCTATCGACAGTAGCCAAAGTATGGAAAGAGCCCAAGTGTCCATTGACAGATGAAAAGATAAAGAACATATGGTGTACACACACACACACACAAACACACACACACACACACACACTGGAGTATTACTCAGTGCTGAAAAAGAATGAACTCTTGCTATTCACAACAATGTAGATGAATCTAGAGTGTATTATGTTAAGTAAAATAAGTCAGTCAGAGAAACACAACTATCTTATTACTTCACTCATATGTGGAATTTAAGACACAAAACAGATGAACATAATGGAAGGGAAGCAAAAATAATATAAAAACAGGAAGGGGAACAAGACATAAAAGACTCTTAAATACAGAAAACAAACTGAGGGTTGCTGGAGGGGTTTGGGGTGGGGGGATGGGCTAAATAGGCAAGGGGCATTAAGGAGAATGCTTCCTGGGATGAGCACTGGGTGTTATATGGAACCACTAATTCTATTCCTGAAATCATTATTATACTACATGTCAACTAACTTGGAAGTAAATTTTAGAAAATAATTAAAAGAAGTTAAACAACAAAAAATAAGACAACGGATCTTCTTTTCCACTTTCAGCCTAACAGTCTTGCTTTGTTATATCTCTAACCAACCAATCTGCTGTTGTACCAGCCAAGACTACCAAAAGTACTCTTGCCACACCCAATTTATACCTTTAAATAAAACATGCAAATTTCACAAAAACTGAAATAGGGCAGATTTTGTTTTTTATTACAGGCCCAACAAACTCTAGGAACTCCCTTCCAACCTCAAATGTCACCATCAGACCTTTGGAGTAGTTTCTGTATTTGTGCTGAGAGATTGGGAATTGCTTCTCTGATGATTAAATTATGAGTCGTATTTTTTTTCTATTACACATCAAGTGTTTACCTTTTTCTGTAAAGTCTGTCTTCTGAGTTCTCTTTCATCTCATATTTCTGTTTCCAACCTCTGTCTGTCAGAGAATCTATGCAAAATTCCTCCTGAGTGCTCTCAAAACCCCTCCCCAATCCTGCTCTTTGGAAGACAAGTGGAAAGATGAACAATAACCAGCAGCAAATCCTAATGACCTTTGGAATCTGGACAAAGAATATTTAAGAGGAAAAAAATAGAGACTTTCAATGCTTTGAGGTCATTAAGAAAGTTGTGAAATTTGTGAGGAATGTGGGGGGGAAAAAGGCCTTTTTATTATTGCTAACATTCACAGGCTCTAATTCTTCCCTGGTTGAGCTTTAACTTAATTATAAAACAAAATCTATAGCTGCAGCCAGGCCTAGAGGTAGAGTCTGTACAACTAATCAACTTCAATTCCCTGGGTTCAATTTAATTACAAAACAACATTTGGTGCAGCTGCTAAACACTTACCAGGTGACCACATGATAATACTAGAGTTGCATTCACAAGTCTCCAGCTTCTACTGTTCTATCAGCCCAATTAGATTTCAGCAATATATAAATTTGAGCAGCCTGTAGGACTTATAGTAACAATTTTCTTGATTTTCTACATTATAGTTGAGAGAGTTAAAATACTAACTGCACCACAACAAATTCATGTCAGCAAGTAAAATTTAATAATGAAATAAATGTCCTGACAAAAGACAGTAGGAACAAATTGAATGTCAATAGTATGCTTCTGTTCCTTAATTCATTTTTTTGGGGGAGGGAAGAGAGGCAAAGTGAAATCAATATATATATATGTGTGTGTGTGTGTGTGTGTGTGTGTATATATATATACATATATATATATATATATATACATATATATACACACATATATATATACATATACATATATACATATATATATGCATATATATGCAAAGTGAAATCAATATATGGATATATGTGTGTGTGTGTATATATATACGTATATATACACACATATATACATATACATATATACATATATATATATATATATATATATATATATACTGTGAGCTACCAATGTGCTATTTTTTTATATTGAAAAAAAGTACATTACTTTTTTCCCAGTATAATTGGACATACATAACTCCTTCCTCTGCTTGTTTTTTAGTGTCCCATAAGACAATTTACGGGGTGATTACTTGTGTTGCAAAATATTTACCTGACCAAATTAAAATTAACCACTGATATGTTTACAATAGCCAGTTCCTCTAGTATAATTAAAATATACTGAATTCATACAAACATCCAGGAAGATGACTGCAATAAGTGAGATCTGATTTTTCATTAGATAATATTTAGGCAGAAATGCCATGCAAAATTAACTTTTTATCTTGATGTTTTTGTCACCTTAGTTCACTCAACTACACGTTTTACAACGTGTGGGATCACAGTTCCTCCCAAGGTCTATAGAAGGATAAGAAAAATTATTTGAATTCAGTGGGAAAAAATAAGCAGTATCAGTAAGGGAGTTACCAGTGATACTGAAATAAATATGACCCTTACTCTTTTTAAAGCAACTCAGAAAGAAGTTAATACAAATTGCCATCTAATCCAAATAAGGATCTGAAGTTGGTGGATAAGTGCAACAGAGTGCCTTTCCTTTGCTTCTTCTTCCCATTAGATGTCAATCTCCTTTTCTTTCCCTTAGAGTGGAACTGGGTAAAAGCTAAAGAGAGGATGTATCATAGGTAATTATATCTACGAAAGGCAGAACATCTAGAGAAAAAGCAGAATACATAAGATGCATCACTAAATATCTGCAGCAATAATCCACTTCCTCACATTTCAACCTCAAGTGCTGGTTTGGATTTTACCTAAGGCTGTCCCGCATGACCACTCTGGACCCTGGGCAAAGACAACGTTATATGTGTCAAAGTCGAAAGGCTAATTCTCAGAACTAGCAGTGTCTGTCAGTGTCTCACCCCGGAGAGTATCTTTCTCTACGGAACAGTGACTGAGTCACAGGAGGAAACCATTCTGCTTGCTGGAAGAAAATAGGATGGAAGGAATTATGACGGTTACCAGATGTTCCAGTGCCCCTGAGGGGGTACGAGAACGTTTCCGCATGTGCTGTAAACAGCAGAAACTGTCAGATCATGGGGCCCTGGGGCTTGGTGCTCACGCTGCTCTAATGTGCGGAGTCATAGCATTTGAGAGTTGGAGGGACCCTTGGAGATGATTTTAGTCAAAGGTTTTAAACTACGGCGTGAGGAGTTCCAGGTTTCCTAAGTGTGACTCAGAGATTACTGAAGAGGAAGAGACTTCTCAATTCAAGTCAGCCAATTCTGAGAATCCTTTATTTACTTATCTACGGCAAATAAAAAATGTGACCTAGAAAAAGTTACCTTTTCATGCTATTTTTAAATTTTTTAAAATATTTATTTTTGAGCAAGTGTGACAGAGCACACAACTAGAGATAGAGGGAGACACAGAATTCCAAGCAGGCTGCATGCTCTGAGCTGTCAGCACATAGGGCTGGAATTCATGAACCCTGAGATCATGACCTGAGCTGAAGTCAGACGCTTAACTGACTGAGCCACCCAGGTGCCCCTGTTTTAGAATGGCAATTAAATACTTATTGTCTTGATGATGATGTAATTCTTACCCGGCTAGTGGCTTCCAAATTTAAAAAATACCATTATTGTTCAAAGTACCTCATTACCACCATTAGAGAGAGAAAGAGAGTGAGATATTAATTGAGAGACTGAGAGAAAAGGGAGAAAATAAAGCAAGGAAAGGAAAGAAAAGAAAAAGAAAGAAGGAGTTAAGTAAGGAAAGAAGGATGGAAGGAAACAAAGAGGAGAAAGAGACAGAAGGGAAGATGGGAAGGAGGGAAAGAAAGAAAGAAAATAACAGCTATTTCTGTGTTTGTAAATGGAGCACATTATGATAAAGGGGTGTGAGATTTTACCATAAGGTAAGGTATATCTCCAGGGTTAAACAGACATTCATAAAAGCAGGGTAGATACATGTGCCTGACTCACCATCACTGTTGATGCACACGACCTCCTGAACTTGAGTGCCAGGACCACACTCCTTTCCATTGTCTGGTTCACAGTCTCCAAGCCTCACTGCTTTCCATTCATAGCAGGATGGCTCTTCACAGGGAATGGCTTCCAGTAAGTGAGGGCAGTTCCCAGTGCCACCAGAACCTCCAGTGGGCTCATTGGTAATACGCCGCTTCCTCAGCTTGAAACCTGAATTATTGGAGAAGGAAGATATTTATTTTTTCTGTCCTGGTTGAGTATTTCAGAAGGCTGAATGAAAACCTGAGTAAAAGCTGGATGAGGGTAGAGGGTAGAAGTCAGACCTGCTTTAATCACTGGTGTATCCTCAAACTCTAGCTTAATGTGAGCTCATTAATCACTTATTAAATGGATAAAGAAATGAAAGAACAGAATGGCCACAGAGGGAAAAGAAGCAAAGTCATACACCTATCATCTCCTTCATAGGATGGGAGAGAGGTAGAGAGGCAGAAATAGAGGGAGACGGAAAGACAGACACATAGACAGACAGAAAACACACACACACACACACACATACACAGAATGGTTTTGGTTGATTTGGAAAGTCTGTTGCTATAAAATAGTCAGAGAAACAATGGAATTTCAAATTGTTTGGACATATTCATGACCAAAGTGCTATTACTTTGAATTCTTCAATACTATCACATAATTAAATTTGAAAAGATACCTCTGAGAAGTTGCATGGTCCCAGATAAATTGTCTGTTTGACCCTCAGTTGATTTTAGAGCCTCTGGAAATATGAACTAGTGATATAAGGCATTGAGGCTCTAATGAGGAGTCTTCAGATTTGTGCCCTGTGGTTGAACGGCATCTAACTGTTGTGCTTCTGGACAGTGCATACCAAAATAATGTCTGTTTATTGCTATGTAAACATATTAGAATCACTGGAAGACTGTCTTTGAAAGGAAACAAGAAAATGTATTCAACTACTAGATCATGTGAAAATTACCCACTATGTCCACCACAAAGGAAACCACTGCATTTATTCTATTCCTCACTGATACATCATTTGCCTCATAAAAACAATAAAGCTTTTTTTTTTTCTTTTTTACCTTCAAAGTAATAAGGAGTTCTGTCTATTGAGGACGAGCTATGGATTAGGCATTGAAGTAAGTGGTTTATGTTTATTATCCCACTGATTCTTTAGAGAAAACTTGCGTAGCAGGTATTATATCCCTTTTAGAGATAAGTGGACAAAGATTTAGATAATTAACTTCAGTTTTAATGTTCTGGTACCAACATCAGAGTAGGTTTATTAATCTTTTGCAATCAATACTCTTTAGCCATTCTGGAAAATATCACAAATGAATAATAACAAGTAACAGGGTGGAGCATTTTAAAATAATTCACATTTGATTCAACTGATGGGAGTTTTAAGCATGTCATGTTAATAGGACATACCTTTTTTGCCTTGCTGGTCATTACAGTTTTCATAAGTACAAGGTCCCCAAGCTGACCAAGGTGACACCTCACATTCAATAGGACAGGGAATGTGGCACAGCTGTGTAGTATTAGGGACAGGGCCGGTGCATGATTTCAAGTCCACTGGTTTTGAGGCTGTTTGGAGAAAAATACAGAGATCTCTTAAGAATTAAACAAAGTATTATGGTCAACAATATGATTTTTCTGTGTGTATATGGACAAAGACAAGTGCCACCAACACATTATTCCACTGCTTCTTGGCTATATCCTAGAATAAAAGGAGAGGGAATGGTGGGGGCAGGAGTGGGGGGGGGATGCAGTATAGTCCAAGGAAACCGGACTAGAAGTCTTGGAGATTGGTCATCTCCAGCTTTCTCACTTATTAGCCATGTGATTAATAATGTTAAGTCTAACTTTCCTAATCAGTAAAATAATCCTTAAGGTTAATTTTATCTCTAAAATTCTATATTTAGATTCTAAGTAAGTGGTATCTGCTTTAGAGATACCAACACAGTGGGAGAAGGTCAACGGCAATAATATACATGGGAAAAGTATCCACCGCATAGCTTCTGCTGGAACAGTCTCCTTTTCATTTTGGTCTCCAAAGGGCTAACCGGTAGATATAATAAAGAGCTTATGCCACCAATGTGGTGGCTCTCTCCATCTCACCAGATACTTTTCAGAACGTTTACAGTATGCATTATTTACATATGTGATCCAAATCTCAAAATTGTTAAGGCAACTAATTTATTATTCGCCACATCTGTTCATAAGTTGACCCATGAACCCATCTACTTTTGTTTACCCCTGCTTCTCTTCTATTTTGATGCCTGAAGTTTGGCTATTTTGTATAGGACACAGTTGACAGTTAATGTCAACATGTGTCCATAGTTCTGGTTAAAAATGACTAAGAAAGAAATATATTTGAAGCTATATGGACAGCAGAAGAAAATCAACTTAAGCAGTATATAATATACAGCTGTAGTTGCTTTTGTGGTATAAATTTTGAGAAGTAAATGTCTTAGACATTCCCTTCAATAAAAGCTAGCTGCTGTTTATGTCTGCTATTTTGAATGCCCACCTTTTCATAAAGTTCTGAAATAAGGGAGGTCTAGAGAATTTTCATTCTCTTTATGTAAATAACTATCAAATTCCAAACACATGGGTTATATTTAGAAGCTCATAGAAAAATTAAGATATTTCAAAATTTATTATTCTAACTTTTAAATAACCGTACTAAATATATTTGCGTGTAGTTTAAACTCTAAGGCAAACTGTAGGCATTATACATTCCTTAACTTTCTACAAGTACAAACATACATGATCATAAATGCTACCTGAAGGCTATTATATTAACTCCTCTTTCTAAAATAGTGTTTCAGGGGTACCTGGGTGGCTCAGTCAGTTAAGCGTCCTACTTTGGCTCAGGTCATGATCTCGCCGTTTGTGATTTCAAGCCCTGCATCGGGCTCTGTGCTGACAGCTCAGAGCCTGGAGCCTGCTTCAGATTCTGTGTCTCCCTCTCTCTCTGCTTCTCCCCTGCGCATGCTCTTGCTCTGTCTCTCAATAATAACAAATAAAAATGTTTTAAAAATGTTTAAAAAATAGTTTTTCAGTTCTGAAAATTATTCTGTATTTTAATTTTTCTTTTTCCTCTTAGGAGCACTGAAATTCTCTCTCTCTCCTCTCTCCTTTCACTCCTCCCAGAGCCCACCCACTTCAGTGAAAATAAATGACTGGGGCACTCCTAATTTGCTTAGTATGGAGCACCATGAACATTCTTGCTGAAGTTTATCAGAATTATTGCTGTTACATCAGCCAAAGCAAAAATGATTACTCTTATTGGTTTCCAACAGTGAAAGTATATGGCACACTAATGACAGAAATTACAGAAATAATGCTTCACTTCTTTGCATATAAAAAAATAACTTAGAAAAATAAAAATAAAAAAATAACTTGATGTCAATGATATAAATTTCACATAAAATGAAAAAAGATTTAATATCCCTACAGGCTTAAGAGTCTTGATGGTTAATTTTTTATGTCACCTTGTCTGGAGAAAGAGATATCCACAAAGCTGGTAAAACATTATTTCTAGGTGTGTCTGTGAGGATGTTTGTGAAAGAGATTAGCATTTGAGTAAGTACACTAAGTGAAGAAGACAGCCCTAACCAATGTGGGTAGGGCATTATTCAATCCACTGAAAGCCCCAATAGAACAAAAAGGTGGACAAGGGTAAAGTAACTTTCTTTCTTTCTGAGGTGTGGAATTCATCTTTCTCTGCTCTTGGACATCAGAGTTACTGGTTCTGGAAAACCAGGAATTATACCAGTGACATCATGCCCATAACTGTGGGAGCCATTTCCTATAATAAATCTCCTCTTACATATCGATACATATATTCGATTGGTCTGTTTCTCTAGAGAACCTTGACGAATACAAGGCCACAGTATGTACAAAACTGCTGTAACTGCAAATTACATAAGCAATTTGTTCACTTGTGGAATCCTTCAGACTATCATTTAAATTAGCAACTGAATAGCAATTAAATTACCTGCATTTTTTTTCTTTCAACTGAAAAGTAACTTTAGAATTTAGTGTTATTATATTGTTTTGAAAATTATGGTTACTACAAAAGGAAGTCTACTTTTTGCAGAGGCTTCCTTAACTATGCAATTGTGAGGACTATTAGAGCCTGAAGAAGTATAGTTTATATATAAGGGTGAAAATTTTAGAAAGGAAACAGGTTTTATCAAGAAAACAGTATAACACATTATGTTTCCATTACCTGGTCATTTTTTAAAATTCTAGCTTTTGGCGTATGTTAAATGAATCAAATAGAATAATCAGTCATAAGAATGTTCTTGGGCTGTTAAAAGAGAAATATGATGAATAAAGCCTTCAGAAAGATTACTTAAAGCAAAATACTCTTCAGATCTATTAAGCTAACCAAGTCTATACTGAGATAAAGTTATTGAAAAATAACCTCTATTTTATAGATACCTTTATAAATATAAATATTTATACATATACCACATGGTTCACATTTAGGAGCTCACAGAGAAATTAAGATACTTTGAGCCTGTATAAATGTAAATAAATATATTAATATGTATATATATTTCTTGTGTATATGATTCTATTCCTTTAGTGATTTTCATTACAGTTTTTTTTTGGGGGGGTGTAGAGTATATATTACTATTAATCACAGATACTAGCTGAACTCCTAAACCTGTAAGCCAATTCTATTTTTGCCCATGAATTGTTTGGAATCAATGTGATTCAATAAATGAAGAACGGACAGATGCAGGAGAATGTACTAGACTCTGTTTAATCTATGAGATATAAATTCTATAGTTCTGTATTACATAACTCAGTGTTTACTGCTCATCCCATATTCTCAAATATTGAGATTTGAATTCCTTACAATGGTTCAGTCATTACTCATATAATTTTATCACTTAAAATATCGTTCATTCAGTCTAAGTTTCAAAGAAACTTTATTCATTTTTTAAAATGTGTCTTACTGCTGGGGCACCTGGGTGACTCAGCCAGTTAAGCGTCCAACTTCAGCTCAGGTCATGATCTTGCAGTTCATTAGTTGGAGCCCTGTGTAGGGTTCTGTGCTGATAGGTCAGAGCCTGGAGCAGTCTTTGGATTCTGTGTCTTCCTCTCTCTCTGGTCTTCTCTCTCTCTCTCTCTCTCTCTCTCTCAAAAATAAACATTTAAAAAGACTTTTAAAATGTCTTATTGTTGATCTCTTGAAATAAAGGGGACATTTCATTGTTTTCATATGATCTAAAGGGTATTCAATTATATGTACCTTGCATTCTTTGAGAGGTCATAAAAGAATATCCAAACTTTTCTGGACTTAATAAAACAAAACAAAACAAAATGAGACCAGTATATTTTTATAGGTCTGAAATGTTTTGTATTTTTATCTTTAGCGCATTACAATGGAAATAATATGATACAAAGTAAATTTAAGGTATTTATTTTCAACAATGGACCCAATGAACTATTCTGAAGATACATCCACTGTATAACACTTCAGAATAGTAAATATGATTTAAAATTTTTTTAAGTTTTATTTATTTGAGACCAAGACAGAGAGTATGAGCAGGGTAGGGGCAGAGAGAAGGAGAGAGAGAATTCCAAGCAGGTTTCATGCTGTATTTGTGGAGCCAGACATGGGACTTGAGCTCACAAACCATGAAATCATGACTTGAGTCAAAATCAAGAGTCAGATGCTTAACCTACTGAACCACCTGGTATTTGCCGCAGCATATAGGAGTTTTCAAACTAAATATTACATTGTGAGAAAATTACAGATTCACATGACATTATAACATCACAGAGATTCTATGTATCCTTTACCAGTTACACCAATGGTCAGATCTTACAAACCTACACTATAATGTCACAACCACAATGTCGACATTGATAAAACCAGGGTACATGTATTGGGTTAAACAGTGTCTCCCTGTGCCTCCCTACCCTCTCAAATTCAGGCCACTAGAATTTCACAATATGGCCCTATTTGGAAATAAGGTTATTGAAAATGTATTTAATGGGACTAGAGTGAGTTTTAAATCCAATGACTGGTGGCTGTGTGAAGACATACAGAGAAGAAAGTCTTGGAGAGATTAGAGTAGTGCAGGGATAAGGCAAGGATTGCATACTATTCCTTTGTTTCTAATCTTAGGGAAAAAATATACTCAGCCTTTCACTACTAAGTATAATGTTGGCTATATGTTTTCTTTAAAAAAATTTTTTTAATGTTTATTTTTGAGAGAGAGAGAGAGAGTGAGTGTGTGTGTGTGTGTGTGTGTGTGTGTGAGAGAGAGAGAGAGAGAGAGAGAGAGAGAGAGAGAGAGCATGTGAGTAAGCATGCAGGAGAGGGATATAGAGAGAGGGAGACAAGCATCTGAAGGAGGCTCCAGGCTCTGAACTGTGAGCACAGAGCCTGACATGAGGTTCGAACTCACAGACTGCACCACAAGATCACCACCGGATCCAAAGTCAGACACTTAACTGACTGAGCCACCCAGGCACTCCTTAGCTAAATGTTTTTATAGATGTTCTTAATCAAAATGAGTGTGTTCCTTTCTATTCCTATTTTTCTGAGGGTTTTTATTATCAATAGGTGTTACATTTTGTCAAATGTTTTTTTTTTACCATGACTATTACTAGCGAGTGATTTTTTTTAGCCTGTTAATAAGGTAAATTACACCAATTCAGTTTTCAATAGTAAACCAGACTTGCCTCCCTAAATAAACTGCACTTGATTCTAGTCATTAATTCTTATAATTTATTACTGAAATCTATCTGCTAATAGTTTGTTAAGAATTTTTCTATCTACATTCAGTAGGGATTTTGGTCTGTAGTTACCTTCTTGCTGTACTTTGTCTCTTCCTATTTTCTGGACAAAAATAATCTATTTCATATTGAGCAAATTATGGTAGGTTGTGTTTTTCTCATTTTGAATTTTTGATTCTTCCCATTTAGTCTACATTGTCAAGTTAATGTGTATAAAGCTGTGCTGTTCTCTTGTTATTCTTTGGCTGGCTGTAAGGTCTCTGGTGATATCCTCTGTTAAATTACCATGTTTATCTCTTTATGTTCTCAACCTTGCTACAAACTTCCATTTTAAGGGTCTGTTCAAAGAATCAGTGGTTTGTTTCATTGATTTTCTTTATTGCTTTTGTTTTCAATTTCATTGATTTCCATTTCTTCTTATTTTTATTATTTCCTTCCTTCTGCTGGCTTTCATCTTATTTTGCTTTTTTTCCTTGCTTCTTGAAGTGGGAACTCAGATTATATTGATTTCTGTCTTATCGTCTTTTCTAATATAAGCATTTAGTGTTATGAATTTCTATTTCAGCACTGCTTTAGCTGTGTCACACAGAGAGTGATATATTTTTATTTTCATTCAGTTCAAAGTATTTTGATTTTCCCTGAGAATTCCTTTTCCACATATGGGTTATTTAAGTATGTCATTTATTTTCCAAGTGTTTGAAGACTTTATTATTTTCTTTCTGTGACAGAATTCTAATGTGATTCCAGTTGTGCTCAGAGAACACATTCTTTCCTTGTGATTTAAATGCTTTTAAACGTATTGGTTTGTTTTATGAATCAGGATATGGTCTACCTTGGTATGTGTTCTGCAGACACCTGAAGATGTATTCTGTTCTTATAGGATGGAGTGTTCTGTAGATATCCATTAGATTCTGTTGGATGATGGTGTTGTTCAGTTCTCCTAAATGCTTGTTGATTTTCTGCCCAGTTGTTCTATTAAGTATTAAAAGTAGGATCTTCTCATCTCTGATTTTAATTGTGAATTTGTGTATTTCTTTTACCTCTATCAGTTTTTGTTCACATACTTTTGGGTATAGTTTTTAGTACATACACATTTAATTTTTCTTTGTCTTCTTGGTGGATTGATCCTTTTAACCCTTTTATCATTATATAATGCTCTTTTCTATATTTTTTTGTTTTTATGTCTAATTTATCTGATACTAATATAGCACCCCTGCTTTTCTTTCGATAATATTTCCATGATATACTGTTTTCTATCTTTTACTTTCAATCTGGGTACAGTGTTATAGTTGAGGTGAGTTTCTTGAAGAACATGTATAGCTGGATCATAATTTTAAATCCACTCTACCTACTGATGTCGTTTTTCCCATTACAAGGTTTTTTTTTTCTAGGTACAGAAGAGATTTCAATCTTTATATTGCATTAGAAGAAATTTATAATACAAGAAATGATAATAATTATATTGCAATAAAGGAGGAATTTGTTAAGATATTTTAAAGATTTACACCCACTGATATTTCTGGATTGCTGGCTTCCTTCACTCCAAGTCTGAGATATGGGAGGCAGAAAACATCACCTGGTTGTTTCTGGGGTCTAAAGATCTCTAGCCTGTCTGCTCTCTCCTCTCCAACTTTCAGAGTTGTCTTATGGCTTATTTACTATGTATTATTAGGAAACAATGACATTTCCTCTACTTTTCCCAGAAACAGAAGCATATATGTTATTTAAAAACAAAACCTTTCAATTTTACAAATGGGATCACAAGAAAGGAAAATTCTCAAAAGATTCTTCAAATCCAGAGCATGAACTCAATATGGTACTAGAGTCCTAAAGGTAGCCTCTCCTGTGGGACATTACTGACCCCAGGTCACCTAACTTTCAGTTTTAATGGCCTGGTAGGAGGCCGAGAATGACATATCTAGAGTTCTTTAATTATCAGGACAAAAGCTGACATTTTTCAGACAGAAATGAAAATTTATAATGACCATCATTAAAGAAATTTCCAAAGGACTTATTTCTCATAAGAAGGAACATGAATACAGAAGCAGGGTCTAAGATGCCAGATGGAATGGCAATCAAAGAAAATATTACATGTGAGTAAAAGTAAATGTTGAATGTAAAAAGATAATTATAATGATTTAACAGAGGGTATGGTAGGTAGAATAATGGTCCCCCAAAGATTCAATGCCTTAGTCTTTGCAAATGTGAATATATTATCCTGATGAAAAAAGGACTATATAGATGTGATGCAGGTTTCAAACCATGAGATTAGGAAATCATTCTGGATTAACCAGCAGGCTCAACCTAGCCACATGAGTCTTTAAAAGCAGAGACCCTTTCCCAAATGGGTCAGAAAGACGAGATGGAAGAAAGAGAAGAGCTTCAAAGGAAAGGAGGGACTTGAGTTGCCACTGATGACTCTAAAGAGAGTGGGGAAAGAGCCAAGGGATATGAATGGCCTCTAGAAGTTAAGAACAGTTCCCAGATGGACAACTGGCAAGGAAATGGAGATTTTGGTACTCCAACTGCAAGGAACTAAATTCTGTCAACAACTCAAAATGAAGAAGGAAATAGATCCTACCCCAGAACTCCCAGAAGGGAATATAACTCCCCTAAGCCTTTGAACTTTAGCCTGAAGAGACCCATGTCAGAGTTGGGATCTACAGAACTCTAAGATAAGGTGTTAAGTTTGCAATAATCTATTATGGAAGCAACAGAAAACTAACCAAGAGAGTTATATGGCACAAAATAGAACTAAAATAAAAGACTATATAGTATGTAGGTTGTGTAGCCCTTAGGAAGGTAAACAGGTTAATTATAGACTGTATTCATTTGAATCTATAACTTGACATTTTAAAGTAATCTCTTTTTATAAATAGGATAAAGATGTATAACTTCCAAACCTATGGAAATAATGTAATAACAACAAAAGTGATGCAATAAATTCAAAGGAAGCCAAAAAAGAACAAATAAAACAAAACACAAAAATAGAGGAACAAAGAAAGCAAGACAGAGGGAATGCAAAAGACTAAATTTTTAATCAGTAAAAGCCAAAGAGTATCAGACAGAATAGATAAGTAAAATCTGAAATGAAATTTATATCCACTAGTTTGTTAAAAATTTAAAAGTTTGACAATATCAAGTGCTGGACAAGATCTAAAGCAACCAGAATAGTTAAATGCTGCTGGAAATCTAAGTTATTTTAACCATTTTAGGAAGCAACTTGGAAATTTTAACAATGGTTGAAGATGGGCATACTACTAGGTATATACCCTGAAAAAACTATCAGACATTTACCTGAGTAAATATTGATAAGAATTATCACTGAAGCATTGTTTGTAATTGCAAATATCCATAAATAATTCTAGTGTCCAAGAAAAAGTGAATGAATATTAAATTAGGCTTGTCCATACTATATAACACTATACAGAGGTAGAAATAAGTGAATTAGAACACAATCATCAATATGATTAAACAAATATATCAAAAAAGTGAAGAAAGTACAAGAATATATACTAAATGACACTATCCACACAAAGTTTTAAAAAACAAGCAATATCATCATGATTTGAGATAAATACATAAGTCTGGGAAAGAGGAGAAGTCTAAACCACTGTGGTCCACCTCATAGTTTCAGGCAGGCATTTTTTTTTTTTTTCTTTTTTCTTTTTTAGGAGCTGGGCCAGCACTCAGAGCTATGCCATGGTCATAAAGACACAAAGAATTTCACAGAGCATCAACTAAGGTAATTCTAGACTATGATGGATTAAGACCAAAAATTAGACTACTTAATTTGTCTAAGTAAAAACAAAGTCACTATGAGAACCACAAAAATATCAAATGTTCCCTTCTCCCAGATAATGAGTTCTGCTTTTTTTTTTGTCTAATCAATTACAGCTATAGCCTCCCTCCAGAGTTTCCTCCTTCCAAACAACATTTATCAAGATACTCCGCCAGATTACCCCTGCCTCCTTATAGCATTCAATCCACAGCAAAGTCCACTTACTTAAATTCTCCTAAAATTCACTCAAGTGACCTAAATCCTATAATAACTGCTTTCTGATACTCCTACTGAGATACCCACCATTAACCATGGTAAGGGTTTTTTATTGTTCAGTAAGTAATAAACACAACTTATTCAAATACAGGTGTGTCCCTGGTGGCCTATGGCTAAAGAGTAGAGATACAAATACATACAAGTCAATACAAAAAGAAAAACAAATAATATTAAATATAAAATTAGAATAGGAGTTCTACTTGTGGATACAGTTGGATGTATTCATTTAATAACAAATGTTTATTGGTATTTACATGTGCTAAGCAATGTACTTAACAAAGACTAACTTATTTAAGTCTTATAAAACTCCACAGGTGTGGGTATTTCAATCATCCCTATGTGGGGGAAGGAATAATTATTTCCCAAATGGGGAAACTAACTATAGAGATGAGAGATTAAGTAACTTTCCCCAAAGTCACTAAATGAGGAAATTGTAGATTTTGGGTTTATATCCAGGCAGTTTGGCTCCTTCAGTCTGGATCTCAAGCTACGACTCCCTGTGATCTTGGAAGGATACATAAGGATGTTTCAATTATATATATTTATATAAATAGAGATACACATATGCTAATATATTAAAATATATTGGAGATTAAAAAATGGAGATTATGAAATTGTGTGTCATTTTAACATAATAATATAATGAGGCTAACAAGATAATACAACATCAACCCCGGGAGTCTAGCAGTAACAATTATTCTCACTTTCGTGTGTCAGTTGGGAATAAAAACTAAATTTCTATTAAGAACATGCTGTCCAATTAAATTACTATTAAAATGAAATGTTCTGCATTTATACTGATAATAACAAGAACAGATAATTCTATTGAATTTACCAAATTAATTTTTTAATCCTCAGAGCAATCTCATGACATAGGTATAAATGTAATCCCAAATTTGAAGAAGATGAAACTGAGCAAGAGAGAGATTAAGTAATTTGCCTAAAATCACACAGCTAGTTAATGGCAGTTGACATTTGATTGCAGAGGCCGTGCTCTTATCCTCTCTGCTATACTATGATATGGCAATTAGGAGAAGCCATGTTCTTCCCCCATTTCTTACCTCAACTCCGAGAAGTCTAATATGAAGGGTGCTGTGAGTATAAAATGCAATGAGTTGTTAAAACAGCCTATTTGGTTATTGTGAGGGGTGACAGAGGAATGGAAATATTGGGAATATTCATCTGAAAAATGAATCCTCAGTATTTTAATAAGGAACAGTCTAGACTGTCATCCATTTCTAACAATGATTTTTTTTTTTAACTAAATAATTTTTGTTCTAATGCCAAAGAATATGCCACATGTGCATTTTTAACTGTTTTCCACCATGGGAATATCTATTTGGATTCTCAAAATATTTTAAATCAGAGATCTCATACTCAGTTTACTTCAGACTTATTTGTAAAATAATATGCCTTTTATGTAGTCATTTGAAAGATATATTAGAAGGTTGAAAAAAGGTTGAAAAAATGCAATAGTTTAATAATTCATTCATTCATTTAGCAAAACAGCTGAGCATTTGAGGCATTCAAAAACTCCTGAGGTTGCATTTATTGTCCATTGTCTTCCCTGAAAACCTGCCTTTTTATAGAAATAGCACTGTTTCTTTGAACAAGCTTCTTTGAGTGCTAATTCACAATTACAAGGAAATTCTCCTGGATTTAAATCTTAATTTCTGTATAGGAACTGACACTGACAAAAGGGATTCCAAAGACTTAAAAATAAAATCAGTTACAAACAGTTTTCCTTTTCTTTGTTATTCTGTCATTCAGTCGGTTAAAATAAGTATTAAATGCCTTTTCTGTGTAAAGCCCTTACCTTTGTGTTAGGAACCATTTGCCAAAGGGTGCTGTAGAGCCAACAACAAGAGTGTCAACAGTGATTTATTTTGTTTATTTTTCTTAATTATTATAAATGTGTCATAGTAATTTAAGGTATATTTAACCAAAGCAGTTTTAATTCCAAGAAGGTTCTACTGAACCCATTTCCATGTCACCTAGAGGCACTATAAATTTCCTCTCAAGAATTGACATCAAGCAAATAAAACTTTTATTCTGAAAATTAATCAAGTTCTACATGTAACGGTGATTGCTTAAAGTTTTTTGAAGATGTTCTTGTGTATTGTTCACAGAAATTTCTTTTATCTTTTTCAGACATTTATTTATGGAGACATAAAATCCATCAATTTCTTTTTAATAATATAGGGCACTGTTTTTTAAGATAATACACTTATTCTTTGATCAATTTTGGAACTATATTTATAACAATTGTTGACAATTGTCTTTTAGTATTTAATGTGCTTCAAAGCTCACTGCCAGTCCTTTCTGACTATAGTTAACTCAGATTGAACTATTGGTTTTGATAAATTTTTTCTTATATTAACCCAAGACATTACACAGATCTTCCTTGATGTATACGGTTAGGTTCCTAATAAATCCAACATAAGTTGAAAATACCATTAAGCCAAGAAAACATTTAATACGTCTAATCTATCAAATATCATAGCTTACTTAGTCTAGCCTACCTGAAATATGCTCAGAACATTTATATTAACCTACAGTTTATTTCATAAAAAGTGTTGAGTAACTCATGCAATTTACTGAATACTGAAAGTAAAAAACAGAATGGTTGTAGGTATTCTGGCTATTGACCTTCATGGTAATGTGGCTAGCTGGGAGCTGCAGCTCGTTGCCTAGCATCATGAGCGGATATCATAGCACATATTGCTATTTCTGAAAAAAATAAAAATTCTAAATTCCAAGTCCATCTTCTACTGATTATATAACACTTCACGCCACCAAAGAGTTGAAAAATCCTAGGCTGAACCATCTTGAGTCCAGGACCATCTGTATAGTTGTATAAAGCATATGTGATAGTTCTTGTGATCATTTTCTGCATCGTAATTAACTCTTCAGTATCCAACAGACTCATCACTTTTGTGCAATTCATAAATTGATAGCCTTGATTCTCATCCCTAGGCATCTAACTTTATCACAGTTTGTCTGTGTTTGCTGCTTGGATAACCTCTTGAATTTTGTTGAGATCACAGATCACAATATTTGACTCAGGTTAGAAAACATAAATTTTTTTTTCTCTTACATTAGAGTATTTCAGAGGTGCCTGTATTTGGAACTGTAGTACTTTTACAAAGGCCTCTTGACTTTTCTGCTTGTTTATTGTTGGGGAGGTAAAGACAGTCTAGGATTGCTCCACTTTGGTTTTTAGTCAAGTGGAAGTTACAGTGGGTTCATTTCATAAATTTAGATCAGGTTCTTCTAAAATATTCCAATAAAGGATATTTAAGTCTATATTACAAATAAGAGGGAGTATCCCTATTTCTTGTGTCTCAGCCGAATATTCTGGTTTTATCTTGTCAGTTATGGGTGTTGAGGAGACCGGTTGTGGGGAAAGAGCTACCACATGAACACTAGCTGTGTTTAAAAGATATGGACAGATTTCTGGGAAAATCACCTTCTCTGTAAAGAGCTCAACACATTGGCTGGTTTGCTGTCTGAAGGACACCTGTTAGCAGAGTCAGGAGGGCACTGAGTGATGGACCTATTACTGCTCTTGTTTCCAGCCTTCACTCTGCTGGGTTGTGGTCAGCATCTCTGCCTACTTTTTTCAAAGACTCTACTCAATGACACAAGAGTTGTTCCTTTGCCTCGAGGCTTCTGTTTCTTCAATCTTGTATTGATATCATCTTAGCAAACAGACACTCCTTTAAAGATTTAGCTTCTAGATGGGCTCTCTTCTTGTTTTGAGGGTTGATGCCATTTTTTCCCTCTATTTGCATATTTCACTGGTCATTTTAGGGACTTAGAAAGAGAGGTCCATATGCCTATGCTCACAATGCCATATTGCCCAGGAAAAAAAAACTATTTTAGGTCTCAACTCTAATAAAACAGAACAGTGCTATCTTTTTAAGTATTTATAGGAACAAACATATGTCAGATAATTTCTCTCAGTGACCCTGATTCACATAATATTTAAAAGTATAGGAGATTGTTCAAAACAAGCATCTTCATAGCAGTGCCAATCATGTTAAGATTTAAATTTCACAAACTGTATCAACAGCTTGACAAAGACTTCACTCTCCTACTACAATGATGTACCATCTGTTCCAACAATGCAAATATGGAATCGGGTTCCCCTTCCCTTTTTTAAAATAGGGCACATTTTAGCACCGTCTATGTAAAACTCACTCTGAATTCTTCCAACAACACGCAATTATTGACTCAAATCCCCATTTACAATGTCCTTAACTTGGAAAATAACATTAATGGATAGTATAAATTAAAAGAAGCAGTTTGGCACTTGTGTTATCACAATATAATGACAGAAAATCTTAGCAGGTAGCATTTCAAAGAATTGCAACTTTTGTTTCTAAGTGAGTAATAAAAAAGAATTGAAATATCCAATCAAATAAGGTCTGTCACCAGCTCCACATACTTGCTATAAATATTATTCTGATGACTAAGTATATTAGTCTGCTAGGGAGGCCATAACCAAATTCCACATCATAAGTGGCTTAAATAACAAAATTTATATTCTGACAATTCTAAGAGACTTGTAGTCCAAGATCAAGGTACTGCAGAGTAGAGGTGTGGCAAGAAATGCAGACAACTGCCATCTCGCTGGGTCCTCACCTGGCCCCTGTCTGTGTGCACACATCCCTGGTGTGTCTTCCTTTTCTTTCAAGGACACCAGTCCTAATGGATTCAGGTTCCACTCTTTTGACTTCATTTAACCTTAATTGCCTCTTTACAGGCCCTGTCTCCAAAAAATGTCACAATGAGGGTTAGGACTTCAACAAGTGACTTTGGGGGGGAACATACTTCAGTCCATAACACCACGCTTAATGGGGTATTAAAGAAATAACTTGTGAATAATGACTTAAGTGTAGACTAGAGTGTAACCATAGTCGCTGACAAATTTTATCAACTTTTCCCTGTTTTTCTGGGGTAAAAACATCTATGCTGAACTTGCACTCATTCAAATTTCTCCACAGCAAATTGCTGCTGCTATTACTATCTGACCACACCTTACTGAGAAGTAGATGGAAGTAAATATCTCCAGTCTGAGATTTTCTGGTTTTCCTGAAAATTTCCATTATATTCTAAAAATCTCCATGTACAGAATTCTAACTATAGAATCCTATTTCCTGATCATTGTGTGGAGAAAAGATTAACTTGCCAAAAGTTTCTGAAAAAGTTGTATGGCTTTTCCTTCTCATGTCATGGAGTTAAAAAATAAAGTACAACCTGGAACAAGGAGGTAATGGCCAAAGGCATGATTTGTGGGTAGCCCTGAGCTGCAACATCAAAACTACTTATTCTTAAAATGAACTACTGTCATAATGGGCTACTTGGTTCCAGGCCTACTCAGATTTTCTGGCCCATCTAGTTATTTTTACCTATCTTAGTTCTGATTCCAAATCTAGTTAATGTTCTCTATTTAAGCCTTTGTAATCAGTCTTCAATTTTTCCTTATAGTTTGTTAGGATCAGGTCTGTCTCATGAATATTTACTTAATTCACCAACAACTGTTTACTGAGTGTCTACAATGTACCAGGAGCATACTGTACACATGGGATGCTTAGGGTTTATTAGACAACAAAACAGAGAAAGGTGCTGCTGGCATTCTCATAAAGGGAGTTGGGAAACAGAAGATGAACCAGAAGTTTTGTAACTAATAATTGACACAGTAAAGTATAAGGCACAAAGTCCTATGGAAAAAGAAAAGAACAGAGGAAGGGGTGTGGGGGTATGTGTGAGAGAGGTGGGACACACAATTTTAAATGGGAGGGTCACATCTAGTCTCTTCGAGAGGGAAATATTTGAGAGCAGGCTGGAAAGAGGGGAGAGTTAGCCATGCAAATGTCTGTGGAAAAAGCATTCCAGGAAGCAATGGAAGCTGGTGTAACTGAAGTGGAAGGAGCAATGGACAGACAAGTTGGAAATGGGGCAGGGAGACAAGGGAGAGGGCAGGGAGACTACTATTTATCAGGAGTGCAGCCCAGCACAGATGCTGGGCTTGCAGCAGAAGAATGACACAGACTGCTTTAAGATGTAAAAGACTGCTCTGCTGCCATGTGCTGAATCAATCGTGGGGGTGACATGGGACACAGGGATATCTATTAAGAAGCTACTGCAATAAATAAATCAGGCAAGAGGTCATAGACCAGACCAGGGGTTGGACATGGAGATGATGCTGTCAGATAAACAGTGAAGGGAGAACATGAAAAGATGCTGAACATCACTCATCAGCGAAATACACATCAAAACCACACCTGTCACAATGGCGAAAATGAATAACTCAGGAGACAAAATATGTTGCCAAGGATGTGGAGAAAGAGGAACATTTTATTTAATACTGCTGGTGGGAATGTAAACTGGTGCAGCCACTCTAGAAAACAGTATGGAGGATCCTCAAAAAATTAAAAAACAGAACTATTCTAAGCCCAGCAATTACACTACTATGTATAAGATACTGAGATATAAAAATGCTGATTCAAAGGGACACATGCACCCCAATGTTTATAGCAGCACTGTCAACAATAGCCAAAGTATGGAAAGAGGCAAATGTCTATTGACTGAGAATGAATAAAGAAGATGTGCTTTGTATATATAAATACACACACACACACACACACACACACACACACACACACACACACATAATGGAATATTACTCAGTGACCAAAAATAATGAAATCTTGTCATTTGCAACTATACGGATGGAACTAGAAAGCATTATGCTAACTAAGTGATAAAAGTCAGAGAAAGATAAATACCATATGACTTCACTCAAATGTGTTATTTAAGAAATAAAATAGATGAGCATAGGGGAAAGGAATAAAAATAAAACAAAAAGAGACAGGGAGGCAAACCATGAGAGAGTCTTACATACAGAGAAAAAACTGAGGGTTGCTCATGGGGTGTTGGGTGGGGGGATGGGCTAAATGGGTGATGGGCGTTAAGGAGGGTACTTGTTGGGATGAGCACTGGGTGTTAGATGTAAGTGATGAATCACTAAATTATACTCCTGAAATCATTATTGCACTACATGTTAAATTGTATCTACATAATAAAAATTTAAAAAAAAAGAGGTAATCTAGTTAAAAACTATTGAAAGGAGAGCCTGAAGTATATCCTGAGGAACCATGTGTGGGAGTGAAAGACAGAGAATCAAAAATGACCCCCAAGATTTTGGTCAAAGTAACCAATGCCTAGCCCTTGGTTGTCACGGTGTTGTTTTTCCTTGTTTTTAATGACTTAGAATGTGATCACTCTATTCTATCATACGGCTCACACAGAAGATCAGGGTCCTGTGCTCTATACATTTCAATTGCCAGAAATTCCCTCCATTCCTTCTCCCTGCAACTCCATTGTTGCCCTGCTCTGCTCCACCTCCAATTAATCTACCCATTTCTGCAGCTGCCAGCAGAATCAGCAGGTGTGGAATAAATGTCTGGGTTTAACATTCAAACGATAAAGTTTCTGACACTTCTAGGGTCTATTATAGCATGAGGGCTACTAATATTCACCTTATACATGGTAAGACATGTGAAAAGTGATGTTAAGATTCTTTAAAAAGAATTCTTGAACACATAGCAGTAACATTTCTGAGATTGAACTCTAGCATATATTTCTTAAACATAAAAGGTCAAACATGAATGAGTCACAATATCACCTGTTGGAAACTATTATCGGTGTAGCCCTAGAACTTTCTGGATGTGATAAAGTTACTTGTTTCTGAGTCAGCCAAACAGAATTCATGATTTTCATGATCCATGCTTAACCTTACAACAGTAACTCTGTGATTTTCAGAGTAACAATTACCGGTGGTGATGGGGGATGATGACAAGAGTTGTTTTAGGAAGTAGACTCCTTGGTACCATCCCTGTAAATTCCAATTCACCATATTTAGATTGAAACCTAGGAATAACCTAGGAATATACATTTTCCATAAGCACTTCAGCTGATTCTGATGCAAGTAATGCCCATACCACCCTTCAAGAAACATAACTATGCAGGGGCGCCTGGGTGGCTTAGTCGGTTAAGCGTCCGACTTTCGCTTGGGTCACGATCTCGCGGTTCGTGGGTTCGAGCCCCGCGTCGGGCTCTGTGCTGACTGCCGGCTCAGAGCCTGGAGCCTGTTTCACTCTGTGACTCCCTCTCTCTCTGACCCTCCCCTGCTCACGCTGTCTCTCTCTCTCTCTCCTAGAAATAATTAAAAAATATTTATTATTTTTTTTAATATTAAAAATATCTCTCTACTAAAAAATATTAAAAAAAAAAAAGAAACATAACTATGCAGTATTGGAGCTGAACTTAATCACAAAATGCCATAGCACCATGGCATTAAATGCTTACCTTTTAGAAAATGTTATGCATGTTCCAGAACAGAGCTGCACACACTTTGATAACGAATTGCTCGCTACTGCTTTTGGGCCATAAGAATAGTAAGAATTATTTCTCTAGTGGTATTTTATTTTTCCTATTGATGACATATTTCTTCTTGAACATTTTTCTAAGCCTAAATCCACATTTTTATTTATGGCATCATATAAAATGAATTTGGATACTTTCCCCAAGCATACATTATATTCTTCTAAAATAAAACTGCTTAGAACAAAGATACTGGAGATTCAAAAAAAAAAACAAAAAGAAAAAAAAAAAAAACCCTGCCATTGCACATCTCAAATACCACTAGGAAATCCATCTGGAGGTTTGATATTGGTGATCTTCCTGACTCACTTTTGTGGGTTGATAAAATTACATCTCTAGGAGAAGGATCAAACTGTGGGGCTGAGAGGACTGACTGGGAAAGATCTTTAAAACAGGTTAGCTTGTAGATTTCACATATTAACCCCTTATCAAATATGTGGTTTGCAAGTATCTTCTCGCTTTCAGTAGATTGCCTTTTCATTTTGGTGATCGTTTCTTTTGCTGTGCAGAAGGTTTTTAGTTTGATGTAGTTCTCCCTGCTTTTAGTGCCAAATCTATAAAATCATCACCAAAACTAATATCAAGGGGTTTACCCTCTCTGTTTTCTTCTAAGAATTTTATGGTTTCAGGTCTTAACATTAAAGTCTTTAATTTATCTTGAGCTGAATTTTTATTAGTTATTAATAACCTTCTTACATTTTATCTCAGAGAATTTAACTTTTACATTTATGTTTTTGCCAATTTCTTGCCTACTACAGTTACATCAAATCTTACTCATTTTACTTTTTCATTTTCAGTTTTTATTTTAATGGAATTTTAAGTATCACATTTATTACCTCATTGCTTTTTCTCTAAATCTTTTTTTTTTTTTGCAATTTAAAAACTCTAATCTCTCCTACTATTATTTTTAAGTTCCTTGACCTCATATATTTCAGATTTCTTCCCTCTCTGGAGAGCAAAATTGAGAGAACTTACAGCTATTTGTGTGGGATAAGGTCTCCATCTTTTACTTTGATGACTCTGTTTATTCCCAAAGCATCTTTCAGAGTTTTCAAAAAATGGAGTGGACTTGTTTTTTCATATTATATGTCATTCAAAGTTTACATGAAGAGCTACAAGTTTTAAAATCTGTTGGGAGCCATTCTGAGCCCACTAGTGGAGAAAACTCGTGGTGAGATTAAATCAAGTTTGCACAGCCTCTTGCCAATCAGATGACGACCGACATCCACCCCCACTTATTTCTGCTTGAGCACTGACCCCTAGGGTACCGTGTTGATCAATATCGGGAGTGACTTGTCGCCTTATTCCGGCCCTGGTATGATGATTGCACCTTGTGAAGGAACTTATTGTGGGAACTTCTTCTTTTGATTCTGGGAACAGACATCGTGTCTCCAGAAGGTCCTGTTTCCCTCCATACTTTCCCTTGAGCTATGAACAGGCTAATGACCCCTAGTCATAAAAGACTGACCTTTACATGTACAATTCTGTTTCTACCGTTGCGTTAGTCCAGGATGTTCATACAGCTCAACATGCAAATCAACTAACCAAAAATGTCTCTCATGCCCTAGCTATTCAAGAAACCATAAAAGCAGACACAAAGGTGAATGCACTCGTAGAGGCTACTCTACGTATTGGGAAATAAGCTAAACTCTTTAAAGGTATGGTTGGCTCTCTGGTGCAATAAAGCATATAACTGGAAAATCAAGTCTTGCTCGGAGATAAAGAGCCTAACTTAGAGAAAAGGAACAGATAAGGGCAGAAGATAAGTTAGTACATACACCTATGCTAACTGATGGTGTATAGCAGCCCCTTCCCTAAGGCCTACTTTCCACAAACACCATCCCTTACGATGGCAGCTGTGATGAGGATGGATAAGAGTATCTACAAACCCACAACTTAATCTTAGTGTTATTATAATGTGAACACCTTGTTATTTTCTTAGTTACTCAACTTCACTATAATTGGGGCTGTTCTGCAAGAAGACTTCTGTAAAACCTGTTTCTGTACATTTTCCAAAAATATCTCATCACAAAGAGCTATCCATTGTAAAAATTCCATTTTCTGATGCCATGCTAACTTTTGACCTATAAATAAAGACACCAAAACCGACAGGACGGAGATGCCTGCCTGGTGATCAGAAAGGATCTCGGGGCTCTCTCTTTCTCTTTCGCCGACACCGTCCATCCTTCAGGGACCCCTGGACCTGTTGGAGCTGGCTCGGCCTCTGACAAAAATCCGTTGAGTCTAACACAGAGAATCACTGAATGTGGAGGAAAAACATATCAGCATCACAACCCATGAAAAGAAGGGGTGTGGGAGGGTTTTAAGCTTCTGGCTTTACCTTGATGTGAGCCAGGTGGCATACAATCTCAGAACTTTAGAGAGGAAATTTGGGAGCAAATCCAAAACTAGGTATCTAGTCTCACATGTGTTTAGCTTGGTTCTTGTGTTCTCATGTCAAGATGATTTCTGTCTGTTCTTGATGGATTCATCAAAGGACCCTCTTGGCTGCAGCTTTTCTCATCTCCTTTCTCTGGTCAGAGGAGGGTTTCCCTATGAGCTCAGCTGCATTTCAGTTAGGAGGCTACATTAAATTGTGAAGACTGATATGAGATCAGCTGGTACCAAATACGTATGAGAAATCACAAATATAAGAAAGGAAGAAGCTCATCCTCCCTCAAGGCCATGGGTTTGGTTCTAGTGGATAAAGTTCTTTGGAACTGAGGACACAGTGGGGTCTCCATTCTTAATTTATCACCCAAATGGAAACTGAGGTGTTATTTTGGAGGAAGGTAGAGAACTGGGGCCTGAAGGCACTTACTCAGTTCTCAAGGTCTAAGGTATAATTGTGGGAATGTTTTTTCCACTCCAGAACTATTGTTGAATTACACAGTTTTTGTTGAAGGAAAATTTATTCTAAATGGTAGGCTTTATTTTGTATTTTAGATCATAGTGACTGAGATCTTAGTATATGCTCGGCACAGTTCTAAGAGCATTACATGGATTCTTTCATTTAAAATTTTGACAAATCTGGGGCGCCTGGGTGGCTGAGTTGGTTAAGCATCCGACTTTCGCTTAGATCATGATCTTGCGGTTCGTGGGTTCGAGCCCCGTGTCGGGGTCTGTGCTGACTGCCAGCTTGGAGCCTGGAGCCTGTTTCAGTCTGTGACTCCCTCTCACTCTGACCCTCCCCTGCTCAAGCTGTCTCTGTCTCTCTCTCCTAGAAATAGATAAAACATTTAAAAAAAATAAAATTTTGACAAATCTTATTATTCTCAGTTTATAGAAAAGGAAACAGATTCACAGAGAGGTTAGATAAACTGTTCAATATAACATGGCTCAGTCATTTTGTCTTCACAATCTATACTCTACACTGCTTGGTAATAAATTCTCTCAGCTTTTATTTTTCTGAAGATGTCGGGTTTTCATGCCTAGTGTTGAAGAATATTTTCACCAACTACAGAAATCTGACAACTGTTTTCCAGTGAAGATACTGTTTCATTGTTTTATGGCCTAATCATTATCTCCAATAAGATTCCAACCTTCATTTGTTATTTTTATGCCCATGTACCTGTGTTTTTTTTCCTTTTGCTACTTAAAAAATGCTCTATCTTTAGTTTACAACAATTTTAGCATAATGTATTTTTGTTGTTATTCTCTTTGTCTTTATCCTGCTTGGGGTGTGCTAAACTTCTTAGTATACAAATGTAACTTGTTGGTTTCTTCTTCAATACATTTGAGAAATTTTAGGCCATTATTTCTTCAAATATGTTTTCTGTTAGGCTCTTTCTTCTAATATCATCAATATATAAATACCTTGATATTATTTTGCCAGTCACTGAGTGTCTTTTCACCTTTCCCACCCCTCAGTATCCTTCCTTTCCGTTCTTCAGGTCTGATAACTTCTGATCTGTCTTCAAGATCACTTAGCCTTTCCTTGCAATCACCAACTGTTAAGCCAAGTTAATAAATGTTTTATTGTAGATTCTTTATATACTTGAATTTCCCTATTTTTATAATGTCTGCCTTCTTAAACTTCCATCTGTTCACTCCCCAAGACAATTTTATCCATTAAGTCCTTTGATGTATGTATAATAGTGTCTTAAAGACCTTGCTTGCTAATTCTAACATCTGGGTCATCCTAAGGGATTTTTCTACTGACTTCTTTTTTCTACCTCTCTGCAAATGGACTTTTTATGACTAGACTTCATGAATGGAATGTTGTAAAGAGTCTGGATGATCTCATCTTCCTTTTTTGTTTTATTTTACATCTTTCTTTATAAATTGTGTTCTGCCAAACAGTTAAATTGCCAGAAAACCCTCTTGATCCTCTCAGGTTTGGTTTCATTTGGATTAAAGTTTGGTTCAGATTTGAACTTGGTTGTAACAGCGCTATCCTTACCCCAAAGCCATGGTCTTTCAGGGCCTGAGGTACTTAGCAAATATTCTTCACCGTCATGGGGCTGGAACTCTGACATCTTTCAGCACAGCACTACCTATGTCATCATTTTTCAGCCCCTAGCCCTGCAGCACAGGTCCTCAGCCAGACTTTACAGAGTCTAATCCTGAACATGAGTAGCGCAGACTGTGCTGAGAACCTATGATGCATTCCCCACACAGACTCCCAGACTCCACCCTTCAGCAGAGAACACTCTTCTATCTACCTTACCCTGAAATTTCCAGTCACTTGAGCAGAACTTAGATGTTGCACTCTTTGGTTCAGAAAGACTTGACACCACATTTGCTTTCAATTTTCCTGCTCTGTGTCAGGAAGAGCCTCCAGTAGAAGACTGAGATGATCTTGACCTCACAACTGTGATCAGTCTACTGCTTCTTGCTGGTTCATATCTAAAAATAGTTGCTTTGTATATTTTGCCCAATTGGATAGTTATTCTTACTGAGAGTTCCAGTTACTTGATTACAGCTAGAAGCAGAAGCCTAACAATATGTTTGCTTTTTTGAAGATACAAAATATTTACTTACTGGGTTTTGTGATATATTTCTAAATACACATGTCTTAGAATTTTCATCTCTCTGGCTATTAGAAGAAGTTTTGCTAGAGCAACACAGGTTGGTAATCACATGTATCAACTTTTGAGGGTCATTACTAAGTCCATTTATTCATTTATTCAGCGAACACTTGTTATATGTTGCCCATTCTGTGTATGATATTTTTCCCATAAGTAGTTTTAAGGGATTTATGTTAACAAATCTATTCAACATTTCATGCAGCTTGAACTATTCAGATACATGCACTTAGACATTGTTTGAAACTTTTATTTATTTTGCCATTTCCAAGGGTGTGTGCAGGGGAGACAAGCATAGCTGAGTGTTACGATTCAAGATGACAAATAGAAAGATCAATATATGAGTTTGTTCCTCAAAGGAGAATTTTGGGTTAGTTATATAAACTTGGGAAGGTAAATAATATCTTGGTGATCCAAGTAATATTACTCCTCAGTCATTGTCTTTCACATCATCCTGTTTTAATACTCAGAATAATACTTACTGCTCTCGGATAATTTATTTCTTTATAAAATATAAACTGTGACAGAAAGAATCTTATTTGTGCAATTCACTTCTCTATTTTTAGCATTTAAGCAGGGTCTACATATAGAAGACACTCAGTAAATGTTGATTTAATAAAATGACTTCCTGCCATACAAAATTGCAATATGAGCATTTCATACATGTATAGTTTTATTATCCTTAAATAGGAATAACCTTAATAGACCACTGGCTCCGAGATCTAATTCCTACTTAAAAGAATACACGCATTCTAAAACCAGGATCATTTAAAGAGGAAGTAACTTAATGGCCAACCTTAAACTGGCTTACAATTAATAACCCTAACTTAATGGCACAATGGTTAGGGTTAAAATTTCAGGAGCCAGACATTTTGATTCACAATCAGGATTATCATAGTTACTAGCTAAATGCCTTGGTAAAATCATTTAACTTTTCTGTTCCTCAAATTTATATAAATACAGTACTTACAGACTTGCAGTGAGGGTCTAAGAAGCTAGTAAGTGAAAAACAATATCTCATAAATTCTCATATGATATTATCAGTATTACTCCATGTTAACTCATTTAATTTCATGGATTTATTTTTAGGAGTCATTTTATCTTGAAGAAGATACTGGAAAGCTTCTGCCAAGAGATGGCATTACTGTTGAAGGTGGATCTGCCTTCCATGTGTTTCAGATTCTTCCTATGACTTACTAACCATGGAAGAGATTTATGACCTCTGATTTTCCTGTGCCTAAACTTTTTCTTTGCCTTGCATCTAGTTAAGCACTGATTCATCTCTCTGTTCGAAGTGGTATAATATTTTATTCAAGTTTATGCCCTTGTCAAGCCGTCTGATTTTCTTTTAAGGATGTTAATCCTATCCTCACCTAGGTGGTGGCTGGAAAATGTGTCCCTGCATTTATCTGCACCTAAATAGAAACTAGAATATCAAAACTCCAGATCCTCACATCAGGGGATATAAGGGAACGCTCTGCCTCTCAATATCTATCACAGCTCTGAGGATGGTTGCCTGAGGGAAAAGCTGTACATCCATTCATTTAGATATTCTCAACTCTATCCATAGGTTATCTCACTTAGCAGAGACCTATAAATCTGTACTAGATCACATCAACCCCCACTGATTTGCCTTTCCTGAGTTACACTTTCATATTTAAGCTAATGGCCTACATTGAGGAAAAGTACTTCAAGAAAAAGCTTCCGTATAAAATTCACTGTGGTGTTTATTATAAAAATGTTAATGAGGGTATAATTTAATATAGTTACAGTGTCCTCTTTATGACAGTCTACTGGTGAATTTCCTTTCTGACTCTAAAACCAGAAATTGTTGTGCTTTCCCTTTACAAATGCCTTCTATTGTCTAATAGACACTATGAAGCTCATAATTAATGCAGCATTCCTTCTGGCATGGGCTCTTAAAAGCTTAGAGCCAAAACTGGACCACTGGATCTTACGGCATGTATTTTGTACATTATCTTTATTATACTCATTATTGGCTTGATATTCTCTTTCTACTAGCATTTTTCTTTTGCCTCACATTACTCATTCATTGATCCCTAAAATCATTTTATCTCCTTTTATTGTATGTACTTACATAAAACAACGTGGGGCATAGGTAAGTATTAAAAATCACATATTGAATGCAGGAGATTTCTTCTCCAATGTGCACAGAATAAAAGCTACTTGATGAATTCAAGTCACTCACAAGCCATCAATATGAGTTATTTTCCCATAAAGAATATCTACTATGGGGAAATCTACATATTTTTATAGAAGACAATCATTACCTTCTCTAAAGCATACCACATACAACACAAATGCATATTGTTCACGTGAAAATATTGACTATAATTCATAGCCATGAGCTGCAGGCTTGCTTCTGACAGTGGAGAAAGTCTGGGATGAAGAATAGATCATACCAGGTGACTTGATACAAAATAGTAAAGGCACCTATTCAGTTGAACCATATGAAATTGTCACTAGTCTACAGATCTTGACCTACAAAGACAGCAATTTCATATGATTCAGTATAATATTCGTTCAAATAACCATTGACAAGAATTCACACTGACTTTACAGACGCATCTCTGAATAAAGTTCTTGAGTTGAATCCTTAAGAAGGACTTAAATTACGCTTAGTTTTTCTCCAATTTTCTATTATTAGAGGCAGATGTCTATGGAATTTTTATTTATTTTATTTTTGTAAGAGATAAATCATCAGATCATATAATCCACTTACTTCTGTGATTTTGATAAAGGTGTGGACAGTGACTATACCCAGTCATTTACTCTGAAGCAAATTCACAGGGCAGGGGAGTATTACTGGATAGAGTTTAGACTCTGGATCCAAAGCAAAACAAAACAAAACAAACAAAACAAACACTGGCTTTGAGTTAATTCGCTGTCACTTACTGTCTTAGTATGTCTAGAAAATTAATCTCCAATTATGCAGTTAGTCATAGATTAATGGGAAGACATTATCTATCACAACATGTTAGTTTCTTTTCTCACTCCTGTGCTATGGATATTTGGAAGACAGTGAGAAATGGATCAGCAGCTTTCTTAGAGAAAAACATGATTTCATTTTCAAAGTACTTTTAGAAATTCCTAATGAAGAAAGAACTTAATTGATTCAAGCCTTTTTAACCAGACCTAGCTGAGAACATGTAAAGTAGGTTCTCCGGGGCATCATTGTGCCTAATCAATGTGGTTTTAGATGCCCTGAGATCCTGGGTAATGTAAGGGGCCGTTGGACCAGTATAGCATTCTCGGGTGGAGCAATGGTGAAAGTGCTCTTTTTAGAGCAACCAAACAATTCCTGGGTTCTTTCAAGCATTTCCTTCAGAATCCTTGAGGAATGGAGTGCTGTTTAAATTTCTGTAGGATTCAGTGTCACAAATCAAGGGCAGGTATAATTATTCTGCCTCTCATAGTTACAGAAATAAAATTTGTTATGTTTCTTTTTAGTTTGGATTAGTGCAAATAAAGCCCACTCTTTCTAAGAAAGCAACAATTTCATAAATAATGTAAATATTGCAGGATCTTAAGATGTATTATAAAGAGAATCTATGAACTATATATCCTCTGTTAATGTTTCTCAACTAGCAAGGCCAATATCCAGTTGTGCCTTTACTACATGTAAAAGGTTCAGAGTAAAACTGTTTTAAGAATTCCTTTTTCTCAAGTGAACCAGAAAAGTAAACACATAAGCAAAAGCAATTGATATTCATTTTAGCATATAATAAATGCTAGGATGTATTTTACACATGTTCTCCTTAGGCCTTTGTAAAGTAAAGAAAACAAAGGAGGGAAAGAAGGAAGTTGGTGAGACATAGAGATGAATCTCAAATGAAACTCTAGGAATTAGATGTCCAGAAAGTCAACATCCTCTGACTGAGGGTTTTCTCCTTAAAAATACTTCTAAATGACACAACAGCAAATGTACCCAGACCTCTGGTAAAATTATATTAAAGATGTAGTACTAAAATTTAGGAGGGGAAAAACACTATGTCCTCCACAGAAGCTTAAAATCTTGGGGAGTTGGTATCTTCATGAAGTGACTGTAAAATAATAGAATTATATGTAATCAAGTGATAAATTATAAGTGCAGTGTTAGAAGGTTATCAGCTTTGGGTGAAGAAAGATCACTGAGGACTTACAGTGTGAACAACATAATGTGAAATAGGAGAAGATATTTGGAGAGTTTGGGGACAATGGGTTAAGGGATTTTAATGCAGAAAATAGAGGAGCGTCAAGAAAAAAAGGAGCAATGATATTAACTGGTCTCTGTCGTGACAGACAGAAAAATCCCTGGCTTTGAAAAAGTCCCTGTGTATAAGTATAATTTCACAAAAATGTGAAATTGTAAAGAAGTACATCAAATGCATACAAGAATATGGATGGCTACTTTGAGTTCTTGAATTGTGTTCAAAATACATTTTTTTCATAGATACCTTTACCCAATAAGAAGCATTTTTAGTGGATTCCAGGTTAATAATGTAACTATGAATCCTGTATTTCGAGTGGATTTTTGTACACGATAAATGGTGAAACCTTTCCAAGATTAATCTGTTGTCATGGCTTCCTTTTCCCACTGCTGTTCTCCCTGGTTTATTTCCCTTTTTATTGCTCATTGCTTTTAGAAGGAATAAATATTAATGAGTTCCACAATGTAGTTTGTACTCCTCTGTTAACACTGGTGAGAATAGCTACTCCCTACTGAGCAATCATCAGCAAGGCAGGCAATAGCCAGCCACAAACCATTTCTTTTACATTCTTAGAGAGCAGGAATGTGCCTTGGAAAAAATGTTATTCATTCACCAGTGTGCATCCCGGAGTGCTTGTTTCAAAATTCCTTCTGGTGCTATCATTCATCTACGACGGACTCAGAGAAATAAGTGCTTAAGGGTTACAAAAAGCACATGTACTACAGTCACTTGACAGTGTGAGGTTATGTGACATTTTATCTACCATCTTTCTTTCATTAATGGAAGGACCTTTACTAACAGCTATGGCTTCATTCCATCTGGGGTTACAGGGATGAAGTAAGATGAAACAGTATCTGGGAGTGTTAGGTGTTCTTCCTCTCCAATTTCCTAGCTTAACTGCTGGCAAGGTGTAGTGGTTTTCTAAAGATTTGTAGTTCAGGGACCTAAAGCTAGGGCTTGATGAGTGAAAGTAAGACCAGTATTAGAACTAAAAATTCCACTTCACTTCTGAGGACATAGTGACTTTTCCTAGTCCCTCTTTCCTCCCCAGCATGGCCCCAGAAGTGTGGAAAACCTGTTTTCTAGACACTTATACCTTGTTTTCTGTGTCTCATCTTAAAGTACTGATTCTCTTTGGCTTTAACAATGGCCAAAAACCTATGTTAGAATTTGGGGTAAATTTACTGGGAAGCTCATAAATCTTAAGGTTCAGGACCCTCTCATGCAGAGTCCCCTTCTGAGACCTTGGCAGAGATCTTAGTGAGTTTGTATTTAGAATCTTTCCTTCTTTCTCTTTCTTTTGTTCTTTTTTTCTTTTGTTCTTTCTCTTCTCGTCTTGTCTCTTTCTCTCTCTCTCTCTCTCTCTCTCTCTCTCTCTCTCTCTCTATCATTTTCTTTCAATAATAAGCATTCTTTAAATTACATAAGCTTTGGGGCTCAGAAAACCTGGAACTTCCCTGACCATATCCTAGCCTCTTGCAATAGCTTTAGAAAGCTTTTTAAAAGGGCTCTCATTCATTTTACAGTAAAATAAAAGCCTCATTATAATCACAATGGTGCTTATAAACAAAAGAGGGAGATTCGTAAACTCACTCCAGACTTATAATAATAACTATCTCAAGGGATAATATCCAGGAATTTTTGCATTTTCTTAAAGCATCCAGGTGATACTTAAACTGCATTCTGAGGATACATACATTCTGGAAAAGAAATAACCCAGTGAATATGGGTAAAGGTTCTTTACTGAGGATGGACCATGGTTGTAAACTACTTTCAGAGCTTAACTGGAGTCTCAAACTGGTATATCTATGGAAGTTTCTTCATGTTAGCCTTTTGAAGGGTCAGTTCTGAAAATCCAGTAAACAAAACTACAGTGAAAGGCTACTTACTATCAGGCCAGAAGCTCCCTGAAGACAGGGATCAATTCTGCTTTTTAAAAAAACATTCTATCTTCAACATCTAAATCAGCGATGCAATTTAGTAATTGTTCAATAAATATTTATTGAGTGAATGAAGGAAGGTCAAATGAGATATCCAAATTTGTATCACCTCATCAGTCAGATTGTGACTAATGCTCAGAAGAGTAATTTTTGGGAGAAACATATACAGGATGAGTATAACATGAAATCACTGATTACAAATGTTTGTTCTCCACACTCATCGCTTAATCATTACAGGAACCTCATTATTACCATACTGTCTTAATAAATTCAATCATTATTGTCACTGTCATCACATCATCATTATCATCAGGACTACTGTTTTCTTTTATACTGAGCATTTGGGACTTAAGTTTTGGTATTTCTAAGTATTCCATTAGATTTCACACTCCTGTAGACATTCCAGTGTTTCTAGCCTATTAAGATCTTTTAGTGTCAAAATTTATTTTCCAATGATGTATCCTTATTAGCTTAATATTACTCACATATTTTATCACCATACCATCTAGGACTTTGTAAAGATACCAACATAGGTAATAATATATTTTATCTTCTTTAGGTAATAATTCCTTTGTCATTATCATCTTTGCCTAGGTGATAATGCCCATGTCGTTCATCTCTCCCTTTAGCAAACTGGGAAAAATGAATGACAAAAAGGGAGATGGGTTTGAAATATTGGTACTCATGAATTTTCAATATTTCTCTCCTTTAATTTTAAAAGTTTGCAATCACATTCAAGCTCCATTGAACAATACCACTTTAGCGACACAATTTTTACTGGGGTTTATGTTCCAAGAGATTATCTTTCACTCTAAAAATACTAGAGAAAGTTCTAGACATTTTCTGATTTTCCAAGAAAATTTTCCATCAAATGTCATTTAATTGATTAAATCATTCTTAATAGTTTTCACATTGCACACATGTAATTTAAGTCAATCTCTTGCTATTTTCTTGATAAAATAAAAATTTCAGTTGTACTTTATATATACAGAAGGCACCGTTGCCTGAGAAATACATTAATGTGTCATATATGTGTCTGCATATTTGCCAGCAATGGTGAACGCCTGGGCTGATTACTCTATATTCATTCTTAGTTTGATAATTATGAACACTCATAATATAGTTGGTTGTCCTCACAGATGCAGTAATAATTAAAATAATTTTCTGAAATAACATTTGACTTTGACATATAAAAGTCATATTTCTAGATTTTTAGTCTCCTTTATCTGATATTAATTAGATCATCTCAAGGAAAAAAATGTTTTCTCTTATTTAGCACTTTGTGTTGAATTGATTTTTATTTAGTCCCTTTTATTTCCTCTGTTGGATTGGGAAAACTACCTCATATATGTTATTATACAAATATAATATTAATAATTATACTTTTATTTTGATAATTATATTTAACATTTTTAACATACATAATGACTTAATAATATAGAAGGGTGTTCAAATATCTCCTTTTCCCTAACAGTATACTCTTTATTGTTTCCTCCTGTCATATATTACTGCTGCTCATTAAGAATACAGTTTTAGTCATGTATTAGTATTGCTTCATCATATCTATACTTGTTTAAATTACTGAGATGTTTATCAAATTCCTTGTACATTTTGAGTTCTTTTCTTGCTGGTTTTAATCTCCTTTATCTTAAGCAGTATCATTTAAGAATTTTTTTCAGTGATGGTTTAATAGAGGTAAACTTTTTCACTTCTGTTTTAATTTTGCCCATAGTTTTTAATGGTAGGTAGTTTTGAATGGCAGGATAATTCTAAATTGACATTTATTTCCATCTCAGTACTTTTAAGACATCATTTTTGTTATTTGCTTTTTTTTTTTTTTTTTGCAGTTGAGAATTTCACTGTTGATTTATTAATTCCTTTTTAGTTAATTTTTGTCCCTTTCTTTATTCCTTTTACTTTGTCCTTACATAACTACCTTATAGTTGATTGATTAAAATGTCACTACTCGTATTTAAGTGTATCATTATCCTGCTTGGAAACTGTCTCTTTTGATCCTGTACATTTTTGTCTTTCATCAAATCTAGAAAATTCTCTCATCTTTTGTATTCATTTTATCATTCTGAACCTTGTTTAATTCTGTATGACTTACCTTTTATTCTTAATTCTTATTTTCAGTGTTATATTTTGAATAATTTCCTTACATTTGTCTTGAGTTTATTAATAACTGTTTAGCTCAATCTGTCTAATTTCCTTATCTATTTCCAATAGAAATACTTTTCAATCCTAGAATTTATTTTTCATTCTTTTAAAAAAATCTGGTCTTTTTTTTATTGTGACTCATTATACTTAATGTTTTAATTTTCCCTTTACAACCTTAGTAAGTTCTAGCATGTATCTTTTATGGTCTCTATATGCTATTTCCAGTATTTCCAACATTGTGAGTCTAATCCTAATGTTTGTTAGTTATTTCAAGTCCTGTTTAAAATGGATTATTTTTTCCTTGTGTAGTTTGCAGCTTTGAATGGCACATTTTACCTAGGGAAATGCTGTGCCCTAGGTTAAGGCATTCCTGTCTTCACAGTTTTTGCTTTTGCTTATGTTAGGCAACCCAGTAGTGCCATTTATCTGATGCTATTTCTTTTTATTTATTTATTTTTTTAAATTTCTTTAATGTTTATTCATTGTTCAGAGACAGAGTGTGACCAGGGGAGGGAAAGAGAAAGAGGGAGGCACAGAATCAAAAGGAGGCTCCAGTCTCTGAGCTTTCATCACAGAGCCTGATGCGGGGCTTGAACCCATGATCTGTGAGATCATGACCTGAGCCAAAGTTGGACGTTCAGCCAACTGAGCCACCCAGGCACCCCTGCCTGATTCTATTTCTTATATTAATTTCTCAGCTTTGTGGTCTTTGGACTCATGGAAGTACCATAAATTTGAAACTTAATTAACTAGTATGAGTACAGGCCCTTATTTAGAATTCTTAGGAGAGGTTTGTTTTTGCCCTGACCTCAAATTAAGGCTGAGGCTGACCTGATTCCTTGTCCTCTCCCTCCCTAGGCAAGTTGAGTTCGTTCACTTACTTGTTGTGGCCATCACCCTCTGAGTCTGAAAAAGTAAAGCAGTATTTCTGCTTGCATTCTCTTTCTCTGGATGAAAGTTTTATGTCATACTGTTTACTGGCTTCACTCCCTCTCAATTCCTGTAGTGTGTAACCCTCCTTCTGCAGGCGCCATTACTGCCCAGGGCAACCACGGAAAGCATCAGCTCAACCTTCCTGGTTTGTTCTGAAAAATCATTAAGTTAATCAAGACCTCAGTTCTGCTCTTAAAAGCATTTAAAGCAATACTGTATCCTGCCTGTCTGGCTGCTCTGTAAGGGATGATTTTCAGCTTTTCTAACTTAGCATATTGCTGGAAATGGAACAGAGGGGTCATTTAATAGGTATTTTTAGGCAAATAAAATTTAATAATATGCATAGGGATACAAGGCCAAGCAGGAAAGAAAATGAACTTTCCTGATTATTTGCATAGGGGTCTTCTGAAAGTAACCTTAGGATGAAAATTCAGAAGAGTTTTTAAAGCTTTGTATGTAACTAGAAAAGAGAGTAAGATATGTAAAATGTATTCTCTTGAATGAGTGTCCAAACTGAAGCACAGTGCATGAATTTTGACTCTTTTCATTTTATCTAACAACTAGATCATGTTTCCTCTATTCAAAGTCAGAGGTGTGAATAATTATTTATACAGGGATGAAGGGTGTGTGCAAATACAGCTCCTTACTAAAATCAAGAGTTTTTAAAAGTATTTTTGAAATGTTCAAGAAATAATTTTCAGACATATTATGAGTGCTTATATACCACTCACAAAGGGGAGAGTAAACATGTCAAATGACAAATGTTTATTAAATGTCTACTAAGTTCAAGGTATTTTAAGCCCGCTTTACATGTTTACATGGCTTCCAAGTGGCCTACACACACACACACACACTGCCTTTTTTTTGTTGTTTGGATACATCTTGATTTCTCATTAGTAAGCTCTTCCTCTACTAAAAATTCTAAGTTACCTTGGGGCTAGACCACTGACCAACTTAATCCAATTTTCAGCATGTGAGTTTTTATTAGCCTCGATCCTGTTGGCTGACACCTCTTGGCATCTCACTTCTATCGTGTGATCTACTCATCACCAAGTTTATAGCGTTAACAGCCCTTCTCTCCCACAAAATGCCCTAGAAGTAATTTCCAAGAAATGTTCAACTTTTTCAGGGATTTCCTATGCTTTAATTATTCTACAATTATACCACAGTGCTTTTTTACATCCCCCTGCATCTGTGAAGGCTCTCTCCGAAAGGTAGCCAGGGTGTGATTTTGTTCCTGTGATTTTGTTCATTTACCTTATTGAGATTAATAGAGGGGCCCCTGGGTGGCTCAGTCAGTTAAGCATTGGACTTCAGCTCAGGTCATGATCTCACAGTTCTTGGGTTTGACTCCTACATTGGGCTCTGTGCTGACAGCACAGCTTCAGATCCTCTGTCTGCCTCTCTCTCTGTCCCTACCCACCCCTCTTTCTCTCTCAACATTTAAAAAGTTTTAAGAAAGATTAGTAGAGGACAAAGTGGTATACTTAGAAATAGGATAAATTATGAAAAGTGCTCATAGAGTCTATTTATCTCAACAGAAGCATTCATGACGAAATTTTATATATAATTTGGTAACCTAGTGACATTTTTAAGTTGGTAAATTTAAAAATCCTTTTATGTTCTTCTGTAATTTTAATATTTATGTGATGGTGCTATAGAAAACCAATAAACATGAAAGCCCTTGTATCTCATGGGTCTGCTTGGACACATTTCTAGACGCACAGAAAGCAAAAGTAGACCACTGTGTTTCCTAGATGACTTAAGGATTATATGAGGAAATGAACAGAGAATTTCTAATACACATTTCTGATTAAAATGGCATGTAAAATGTTCTCACCTACCTGTTATTTCAAAAGTGATGGATAGGAAAGGTGCAGCACTAGACTTCGATATACTCTGATATTTACTTTCTGAAATAACAGGGAAATAGCACCATAAGCATTGTTTCTTTTGTTTGTTTTTTTCAAAACAGCTTTGACAAAAGTGGAAACTGTAGATAAACGACTATAATTATAAATAATGTGCGTTCCATTTAGAGATGGTGATGATTTTATTCTCATCTCTTTGCAAAACATGGGAAATTATTAACTCTTTCTTCATCTTTCTGTCTACCCATTCACAGTTCAACCATCCTTCCTGCCACTCATCTTTCCATTAATCCTCCAAACTCTTTGCTGGTTTATCTTATTATATGTCACCATACAGGTGCATTATCCAGGCAGGTTTTTTTTTAATAACCTCAAACCCCACACATGTTATCCAGATTTTACTGTGAAAATTTTAACCTATTTTCTACAAAAGAATGTTTTAACATTTCCTGTAATATATATCACGAAAGCTTCAGGGTGTTTTAGAATGAATACCCTTGGTTTCCTTCATTTAAAAATGTGTTCACTCTGTATTAAAAGAAAGAATGTCTTGAATGATATAGTTAAAATTTACTTTCATTTCACTTTGAGCTCTTTAAAAAATCAATTCATGTTTATGTATCCAATGATCAGCAACATTTACATCAGTTTTCTAGCTACTGCTGACCTCCCCATGGGCAAAGTCTCTTCTTGTCATTTTCGCATAAGGGTAAATTTTATGCCAGCATAAACTGAACACTATTCAGAGCCTACTGGAATTCTGCTCAGCCAGTTGAACAGAAACTGCCCAGGGTTTTACTACCAATTCTTCTCAATAGAAAACTTGTCAAGCCTTTGTTCTAAAGAAGTGGAAATTTTGCTCACCTGAATACTGTATGGCAAAGGCAGTCATGATTGGGAGGGTTACCAATGGCCTGCAGCAATACATGAATAAAATATGGATGGTTTCCAATATCAAGGAGATATATTTTACCTATTTCCATAGGTACTATCAACAACTTCATAAATATTCTGATGGTATAATTCAATGGACACAGACAAGGTGCGAAGTTGTAAATATAATACATTATGCTTTGTGACTACTTAATAATATACATCTTGATTTTCTGGAAATTAAATATATTAGCTGCAGGGAGGAGAATTTTTTATAGTCTATTGTGGTGTGAGTCTATTAACAGTAGTGAATATACTAATGTACCAAGTGATTTAATGTGGTCCTCTCCTTGTGGTAAGGTGGACATTACCATTCCTCTAAGTAATGTGATGTGCCAAGATAATAAAGGAATTTTATATGAACTGCATATCACTTGTTTTCAGTATTTTTTGTATCAGGAGATTTTATTTGAGTTCAAGCATTTTACTTCAGGTTAAGTTACCTTTTAATAGCTTGGTTACATGTGTTCTTCATATTAAGTGCAGTATGAACTGTTTTTGGGGCAGGTCATTCATGGTTATACAATCAGGATTACTTGAGATAAGTACCTTCTTTTTAGGACAGATTGGAGTTATTTGGAGGACTTTCCCTCTCTTTATAAAGTAAACTTTCATTCTTTGGTATTTATTGAAGGAAAATAGAATGTGAACAATCCTCACAACCCACAGTCTAATTATTCTCTATTTACACTTATGTATAGACTTTACACGTCACCCTTTGGATGCTGGCATATTGAGTAAGTTTCCCAGTGGGAAATGGTAAGTGCTTCTGGGGAGAAATTCATATAGTCTAAGTTCTGAGGAAAAAAAAATGCTGCAACTTTTAAAGAGGATTAACTACTTTTACAAAGACTATATAAAGCTTATTAGTGTTCCCAGTATTTGAAATGAAATGACACAAATTCCCGAGTTATTCATGTTGTACACATACATGATTAATATTAATTTTAGGCAAATTGATTATTCCCATATCCATGGATCTTTGCTTTGGCACTTGCTTTACTCTACAGATGCACTTTAATAATGATGTTCTTTTTGTTTCCCTTTTTCTCTGTAACTTTTTGGTGCTCTGCCATGCTTTCGACAGTGACAGGGAGACTCTGTGGCAAAATGGTGTAAAAAAATACCCAGTTGCAATTCAGAATTCTGAAGGATCTTTTGAAAGTAATAACCCGCAGGGCATAATTGACATTCAGAAACTAAAACCTGATCTACCTCTAGCAATGAAATTATACTACTCTGAAAGGACTGCTATAATAAATCCACCTAACAGTGTTAAAAATGTGGCCATTAAAATGGCCAAGAAAATATTAATGTACTAACATTACATGTTTTATGCTACTTCCTTACAACCTCAAGAAACATTAGTAGTAAAATGTATCCCTAGGCTAGATTCCTAAATGGGTTGGTTGACATGCTACGTAAAGGTAGTGAATACAGAACAATTAAATTTTGCAAGCTGCAAATGCAGAATTCCAGTGCTTATTTTCCATGAATTGCTGGTCACTGGTGCCACTCATTTTAGGGGAAAGCAGAGGAGTCCTATCTTCTTCTTCATCTTCTTTTTTTTTTAAACACTCATTTCTCTTGGTTCTTTCCCTTTCTTCTGGGCATCCTTCATCAGATTTCTTCTCTGAATATTCTCCTATTTTGGGTCTTTATCCTTATTCTTTTCCCTTTCCAACCAACATATTTGCTGGGAAATACTACCCTATCGTATTTACAACTTGCCAAATACAACATACTCATCTTTCTTGGCAAGATTTCTCATTTGTTTTTGATGTTCTTCATCCGTGGGTTTCAATATATGCTTTCTCTTCTGTTTGGAATAAACTTCCATGCGTTCCTGACCCACTTATTATACGGGATGTTTGTGTCATCACTCAGCTCTAATTCCACTTCTGCTATGTTTCTGTTTCTATGATAGCCCTACAGCTATTCTAAAACTCAAGGTGTAATATGTTTTATACTGTATTATAACCATTGGTTTCTGTGCCCTCATGATAACCATGAGGACTTTCCTGACACAAATTTTGTCTTGATATTTCCATCCATATCACCTCACACAATATTTGAAATTCTGTTGGCAACTAATAGATATTTATTTAATGGACTAATGATAGGAATCCTGCTCTCCCTCAGGAAGAGGGAAGGTAAGAAGGTGTTTTTATAACATGCTTAAAAATATTCATATTTGTAGAGAGTTAAGAGCAATTAATCTTTTTTAATTTTTTAAATGTTTTTATTTCTGAGAGAGACAGAGACACAGCGTGAGCAGGGGAGGGTCAGAGAGAGAGGAAGATACAGAATCTGAAGCAGGCTCCAGGCTCCGAGCTAGAGCTGTCAGCACAGAGCCCGATGCAGGGCTCGAACCCACGAACCATGAGATCATGACCTGAGCCAAAGTTGGACACTTAACCGACTAAGCCACCTAGGCGCCCCTAAGAGCAATTAATTGAATACAAACTTAATCCTATAATGACTAGAAGTTGAGTAATATTAATATATAATAATATATACTGTTAGCCTTGACCATCTTGGACTCATTTATCCTTTTGCACACTTATCACATACGGTTCCCAAATTGATATTTAAACAACAAGCACGTTTCTAAGACAGGTTTTTCAAATCAAAGGGTTTAATCAAAGTTTTTTTAAAAAGTCATGCCGTTACTATTTTTTAATGTTTATTTATTTTGAGAGAGAGAGAGAGAACACGAGAGGGGGAGGCACAGAGAGAGAGAGACAGAGTGAGAATCTCACTCAGGCTCTGTGCTGTCAGTGCAGAGCTAGACATGAGGATCAAACTCAGGAACCCATGAGATCAGGACCTGAGCAAAGGTTGGATACTTAACTGAGTGAGCTATCTATTTTTTTTTTTAAACTATAGTTGTACTCTGTATTTATTCTGTATTTATTTCATTTAAATTCAAATTGAAAATTTCACACAATACCATAATTAACCTATTTTTCAGCCATATTATAAACAGCAAAAGGGGTTGCCCATTTTACAAGCAGATTTTACATCTTATATAAGGAAACTCTGACCTTTAAAATAAATGACAATTCTATAGGTATACTTACAAGATGGTTTATTTTATATTTATAATCAATTATACCTGCTAAATTTTGACTCAGAGTCTGCAGTCAGAATATTTAAAAGACTTGTCAGTAAATCAGAACTGACCAGGGACAGAACTGGATTAAATTTTTTCACAACTAAAATTTAAATTTCTGTTTACTGTAGTAGGTATTAGCCATGATGTGAAGACCATTATGGCTATTCATGTTCCAGATATTTGTATCCATCTATCTCCTTGCAGGGTGACTCCATGCTAGTCCCCATGCGTAAATTGTAAAGAGAAAGAGGACAGTTTACCTTCTCTGTCCTTGTGGGTGTTTAAGTGCGAGAGGAGGTTTTCATTGGTCTGCACACAGTATACCTCTCGGGTCTGGACCCCTCCTCCACAAAGGGCTGTCTGGTTGCCCCGCCTCTTGTCCTGCTGACTGAGCAAAGGGTCCACCCGGCACTCCGTCCACTCTGTAGTTCTCCATCCGTACCTAAAGAAATAAAATGCAGATTGTGGCAACCGTGTTGATGCAAAAAAACTTTGCTCTGCTCTTCTTATATATATTTTTTGTTAAAAAATTTAACCTAAAAAACACTTTCCTCTTGAATTAATCACAGACTACTACATCTATGGTACAGATTCAGGTTCAATTTCTTCTCCTCTATCCTCAGCACTGCTCCACTTAAAGAGGGGTTAAATTTAGAATGATCCTGTTTTAATTGCAATTACTGGAAGTTGCTTATAAATATTTTATGAAAAGAGAGCATAATGCTGAAAACATAAAATTTTATGTTCAATTAAACTGAACTCAGGCTTGCCCTTTCTTGATGCTTATAAACAAAGGAGGATTGAATCTGAGAATGGAAAACATTCTAAATGACGATCAACCCAAACATTTGTTTTGCCTTTAATAAAATGGATGAAAATTGCTACTTCATAGTGGATCAAAATTATAAGTGTGTGTTAGGATTAAAAAATACAACAATTAAGAGTTTTCTCTTTTTGTGAAGAATGAGTGTTTTTCTGTAGCACTAAGAATCCCTGATGAGTGCCTGATGAATGTTGAAAAGAGCTGACGTTTCTAATCAGTGAAACACAGGAAAGATGATCTGTGGTTCTAAATTAAAGCTCCAATCAACATTAGGTTGTGAAAGAAATGTAGGGGGCTTGTCAGACCAACATGTGCTTCAAAGAGATAGCCGGGAACCATTTCCCGATGCCACTACAGATAAAATGTGATGGCATTTCCCCACCTCAAGGAAAATGGATATTCTGAAAGCACAAAGAAAATGGCTCATCTAGCACTTCATGTCACTTTAACCAAGATGCTTCCTTGGTAATCAGATTAACAGCCAATACAGGTTTAAATGGATGTGCTAATGCCCATCTCAATTAGACAAAAAAGTTAAACGGGTCTTCAGATGTCTGATTTAGGTGCTTTGCTTTGTCGATTGTAAAGTTTCATGAGAGTAAACCTGACCTTCATATTCATTTTTTATTTTTCAAACTGGGTGAACACAGGTGCAGGACTGGAGCATCAAGGAACAACACTCTTGACATATGTTTATAAAGGAAGAATAGCACTCAGGTAAGTTAAAAAACAAAACAAAACGTGGATAATTAATGTCTCGAGTCAGAGGGTGGGTGGGGGTTGTCCAGGAAAGTGAAACCAAGCAAGTCATTCTTTGGGAGAGTTAAAATGAAAATCTCACTTCTTACAGAATGGAGTCCAAAATCAGTATTTTTCTTTTAGGACAGTGTTTGTAAAATGGCATATTATTTTTTCCCACTTAGAATTTGTAAACATCACTATTTCTCAACACACTAATCAGTTAAAACCAAATGGGTACACGAACATGCAAGGTGGGGAGACATCACTACAGAAGCTGCCATCTCTTATTTACTCACGTGGCACAGGGGACAACTGTGTCTCCTTGAGATGCACAGGGTTCTCTTTCTTCAAGTTCTGGACACTCTTTCTCGCTGCCAATAGGAAACTGCCTAATGATGCGGGTCCGGACACGAGTACCTTTCGGGGATGCCGGGTCATGGCACACGTTGGAGCAGGGACTCCATTCTGACCACTCTGACACCTGGCACTCTTTGGTGATCACACAGGACTGGAAGGTCACTGGCAGCTTCTCTTGTTGGCAGAAACTGCAAAAGAACACTGGGATTCTCATCACAGACTAATGAGCAGTTACAAACTTTGTCTTCTACACTCCAGAGTAAAATAAGCTCGGACACTTTTATTTCTACTTGGAGGTACAATTCCAATTTCATTGAAAATACGTCAACATTTATGATGTGTAAAAGCAGTTAGACGCAAAGCTAACATTTGCATTTCCTCCTATTTTGTACGAGTTGTTAAGCTGTTCATAGAAAATAGAAAATAAAGGGACTAAGCAAAATTAACTGAAACTAAGTTTACCACATCATTCATTTCACTCATTCCAGATTTGTTTTAATTTAGGAAACGAGGAACCAGGAACAATTAACATATAATTTTCATTGTTTAGTGATTTAAGTAAACATGCCTGGCTAACTTAATACAATATTGTTTTAATAGAAAAAAAAAACCTAAATATAAGATTAATATTATTTAAAAAAATTTTTTTTAACATTTATTTATTTTTTGAGAGACAGCACAGAGCCTGATGTGGGGCTCATGCCCATGAACTGTGAGAACATAACCTGAGCTGAAGTTGGATGATCAACTGACTGAGCCATTCAGGCGCCCCATAAGCTTAATATTATTATTAATATCATTTGGAACTTTAGCCATTACAACTGTATGCTTCTTCAAGTACATCAACTTTTGTAGTTCACACTTTAATATAAATATATGGGTATCTTAGTTAAATACATCATAAGCATTAGACATATAAATCTATTTATATATTACAGATATGCTCTAAATAGATGTCTCATATTTACTTATCAGTGAAGTATTTATATTCAAGTTTTTATCTCTCTACTCCTACTTGAATTAGAGGGATGTTGGATTCTAAATTGTAACATATACCTATGAAGATGAAGATGATGTTATGAAAGTCGATGGCTATGGGCATATGCACTTTGAGTGGTTTTTCTGGAATTGGATGGCCTTGTGCTGATTCTTAGCTGAACCCTTGCCGTTCTCAATAACCAACAGTGCATGTTTACAAGACACAGGCAGTATGTCGCCACGACAGAGCCATCTGTTCCAGTGGGAGAATGCACTGATAGTTCTGTCTTGTCATTCAGGTGCTATATTTAACTAAGGTAATTTTTTTTTATTTTTTTTAAATGTTTTTTATTTTTTTCTAGGAGAGAGAGAGACAGCGTGAGCAGGGGAGGGCCAGAGAGAGAGGGAGTCACAGACTGTGAAACAGGCTCCAGGCTCTGAGCTGGCAGCCAGCACAGAGCCCGACGCGGGGCTCGAACCCACGAACCATGAGATCATGACCTAAGCGAAAGTCGGACGCTTAACCGACTAAGCCACCCAGGTGCCCCTTAACTATGGTAATTAACCATACCAAGAGGCAGGTCCATTTTAATGTAACAACTCACATTCAATCTTCTTGATTCTACTGGCATGTGAATGAAAATTGCATTCCTAGAAGACATTAGAGCTCAAAGCATCAAAGTCAATTTGTCTGAGCTGAGAGGTCTGGGAAGAATCATCATCCGGGAATAGTGGTAAAACAGCCCTGTGAGTCAGCTCTGTTTTTCTTCTGACAACAGAGAAGATCAAAACCCAATTTGTACTCAAATGGCAGGTGCTGGTTATTTATGATACATTAGATACAACACTACAGAGCAAGACTTCCTCTGTGATGAGTAAGTTTTCATTCTTGCATTTATGAGTTCATTCACAAAGGTCAGGCAAACTAGTAACCAAATTTTGACCTCTAATGAGTCTCTTTACAAACCTCTCCATAATTTCCTCTTAGATACAATTCTTATCTTTCTTGAGATTGTTTTCATATTAACACACTTATATTATCCTCTATGTAATACTAAGTTCATGTTTCATGTACAGGCAGAGGGATTAACAATTCCTCTTAACCTTTTGTAGAGAATCTTACCATCAGTTAACTGAGTTATTTAGTTGCCCTAGAAATCTGATGAAAATTGGGAACTCAGCTATGTTACTAGATTGTATTATTTATGATAAAATTACTCCTTTGGATCTATTCCATCTACACTGGAGAAACTACAAATACCTGATAGACAGTCACAGTTTTGAACTTCTCTGAAATGTTGCAACTCTAGGGGCAGGGTTTATGTTGTTATAGGGACCTTACAGGCTACAACAATGGGGTTGCTTCAAGAGATACCAGCTTCTGTGGGTCATGAGACTTTTAAGTCAAGCAGCTCTTGGGCTTGTCTGATGTAGAATTTTTCTTCCATTTGAGCTGTGCTTCATGGGTTTCTAGGAAAATTTCCTCATCTGGAATATCTGATCTGCACTCATGTCAAGTTCCTATTCTATATCCTTCAAAAGCAGACGTGATGCCAAACGTGGCCTATGGTATACTCTTGGAGTCTTATGTATGTTCAGCCTAAGTTTGACACTTCATTTGATACTCCCAACAATAGTTTTATGTGTGTGCCATTCTAATTTCCATTTTATAGGGAAGAAGTCTCCAAAAGGTTAGGAAACATGTTCAAGAACATCTATCTAGCAATTAAATTCTGAGGTTGGATTTCTAAAAATCAGAGCCCATTTTATTAACCATGTTTTTCTACTTCTCACAATTTAGACTGTAAATCTCAGTTTGTTAGGGCAAATTCTTTAGCTGAGGCCAATACCAAAGTTCCCGGCTAACTGTGAATCAACGAGTATCACTGTTTCAGCACATGTACTTTACCATCCATGCACTTTGTAAATATGCTACTTGTCCTAAGGAGGAATTAATGATTATGGAAGAGCAACAACAAATACAGTTCCCTGTTAAATATTAATTTTCAGAACAGGCCCAAAATGTAAGAAATGAGCAGCATAAACATAAAAACAGTCTTAAGTTATATTATGTTAATGTGTGACAATATATTACTTATCAATCAATTATATTTCCCCTAATTTTCCAATATCCGAAACAATTATTTCAACAAACATGTATTAAGTAACTCTACTTAATATTGGGCTTTGGATATACAAAGTCAAGATTAGAATAATTAAGTTGCAAGCATATGATTCCACTTGGAGAGGCAAAGAAAGTTATGTGAAGTAGTAGGTCACTATGGTGAATTTTAAACAATGTATTTGAATTTGTCAGACTGAGATAAAGACAATTTATGGAGCTGTGAAATAAAAGAGCCATTGGTTGGTGGGGAAAATACCGATATTTTCCTTCGGCTCAATGTAAGGAGTGTGTATTGTACAGAGGCTATAAGAGTGGAATTGAAACCTAGGCTGGATCAAGGGCAGTTATGAGACCAGAAAAGTAATTCTGTGAGTGAGAGCATCACTGAAAGATGTGCAGCAAAAAGGACATGGTATGTGCATTTTATATAAATTTTGATGGTGATGTAGAGGGTAGAATATTAGGACACAAGATAAGAGGCAGGAAGACTAGGATAATGATGATGATGTCATTGATTTAACATAATGCATATATCAATAAATACAAACATATATTGAATGCTTACTAGATGCCAGACACTGTTCAACCTAACAGGTATGCTCATGAACATGAGATTAATTTTCATTGAATGTCTACTATGAACTTTGTGCTGTGTTGAACTTTGCCTAAAACATCTAATGTAATCCTCAAAACTACTCTGTAAGGTGGAAAGCATTTCTGTGTTTATTTAAGATAAGGAAATGAAATCTAAATGTCTCCTCTAAGTCTAGAAAAACACAGAACTGGGATTCCAACTAAATCTTTCTGCTTATGAAGTTTAGGAAGGGCTCAACAAAGATAATGACAAAAGAAACTGAAAGGAGCTACCAAGTATAAGAAAAGAGGAGGTAGAAATTATGCAACCTGATGGATAGTTGAAAGGGTTAAAAGAGAAGAAGGCCTTAAATAACTTGGAAGTTTCTAACTTTGGTGATTTGGGGAACAGCACTGCGTTTCTTTGAAATGGAGAACATGGAATGAGAAGCAAGTTTTCTGGCAGTTGATAAATGAGTTTAACATTTATGTCTTGATCTGATATGGAGATTTCCAGGACATATCCAAGAGGCAGAAATGTTCAGTAGGCAGATTCAGAATTTAAGGTCAGAGTTCAGTTGAAAGTTCTGGGTGGCTTATATACTTTTAATAATCACAAGTGTATCAGAGTTGAAAGCCAAGGTTATAGGAGTAGCTGAGGGGTCTCACAGGGGGGCTCATTTCAGGTCTTTGTAGGCCCATTTTGTGACTGTTAATGAGACTAAGCACAAGATCCACATGATCCATGGTTACTAATTACGCAGCTACCATCCTGTACCATTCTCTCCTTTAGTCTGGTCATGTAAACAGTTGACTCTAAGAATTCAGGGCAACTTTACACTTTGATTCATTATGGTTTTCATGAGAATATGCCCCTCTGGGAAAGTCAAAGGCATAGGCTATGCTTCTGCAAGGGCAGCCTGGTAGAAGCAATGATGCTCACTGTGACAGTTTCCTTTTCATTATATGGTACATTCAGGGTAGCCCAGATGGCCAAGCCTTAATGGGACAAAAGCTTGGCTTTGAGACAGAAGCAGATGCTGTTTAGTATACCTTGTAAGAGATAAAAAGTAATCAGATAAATATTGAAAACAAAATGAAAAAGTAGAGAGCAGAATTCAATAGTTGCCTTTAAAGAGGCTTCATTAAGAGAGGACAGAACACAGACATTTCTGACAGTTACTTTCAAACTCTGATTATCCACATCCTTAACATTTTTAATTTCATGTCAAGGTTAAAACTGATAAATTAGAAATTTCTTTTTAATTTTAGATGGAGAGAGAGTGTATGTGCATGAACAAAGGAGAAGGGCAGAAGGAGAGAGACAGAATCTTAAGCGGGGCATGACCCCATGACCTTGGAATCATGACCTGAGCCAAAACCAAGAGTCAGACACTCAACCGAATGAGCCACTCAGTCACGATAAGTTTCCTTTTTGATAATTCAAGTTATTCAGTAATATAAAAATAGAATTCAAGAGAATTTCAAATCTTTTTTTTCCTAAAATTATTTCTGAAGCCCATTTAACAATCATAACATCTGTGAAAATATACCTTCTTTCTGAAGGTAGCCTCATTCATCTCCTAAAATACCACTATCCTTTTTTTTAGCTTCTTAAATAGAAACTTCCAAGACCCTCATTTTCTCAGGATCAAATCCCAACTTTCCTTTCTGGTAACCAAAGCTCTCCATTACCTGTCACTGATTCTGCTGCCCTCCCTTGGATTGTCATTTGGCCAGAATGAACTTTCGGTCCTGCTCTCCAATAGCCTGCAGCTCTGTTCACTGTCCTCAGTGAATCCAGACAGGAGTAGCCCATTTCTTTCACTACTTTCATCTATATTATTTGCCATTCAGAATCCTATCCCCCATCTTCTTTGCTTCTCTGAAATAAACTCGCTCAAAATCTAGACAGTATGGCCATAATGCTCAGAAAAAGTCTTCAAATGTGGCTTGAAGCACCTCTGTCCCAAACAGTACCATGTGAAAAATGTTCCCTCTGATGGGAAGCAGATAAAATTATAGACTGAAAATATGACATCCTAAACTATTACCAAGGAATGAGTGTCCCTTATAAATAAGTAGGTTAAATATCTACATTGAGGTGGCAAAAAAGTGGCACCTTGTGAAACCCATTTGAAGCCTCTTTGCTTAAATTCCTCTTTTAATACCCTTTTCTCTTGATAGATAAAAAGAAACCACCTTTTTCCCTTTCTGTTCATACTAAGACCAAAAAAAAAAAAATTCAAAAAAAGTTACGGTTGGATGTCCTCGTGGCTCATTGTTTCTAATCCAGAGAAAGTAATAAAGTGGTCAAAGTAGCTTCTTATTGTCTGCAGCAGCCTAACATCTGCAGTTTGGAGCCCTTGAGATGGAAATTGTTCCTGAAAGCTTAGCATACTCTCTCTAGCGTTGTGCTACTCAAAGTTAGGTCTGCAGACCAACCACTGTAATTAAATGGAATCTCATTAGACATGCAGAATCTCAGATCCCAAGACTGTTCTATGGAATCAGAATCAGTATATTAATGACACCTAGCTGATCTATAAGCACAACCACCTTTGAAAACGTTACTGGTCTCAAGCAGGTCTCGAGCTTACTCCCCTGGCTATTCCAAAAGTATAAGCCATTTCATATGTGTATTTGACAAATAAATCTTTATCAATAGAGACTTCTTAGGGAAGAGAAACTGAATAAATCGCACAGTGAAATTCATTACCAGATATTAAATGGTTTGTAAAAGTAATTGGATAGGCTGTATGAGAAGGCATTCAAGCCAAGCTCCCAAGACAACTTCCAGCCCTCAGAATCACACTGCCATTTCTCTAATCCATAAAGCTGCTTTTTGTGGCTATAGGAAGCCACTTTTCTGGCACTAACTTCCCTGTGAAATGGTTACTTCTTTCTCTTCCCAAGGATCTCAGTTCAGATTCCAAGCCCAGCTCTAGCACATTATTGGAGTCTAAATCACATCCAGGCTGCAACCAACTTTGAAAAATATGATTTAGTTTTCTGCCTTTGTAGGACAGGAAAATCCTACAAGAACAGTGCTATTCAAAATGTGGTCCACAAACGAGGGCGACTATTTGTTAAGGGTATGCAATAATCGAAGCACGAGGGATAAAGTACCCAGGCAATTTTGCAGCAATATGAAGTTTGCAATACCCAAGCACATGATCTGTGGATGTAATCTAATGAATACGGTATAGGCCAGTTTTGTTAATGGAGAATTTTGTGGTCAGATGCATATGGCATGAGCTATGTGCTAAACATATACAATAGAACTGAGTTATTTGATCAGGAGGAAATCAAACACAAACAAAAATGAACACCAGAAGCCAACATCTGACCCTTTTCTGTAGAGAGTTTGAAGAGCACCACATTGGAGGAGTGCGATGACTGATGAGCCAGCCCATCTGCAATACTTCCTGAACTCAGTTCAATTCCTACTCCCTTATTTCCATTATTAGGCATATGGAATGTGATGAGTTCATAGGATTTTCAGAAACATAAATCATTTTATCACTTAAGAACATATTATTTGTAAATAAAATTCATAGCAATATATCTTTTTTAGTTGTAGAATTAGTCTATAAGCGTTTATAATATCCTCATTGAATTAAAGAACACATTTTCTTCCCATAAAGATACAAATGCAGTAAATAACACTACTCATGTCATAGGTGAGTTTTCTATATAAAGGATATTATCCTAAATCTTCTTGCATATTAACAAGCATTTCAAAATTTAGTAATAAGAACAAATTACAATTTGGTGTTTGGAGTAGATTAAGGTATCACTTTGCTTGTATAAAGGAAAATGTATGTGTAGGCTTTATACACTGTTCTAACAGTAGAATCATGTATTTAATTTGATTAGGTATTTTTTTCCCAAGAATGAAAGTGGTTGTTCCAATGGTGGCCAGCAAAATGTTAGGGTAATAGGACGTAAGACACAAAGAAAATATTACTGTAATTCTACTGACAATCTGAGGAAAAAGACATGCTTTTCAAAGTTGATACATTTCTCATACATACTAAGATAGCCAGCATCCCATTGACAGTCATGCCTTTAGTCCAATCTCTTATGCTTACATATAAACAGATTTAATTTTAAAATTGTATTCAGATTTTAGTATAAGAACATAATGCTCAGATATATTTATTTTTCCTACTAATCTACTATTGGCTTTTTCAGTGATAAAAATGAACAGACCCAGAGGATTGCCCAGTTTTTCTGGGCCCCCAGTTTGTGGCAAGAGGGAAAATGATGCTATGCTTATTATCGAGAGACCCAAGAAATTCCTAAACGGCTACTTTTGAGTGGCATGGACCATCAGGTAGAGATTACTCTGCTTCACAACTTCCCACAAAGTGAAATTACATTTTCCTAAAAGACCTCTCAGGTCTCTTTCTTCAATAAAATTGAAGACTCTTAAGGTTTCACAGCCTAATCAATCTAAATTTATACTGGCTTGTGTGTTCAGATTGAATCTTTAAAAAAGAGATTTCTCCTATCTTTATATTCAAGTTGCATTCTTTTTATTTAAACACAAAATTAGATTTCCTGTAATTTACCACTTATTTATCAATTTGAATGAACAGTTTGCAAATTTTCTGAGCTAATTTCATTCTCCAAGTGTGCCCTTTCCTTTACAAAATTCAGCAAGTTAGAAGCAATAATTCTTATGGAAACAAAATGCATGCACAGTCAAACCGCTTTCCTTATAAAGGCAGAGGTCTTTCCCCTTGCTTTGATGTTTGAAAATCTTTTGTTGAGCTGCAGGGGAATGTTGCCAAATGGTGTCACCTGCCAGCTGGAGTGATCATATGCTCCCTATTAAAGCTGAGGGCCACGCTGCTGGTCAGCAGCTGAATGTGAGGATATCAGCACAGCACGTATTTAGTAACGGGATAAACTGCTACAGCAATGAGGGCTCCCTGGAAGGGCCAGTACATACATTTTCTATCCTCTCACACAGCACATGCTTTCATGCAGCTGCTTCCTTATCACCCATGCTGTTCCAGGTGGCGAACCACAGTGAAGCTTTGTAGCACAATCCCAAAGCCACCCCAAGTGAGAATTCTACATAGCTTTATGAGACAGGGTAAAAACCATCCACCAGACTTCTAAAATGGCATTACGTGGCATGATTAATTTTGGCACTTCTTCTCATCCAAATCATTCTTTAACATTAAGGAATTTCTATCCATTTTTTAAAAACTCAAACTAAACAAAAAGAGAATAACCCCAGGGCTGTTTTAGGTATTATTTTGGGCTCTGCACCCAATTTCAATGTATGGAATCAAGGGTCTCCCAGTAGCAGTGAGCAATTCAATTCAACATGGACATTATCCACCTGGAGATACTGTCAGGTTCCAGAAGTTAAGGGCTCAATCCTGCTTGACTGCCCCCAGCCCCCTGCAGATGTCAGTTCCAAGTCCAGGTTATCACCTGTGCTTCTGACCAATCAGCTATAGACCAGAGGTTCCGAAGACCCCCTTCTTGGGTTTGACATACCTCAGAGAAACATTTGATTTCCTAGATTACCAGTTTATTATAAAGGGGTACAACTCAGGAATAGATGGAGGAGCTTCAGAGGACAAGGCACAGACAAAGGGTGCAGAACTTCCATACCTTCTCCAACCCCAACACTCTTGTTCCACCCAGCACATCCAGAAGCTTTCCAAACAGCATTCCTCTGGGTTTTTACGGAGGTCTCATTACCCAGGCATGACTGATTAAATCACTGGCCACTGTTGACTGATGGAATGTCAAGCCCCTCTGCCCTCCTAGGAGGGCTGGGGTGGGACTGCAATTCCCAACCCTTCAATCACTGGGTTGCCTTCAATAAAGACTAGCCTGCACTTCTAGGTGCTTTCCAAAACTCACCTCATTAACATAATAAAGGCATCTTTCTCTCAACATTTATGAAATTCCAAGCATTTTGGGATCTGCAGGCCAGGAACTGTTGAGGAAGACCAAATATATATTTTTCTCATATATCTCAGTATTGGGTATTAATTATTTAAGAGAAGTACCAAGTTCTTCTGTTTTATGACAAATGGAAGAGAAAGAGGAATCAAGTCAAATATATCCAAGTTAAGGGACAGAAGTTAAAGGCAAGAAAGCTTTGGGGGCAGTGATTAGTGACTGGAAAATTTTTCTATGTTGACTAAAACAGTGGATTCCATTAAGATGCACCTAACCTAGCCAGCTTTCCTGCTTAATCTGGTGGTCCCAGTGATTACTGAAACTAGGATAGCACCTAATCATAAAATGTAATGAATAATTCATAAAAATGTAAGAAAACCAGTGCAATTATTCTAAGAATGCCAACTTTTCCTGCTTTTGATCACTGATTCTAGAATGTTTCCCTGCTCTTTTTCTTTTCTCTCTGAACTTTAACCCTCTGAGATGAAAACCCATAACCCTAACTTCAAATAAAATAACTATGGACAAATTATTATTTATTTCAAATACAATAGCTCCCAAACTGAATTCAACATTTCCCCCTCAAACTAGTTTGCTGCATCTCTCTCCCATTTCTCCTGATTCTTCACTGTCAACTCCACCCATGCCAATTTAGTGATAAGTTATCAAAAATCCTTACAGAGAGCATCCTTCCCAATCATGTCTGGTCCCCATTTCCACTTTCACGGTCCTAAGCCACATGTTCTTTGTCTTGTGACAGAAGTAGGAGGATCTGTGTTGTAAACACTATCTTGCATTACCCTGTCAGAATGACCTTCCTGATACATTTTTATGTAACCAATTTATCACCCACTCAAGAACTCCCAAGGACTGGCTTGGAGTTCACTTCGTTCAGTTGGAACCCTTCCTTCTGGCTTTCAAGGCCTTTCTCACCATCCTTATCATCTTCCCATGATAGGGGATATGGTAATGTGGCATGCCAACTGTACCTGTCCATTTCTTTACAGCTCCTAGTTCTCTCTCATTTCTTTTGGCTATATTAACCTTTCAAAGACTTGGTCTAGCCCATCACATTTTTAGTGAATACTGAATTTAAGGGGGAGGGGGAGGTGAATTAAAATACTGAATTTAGATTAGCAAATTATGGGTCCAGAACTGAGGTGATTTATGTTAATAATAACTCATTTGATAAAGAGACAGAGATGGTCCCCAAGAAGAGTGGACCATCAAGGATTGAGAAAGAGGGTGAAGTGGTTCAGATCAGGTAACATTTAAATAAGGGAAGAAATTCTGCTTCACACAGAGAAGGATTCTAAAATATTATTGTGTTTTGTTTTTTTTTTTTTTTAAACATGTAAAGAGCTGCCTGAAAACAGATGAGGTCTGGAAGGATTAAAGCAGAATCTAGGCAAACCATTAGGATAGGGCAGTGTGTGCCCTCTAGGGAAGGAGGGTAAAGGGACTTCAATGAGAGGTACTACTGGACCTCACCCCCAGTCCATCCACACATGCCTCTTTAGTCTATGTTTTTTAATATTGATATCAATGCTAAGTTTTGCTTAATTAAATATTCTGGTGTCATTTCTGGGTTGAAGGGTGCCATTTTTTCCCCCTCTTTTTACCTAGTGGCAGAAAAAAAGAGAGCTGGCCTGGAGAGAGTGGAAAGACTTGCATACTTGCCCTTCTTTGTAACAAGATCTTGAACAAATCAGTGATTCTCTCCAAATCTCTCAAGTAGAGACATGTACATTTGGCTTTTCTATTTTACAGCATAGCTGTGAGAATCATGTGAGTAACTGACAGGAAAACTACTTGAAAATGGTTAATTCCTACAAATGTGAGGTATGAAGATGATGGCAAAGATTAGGCAAAGAAACTTACATATTTGAATCTAACTTGCATACTAACTTTCTTCTCTGAAAGCTACCTCAAGTCTCAACCTAAAATGGTTACCTCTGCGGACACACAAGGAGACATGTGATTATTTACTCTTTCTTGTTCATCTCTAATTTGTGCATGTATAATATTGCTTTCTCTTTTACTGAAGCTTAATCTCCCTTAAATACTTCAGCTTTCTTTTTTTCTTTTTTTTCAACTTCGAGAAGAAATAGTGACATATGCTCATTGATAAACTACATGGTTAGGTCACGAAACAGGAAGAACCCATTGCCAATGTAACAGGTGATGGTAGTGATGAGTATTTTAAATGTAATAAATCTAAAGAAAAGGCTTTAAATTGGAAGATATAAAGAACTCTTAAAAATACTACTTTAAAATATCCAATCCACCACTCAAAAACTCTTTAATAACTTCTTTAAATATGCAGTCTGTAGGATGAAGGACACAGTTTTCTTAGTTCTTTCTACACTGAGAGAAATGGAAACGCTAAATCATTTAAAAGAAGATAATTCTATTTGCCATTCCATAAAGCATTCTCAAAGGCTTCAAAAGGCTCAGGGAAAAAACCAAGACATTCAGAAATAGGGTTTAAAAAACAACATTTTTAGATAAATTGTAATAAACAGGAAAAATTAAAAGTCATGATAAATATATGGGAAATCCTACCAGAGTATTTGTTCAAATTAATGGCAAAGTATCTATTGTTGATTTCATCTTTATTTCATCATTTTTTCCCACTATGTTCCAACAGATGTACTTTGTAATCTCAAAGTTATTTTTTCTTTAGTGGTAGAAATCTGTTTTGTTGAATTAAAGTTACAAGGAAGAGGATGCTTATGAGAGAGTAGTTAAAAGGGAAAAGCAGATTTAAACAGCTATCTGACAGGTAGAAAGACAGAGAAGGGTTCAGGTTATAAAATAAAGTCTGACTTGGCCTCAACAACAGTGAAAGAACCTCATGTTTCAACTTCAATTGTACATATTTGTCATAACTATGAGAATTTGGAAAGATATTTTTCAGTTAAAATGCAAGGGTTTTTTATTGCAAGTCTATTTTAAATGTTAGGGAAGATCTAACTAAATCAACATTTAATGTGTAATAAAAGAAATGAATCCAACTTTTATTTTAGAAGAGGAAGGCAATGCATTAACTATATGCAGATGACATTTTTAAATATATAGATTTTCACTTTGGGAAGGGAGGATTGACTACAATGTTATTTTATATTGCTGCATATTCTATGATAACTGATTAATAAGGCTATTCTTCAGAGTATATTAATTCTAATATTAATGGATAACTGTGTACTCAGGCAGGCGACCTATTATATTACTTATAAAAATAATTACTTTACATTAAATGTTTACAAGGTAATAAATATTCATGATCAATTTCATTAATATTAGTAATAACCATCATCATTGATTTAATGGTTTGCTAAACCATTATATCTCATTATTTGTTCAGAAAAGTTACTATGCATATGGTATTTGTAATCAAATGCAATAAATTTATAGATTTAATAATATTATAATTTACTGGGCTTTAAACTTCCTGAATCAAAGCAATATGAAAAAACACAGGAAGGTGTTGAAGGTGGTAGGTTAATCCAGGATGTATTGCTGTGACTGGCGACAAGTTTCATAAAAGTATCATAAAGCACACATATATATGTGTGTGTGTGCTTTATATATATATAAATGCAAGATAATATCTCGAACTAAGTCCTCAGTTTTTACAGATAAGTTAACTGTGACTCTAAAATGATAAGCCATTTGCTGAATTTATAGAACTGCTGTTGCTGACCACTCTAGTTTTATGCGTGTAGTCATCTTAGAGCCTGCTGAGAAGCTTTGAGTCCTAGGAACAGCACCATCAGCCCCAAGCTGCTTGAAGGACAGATACCAGATTCCTGTTGTTAGGGTTCCATGCCACTCCAGGTGGCTTTACTAAACAACATCAAAGAGGACCTCATGTTCTCCCTCTCCATAGTAGTCTTCATGGAGTCTGCAAGAAGCAGTCTTGGCCATAATTATATCTGAGAACTTAGGACCTGTCCCATAGGCACCTGAGGGCACAGCAAGCAGTATTCTGTTGCCACTACCACTCCAAGGTAGTCAATCAGCCCGTTCTAACTAGATTCCCAGACTCCAGGAAATCGTAGAGGTCTCTAGGAAATGCCTCTCATTAGGTATGAGGTAAAGAGTAGCTGTTGGGGCATGTGGGTGGCTCAGTCAGTTGAGTGTCTAATTTCAACTCAAGTCACGATCTTGTGTGTGGGTTCTAGCCCCACATGGGGCTCTGTGCTAACAGCTCTGAGCCTGGAGCTTCAGATTCTGTCTCTCCCTCTCTCTCTGAACCTACCCTGCTCATTCTATGTCTCTGTCTTTCAAAAATTAATAAACGTTAAAATTTTTTTTTTAAAAAAGGAGTTGCTGGTCTTTTCAAATAAGTAACTTCACAAACAAATCCTTCTTCCTCAGTATTTTAATTCTTTTTTTTCTTATATTCTTGAAGTGAGGATCAAAATCTTTGTACTTCTCTGAATTAGAATAAACATCTTTGTACAGACCAGTTGGCTTATTGTATTTCTTCTTTGCTTTCACATGGTAAGGAAAAGAGAAAAGTGTCACTGTCTTACCTTGGGGTTGCCAAAGATTTTTATTCAGGGATTTTGCTCATATCATCATGTCACAGGACATCTAGATGGATGACAGTATGCCTATGAATGCTTATAATCAGAGAGTAGCAAGTACCGTAGAATCACTAGTAAAACATGTGAGTGTTAGAAGTGGGAAACAGAAGAAAGATAAATTCAGAGGATAGCATCCCACTGAGTTCTCTGAGTGTACAAAATCTTGGGCAGAAGACAAAGGTAAATTGCTGTACCTTGCTTCTCCTTAACACTAAGGAAAAGGCACGTGTCTGACGGAACTCCTTAGATTAGAGAGGAAACATATACACAGTTAGCTCTTTTATTCTGATGCATTTGGTAGGAAAAGTAAGTAATTTAGCAGTCTTAAGTGAGGCCCAAAGCAAAAAAAAAAAAAAAAAAAGACATCCAGCTCATTAAGGCGTTAGCATCACGAGCTCTGAACTTGCTTATTTTGGCTCAATGGAACCAACCGTCATAGAATAACCTCAAAGGAAGGTCTCAGGTTTTGTGTAGTCATGTTTTTTCTTTATATCTGAACACTGCCCTTATGAATTTCATTTTCTTTCTTCAGTAACCTCAGCACTTCTTCATGGGAAAGGTAGACAAACTGGCAAAGATGAGGGTTTTACATGGGCTTAAAACATGCACTTCCCTTCACCCAAGTTAAATGGACTCTACTGTTCTGAGTGTCTACCCAGCCAACAGCAGTGAGCAACCCTGAGCTCTGGTCCAGCGCCACAGCAGGAGAATCTGTGACTGGTGGTAGATTAAGCCTTTAATCCTAAAGAGGGGGGCCATTTGGTCTCACTGGAACAGACAATTCTCTGGCGGTGGATGTGCCTTCCTTGTTCGTCATGTTTCTGCAAGCACCACCTTCCAGACGTTTTCTCAATGCCTTGTCCTTAGTCCTGGCATCCTACTACTTCTGAACAGGGAACGTGGTTTACAGTAAATGATGAAAGCAATGGAATGACCATCATAAAATCTATTAGTCTTACCATGTGCCTCACCATCCAGAAGTAACTGGCCCTATGAAAGATAGAACAGTCAAAAGAAGTTTCATATGAGGTGTCATCTGGGAAATAATAGTTGGTGAAGTTGGGATGTTCTGCCTGAACCAGTAGCAAATATATGGTGCTATTTCTCCCAGAGCTCAAATATATATTTCTGGGAACCAAAAGGTAGGTTAGGGAGTGACACCTAATGACCACTTGAAAAATTCTGGTTTGCACCACTGTGGACATCCTGCTTTAGAGGTTTTAGTTCTGAACTGATGAATGCTCCCATGAGGAGATACTATTTTTAGTGACTCAGAAACTGATACAACCACAGGCTGGGTTTGGTTCTTCGTGCTGCTAAATCAACTAACAACAACAAAAAAGGGCAGGCATTACTTAGTTGGCTGTGGTGACTGGTTCTCATCATCCCAGGCAAACGGAGCTTCAGTGTTTAGTAAAGCAAACACATCTTTAGTGTTATGAAGGCATATTCACCAAACTTAAGTCAACAGGACTTAAGTCAGAGTTACTTAGAGTTCTGCAGTGAACTTTATCACTCTACTAGATAAAGATTCCTGAATAGCTACAATTCTAGCTGAAGATGAAAGGACAAGTGAATACACACTGGAAAAATTATGTTATATATCACAGTCATGGCCTTGCAACCAATTACAGAAACCAAGGCTATGCTAGCTTTTTTTGTGTGTTCTACTAAAACAAAATTCATTTATAGTAATCATATTAGTCCCTCCCGCTGTCCACTATATTTATATAGGCCATGCTGGTGGTGGATAATATCATAATATAGATTATATAGATTTTGGATTGTAGCTGAAATATAACCGAATGATGTTATTTAGTGACTAATAAAACTATGAGGAAAGGGTGACCATACCTTCCTTTGTAAAGAGATAGTGCAATTTCATTGTTACTATGATATTTGAAATATTACGATGGAAGCAACGTATTATAAATACTGAGTATCCAAAATAGAGGACTGACCGTTGTAAATATCACAGATTGTCTTATTCCACTCTACAGCAATCTCCCTGCAACATGTCTTCCGTACATCAGAGGCCCAAGAAAGGAAAACCACCTGTTCTGTCTCCCTTGATGGTTGGGTTACCACTGTAGCCTCGATTTTAGAGACAAATGCAGGATATGCAATTTGGAAGGGATATGAAGACAACAGTAGGTGATTTCAGCGAAGTGATCATCCTGACACAGAGGCGTAAGGTCACAGGGGTGTTTGGTTATTCTTCACCAGCTAGAATATAGTTTCTGTCTTCAGAGATGCTGAGCAGTGAGCAGAGGCAGGGGGCCACAGCTGGAGCTGTCCCCAGGTGGGATCGCATAATCCTCCCAGCTGTACTTCGTCCAGCTATGTGGCACCCAAGCTGGTTTCCCTGGCTCTCTCAGGAATTATGCACTCTGCCTGTTGCCAACTCCTTCCTGTTTTCTGTTATTTGCAGATAAGAAAACTGACCAGTATACTAGTTTCCTAATCAATTCACTTAAGTCTGCAATTAACTACTTTAAGCCAAATACCACACTATATATTTTCATATACAGTGTACTCATTTGGTATTGTTTATAAATAGCTTTTGATTCTTTAGTTTTATCTCCTCTTTAGCTCAAAAGTACTTATTTTTCTTTTGGCTATCTTTTAGTTGCCAGTTCTAACTGTAATGTGCAATTATAGTAAGTGCAGTCTGTCTGAAATAAATGGAAGAATATTGATTTAATCCAGATTTGTCCGGTCTCACACAGTGTATTTCTTATACCACATTATATAATTTTGAAGTCTGTGATTCCCTCCATTATTTTAATTACTTTAATGGAGGACATCCATCTACAAATTAGATTATGTTTTCTTCTATTATTTAACACTTTAAAATATCTCACTAGTATTTATTTTGTCATACTGGGTACAGTAAGGCTCTAAATTTATTTTTAGAAACCATTTTCCCACTAAATACTTATGTAGTACTCATGCCACAGTACTATTTACTGAATAATGTTTCTTTATCTACTGACTGGTGATATCTTCTTTGAAATACACTAAAATTTAAAAAAAGAAAAGTATTTAATTCTTTAATTTTTATGTTTCTCTGCATCAGTATAAGTACACTGCCAGTCTCAGTATCTTTTGGCACATTTTCTATACCTTCCTTCATGAAGTTGTCACAGTTCTCAATTTCTCTGCTTTCAAGAGGAAAAGGCAACATCACAAATTGCACCTAGAATTCCGTTCACCCTGGTGTTCTGATTTTTTCTCTCCTCCTACTAAGTTAGACATACAATAAGGTCAACTCAGGTGGACACATGTAGGAATATCGGAAGGCACATGTTCTATAATAACAATATGGTCTGACTGCTGTGATCCAAGGCTATCTCGAAAAGCAGAAGTATTGGAGAGCATGGCTTTATCTCATCCAAGAATGATGTGATATTTAACAAGTATCGCCAAAGTTGAAATTTCAGTTTTTTTCTCACTTTGTCTCACACATTAAAGGGAGTGTAGAAAATGTGGTTCCTATCAGCACTGATGAAGTTGCTCATTCCCTTATTCACTTAAAGCCCAGTAGGGGCTTGCTCTTAAATTCTTTCAACCTTTCCTTCCCTCATGGTCCCTCGTGCAGGCTTGTTCTTCCTTTGGCCAGCCCTTTGTAGCTTTCCCCAATGTTCTGTCTCATCACAAGCAACAGACCCCACAAAAGCCTGCTTCTTTTGTTGTTCTAACTTGCTTTTCTTGAGAGAATATGCTCCTGTAGGTTTTTTCCCAATTTCCCTCAGAGAAAATAAAGGCAAAGGGGAAAATGTTAAATAGTAAAAGAACAGAAGGCAGCTGTGAATCCTCACAAATTATTGATTTTTATTTTCTAACGCAACTATTAATTTGATTTTTTAAAGCAATTATCATTGTATTCTTCAAGGAGATTCAGGGAAAAGTTGCTGAATAAATAACCCAAACAATATTTTTAGAATCTCACAGTGATGGTATATTAGTGCTTTGCAAAATAACTGTAAGGAGTTTCTGCAGCTATATGTAAGCAAGACATGCTATGAGCCCAAGATTCCCTCTAGCCAAAACAAATTTTCTATCTGGTCCTCAGTACTTTGGTGGCTCTTAAACTGCTTTCTAGAACTATTATTTAGCCTTGTGCTCTCACCAGTTATGAGCAACTGACAGAAGAAACCAGTGTATGCACAATACACACATACACACGTATGCACATGTGCACACACATTTTAAGAAACAATTCATGTTTCATTTTTCTGTATTAGCTGTTCAGGTACCTCAGTATAACTTTTGTTTTTAATCGCTATCACCAACTTCCAAATGTGATTTTAAAACTTCATCTAACATCTTCCTTTCCCTTTCACTAATTGCATTTATGTATATATACATGTATAGATCATTCATTTACTCATTTGTTCATTCATTTAATTTATTTACTGTAAGTCACACCCAAATCCTTTTTGGAAGTAGACAGATTATAATTACAATATATGAATGGAAAAGAGACCTGACATAGAGATATACATTTCTAGCACTTTTACTGCCGGCAAATGACACCAATACTTCACACTATTTGGCATTCTATTTATCACAGATTATCAACAATCATCAATTTCTTTGTTGCTACATTAAATACCTTTTGTTGGATGTTAATGTCTGATATAATTAGGAAGTGAACTAGGATAAAAGAAAATTAACCACAGTGGTTTGTTTCAATGCTTAAATGACTCTTCTTTAAGTAATAGGCTATTTAAGAGATCTAGAGTTAATTGAAAATTGCCATTATCAAGAGTCTCTCTTCAATTAGCAATCAGAGAGACAGAACACATATTACTGGATTTGAACCCACAGGTCTCAATGGTAGCTCTGAGCTCCAGTGGGATTTAACATATACAAATTTTAACTACTAACACTTTGTACTTCTTTTTTTTTTTTTTTTTTTAGTATTGTGGAATCTCACTGACTTTAATTTTCTTTTTTTTTTTTTTTTTACAAATAGTTTATTGTCAAATTGGTTTCACATAACACTCAGTGCTCATCCCCACAAGTGTCCTCCTCCATGCCCATCACCCCCCTCCCCCCCACATCCATCAGTCCTCAGTTTTTGTCAGCATTCAAGAGTCTCTCATGGTTTGCCTCTCTCCCTTTCCCCCACCATTTCCGCCCTTTTTCTCCCCCTTTGTACTTCTTTAAACAGGATTCATTTTGCAAAGATTCCATAACACTCAATGTTCTAAAGTCTCTCATCTTTCATTATTTTTGTGATAGATCAATCTCAGTCTAAAGCAAAGAAAAAATTTAAGTTTTCTGTTTGCAGAACTTCTAAAGATAAAGGAGAACTCAAATACTATATTACTGTTAACTGACTTGATTTGATCAGATATTTTCTCCTGTATTAATAATTAAAAATAATTACTTCAGGGGGCACCTGAAAGACTCAGTCAGTTAAGCATCTGACTCTTGGTTTAGGCTCGGGTCATGATTTCATGGTTCATGAGTTTGAGCCCCACATTGGGGTCTGCACTGATGGGAATGAGCCTATTTGAGATTCTCTCTTTCCTTCTTTCTCTGCTCCTCCTTCACTTGTGCTCATCTCTCTCTCAAAGTAAAGAAATAAACTTAAAAAAAAATTTAAGTAAGCTTAAATACATGCCCTAGGAACAAAATTTGCTAGGAACAAAATTTGTATTGATTACAGTCATAATTGCAATTGCTTTGTAGATCCAAGTAAAAACATAGTGCAAGTGAAATAATTGATATAAACACTAGAAAAGAGGAGAGTGAGATTTCTTTTGTTACTGCTATCATTATATGTTCTGAAAACTCAAGAGATTCTAGTAAATCACTTTTGGAATTAAAAAGAAAAATTTGTTGGGACACCTGGGTGGCTCAGTGGATTAACCATCCGACTTTGGCTCAGGTCATGATCTCATCACTCACGGGTTCAAGCCCCATGTCAGGCTCTGTGCTGACTGCTTCAGATTATGTGTCTCCCATCCCCTCTCTCTTCCTGCCTCTCTCCTAATCATGCTCTCTCTCTCTCTCTCTCAAAAATAAATAAAACATTAAAAAAAAGAAATTGGCAATGTGGATGAATATAAATCAAATACACAAAAATCAATAGTTTTACCCTTGTAAATGCACCTAGACACAAAAATGTTACAAATAAATTCTATATTACTAAGAAAAAATCACCTGCAAAATATTTAGGAATAAGTGCAATCAGAAATATCCAAAAATATCTATAAAAACTGTAATATATTATTTAAAAACACAGCACACTATGTAAGAGCAGAAGAAACAGAAAACTGTAAGTCTTGATAGTAATTCATAGTTACATTCACATATAAGTTATTCCAGTTAAAATCACATGTTTCATCTTAGAATTTGATATAAAGACCTCAGTGTTAGAACAGCTATAAAACCATGAAAAAGAATAGCAGAAAGGGGAGTACTTGCTATTTCAAATATAGCAAAATATATTAAACATTCACTCAAACATTCTACAAAAGTCCATATGGTATCATACAGAAGATAAATAAATCAGTCAAAAGTATAGAGAATCCAGAATCAGATTCTAAAACAATGTGAGATATCGATAGTTCAATAAATGAGGAAGATACGACCTATTTAAAACAGTACCAGACTGGGGCGCCTGGGTGGCTTAGTCGGTTAAGCGTCTGACTTTCGCGTAGGTCATGATCTCGCGGTTCCTGGGTTCGAGCCCCGCGTCGGGCTTTGTGCTGACTGCCAGCTCAGAGCCTGGAGCCTATTTCAGAGTCTGTATCTCCCTCTCTCTCTGACCCTCCCCTGCTCATACTGTCTCTCTCCTAGAAATAAAAACATTAAAAAAATAAAAATAAAAATAAAACAGTACCAGATATCCAACGTAAATTAGAAAAACAAACAAAACTGAATCTCTGTCTTATATGCACACAAACCAAAGTCCAGAGAGAAAAGATATATATTTAAATTAAAACAAGGCCATGTAAATCATTCAAAAAGATCTAGGAGACTAAATTTGCAATCTACAACTAGGAAGGCCACCTTAATCCGAAGGGAAAATGCAGAAATTCTAATACAAGAAAAGACATGTTTGAGGTTTTAAAAATTCAAAATTTGTGCTATTCACTAGAGCTTGATAAATGTGTAAAATCTAAGATGAATATTATAAAGATTGAATTACTATAAAATACATGTGCTATTATGAATGGATAGAACACCAGAAGAAAAAATATGTACTCTATTCATTATATCCATAGATGCATGGCAGCAAAAACTCAAAAATCTACATACAAATGATGAAATGCTCAGGTTTCCTACCAGGGGAAAAGAAAAATCAAGTAACAACGTCATATCACTTCAGTTTGTATAAGACTGGCAACAATTAAGAGTTTTTGTTGAGAGGAACAGGTGAAAAAGGGTACTCTTATTAAACACTGGTAATGGGAATGTTACCCATACAAAGGTGTTAGCACCTTTTTGGAAAGCATCTAGAAAAATCTTTTTTTTTTTTTTTAATTTTTTTTTTAATGTTTTATTTATCTCTAGGAGAGAGAGAGACAGCGTGAGCAGGGGAGGGTCAGAGAGAGAGGGAGTCACAGACTGAAACAGGCTCCAGGCTTTGAGCGGGCAGTCAGCACAGAGCCCGACGCGGGGCTCGAACCCAGGAGCCACGAGATCATGACCTAAGCAAAAGTCGGACGCTCAACCGACTAAGCCACCCAGGCGCCCCTAGAAAAATCTTTTAAAATTAAATTTGATCCAGCAATCCCACACCTGGAAATATGTGCTTTATAATTAACAATGCCAATTCACATGATGTATACGAGGATATTTATATGGTTCCTCATCTATAGCTATTTCTTGGTAGTCATAAACCAGAAATAAAGTTAATTTCCATTAGTAGGGAATTTAAGAATTTAAGAAGAATGGATTAGAGTGATTCCTTATAAATTGGAAGGGTTTCCACAGGGTCTTATTTAACTAAATGAAATGTGTTCAGTGTGATCCAGTAAAAAAAAAAAAAAAAATGAATAAAATAAGTTAGCTGCATGCCTAGATATATATGTGTAATCAATATGTATAGGCTTATATGAACACAGATTGCTAATATTACATGCCACTTGGGGAAATGGAGATGTGCTTGATGTGTTAATGTGATGCAAAAGAGAGGGCAGCAAATTTAGTATCTATGACACAACTTATTTAAAATTATGTGATACATTACAGAAACATAACATGACGCACAGCCACCAAAATATTAATAGTGGTTATTTGTGTGTGGCTGGATTCTAGGTGGATTTTCCTTTTGCTTATGATTTAACAGAGTACTTTCAGTTTAAAGATATTATTTATATAAATAGTAAAATAAGGGGCACTTGGGTGGCTCAGTCGGTTAAGTGGCCTACTGCGGCTCAGGTCATGATCTCTTGGTTTATGGATTCGAGCCCCGCATTGGGTTCTGTGCTGACAACTAGCTCAGAGGCTGGAGCCTGCTTCAGATTCTGTGTCTCCCTCTCTCTCTGATCCTCCCCTGTTCATGCCTTCTCTCTCTTTCTCTCATAAATAAATAAAACATTAAAAAAATAAAAAATAAACAAATAGTAAAATAAGACTATTACCACTGTGCAGGAAAAGTAATATTTCAAATATAATTATATGATGCAATATTTACATGTAAACTTGACACAAGACACAGAAATATGATCAGCATATTAAAAAAATATATTGGTTTCATTTAGTGTTCTGAAATATACTGAATTTTCAAAGCTTTCAAATATCAATTTCAGTATAATTTTATAATACTGATGACTGCAACAAATATTTGTAAGTAATTTAACTATGATTTTTGCTACCCTATCTAGTCAAAAAAGACTATTTCAGAGATAAATTTTGATATGATTTATGAGTTTTATCTAAACTTTTAATTTAAAACAGGCAGCTAAATAAAGAATCATTTCTTTCATTTTTGTATGTTTAAGACGATAGGCAACATGGAGAAAGACACGCAGAAATATAAGTATCGTGTGATCCTAATAGGTCAGTTTAAATATTTATGATTTTCTGATTCTATAGTTTATATTTAACTCTGCTGTCCTCCTAGAATAATGTGCCTATTCTATAATCATTCTATTTATGCCTGTCTTATGTAATTTCTACCTCAGCGTAAGTGGAACGTGTCCCTATCAAGTATTGCTCATCTCTGACCTAGAAAAAGGCTACCTTCTGGGGCAACCCATCCTGGCCATCCAGTATACTCCTCTCTCAGGTCTGGAGATTAGTTGGTAATGGCAAACCAAAAGGTTAATAAGCAACTGATCACTCTTGTGATGATTTTACTCAATAAAAAGTAGTTATCTAAGTAACTGATAATTCTTACTTTATAACTTTTTTATTCCTCAAATTCTCTAAAGTTCTAAGTCCAACAAATGTTTGACAATTATTTTCTTTTGTTGAAGTACAGTGCACTATTAGTTTATTTTGTTTCAGCATTTTATTTTTAGAATTCTAAAATATTTCTATCCATCTTGCCATTTAAAAAGTTTCTGGTCAAAATTCACCAGATATATTTTTTAAATCAATGGCAGACCTAATGGCATTGACATTACTGTCCTAGATTAATTTATTTAATATACATATACAAGTACTCGCCTTTAAATTTTTTTTAACATTTATTCATTTTTGAGAGATAGAACACGAGTAGGGGAGGAGTGAGACAGAGGGAGACACAAAATCTGAAGTAGACTCCAGGCTCTGAGCTGACAGCATAGAACCTGATGCTGAGCTCAAACTCACTGCCCATGAGATCAGGACCTGAGCTGAAGTCGGATGCTTAACGGACTGAGCCACCCAGGCACCCCTATACAAGTACTATCCTATATTTGCATACAAATGAAATAGTAAATATAATATTTGTAAAGAGATTATCCATATAAAGACATAATTGAAATTCTAACTTTAAAAACTAACACTGTCGATGTGGTCGTTTGTAATAGAGGTGATCAGGGCAGAACAATGGATGCTGTTTCAGGGGCCATATTTACTACGTGTTAATGACAAAACTGCCTCATCCTTTGTCAGCTGTCAAATGCTGAGTACCCCCTCAAAGTCCTCTCACAGTAGAGGGAGAGGGGGCAAGGATGAGAGATATGCTCATAGTTCATAGTCCAGTTGACAAAATATTGCACATGAATGATAAAACCTGTGCTTGTTATCAGAGGCAAATGGAAACACTTACTTAGGCCCAGGAAGATAGAATCACACCTTTGCCATCATTACTGTTTGTTCAACCTACACTTTCCCATCAGCTGTTCTGAGAAAATGTCCCTGGTGGGCAATAAATGCTCACCATGGACTGTTCAGTGATATCCATGGCAACCAAACAGGGCAACTGCCCCCATTCCTACACATCCTCAGCTTCACATGTTCCTCTGACTTCCCTGGGCTCCAGACTGTCAGCTTCATAATGAAAGTAGGTGGCAAAATGAAACTATACAAAAATATGTCACCAGTGCACTCCTACCAAGGAACTCCACAAATCACATTAGGGAATGTTTTCTTTTCAAATTGATTTATTTCACAACACCCTGCTTTGGTTGTTCCAATGCAAACAGCCTCAGAAATCAAATTTGCAAGTCTAAAATTAAGAGCATATGCATCATTCATGATGATTTCATAGTGTTCCCTAGCCTGATTTACAGTTGTCAAAATTAACATTACATGACACAATCCATTATGTGTTTTGCTCAACACTGCATTATCTCAATCATGACAAATTCAATTAAAACTAATTTTGATTCATTTCAATGTTTCCATTTTTAAGCTCTTTTCTACCCTTTCCTTTCGTTCTGTGAATCTATGTATGACATCCCTTTAATAATTTCTTCATAATTTCCAACATAATCCTCATTTTCATATTTTTGTTTTTTAATCACAGATTTGATTTATCTTACTTTCCTTTCTTTGGTTTATCTTCTTTATTACATAGAAAACCCCACAGGATTCTGTCTTGGATGGGTGGCTGTAGACGTAAATAGCTGACATTTAAAAACTTATTTATACAAAAACATCAACAAATTCTCTTTGCATCCACCTTTAATTCAAATAGAGTATTTTACAAGTGAAGACAAGGATGAAATAATTAAGGAATGCTGGATAAATAATTATGCAGTAAAAATCTATGATATACTGATTCTTCAGGGAAATCTCCAAGATATATGTGAAGATAAAAATATTTAATGACATTGGCTGTCACATATTTGTATTGGGTTTACTGAATATCCTAAAACATGCAAAATTTTTTTTTTTTATATATTTTTTTTAATTTATTTCTAGGAGAGAGAGAGAGAGACAGCGTGAGCAGGTGAGGGTCGGAGAGAGAGGGAGTCACAGACTGAAACAGGCTCCAGGCTCTGAGCTGGCAGTCAGCACAGAGCCCGACGCGGGGCTCGAACCCACGAACCGCGAGATCATGACCTAAGCGAAAGTCGGACGCTTAACCGACTAAGCCACCCAGGCGCCCCGCAAAATTTATTTTTAAACATCTTTATCATAATAGTAGCCTTTTACACAGAGAATTTTATTTTGTGTTTACTAGTATGTATCTAAAAATAATTCCTATTCATGATGTTTCGAGTGCTTCTAGATTTTAAAATACTTTTCCTGGCTGGTGTGAGTAGAACCCAATGAACTTAGCAGAAAGACATATTCACAGTGAAATGTACATGCTTACAAAGTAAACACTTACTTTCTTAACACTGATGTCATCCCAGCATACTAAAGGTACAAAGATAAAACAAAGGTACATATTTCCATTTATAGAATCATATAGGGGCTCCTGGGTGGCTCAGTCAGTTAAGCGCCAGACTTCAGCTCAAGTCATGATCTCACGGTTCATGGGTTTGAACCCCGCATCGGGCTCTGTGCTGACAGCTCAGAGCCTGGAGCCTGCTTCAGATTCTGTATCTCCCTCTCTCTCTGACCTTCCCCCACTCACACTGTGTGTGTGTCTCTCTCAGAAATAAATAAAACATTAAAAAAATAGAATCATATATACAATGATTTCTTCCCACCTATGGAATATAACTGCCCTTTTGAAAGAGATTTAAAGAACCTAAAAAGGTAATGATTCTGTTCTTCTCTCCTTTTGTTTTCAATGATCTTACCATCTCATTATTTTAAAGCCGTCCTTTATTATTAATAATTATTCTTCTAGGGAAGATGGTGGAGTAGGAGGACCCTAGGCTCACCGTGATCCACGGATACACCTAGATAACAATCTTATCAGCATAAATAATCCAGAAAATGATCCCCAAACCGAAAGAATAAATCTTACAACTAAATGTAGAGAAGATGCCGTATCAAGAGGTAGGAAGGGCGGAGACACAGGAGTTAAAAGGACTCATGCGACTGTCAGCAGCGGGAAAGGAAAGAGAAAGAGATCCCTACACTGAGGAAGATGAATCCCCATAATATTTGGCTTTGAAAATCAGAGGGGTTGAATTTCATGAGTTCTTATAACCAGCAGTACATAAAACCTGGAATTTAAAAAATCATCTGGCTCCACGCTGGAAAAGCCTGGAGAGTAAAAAGAAACTAAGTCCCCACGCTTGAAGAGAGAGCACAGCAAAGAGGCCAGAAAGATGCCTGTGTTATATAGGAGGGAGAGTTATCTACTAACCTCAGAGCTCATCCAGAGGGACAAAAATCTCTGGGGAACTCTTCCAGGAACAAAAGAACTGACAGATGCCAATGCCCTTCGCCGTTCCCCAACATAAGCACAGGGCCACCTGTGGAACTCGCAGAGAAACTTCCTAGCACCGACACCATAGGTCGCACTGCGTTTCTGCCAATCCACCCCTCCAGACAGCTCAATCACAGCGTTGCAGGGCCCCTTCCGGAGAGAAGGGGGCATGTGCGAAGCTTGGTAGCACTGTTGCCTCACACTCCCTCCCTATGTGCTTTACTTCAGCAGATCTGCCCTTTTGAATATGTTTTTGGCCAGTGTCTCTACAGGGTGGTGCCACTGGCCTGACAGTGTAGCAGTGATTCCCAAAGGGACTCTTGCCCTAGAGAGAGGGAAAGATAGCCACACACACCCGGAGGCCCCAGAAGTCGGCTGGAGGCAGACAACTAAACTGACTATAGACTCTGCCCACCAACAAAAGCTTCTTAGGGGACAACACAGGAAAAGCACCCTGTAGTTTGGCACTGCTGCATCTCTAGCAAATGCCTGGTATGACTCAGCTTAAGCCCAAGGCATCTCAGAATGACCCACTAACACCACAAAGCAGGACACTATGGGATTTTTTTCTTCATGAGGTCATTATGTTCAAGTGTAGTAGATGTGGCTGTCTTTCCTCACACAAAGGAACAGGCTCAGGGAATTAGACAAAATGAGACAGAGGAATGTGTCCCAAATGAAAGAACAGGACAAAATCACAGCAAGAGACCTAAGTGAAACAGAAAAAAGTAACATGTCTGATAGAGAATTGAAAGTAATGATCTTAAAGATATTCAATGGACTTAAGGAAGTAGTGGACATCAGCAATACACTTAGCAATGAGATAAAAAAGAACTAGTCAGAGCCCAATAAAGGAAACTTAAAATGCACTAGATGGAATAAATAGTAGACTAGATAAAGTAGAAGAATGAATCAGCAGCCTGGAGGAAAGAGTAATAGAAAGTGATCAAGCTGAGGTGAAAGGAAAAAAAATAAATGCAAAATGAGAATAGATTTAGGGAAATCAGCAACACCAATAAATGTAATAGCATTCACATTATAGGGATCCCAGAAGGAGGTGAGAAAAAAAAGGTGGCAGAAAGTCTATCTGAAGAAATAAATGCTGAAACCTTCCCCAGTCTGAGAAAGGAAACAACTCCAGATCCAGCAGGCACAGAGATCCCCACAATAAAACCAACCAAGGAGGTCCACACCAAGACACACAGTAATCAAGATGTCAAAAGAGTAGTAATAAAGACACAAATTTAAAAGCAGAAAAAGAAGGCAGTTACACAAAGGGAAAAATTCCCTAAGGTTATCAGCCGATTTTTCAACAGAAACTTTGCAGACCAGAAAAGAATAGCATGATATATTCAAAGTGGTAAAAGGAAAAAAACAAAAAAAACCAAAAACCAAAAAAACAAATCTGCAGTCAAAAATACTCTGTCCAGCAAGGCTATCAGTTAGAATAGGAGAGATAAAGAGCTTTCCAGACAAACAAAAGAAGGAATTCATGACCACTAACCAGCGCTGGATGTAAAAGGGGACTTTTTGAGTGCAAAGAAAAGACCATAAAGAAGAGTTAAAAAAAAAAAAAAGGAGGAAAGGAAAACAAAAATAAGTATCTGTAAAAATCAGTAAAGGGATTCATAAAATCAAAAGATCTAAAATACGACACCATATACCTAAAATGGGTGGAGGAGAGGAGTGAAGAATGGGTTCAAACTTAAGTGAGTATCAACTTAATACAGACTGCGATAACACAAAAGATGTTACATACAAACTGAACAGTAACCACAAATCAAAACCAGTAACAGATATGCACAAAGTAAAGAAAAAAGAACCCAAGTATATCACTAAAAAAGCCAACTAATCATGAGAGAAGAGATTAAGAATGGAGCAAAACTGCAAAAACTATCATGAAACAAAAACAAAATGGCAATAAATGCATACTTACCAATAATTACTTTTAATGTAAATGAACTAAATGCTCCAGTCAAAAGACACAGGATGACAAAATGGATAAATAAATAAGATCCATCTATATGTTGCTTACAAGAGAATCACTTCAGACCTAAAGACACATGCAGACTGAAAGTGAAAGGACAGAGAAGAATATATCACGCAAATGGAAGTCAAAAGAAAGTCCAGGAAGCAATATACTCACATAGGGAAAATCAACTTTATATTTATTTATTTATTTATTTGTGTGTTTGTTTACTGAGAGCATGTGTGCCTGTGAGCAGGCGGGTGGGGCGGGGGGTGGGGAGAGAGAATCTTAAGCAGGCTCCACACCCAGCACAGAGCCCAATGTGGAGCTCAGTCTCACAACCATGAGATGATCACCTGAGCCAAAATCAGTTGGATGCTTAACCAACTGAGTCACCCAGGCACCCTGGGAAAAAATAAACTTAAAAATAAAGACTATAAAAGAGACAAGACACTATATAACCATTCAGGAGACAACCCAACAAGCAGATATGTAACAACTGTAAGTATTTATGCACCCAATGTAGCGTACCCAAATACATAAGGTAGTTAATAATAAACAAAAATAAAGTAATTGGTAGTTTAAATGTACAATGGAATATTATTCAGTCATAACAAAGAATGGTATCTTGCCATTTACAATGACATGGATGGAGTTAGACAGTATAATTCTAAGTGAAATAAGTGACTCACGAAAGACAAATGACTTATGACTCATATGTGGAATTTCAGAACAAAGGAACAAAGAAAATGAGAGAAAAACAGAGACAGAGCGAAAAGAGATACCCTAAAATAGACACTTAACTTTAGAGAACTGATGGTTACCAGAGGAGAGGCGGGTAGGGGCATGGGTGAAACAGGTGATGGGCATTAAAGAGTACACTCATGATGATCACTGAATAATTTAAAGAATTGTTGAAGTGCTGTACTGTATACCTCAAACTAACATAACATTCTATATTAAGTATACTGGAATTAAAATAAAAAACTTATAAAAAATTTTAAAAACACTAAAAATATTTGACATTTTGTTCTGTCATTCTTTTTTTTTTTTAAATATTTTTATTTATTTGTAGGAGAGAGAGAGAGAGACAGCGTGAGCAGGGGAGGGTCAGAGAGAGAGGGAGTCACAGACTGAAACAGGCTCCAGGCTCTGAGCTGGCAGTCAGCACAGAGCCCGACGCGGGGCTCGAACCCACGAACCGCGAGATCATGACCCAAGCGAAAGTCGGACGCTTAACCGACTAAGCCACCCAGGCGCCCCTTGTTCTGTCATTCTTAATTTACATTGCAATTTTACATCCCAGAGAGCTGTCTTTTTAATAAAAGTTGTTTTGAAACCTGTATGGTATATAAAATGTATCAGTGTACCGTATCTGGTATGACTTCCAAAAGTATTCAAATTTCATGCTACTGAAAACAATTTCCGAGAAATTCATAGTTATTATTCTTAAGATCTCTTTTACCATCTCTATTCTTACCTACCCATCAATACAAGCACATGCGTATTCATATATATGTCAGTTAGTGGTCTGGTTTATGTCTATGAGTAGCATTTTGACAGCTTTCTTTTTGCTTAAACCAAAGAAAAAATTAATGCCATGTCAACTATCAGTGGTCATAACTGATTTTTTTCTTCAAAGATCTGCTTTGTTTGTTCCAGAACTTGACACTGTATGTGATTGTACCCACATTCCAAGATCTTTTCAGTACAATGGCTTCTTGTATTAAGCACAGCACACTATTTTCCTCATTCACAATTCAATTGCTGTCCTCATCAATACTATTAAACAAAACTTTCCTGGTCGCCATCTTTAAAACCTCGTATCAATGACCATATATTCGTACCAAATAGAGAAGAAAATATCTGTCAAAGAAACTTTTGGGAAAAAAACAATCACTCTATAATAAGACGACTCAAGATTATAAAAATAAAGAACAGAACAAGGTCAAAGTGCAAATAGAAGCTTAAAATTATGCTTAATAAAGAAGGAAGAATTTTAAGAAAGTAATGAAATGCACAAAATTACTAATACAATATATTAGTCAACTCTTTAAAAGAGTGAACATATTCTTAATTAGGTTATACAAACACTGCATTAATAATTTATTAAATTCCTTATCCTATGTGAACTATTTTTCCCTTTTGTAAGCATTTCCTCCTATTTAAATCCCTTCTTGTTAAATTCCAGTTAGAGGGAGACTCAGTACAACCCACATAAAAGTAGTAGAATTCCAGCAAATAAATGAAAACAATGGGTGCGGTCACAATTGTTCAGGAGATGCAAGGTCACTGCCCCAAACAGCAGCCAGGCTGCTCAAGGAAGTGCCAGCTCAAGGAAATTTGCTCTCACACAAGCTCAAGGAAAAAAGTTAAACTTAGAACAGTAAAATGGAAGATGTTAATAAGAAGGCTCGGAGGAAAAGTGAGGAAACTGGAATGGACTTTATTGACAGTTTATGAGAAGGAGGATTAAACACCGACCCAGAATTCAGTTTATGGTTAGTCCCTGGTTCCAAAATCTTTAAGTTAGGTTGTTTTAGACTGCTATCTATGAGCTTACTTTTATTCAGCTGTTCCATGATAGGCCATCATTTAAACCAAAAATACTCCTGTGAGGTGATAGGGGAAGGTATAGGAAAGGTGAACAAATGTCAGGCATGATGAAACCATCATGTGTGAGGATGTGGGAAGTGACTCTGCTAGTCATACTGATGTGACATTCAAGAGAATTTGCTACTTTATAGGTAAACGGTGGTGATAATAGCCTTTAGTTTGCCATCATCAGTGCCAACTACTTGATAGTTGTGACTGAACAGTTGAGTGGTTTCAAGGAATAAAAACAGGAGTAAACAGACAACATAAGTGAGGATTTTTATAAATGTATCAAAGGTTAAACTCAATAAACTAATGCTCAGAAACTAATGGAGTAACTTTACAATAGTAAGGAAGAGGTATGTCCCCTAAAACAAAAGGTATCAAGAAGCCTATTTCAAAAATGGATACACTTCAAGGTTTGAAATATGTTCTTATCTGTTGAGACTGAGCCCAAGCTTCCTCCTACAAATGCTTTCACGTGAGGAGTATCTGGGTGGCTCAGTCTTTTACGCATCTGACTCTTGATTTTGGCTCATGTCATGATATCACAGTTGAGATTTTGCCCCACGTGGGGCTCTACAGTAAGAGTGCAGAGCTTGCTTGGGATCTCTCTCTCTGTCTCTTGCTCATGTGTGTGCATGCTCTCTCTTACTCTCAAACATAAATAGACATTAAAAAAACAACAACAACAATGCTTTCATGTGAATCACCTTTCATCTAGATACCCAGGCGATCTGGGATATACTCAGATCTCCCATACACAACAAGTGGCCAACCCTGTTCAAGGCTTTTTGTTGCCCTCTGCTTTTGGTCTCTTTTGGGTGCCCTAGGCAAGTTACTTAAAACTTCTTACACACAACTTTTGTTATCTATAACGTAGGAATAGTAATACCCGCTTTAATTTATACACAGTGATCTAAAAATATTTTAATGTAAAAATTATGTTTTACATAATTGCAAAGTTAATTCCGTACCTGGCCAATGTCAGACACATAGTAATTGCTTAATTAATAATTGTTTAATAGGTTAATTATAATATCCATATAACTTGGTAATCATATTCATGAATTTCCACTGTCCAATTTAAAAAGTTCATTTTATTTATATATATAAAACTAAATATATATAAGATATATTTAAATATTTTAATTTATGTATTATATATATTTATATATAAAATATATACTTATAAAAAATTTACACATGACTAAAAATCTCTACCACTAATAATATACCTCTTCATGGTTTGCCTTAGGTTTTAAGTAAAGATAACATAGGGGTACCTGGGTGGCTCGGGCGACTAAGTGTCAGACTCTTGGTTTCCACTCAGCTCATGATCTCACAGTCCTGAGAATGGGATCTACCTGAAGCTCTCTGCTCTAGGCATGGAGCCTGTTTAGAATTCTTAGGATTCTCTCTCTCTCTCTCTCTCTCTCCCTCCTTCTGCCCCTCCTCCATTTGCATGCATGCATGTGTGCACTCTCTCTCTTAAAAAAAAAAAGGCAATGACCAGCAAAATATTAGTACTGTTTTCTTATTTCTTTAACTTAGTTTTAATTCTTATGATTTTCCATAGTGTATATATATTTTAACAGTGCATGGATTTAATTTATAAATAATTACTACCTATATTGGAGGGTGCTCAAAACATGGTTTCTAATAAACCACTCACACACAGGACAGAAAATCTAAACATTTAAGCTTGACCTCCAATATTTGCCTGTCTTTTCCTATATTCTAGCTTCTCATTCCTTTATAAGGAAATCTCTAGGTGTGTGAATCATCTGTGTACATCACATCCCCACTCAATGAATCACTGCTGATGCAAATCTCAGGGCCTTTGCTCTTACTGTTCTCATATTTTTTTTTCATCATCTTCCCCTACTTTATGGATATCTACTAATCCTTAGCCTTAGTAGCACTTCCTCTATGAGGCCATTTCTGATTCTATCAACCTTCCACCAGGAAGAACTTGCTGCCTCGGTTGTCACTTGCATACACTCCCTCTAGTTAGACAGAAGATAGCACTTGTGATATTTTATTGCCTTTTTATGCCACTCATTCTATAGCAAAGAATAGGCCCTTGAGATTAGGGTCTTTGCTTTTTTGTTTATTTGTTTGTTTTTTGCTCTATATATTCCAGCACCCAGAATGTCTTGATGTCTTACATTTTGATGAAGAAAAAAGTAAATAATGAAACAAATGCATAGTTAATTAATACATAAACTAACAGTGACATAGAAGTAGTTCACTGACTCATAACATTGTACTCTAGTGTAGCTATTATATCCATCAGGGTCAGCAGAAAACAGATAGCAGATTCATGAGGGTTAATGGGTTTAATAAAAGGATTATTAACATAAGTGTGGGTAGTGTTCAGAGAAATAACCAACAAATGGTGAAGCACCCTGGGGCTACCAAGTATGGGAAGATTATTGCCCCAAGGTGATAAAGGGACCAAGAAAAAAGATTTTACTAAAACGTGAAATAAGCCTAGAGCTGGGGCAAAGTTGCTGGACAGAGGCTGTAGCTTTTGGTTAGAACTCAGCCACTGTTGGCCCAGAAAGGCAGGAATATATACTCATATCCTCTCTTCCCATCTTCTTCTATACTGGTGCTGCCTCCTATGGATGCGCTCCAACCAGAAAGAAGAGAACTAGGAAGTCTTACTAAGATACTGCTCGGAGATCAGCTTCCAGCCACTTAAGGAGCATTCAGATTGGCACAAAGTAAATACATCCTGCCTAGTCAGCACTACATTTTGAGACAAGTAAAGCCACGTACTTCTGTTAGCTATATACCATCTACAAGAGAATGTGGGCATATTGACTCTATTTCTTCAGCCAGCTGTGGGCAGCAGGCAGCTGAGGCAAGCTCGTGAAAAACGATGGTGAGCATATGGCAGGCAAATCAACACTTGCAATGTTACAGAAAGTTTTTAAATCTGAAAGCCTGCTACTTATGCATGAGAAGTAGTAATTTTATAAATGGATTCTGAATAGCCTAAAAGGAGTCAATATTACTTTAAATAGTGGGCAATTTACTCCCTTTTTTTTGGTAAGGTTAGAATTAGATTTTCAAGTTCACGGATTCACAAGTCATCCTGCGGGAATGGGCCCTTAGGAACTCAGCAGCACATCCACTCAGTAAAGACTGTGCATTTACTTTCAAGATTGAGCGCTCTCTCTTTTTTTTTAATTTCTAGGAGAGAGAGAGAGAGACAGCATGAGCAGGGGAGGGTCAGAGAGAGGGAGTCACAGACTGAAACAGGCTCCAGGCTCTGAACTGGCAGCGAGCACAGAGCCTGACGAGGGGCTCGAACCCACGAACCGCAAGATCACGACCTAAGCGAAAGTCGGAGGCTCAACCGACTAAGCCACCCAGGCGCCCCAAGCCCTCTCTTATTCTACAAACACTATGTATAAATTCATTCTGATGCTTCACTAAGAATTGATTTACAGAACATGTCAAAATTAATTAACTTTCTGCCAAGAAAGATACATGGGATTTTAGATCTACAATTTCAGGTACAGTTTTTGTTCAGAGTTCATAAGAATCACAAAATGTTGAGGGCTTTCAGATATTTACTCAGCTCTCTCCCTTCCTCCCTCTCTCATTGTTGACCCCCTTCACGCATATTTGTACATGAGAAAACTGAGTCCTGGAAAGCTTAAATTACTTGTTCAACATTGTGTGGTCATGGATGTACAGGTTTCCTTATTTGTGTTATTTCTCCCTAATTATCTATTACTTAAAATTCTCTTATTGATTTAACCAGTTTTTTGTTTTGTTTTGTTTTGTTTTTTTAGTATTGTAAAGCCAGTAACTTTATATTCAACTTCTCTGTCACTATTTCTAGAGAGCCATCCTTAGAGAGAAGGATGGAGAATAGTTAACAACCAATATTGGAAGGTAAAACAGGAATGAGGCACAAAGACTGTGTTGAGAACAAACACAGTTTTATCTTAACAGATATAATTTTGAAATTGAAAGGGTATGTCAGAAAAGTATGAGTTTAGAAAAAAAATTCAGAAAGCCACTTGAATATTATTCATTGCGGTCTGAAATACAACATTGACTTTATATAAAGCCTTAAAAGGAAAAAATATAATTGATAACAAAATGACAGAAAAATACTCTAACCTCTCAATTTTCCAGGGATACTAGATTATTCTATTTATGCTTTAGTCAGGTTTTTTAGACTTTATTTTCTTGAGCAGTTTTAGATTTACAACAAAATTAAGAAAAAGGTATAGAGATTTCTCATATTCTTTCTCCACACATGCATAGCCTCCCTCATTTCACAGCACTCATTAGAATGGTGTGTATTTATTACCAAGGATGAAGCTACATTAACATACCAAATCATTCAAAACCCATGCTTTACATTATAGTTAACCCTTGTGTTGTACATTCTACCGGTTTGCACAAATATATAATGGCTATACCTATCATTATAATGTCATAGAGACTATTTTTATTCCCCTGAAAGCTATGTGCTTCTCCTATTCATTTCTCTTTCCTACCTAATACCTGGCCACACTATGTAGATATTCAATGGATGTAAGTTTTCAGTTCCTTTGGATAAATGTCAAGGAGTGTGCTTGCTGGACCATATGGAAGTGTGTTTAGTTTTGTAAAAAAAAAACCTTCCAAACTGCCTTCCACAGTGGACGTGCCATATTGCATTCCCATCAGCAACGAATGAAGTTCCTGTTGCTTTACATCCTCACCAACATTTGGTATTTCCAGTGTTCTGGATTTTGGCTATTCTAACACGTGTGTTGCGGTATCTCATTGTTTTAATTTGCATTTCTCTAGTGACCTATACTGCAGAGCATCTTTTCATATGGTTATTTGCCAAATGAATTTCTTTTTTGGTGAGGTTAAGCTCTTTGGTCGATTTTTTAGTCAGGTTATTTTCTTATTCAGCTTTAAGAGTTCTTTTATGTTTTGGAAAAATCCTTTTATCAGTTGAGTCATTTGCAAATATTTTCTCATTGTGGCTTGTCCTTCTCTTGACAATATCCTTTGCAGAACAGAAGCGTTTAATTTTAATGAAGCACTATTTATCAATTATTTCTTTCAAAGATCATCTCTTATGTTGTATCTAAAAAAGTATCAGCATATTCAAGGTTATCTAGGTTTTTTCTTATGTTACCTTCTAGAAGTTTTATAATAGTTTTGCCTTTTGCACTTAGATCTATGATCTATTTTGAGTTACTTTTTTGTATTTTTGTGGAGAAAACAAGGTCTGTGCCTAGATTTTTTTTTCACATGTTCCAGCACCGTTTATTGAAGATGCTGACCTTGTTCCAGTGTATTGCCTTTGCTCCTTTGTCAAAGATCAGTTGACTCTATTTGTGAGACCTAGTTATTTTTTGTCCTTATATATTTGTGCCTAAAATAAATGTCTGCTTTACTGAGTTATCTAGAAACTGCACAGATCTGGTTTTGGTTTTTTGCTTTTTATGTTTTTTTGTTTTATTTTTTGTTCTTGGCTTACCCAAGAGAGATCTGTTTTAGATCCCAAGTCTGTCTTATTCCTTCAGGAATTTACCAAGAGGAATTTCTCATACTTCCTGGTAATGTTTCCACTGGATTTATAATTATAATTAATTGCCTTGGTAAGACAATACAACAAAATAAGGCATGTTCAAATTAAAGGTAGTTTCTACTTCCATTAAATGTTTCTCATATTACTTAGAACAGATTTTATAGTTCTTCCTGAAACATGTTATAACATTGATATACAGATTCAGATCTTTATTTCAGGAAGAGGTAATCTGGGATAGCTAAACTTTCCAGAGATGAGGGTGGCTCATAGCACAGCCTTAAATCTCAGGCTATGCGTGTTGCAATCTGGAGATGTCTGCTTTCTCTACTCGCTTTCTTCACTTCACCTTTGACAGCTTCTTTGAGCCAGGAGACCAGGCAAGTCACATTCTGGCTGAAATACTCCTCCAGGTACACTTCTGTGATTCTGTAGTAAAGAACCAGCTCTTAAGGGAACTTCCTCCATATTTCCTGTTGGTTGCCAGTGCTCTCCTCCCACCCACTCCCAACTGAGAGATTTCAATGAAAGCATTCTTAAAAGAGCCTTCTCCCAATTACTTTATAAAGGATCTCTTTCATGCCTCAGGTCCTAAATTCCTTTCCATTTTCTTTCCTCCTTTCCTCCCTTCCTCTTTTTCTCTTTCTCTCTTTCCTATATATAGAAGTGCTTATTTCTTTTAATGGTGTTTCTGGTTGATTTCAAGGCAAGGGAGTAGAATAAAAGTGCCTTTACTCCCTCATGTTTATTTAGAAATCAATTACTACAATGGATTGAATGTATGTGTCCCCAAATTCATACTTTAAAATCTTAACCCCTAACGTGATAGTATTGGAAGCTAATCAGGTCATAAGTGGAGCCCTCATGAATGACACTGGTACTCTTAAAAAGGGAGCCCAGAGAGCTCTCTCCCATTCTGTGCCCAAGTGAGGATACAGTTTAAAAGCCAGAGGTCTACAACCCAGAATAGAGATTTTACTAGATAGTGAATCTGTTGGTGCCTTGATCTTGGACATTTTAGCCTTGGGGACAATGAAAAATAAATTTCTGTTGTTGATAAGTTACCCCGCCAATGTTACTTTGTTATAACAGCCCTGAGATATCTACCTTATGTGGTGATAAACTACATATTCCATACATGGAAGCACCTTGATGTAACTAGTCCTTTTATTGGTGGAATTTAGATTGTTTTGCTGTAATAAATCATGCTACAGTGAGAGTTGTACATATATTTAGAAGAAATTTATATAGCATCACTGATAAAGGTGGTTTCCTTTTTAAATTTTGATACATACTGCAAAAGTATTTTTCAAAAAGCTTGCACCAATTTTTGTTCCTACCAAGAATATGTATCTTTTCCCCAAGTGCTTAATGTTAAACACTATTATTAATAAAATATCAAGTCTCAGACTTCTATCATTAAAAAAACTTGCTTGCAGGCTTGGCTCCTGACACATATTTGGAAACTTAACTGATAAACAGTTCTCTATACTGCAAAAATTTTTTCTCTAAGTGAGAAAATTGTGATAAATGATAAAGTTGTTCACTATGCTTAATTTGTTTGTAAAAACAATGTGGTTTTTGGGGAACATTTGCTTTCCTTCTGGGCATTTGGGATTTTTGTGTATGCTAGGCAAAGGGTGCCTAACGTGATCCACCTCCAGTAAAAGTTTGGAACTTAGAGTCTCTAATAAACTTCCCTAGCATATAATGCCTTGCACAATTTTGCTGCACTCTTTGTTGGAGGAATTAAGTGTAGGCTGTTAATTTCCACAGGGAGAGGACTGGAAGCTCGAAATTTCCAGTAGAATTTCATAGAGAGTTTCCTCCAGACTTCTCCCCAAGCCCATTTTTCTTTATGGTTTTGGTTTGTATCCTTTCACTGTGATCAATCTCAGACATAAATGTAACTATATGCTGAATCCTGTGAGTCCTTCTAGTGAATTACCAAAGCAGGAAGCTGTTTTAGTAATCCCTGACACACTATTAAATATTTTATTTACTAATATGAGAGGTGAAAATGGGATTTAATTTTTTTAATTTCTTAATTATGATTGAGGATTAGCATATTTTCTGTGACTTGATCCTGTGCTTTGCTGATTTTAACAGACCTTAGTTTTTAGAGCATTTACAGGTTCACAGTAAAATTGAGTGCAAAATACCAATAAGTTCAAAGTGAAAATAACCCCCTGCCCTCCTACACGGATAGCCTCCCGCGTTATCAACATCACTCACTAGAATAGAACCTGCATTAATGCATAATATTCACTCAAAGTCCATAGTTTACACTGCAGTTAACCCTTGGTTTTCCACATTTTATAGGTTTGGGCAAAAGTGTAATGGCATATATCTATCATACAGAATAGTTTCACTGCCTTAAAAATCCTTTGTGCCCTCTCTGTTCATCTCTCCCTCTCACCTAACCCTGACTACACTGCTGCTCTTTTCATGGTCTCCACAGTTTTGCCTTTTCCAGAATGTCATATAGTTGGAATCCTACAGTATACAGTCTTTTGTTTCATTTGGTAATTATACATTTAGTTTCTTCCGTGACTTTTCACAGCTTGATAGCTCATTTCTTTTTAATGCTGAGTAATATTCCGTTGTCTGCATGTGTTATAGTTTGTTTATCCATTCATCTACTGAAGGACATCTTGGTTGCCTTCGAGTTTTGGCAATTGTGAATAAAGCTGTTATATAAACATCTCTACGTAGATTTTTGTGTGGATATAACTTATCCGTTCCTTTGGGTAAATACCAAGCAGCACAATTGCTAGATCATATGGTAAGGAGTATGTTTAGTGTTGTGAGAAACTGGCAGGCTGTCTTGCAAAATGACTGTAACCATTTTGCATCTCACAAGCAAGGAACCAGTTTCTGTTGTATCCACATTTTCACCAGCATCTGGTGTTGCCAGCATTCTGGACTTGGGGTATTTCAGTAGGTGTGTAGGAGTAGATCTCTGCTGTTTTAATGTAGATTTCCTTGATCTACTATGATATATCTTTTTTATGTTTATCTGCCATTTGCATATCTTCTTTGGTGAGGTGGGAAGGTCTTTGGCTCATTTTTGAATCAGGTTATTTGTTTTCATTTTGTTGAGTTTTAACAGTTCTTTGTATGTTCTGGATAAGAGTCCTTAATCATAAATGCCCTCCACGAATATTTTCTAATATTCTGTGACTTTTTTTTTTTTTCAGTCCCTTGACTTTCGGCACATTTTCAATTAGGTTTTGACCTCTTTCTTAATGAGTCCTTTAAGTCTTAAGAAAATTAGTTCTTGGGGCGCCTGGGTGGCTTAGTCGGTTAAGCGTCCGACTTTCGCTTGGGTCATGATCTCACGGCTCGTGGGTTCGAGCCCCGCGTCGGGCTCTGTGCTGACTGCCAGCTCAGAGCCTGGAGCCTATTTCAGAGTCTGTGTCTCCCTCTCTCTCTGACCCTCCCCTGCTCACGCTGTCTCCCTCTCTCTCTCCTAGAAGTAAATAAAAATATTAAAAAAAAAAAAAAAAAGAAAAGAAAATTAGTTCTTGATTTTCAGTAGTGGCCGCTCGAGCGGCCGAAGCAAGATGGGTCAAAGTCAGAGTGGTGGCCATGGCCCTGGAGGTGGCAAGAAGGATGACAAGGACACGAAAAAGAAATCCGCACCTCCCGTACCAACCAGAGTGGGGGGAAAAGAAGAAGAAAACAAAGGGACCAGATGCTGCCAGCAGGCTGCCACTGGTGACACCTCACACTCAGTGCCGTTTAAAATTACTGAAGTTAGAATTAAAGACTACCTTCTCATGGAGGAAGAATTCATTAGAAATCAGGAACAAATGAAGCCTTTAGAAGAAAAGGAAGAGGAGGAAAGATCAAAGGTGGATGATCTGCGGGGGACCCCAATGTCGGTGGGAATGTTGGAAGAGACCATTGATGACAGTCATGCCATCGTGTCCACATCTGTGGGCTCAGAACACTACATCAGCATTCTTTCTTTTGTAGACAAGGACCTGCTGGAACCAGGCTGTTCAGTCCTGCTCAACCACAAGGTACATGCCGTCTCAGGGGTGGGTGTTCATGGATGACACGGATCCCTTGGTCACAGTGATGAAGGTAGAAAAGGCCCCCCCAGGAAACCTATGCTGATACTGGGGGTTTGGACAACCAGATCCAGGAAATTAAGGAATCTGTAGAGCTTCCTCTCACTCATCCCGAATATTACGAAGAAATGGGTATAAAGCCCCCAAAGGGGGTCATTCTCTACGGACCACCTGGCACAGGTAAAACCTTATTAGCCAAAGTAGTAGCAAACCAAACCTCAGCCACTTTCCTAGAGTGGTTGGCTCTGAACTTATTCAGAAGTACGTAGGTGACGGGTCCAAACTTGTTCGGGAATTGTTTCAAGTTGCGGAAGAACGTGCACCGTTCATCATGTTTATTGATGAAACTGATGCCATTGGAGCAAAAACATGAGACTCAAATTCCGGTGGTGAAAGAGAAATTCAACGAACAATGTTGGAACTGTTGAACCAGTTGGATGGATCTGATTCAAGGGGTGACGTGAAAGTTATCATGGCCACAAATCGAATAGAAACTTTGGATGCAGCATTTATCAGACCAGGCCTCATTGACAGGAAAATTGAGTTCCCTCTGCCCGATGAAAAGACTAAGAAGCGCATCTTTCAGATCCACACAAGCAGGATGACGTTGGCCGATGACATGACCCTGGATGACTTGGTCATGGCTAAAGATGACCTCTCTGGGGCCGACATCAAGGCAATCTGTACAGAAGCCGGTCTGATGGCCTTGAGAGAATGCAGGATGAAAGTAACAAATGAAGACTTTAAAAAATCTAAAGAAAACGTTCTTTATAAAAAACAAGAAGGCACCCCTGAGGGGCCCTACCTGTAGCCACATTTGCCTTCAAGGAGATGGTCAGGAAGCTGCCAGAGGAACCTCGTCCATTTGATCTTTCTTAGCAACCCACCCCATGCCCCTTTCTGAGCCTGATGTGTAGGGCGCCCCCCAGGCTGCCTTCATGTGTCACCCACATGCAGTGTTATCCCCTCAATAAAGCGACTTCCTCCTCCTCAAAAAAAAAAAATTAGCTCTTTGTCAATTCAATGTTCAAATATATTTTCTCAGTTTACTACTTGGGTTTTAAATTCATATTATTTTTCTTGAGCAGAATTTTCTCTTTTTAAAAATATGAGTATTTCCTTGCATGATCTCTGCATTCTGTGCCCTAAAGTAACCTCCTTTTACTTTAAAAAGTTTAGCCTTGGGGTGCCTGGGTGGCTCAGTCGGTTGAGCGTTCGACTTCGGCTCAGGTCATGATCTCACACTTCGTGGGTTCGAGTCCCACATCAGGATCTGTGCTGACAGCTAGGTCAGAGCCTGGAGCCTGCTTCAGATTCTGTGTCTCCCTCTCTCTCTCTCACGTTCCCCTGCTCACTCTGTCTCTCTCTGTCTCTCAGAAATAAAATATTTTAAAAAATTAAAAAAAAAGAAACATTTTAAGCACTGACTATAACTGGGCTTTGCTTTGGTATAATAAGTGTCAAAGGGATATAATTCTTCTTCCTTTTCTTTTTTATTCTTTTTATTACTTTACATGGGTAAGCAAATGCCCCCCAAACAAAACAAATTAATTAATTTCCCACCAAACTGGAAATGTTACTTAGGGTTTTGGAGATATTATGTCTAGACCCTTATTTGTTTGTTCTGCTTATTCATGAACTCACATAAATTTGTTATTACTACTTTCAAAGAATAAAACACATGTAATGATTTGGGGACATTGATTTTTTTCTCTCTACTTCTATTTTTTCAAAATTTTCTTGGCCTGTCAGCTTATTTTTCCCTTATAAATTTTACAGTAACAATGTGGGGACAACTGGTATATTTAGTAAGTGTTCTGGACAGGCACACTTTTTTTTTTTTTTTTTTAATGTTTCCAAGTCTTGTGTGCTATGTAGAACTTTCATAATTAGGTTTATCCACAGATTTCTTTCTGCTTTTTTTTTCCACTTTTGTAAATGGAATATTTTTACCTTTTGTTTCCATCATCATGTTTAAGTATTAATTGTATATAGGAAATATAAGGATTGTTTTTATATTATTTTTGTTTCAATACCTCCCCCCATTGAGTTACTTTATTGTTTATATTTTCAACTGATTCTCTTGAGTTTTTCAGTGTACATTCTTGATCTCTGGGAAAAAAACTTAATTTTTACATCTGCTTTCCAATTTTTATTTCTCTTTTCAACTATATTAACTAGTACTTACGGATCAGTGTTAACTAAGAGTGGATTTAATGTGCTGTCCTGTCTTGTGTTTTACTACAACAGAAATGCTTCTAGTGTTTCAGAATTTGAGTATTATCCTGGCTGACAGTCTGATGTCTCTTTTTCTTTATAAAAGTTATTCTATACCAGTTTTTCCATGAAGATATTCTTTCAACCTCTTCTAGAAAAATTATTACCCGTGCGCAATTTCAAGCTATGCATTAAATTCAGAAAAGTCTTCTATTATATCTTTGTGTTTTTGTTCTGTTATATTGGTTTTTGGTTTTTCTGTTCTATCTTTTCTGATAGTCCTACGTTCAGCAACACCAGGTTTCATATAGTAATCTCCCTTGCTTGTTTCCATATCCATCATTTTTTTAAAAAGTTATAGTTTTGTTAGATGTTCTTAAACTGTTCTCTGTATCACTGTCTCTTCTTCACAAAATAGTTTTCTACTTTTAGTTGCTTTTAATGTTAGTTCTATTTCTTCTTCTTGTTTTCCAATACCCCTCCATTTGAGCTCTGCCAAATCACTAATTCAATTCATAAGTTAAGGTTATTCAATATTAACTCTACTTTCTGTTTTTCGTTTGGAAACACCATATTTCTTTTACTATCTTTGTTTTCTCAGAGTAATGTCTGCCCTTACTTTCATATCGCCTCTAGGCTTGGGGTGATGCTATACTTAAGGTTGGCTGAAACTCACTATTTCATAGGGAAGCCCCTTGTGTCATGGTGTGCATGTAGTGATTTAGAATTCTTATCCACCAGTCATCAAATTTTAGTCCATCAGTCCATCAAACTGGTAGTCCTTTCTTGGCAGTAATGGCATAGTGAGTTTCTTGTTTAGTCTTGCCTAGCATGCTGTTCTGTTTTGTTTTTTTTTTATTTTTTATTTATTTATTTATTTATTTATTTATTTTTATTTCTAGGAGAGAGAGGTAGAGACAGCGTGAGCAGGAGAGGGTCAGAGAGGAGTCACAGACTCCGAAACAGGCTCCAGGCTCTGAGCTGGCAGTCAGCACAGAGCCCGACGCGGGGCTCGAACCCACAAACCGCGTGATCATGACCTAAGCGAAAGTCAGACGCTTAACCGACTAAGCCACCCAGGCGCCCCTGCTGTTCTGTTTTCAAACAAACTCAAAGATGCATTAGTAGCCCAATCTCTTTACTCAGGCCATATGCCATGCTAAGGAGGTGTCACTGGCTTAACCCTTACAAAGTTCAGGCTTCTCTGTGATTTTGAGTGTTCACAGAAGTCGCCAAGACAGAACATCCTTCTAAGTGTCTTCCCAGAGTTAGGTTTAATTTTATTACATTCATTAAATCTTTGTCATTTGCGATTTGAGACTGTGACTGTTTCCTATTAAAAGAAGAGACTTTCATTTGTGTTTGTCATTCTTACTGATATTAGTCTGTTTGAAAGCAAAAAGCAGGGCAGATCTATCATCTTCAACTTGGAAGTTCTAGCAGTAATTCTGCTACAATTATATTAAGTTGTCCATGAACTGCTTTTCCAAGATTCTTAGATTTATTTAGCTAAATTCACTTAGTTACTGTAATACACATTTTTAGCTTTAATAAATAATTTTTAAAATTTTATTTCTAGGAGAGAGAGAGAGACAGAGTGAGCAGGGGAGGGTCAGAGAGAGAGGGAGATACAGACTCTGAAACAGGCTCCGGGCTCTGAGCTGGCAGTCAGCACAGAGACGGACGCAGAGCTTGAACCCACAAACTGCGAGATCATGACCTAAGCGAAAGTTGGACGCTTAACCGACTAAGCCACCCAGGCGCCCCAGCTTTAATAAATAATTTTTTATCCTTTGACAAGGCAGAATCGTTTCTGAATTTGAGGCGAAACACTTTAAATCTAGCCATCAAGTCTGTGATATGTGGCCCTCTGCTTTGTTGGTATTGTTCATTTACTCTTTATTTCATTAGCTTCACTGATGCGGTGGAAAGTTTGAGCAAAACATAGGTCAAAATACCTGATTTTTGTCTCTTCACTGAGACTTTAACTTTTCTATTCATATATATTTAGTCACGTATTTTCTTATATATAATTTTTAATCAAAATATATTGAAAGCCAATTAAATGTAAAGCTTAATCTATGCCCTAATAAGTTATAATATATAGGTAATTGTCATTTTGTTGTTAGACTGGCTATTTCTAACAGAATCTAATCATGTGACAAATGATCTACATATTTTAAATGTGTGTGCTTATTTCAAATAATAAAATGGGAATATTAGGCTCTAAGCAAATGGTAGGTACTATCCTAATTATACTTTTAATTGAGTGGTCAACATTAAATTAAATGTCTACAGCATGTTAACACAGTGACAGCAGGAGACAACTCAAGTTGCCCTGGAGGCTCGTTTAATTACTTAGTAGGGGCCAAGTAACTAACATAATTGGAATACTTCAGGAAAAGAGATGAGGAAATCACGAGAATAAGGATGGCCGGAAGAGAATAAAACAGTACTGAATGAAAACACGAATGATACGGAATCAGAAGCGAGCACACATACAGGCACATACGTGTAAGGAGCTGAATGGAACCTGGAGGATGAAGGCAGGAGACCAAGCAACCGTTCATGAGACCAAGACAGGACTTAGCCTGATACCACTAGATGAAGAAAAGGAGGATTACTGGTGTCTGTGAGAAAAAATACAACCGTTTAAGTACAAAGAGGGGAGGGATTGGCCATATCCTAAAAATAGCGACCAAATCAACACTATGTGGGGAGAAACTATTGTCTAGATAAATCATTTGTTTACTCATTAATTTAAACTATATCTTGTATTAAAATGGCTTTAAAACCAGCTTTTGCAATCCATAGATAGCAAAATCACTAGGTAGGAATGAATGAAGGAAAATAATGAGGGTGAGAAGACGATGAAGACAGTGGGGTATGGCAGCAAACAACATGCCTGCCACACAGTCCTATTCATGTTCCCAGGAGCCAAAGCAAACAGGCACATGCGATCTGTTATAAGGTTTCCAGGGCCACAAGGAAAGCAACTGAGCTGCTCGAAAGTAGCACATGGGTTGCGACTTCAGTGAAATTTATCTTCTGTGTTTTTAATCAAGAGAACAGACTGTGTGATGGAGTAGATGACACTTTCAATGTCATTTCTACAATAAGTATGATATAAAATTCTGAGTGATGCTACCATAATTTCACTCCATTCAGTCCAAATCGTAGCTGCATAAATAGTTCAGAAAAAGCAATTATGCAAATGATCCAGATAAGACACTCCCAGATGGTCTGGCTTATCCAAGAGCAAAATTTAGACTATCCAGAGAACATCATATCCTTTAGATAATCCTCAATGAATAATCCTCAATGAATATTTTCACAACAAATAAATCACACATGAGAAAGTCTTTCATAATATAGTCATTATTTACCCAGAGATAATGTGACAAATAATTTCTGTCTAGAACATGCAGCCAATTAATTACATGTTTTCTAAACTACTCATGATTAAATACTGTCTGCTTACCTTAATTTGTTCTGGTTCCCCCCTTTTTTTCCTCTGGGGAGATTTATTCCATTTTATAAAATGTGAAAAAGAATTATTCTTAGGTATAGTTCCCTAGGTTGCTGTTTAGATTTTGCTTATAGGGTAATTCTGAAAATGCTACAAACTTGGAAAGATTACAAGTATGCTTTATTCTCACTAAAATAAGTATCTGAATTCAAAATTCCAAAATTCCAGCCTCTGGGTAAGTTCCTTTTCCCCACTGTAGGTGGAAATGGTTCTACTGACTTAGAGAAGTAGTGTCATCTCAGGAAGATGCTATAGATTTTTGACAGCGAAGTTTGAATTAACTCTAGTAGTAGAGTGTCTACACATGAGCAAAATAGAAATTATGTCAGGAAACTCACTAAAGCTCAAATGCCATATACTAGAAAATTTTACGCTTGAGGGCAGCTCATTCTAGGCTGTATGCATATGAATTTCAGGGCTCAGTACAGCAGCGTCTTAAGTATTTTGTAACCCATGGCCTTGACAGAGAGACACATGCAGTTAACGGTTATAAAATGTTACCTCAAGTCAGCAGCCTTCCCCGTCTTGTTAGTACACGTAACCTCTCTGGTCTGATATCCAATCTGGATGTCCCAATATTTGTTCTCTTGTCGGTTCTGTCTATTTCTGTTTCTTTTTTTCTTAATAAGCTCACGGGCTTCTGGATCCTTCACTCCTTTTCCTCGGTCCTTTTCCCGTTCTTTATTCTTCCCACGTCTCCTTGCCTGTCTTACTTGTCTTGAGTGAGGCATTGAGCATGGGCTCCAGGGCCCCACGTGCAAGCTGTACATGCTCTCTTCATCTTCACACGGGCTCGACTGGCACACCTGAAACTCCGTCAAGTTTGGGCAGCCGGAGCCTCCGAACTGGGGGGGCGCTACCACATGACGTGTCCTGTGCTGGAGCCCACTGCCACAGGTCTTGGAACATTCTGACCAAGCAGAAAACTCAGACACGATGCAATCTTGCTGGCAGGGAATGAGACAGGCCTGTTCGAGGAGAGGTTTGGGTTCAAAGTACTCACAAATGATATCCTCCGCCGCAATGTCCTTCTCTTTCTGGATGCACGTTATCTCTCTCACCTGAATGCCTTCCTCCCCTTTAATGCACTCAAGGGGTTTCTCCAGGCTTTTGGAAATCACAGGCTGACACTGATTCCAGGGTCCCAGCCTCCAATCATACAACTCCTTGTGCCAGTCACACACTTTGAAACAGTTCTGCTGATTACTGGGTCTCTCAGCCTGTTTACAGTTTGTATGTAACGTTGTCCAGCCTTCCACATGAGCACACCACACAGCCCGGGTTTGAATGCCTCCTGGGCCACATTCATCTCCCATGCACCGGCCCCATGGACCTGAAAATGATACAAGAGTTAACAGTGCCACTAGAAGAAAACGGTAAGTTATTTCATTTTCCAGAAAGACATGTCAAGATCTAGCAGGTTAACTTTCCCTGAAGTGTTATAAAATAGGTCCCTGCACATAACTGTTGGAAAGTAATGATCTGCACTCAGTGGTTTTGCGAAGGGGGAAGTATGTCACAGAGTCTATGTACGGTAACTGCTGGGACAAGTTCACTTCGGGCCCTTTTGGGATTATTAAAAGATAGCTTTTCTTCATTTCCTTAATTTTAGGTGGAGTATCCTTGCTCATAAAGGACATCAGAAATTAGTCACAGTGCAAACATTACTCCTTGCCTTGTAACTATCAAATAAATCGACATCAGTAACAGGCAAGGAAAGTGGCCCCTCATCTCCTACAGCCTTCTCTTTTCCAGAGCAATTAAGGATTTTGTAGAACGTGTTCTCCTCTTTCTCATTTTCTAACTCTGTGCATATTGTAACTACAAAAACCTAGAGGGTGTATATGTGTGTACTGACAGAAGTGTTAACTTTCTGGTAACCAAAGCCGAGAAGTGACAAATCTTCATTGAAGCACATTCTGCCTTTAGATTTACCCCCCTTCCAAATTAATTGTTTCTCATCTCCCCAGTGAAGGATAAAGATGGGCAAGAGAACTAAAATTTAACTAAAGAACTTTTATGATTTTCTACATGTTAAAGGGTTATTGGGAGTTTCATCAATGTATTCACTCTCTAAATAGAAACTATTGGGGATTGTATAGCTGTTTTATGGAACACTTAAGTCAATGGTTTAGAATGAAGTGTGAGCTTTTTACCTTAGAATCCTTCTTAGCATACATTAAAATCTACTTGTTTGCACCTATTTTTCTTTTTTTGCACCTTTTTCTTTTTTTTTTTTTAAGTACAACAGGATTTCCAGTGCTTTAAGAGTCATTTTCAAAATATGGTCGATGGAATTTGAGGGATTATATGTAGAGAGTCATCTTCAACAGGTTGTATCAGAAGCTGAGGACCAGCCTAAAGGATTGGGCTCTAGGGTTCCCAGCTAAAATCAACTGCCCTTCTCCAATATTGTTGTTCTATAAGAGAAGTTCTATTATTATTATTCACACACATGCTGACATTATGCATAAGATTTTGTTAGACAAGAGGCTTCTGCTGCTGGCAAGTGAAAACCACGAAACGAAGCCAACAGATTCACTCCACTGATGAGAAAAACAGGTGACAAGAGGGGAAGTGATTTTCCAAGTTTACATTTTGCATGAATAAAAAAAAATGTACTGGATTTCAGATTCTTGTCCTGACTCTTAGTTTTATGATTTAGCCTAGATCTCAGAGCTTGAGACTTAGACATTCCTATGCAAAATGATTAATCTAGAAAGAATGAAATAAGAAGAATGTGTTCATTATGTGTAAACATTTAATTCTGCTTAGCTAGAAACGTTTACAATTTGGCCATGCCAACTTCATTACAAATGGAATAATGGAGTTGGAAATAGAACGATATTTTCAGTCACTATATTTTCTAATCATTATTGCATGAAAATATGAATTGGATATTTGGCATATCCATTTTACTACTTTATGAAGTTCACATGTAGAGTGATAAGGGACTTAAAATACATTTAAGGAAATCGTCTTCCCAGAGTGCTGATGTCAAAACTTTATGAACTAAGAAAATCGGTGAGTTTGTTACATCTGCCAACATGCAATATCTGATATTTTAATCTTATTTTTAATTTGTCAAAGGAAATTATATATTCATGTGTCTTGATGCTCTTAGAAAGTTTCTAAATATACAGTGTGGGAATCAAGAACCTCAATGTTTCTCAATAAGGAACACAGAGATATGTATAAACTTTAGATTTAATTCCATACATCTTTGGTATTTAGGTACCAAATATCTTTGGTATTGTTTCCTATTTCCTACTGTGCTTAAAACAGTAATTTGTATTTCCCACTTTAAACAAAGAATATAAAGGTATATATTTATGTTGGACCATCAAGTTAGGAGAAAGCCATTATATATAAATATTACATAATATAATATATATAAATATATATGTAAGATATATAAATTTCAAAATGTGTTTTGAAATAACTCAGGGTCTAAACCTTAAATGCAATTGAGCAAAACTCCTTGATCGTTTGTTTTCCAATCTTCAATATTAATTATGAGATTGGACTAATGAATTAGGCATATTAAGAAGATAGTCTTTTTAAGTTTTAATTTAAATTCCACTTAGTTATACTGTGTAATACTAGTTTCAGGTATGCAATTTAGTGATTCAGTATAACACTCAGCCATCATCCTAAGTGCACTCTTTAATCCTGGTCACCTATTTAACCCATCACCACACCCTCCCCCCAACATCTCTTCTGGCAACTATTAGTTTGTTCTCTATAGTTAAGAGTATGTTTCTCGGTTTGCCTTTCTCTCTCTTCTTTTCCCTATGTTCTTTTGCTTTGTTTCTTAAATTCCGCATATGAGTGAAATCACATGGTATTTGTTTTTCCTACTGACTTGTTTCACTTACTGTACTACTCTTTAGCTTCATCCATGTCATTACAAATGTCAAGATTTTATTCTTTTATATGGCTGAGTAATATCGTGTGTGTGTGTGTGTGTGTGTGTGTGTGTGTGTGTGACATCTTCCTTATTCACTCATCTTTCTTTTTCATTCATTAGTTCATTCATTCATAAGAGAACATTTGGACCTTTTCTATAATTTGGCTATTGTAGATAATGTTGCTGTAAACATCGAGGTGTATGTATCCCTTTGAATTAGTATTTTGGTATTCTTTGGGTAAATACCTAGCAGTACAATTGCTGGATCATAGAGTAGTTCTATTTTTAACGTTCTGAGAAACTTGCATACTCTTCTCCAAAGTGGTTGCACAGTTTGCATTCCCAACAATAGTGCAACAGGGTTCCCCCTTTCCCCACATCCTTGAAGTATGATTAGAGGGAACATACCTCAACATAACAAAGGCCATATATTAAATACCCACAGTTAATGTCATCCTCAATGGGGAAAAACTGAGAGGTTTTCCTCTATGGTCAGGAACAAGACAGTGATGTCCAATCTTACCACTGTTATTTAACATAATAATGGAAGTCTTAACCACAGCAATCAGACATCAAAAATAAATAAAAGGGGAGGCTGTTTGGGTGGCTCAGTCGGTTAAGTATCTGATTTCGGCTCAGGTCAGGATCTCAGTGCTAGTGAGTTCAGCCTCACATCAGGTTCTAACAGCTCAGAGCCTGGAGCCTGCTTCAGATTCTATGTCTCTCTCTCTGCTCCTCCTCTGCTTGTGCTCTTTGGCTCTCTCTCTTTCTCTCTCTCTCTCTGAAAATTAAATAAACTTTAAAAAAATTTTAAAAAGTAAAGAAATAAAAGGCATTCATATCAGCAAGGAGAAAGCGAAATTTTCCCTATTTGTAGATGACATGATACTCTATATGGAACATCTAAAAGATTCCACTAAAAACCTGTTAGAACTGATACACAAACTCAGTAGCTGCAGGATTCAAAATCAACATGCAGAAACCTGCTGTATTTCTATATACCAATAACGAAGAAGAAGAAAGAGAAATTAAGGAATCAATCCCATTTACAATTGCACCAAAACCAGTAAGATATCCAGTAATCAACCTAACTCAAGAGGTGAAAGACCTGCACTCTGAAAAATATAATACACTGGTGAAAGAAACTAGAGATGATGCAGATAATGGAAAGACATTTGATGCTCATGGACTGTAAGAACAAACTGTTAAAATATCTACAGTACCCAAAGGAATTTACACATTTAATGCAATCTCTGTCAAAATACCATCAACATTTTTCACATAGCTAGAACAAACTATCCTAAAATTTATATGGAACTACAACAAGATACCAAATAGCCAAAGCAAACTAGAAAAAGCAAAGCAAAGCTTGAGGCATCACAATTCCAGACTTTAAGATGTATTACAAAGCTGCAGTAATCAAAACGGTATGGTACTGGCACAAAAACAGACACATACATCAATGAAACAAAAGAGAAAACCCAGAAATGAACCCATGACTACCAGGTCAATTGATCTTCAACAAAGCAGGAAAGAATATCCAATTGAAAAAAGATAGTATCTTCAACAATATTGGGAGAACTGGACAGCAACATCAAAAGAATGAAACTGGACCACATTCTTATACCATACACAAAAATAAATTGATTAAAGACCTAAATGCGAGACCTGAAACCATACAAATCTTGGGGGAGAACACAGGTAGTTACTTCTTTGTCATCAGCCATAGCAACTTCTTTCTAGATGTGTCTTCTGAGGCAAGGGAAACAAAAGCAAAAATAAACTACTGGGTCTACATCAAGATAAAAAGCTTCTGCAGAGTGAAGGAAACAAGCAACAAACTGATACACAATCTATGCAATGGGAGAAGATATTTGCGAATGGCATATGTGATAAAGAGTTAGTATCCAAAATCTATAAAGAACTTATCAACATCCCCCAAAAATAATCCAACTAAAAATCAGCAGAAGACATGAACAGACATTTTCCCAAAGAAGACATCCAGATGGCCAAGAGACATGAGAAAATGCTCAACATCACTGATCATTAGGGAGATACAAATCACAACCACAAAGCATTTATTACTTCACATTTGTCCTCAAAGTACAAATAACAAAAAAAAATTATAGAAAAGTTATAAAATTGGCACTTATTTGGACATTTAATACAGGTTTAGGTACTATTTTAATGGGTACATTTTAAGTGACAAAAATTAATATTTTATTACAGAAATCTTGTATACAAAGTGTGAAATGATTTCAAGTCTGCTAGTTATTGTTAAGTAAGGAAATAAACTTACCATATAACCCCAAAACTATGAGGCAGAACTATGTAACACTAAATAATTACTAAGTTTGAAAAGTATCCTAGAAAAGAAAGGATAACCTTTATAACCTTATAAACCAAATTTTAGCTACAACTCCAGGCTTACGTCTAACTTTATTCAAAAATAAAAGTGTGTGATGGTTATTTTGAAATAACTCGTGGTTTACTAACACTGTATTAGGGAGAGTTCCCTTTTGACACATTCTCAGAATATGTGTTTCTCACATTATGTTTATCAAAATTTCAATCAATTGATAGAATAACTGTTTGCCTATTGCATTACACTGACTCTATGGCCCCTACAGTTTAAAATTTTACCGTCTCCTATAACATATGGTTTGATTATGTCTCAATTTTCATGGCTGGCTTTTTTATGAATTTCAACTGTTTTGCTCAGAAAAGAGAGAATTAAGTTTGCAGACCTTAGTATTCAATTCATTACATGATTGGTGTCAATGACAGGAGAAAGAAAGAAATCGAGGTCAAGAAAACTTCTATACTATTTCATATGAAATAAAAAATGAGCAAGCCTTTCTAAAGTTAAATACTAAAGGCATACATTCTAAATACAAATGCAACTGAATTCCACTCTAAAATCTATTAACATAGATTCCCATTAACCCACTATTCATAGATAAAACTCTTGGGTTTATTTTATTCCAAGTATATTTACATTGAGAACCAGGAGATAAGGTATCTCCAGAAAATTCTATCTCCAAAAATACTCACTAGGTAAGGTAAAATAAAATGCATGAAGGCACCAGTGGAAGTAGTGGTGACAATATAATCACAATTGAACCTAAAAAAAGCTCATTCACTTGCAGACTTTAACTGCTGTCTTATCTTTTCACTGCACCTTGGTTATTGCATGTGTGTCCAATTAACAGACCTCTTGGAAAAACAAAACAGATCTTTACCATTGTACACCTGACGAGGGATTGTCTACTCTGGCCTCCAGTCTTAAAACAATAACACACTGAACAGAAAGGAGACCACATCTAAAACTGCTCTTAACAGCTAAAAATTGTAAACCCAATTAGGTACCATGTTTCAAAGAAAACAAATGTTTGAAATGGGAAAGCACAATATGCAAACTCTATCAAGGAAAATATGAAGCCCTCACCCAAGTACAATATGCGAATGTGATATTTACCTCCTATGTCTCTGCACAAATGTTAAATTATAGCCTTATATTCCCATTACTAGGAATGGGAAGTAGTGGTGTTGGAAAGGTGGTGTGTGTGTGTGTGTGTGTCTGTGTATAGGGATGTTTGCTTTTAACAAGAACAGAAAGGATTTCTCTTCATTTATTGTTCTTGTTAATCATTACATAGGGGGAACTTGGAATCTAACTGGACAAAACAAAGGATAGCCAACTTTCTGCTTAAGGGTTTAGATAGTATCTCTTTAGGAATGGAAATGTATTCCTACATATAGATTTGTAGGATTGTGCTCGTTCAGTATAATACAACACTCTTCTAGGATGTAGGTCAATAAATATACGTAGAATCCTTAGCTTGATGGATGTTATGTAAATTGAGAAATATCACTAAAAAGAATTGAAGCAACTATTTACATACCCCAAATATTTATGTAATCAACAGACTCACAATACAAATATACTCACTTGTAATTGTTGCAGAATAACGCTTAACAAAAACAAATTTAAAGGAGTGCTACTTGGCTTTTTTTCCCACAGAGTAATACTCAAAATATAACTGTTAATTAACTTTCCAAAAATGTTGATAAAGCAATGGGTTTATTTTTATTCCTGTTAAACAGGATTTTTTAACATGCTTATTCTCTTCATGTCATTCAAAAGTCTCTATTTTAGTCCACAAAAGATGGCCTTTCAGATTTAAAATTAGAATTTTGCCCACCATATTCAATATTGACTACTGCCAAGACTATTTATTACATGTCAAGGGCATGAGAACAATAAAAGGTTGAGTCTATAAAAGGAGACATTACTGACAGGTGGCCAGCAACTGTTCCAAAGAGCCTTATAAAAGATAAACACTATAAAAGAAGCATGAGAAAATTATGCAAACTACTTTCTGCCCTTGTTTGCCATAAAACTCTCAACTGAGCTAGTTTCTTGTTTGACTAAATGTGTTTGTATCCTTCAAATGAGACAGTACATTTTCCCTTCTGGATTTGGTTATGGAACAGCATGTACTAGTTTACCAAGATCAAGAAGTACACAAGCAGCTTAGTAACATATTGAATTTGATGTCATGAAAGCTGTGCAATATCCCATTTTTAAATTGTGGAATTCACAAATTTTTTAAAAATTCTATTTGTTTTTACTCAAGCAAATCAGTAACTGGAAAAGTTAGAAATCACTGCTAACAGGAAGAAAAATTCCTCATAAATCCCATGAGCTAAAGGCAACTAGTCATATATATATGCTGCCATCCTATTTGGCAATTAAACTGTATTTACATAAATTTGGGATCTTGCTATAAGTTATTTTATATCCTGCATTTTTACTTCACAGCATGTTATAAAAATAATTCCATTTCAATAGATGCAAGGAAGGTCATACACACACACACACACACACACACACACACACACACACACACACTGTACCTACTGGAGAGTTACTTAATCTTGTTTGCTCTTCATATTTACACAATTATATCTATATATGGTTGCAGACTATGTGGTATCAATTTGCCATGATTTAACTGACATAATCTATTTTTGGACATTTAGGTCTTTTCCTGACTGTTTCAAACATTATAAAGAATGCTACAGTGAACATCTATCGTTGTACACAGGTCAGGTAATTCAGTTAAAAGTTTTGCAAATGTTCAAGCTTTCGGTTTATATAGTATTGCAGAATTGCTCACCAAAATGTCCCAGGTTTCTCCTCCACCAGCAATTACTGAGTCTGTATTCCCCCCCTGATATCTACAGACTGCTATGTCTCCAGATTTTGACTTCTATTGGGGTAATCTCATGTCCTTATTTCCTTGGATGTTCCATCCTTTGACTATTTTAACTATAGTGTTTATTCCTTTAAATCCAATCCTTTGAGTCCTGTGGCCTCCAGAAGGACCTCAAGCTTTTGGAGAATTGATGTTACCCTTTCCCTTTCTCAGCATTGAAACATAATTTTGCTCATTTTGAACTCATTTGGTCATTTCAAAGGATTCTTCTGTGGGTAGAAGCAAACACCTGGACTTAAAGAGTCTTGAAATCATCTCATAGATTGGTAATCCAAGTGCCTAGCACACTGCGCTGTTTGATGTCATACCACTGATTTAGTTATAAACTTGTTCTCTGTCTAGGAGACCACTTTGTACAGATTATAAGCACAAAACAAATAAAATTTTGAAAAATTTACTGACCTAAAGTAGACGAAAATTTCTTTGAAAAGTAAAACAAAAGGAGAGCTCACAGCTTCTTTGACTTGAGTTTTAATTTAATTTTAATTTAAAATATAACTCTCAAATGACAAATCAGTTTGGTGGATGAGGAGAGATCACTGTGAAGTCAGGCTGAGCTTTCATCTTCAATAAGTAATTAAAATTTAATAAAAAATGATATAAGAACATGAAAATAAATGTACAAAATTAGAACAGCTCTTTAAATCTGATAAGACAATGAAGAGGAATCAGTGATAGGAGAGATGATTTTATAGTTGCCAAATATAATAACTTATTTTATGTCCCTATCATGTTTGTTCTCTCTTAAGAAAATTACTTAGCCTCTCTGGATCCTGGTTTCCCCCATTTGTAAAGTACAGTATGAACCATAATATTACCTTCCATCATCTTGTAATGCTATGAGAAACACAAACTGAGTAATCAATATTATGAGAAATATTGAGGTGCCTGGGTGGTCCCATTGGTTAAGCATTCAGCGTCGGCTCAGGTCATGATCTCACAGTTCCTGAGTTTGAGCCCTGCATGGGGCTCCGTGCTCACAAGGTGAAGCCTGGAACCTGCTTCAGATTCATGTCCCCTTCCCTCCCTCCCTTCCTCCCTCCCTTTCTCTGTCCCTTCCCCACTCATACTTTGTCTCTCTCTCAAAAATAAATGTGATTTAAAAAACTTAAATTAAAAATTATGAGACTATTTGTAAAAAGTTGTGAGATGCTTTTTTTCTCATGCAAAAGACTTTCATTTTTATGTGACTTAGTCTTTTAAAGTTTGTATGCATCAGTGACGATTTCTTTACGCTAGACTGCAATAAAGTGAATAACTAGGTCAAAGGGTATTGAGTAGTTTAAAGTTTTTAAATACATGCTGCTCAACTGATTTTTCGGAGAAGCTTGTGGAAATATAATCATGACAACTTATGAGCAGTTACTGTATATATTTTTGTTACTTTAATAAATACAAATCCATTGTTTTTAAAATTTTTAATTTTTTTAAATGTTTTATTTATTTCTCAGAGAGAGAAAGAGAGAGAGAGACAGTGTGAGCAGGGGAGGGAGATACAGGATGTGAAGCAGGCTCCAGGCTCTGAGCTAGCTGTCAGCACAGAGCCCGATGTGGGGCTCGAACCCACGAACTGAGAGATCATGACCTGAGCCGAAGCTGGACGCTTAACCAACTGAGCCACCCAGGCGCCCCTTTTTAAATTTTTTAAAGTTTATTTTTGAAAGAGAGGGAGAGAGACAGAACTCAAGGTGGGGAGGGGCAGAGAGAGACAGAGACACAGAATCCTAAGCAGGCTCCAGGCTCTGAGCTGTCAGCACAGAGCCCCATGTGGGGCTTGAACCCAAAAACCATTAGATCATGACCTGAGCTAAAGACAGACACTTAACTGACTGAGCCACTCATGTGCCCTCCAATCCACTATTATTTTAACTGAATTCTTATTACATATGACCTTGAACATAATTATTTCCTCTTCTGTGATTTGTTCAATTAGTTTACTTTCCAGTGGTATTGTGGACTCTTTATCTTGACACATTTTGTTGATGCTATTCACATTCTCTATGCCCTTTAAAAAGGTAGTATTTCTCTTTCATATTTTTTTGGTTATGATGTTTTCTATGTTTTCAATACGCAAGCCTTTCACTAACACAATCTTATGTTTCTTCTACTGCTTTTAGGCTGAAAAATATCTTCAAGTACAAAGATATAAATAGACATTATTCATAAAATTATACAAGACTTCCATTCTCTTTATAGATTCATGTAAAACATCTATATTGAACCCGTCAGGATTTTATTTTGAGTATGTTTAAAGGCAAACTTCTGAACATTTTCTTTTCTCCATAGTTAGGTAATTTTACCAAGAATGCACAAAACTATTATTTTAAGGTACTCACTAGCATCAAAACATGTAAATGAGAACTGCTTAAATACTGCATCCTTAGATTTTATTGCTGTATTTCATTTATTGCCATAGTTTATGTTATTGCTATATTTCATTTTTTTGTATAGTATACAGTATACTTCCAAATCTCATTTGATTGTATATCGTGTTAGACATGAATAGATTGTTATATAGTAGGTTTAATCTTTTAAGACTAGAGAAAAATATAAAGCCATAAATGGCCCAAATATTTCTTTAAAAAATTTTTTTAATGTTTTATTTACTTCTCAGAGAGAGAGCGTTGCAGCATGAGCAGGGGAAGGTCAGAGAGAGAGGGAAATACAGAATATTTCTATGTATTCCTATTTCTGCTAGCTGTCAGCACAGAGCCCGACGCGGGGCTCGAACCCACGAACCGTGAGATCATGACCTGAGCCAAAGTTGAACATTTAACTGACTGAGTGACTCAGGCACCCCTGGCCCAAATACTTCTATTGTTTCATAGGATGCAGTCAAACATTCAAAAAAAGAAGTCATATTAGCTGTAGGTGACCAATCCAGATAAAGAATTTATGTTGCCATAATTAAGAGTCCTTAACTTTTGAATAATGTCCCATTCAAATGCTGAGATGCCCAAAATAATTTTTTTAGGGAAAAGCATTCTTCAAGATAAGACACTCCAAAGTCAGGGTTTCCCTTCTAAGCTTATAAAATTTGTTAGCCTTTCAACTATAAAACAACAAAATGTTGCACTAATAGCATGAATGTATATCAACATTAAAAGATCTACTTGAGCAGTTGCACTTCCATTCTACAAAATATTTAACTCCACTCTATTTCCACAAAACAGCAAAAAACCAAACTTGACATTTGTATGAGATTGCATTACACATGTGATTGGCAACAAAATATAAAATACAAGTAGAAACTGTTGATCATAACAAATATGTAAACTCCATAGCTTTGAAGATATGCCAACTTATTAATGTAGTCTTTCCTACCTTGCTCTAGAGAATGGATTTAAGGTAGCAACATCAAATTTACTCAGACTATACTCTGTCACTGTTTGAAATAGGTTCTGTCTTATCATTGAAATCAAAGCATGACAATGAGAGCTATAGAATGATTCCTTCGAAATATGAAATGCATAAAAATTCCTAAGCATATCTTAGATCTTTGGTTACAATGGTCTCAAAATCAGCTAACTTTGAAGAATGTACATATTCAATAGTCTGAGCTGAATGGATCTAAGGGAGCTAAGTCAATAGGGTTTTTGGAGATAAAGGATCCTATCATTTATAATTCTTACTTCATCCCAGAAAACCCTGAAATAAAAAGTAAGTAAGGTCTTCAAAGAGCCAATCAAATTTAAAAGCTTGCTGTCTTGTCTTATCTCAAAAGTAGAAACTGAGACTAAAGCTTGTATGTAAGTAGTTTATTTTAGAAGTGACTCCACAGAGACCTCCATATAAAAGAGGTAGATGCAATGGAAGCCTAGACAAAGTGTTTATATAATTTACTTGATCTTCTGAATCCACATGGGCCTGATCCTGATCTCTCAAATACTTCATTTCTATCGTACACTGGATTTTTACTCTGTGTACTCAACCATTTTATTTAATGAGTTTCATAGTAGCCAGCTTGGGATAGACAACTTCAGTGAGAGTCAGCTGGTATCCAACATGCAATATCTATTGCAACACGACAGCAAGTGACGATCTGGGTGTGGGGGTTATATACTGTCTTTTTTCTCATAAAGGGAATTCTCTGTACAAAGCATGGTCTTGCTCCCAAACCACAGGTGTCCATGCTGCAATTCTCCAATTAGGGCTAGCCAGAGATTCCAGTCATTTTATCTATCAGAAATCTAATAACATCAGATCTTCTGGGCCATTATGACCTGGGTAGCTTAGCAGTGTGTACCATAGCCTGGACCTGCTGTCCAGAGGTCTCTGCTGTAGGATTCATTCAAATCTGGCAGCCTTCCAACCAATAAATACACAATGGCAATATCCCTAAGTATGATATATGCTCCTTTCAGCATACAAAGAGTCTGTGGTGTAGCCAGCCTCCAAGATAGCCCCAAAGATCCTTACTTTTGGTATTCATGCCTTTCTATAGTTCACTGTAACAATGAATAGAGTTCACTTGTGGAGCCACTAAGATATTACAGAAACGCTGGTATGTCATATAAAAGTCTAGGTCAAAAAAGCTATTAGAGCCTCTGACTTGTTTTCTTTTTGTTAATTGTGGGAGAGGCAGCTAGGATAGCATGAGGATACTCAAGCAGCCTTTCATAAGAGCAACTGAGATCTCCTGCCAAGAGCCATGGGACTGACCCATGAACCTTCTGGAAACAGATCCATCAGCACCAGGAAAGCCCTCAGATGACTGCAGTCCTGGCCAAAGTCTCTGGAGAGGCCTTGAGAAAGACCTACTCAGCTCAGCTACTTCCAAATTTCTGACACACAACTACTGTGAGATAATAAATATTGATTGGTTGTAATCTGCTGAATTTTCAGGCAATCTGCTATGCAGCAATGGTTACCTAACTCAGGCTATGGAACCTGAGTTAGGTATGGAGTTCCGTATGGATTAGGTATATTGCCACACCAAAAATCTAAAATATGGGAATGGCAGAATGGAAATCTGCAGGGCAGAAGGTGGAAGAACAAGGAGGAAAGTGCTAGGAAAAGCCAAAGGTACATAGACAAGGCTGTAAGAAGGCAGCTTATGGTGATTGCCAGCAATGACTGAAAAAGAAGTGAGGAGAGTATTATTACAAACTTACCATGGCAGAAAGATTAGCAAAACTGTCACTTAAAGTAATGTATAAGATAGAAAAATATATCTAATGAACTGGGTGATGGAATATTTCCAGTGAGTGCATGGAGGGTGCCATCTGGTTTTTCTGATCAGGGAAGGCCTAATATTTGTGGCATGTGATGAACGCAGTGGACCGGTGTGCTATTCTGAGGAACGTCAAGACATTCATGCTCCTGCCAGCTATATTTTGACAAAAGACAGAAGTGTTAAATTGGCTCAGGAGTGAGGGAGAAAATGCATCTGCTGTACATTCTCAAGTAAAAACAAACAGCTTTTAGTTCTTTTCACTAATGGAATTTGAGGGAAAAAAAAAAACGCCTTTGCTAGATCAGTATCTCTGTACCAGATGCCAAAAACTGTGTGGATTTGTCCTAGTTTAGATACCACGTCCCTCCTAACAGCTGCAATTGGGCCTAACACTCGGCTAAGTTTACAGTGGCTTGCTGTCATCCTTCATGATTTATCCAGTTTTGGTTTACTTTTTTTCAGGTGCCACACAGGTCATTTGGGCAGGTATGTAATGTGAAGTGACAGATCCCGCATTTAAAAATTTTTTAAAAATGTTTTATTTATTTTTGAGAGACAGAGACAGAGTACAAGCGGGGGAGGGGCAGAGAGAGAGAGAGAGATGGAGACAGACTCAGAAGCAGGGCTCTAGACTCCACACTATCAGCACATAGCCCAATGCGGGGCTTGAACTCATGAACCGTGAGATCATGACCTGAGCCAAAGTCAGACACTGAGCCAAAGTCAGACGCTTAACCAACTAAGCCACCCAGGAGCCCCTGTCCTGCATCTTTTGAATGTTGGACATGGTACTAATTTCTGGAATTCCTCCAAGGACATTATGTGAGACCATAACAGAAAATGTGTCACTATCTACATTTCACCTCAAGCTACTAAAAAGAGTCTTGGCAGGGGGCGGGGGGTGAGGATCGCCTGGGTGGCTCAGTTGGTTAAGCTTCCGACTTCGGCTCAGGTCATGATCTCACCATTCATGGGTTCAAGTCTCGCATCGGGCTCTATGCTGACAGCCAGCTCAGAGCCTGGAGCCTGCTTCAGATCCTGTATCTCCCTCTCTCTCTGACCCTCCCCTGCTCACGCTGTCTCTCTCTCTCTCTCTCTCTCTCCTAGAAATAAAACATTAAAAAAATTAAAAAAAAAGAAAGCACTACAAAAGGTGGAAACAACTGAAATATCAATGGATGGATGAGTCAACAAAATGCGGTAAATTTACACTGTAACTCAGCCTTAGAAAAGAACGAAACTCTGCTACGTACTGCACCATGGATGAGCCCTGAAAACTTATGCTAAGTAAAATATGCCAGACACAAAAGGACAAATATCATATGATTCATTTATATGAGGTACCTAGAATGGCCAATTTAACAGAAACGTAAGTTAGAATGTTACCAGGGGCTGAGGGGGGTTAGGAAGGAGGAACTACTGTTTGAAGAGTAGAGGGTTTCAGTTTGGGATGACAAAAAGTTCTGGAGATGGATAATGGGATGGTTGCATAATAATGTGAAGGTACTTCGTGCCACAGAATTGTTCATCTAAAAGTGGTAAAATGGCAGATTTTATGTTATGTGTATTTCACCATAATAAACAAGACATATGCGGATCTGGGTGGCTCAGTCGGTTGACTGCCTGACTTTAGCTCATGTCATGATCTCACAGTTCATGAGTTCGAGCCCTGCATTGGGCTCTATGCTGACAGCTCAGAGCCTGGAGCCTACTTCATATTCTGTGTCTCTCCCACTCTGTCTCTGCCCCTCCCCACTCATGCTCTGTCTCTGTCTCTCTTTCTTTCTCTCTGAAAAATAAAATAAAAACATGTAAAAAAAAAGACATATAACATAATAACAAATTCTAGCCAACACTTTTTTTATATTCACAACTATAACCCTCTGAAACTTAGAAAATCTTTCTGGATAGAAAAACATGGTGCTAAGATTCTAAGAAGTTACTGCCAAGTTCAAAGCCTTGGGGAATTCTTAAATTCCTTAGACTTAGAAGCAATTTGAGATCCTCAGCCAAAAATGGAAGGGTCAGTTATAGATGTGATAGACTCTTCCTCGTTTTATTAACAATTTTATTAAACATTGAAAAAAGAAGGCAGAGATGCCTATCACTATCATCTTCGGTCTAGTACCTCCCATATTAAATAGGTAGTTATCCTTAGAAATAATACATTGCAGTTTTTTTCTGATAATGTTACATTATTAACTGTATATCTCAACAAATTAAATATTGTTTTAGCCAATAATGTCACATTGGGATATGGTCTACAGAAACGGAAAATAAAAATGAAATGGAAGTAATAATCTTTTGGTGACTGTGTTGTCTTTATTACATGTTTACAGACATTTTATTCTTTGATTCTTTAGGACATTTTTACCCATATTTTGGTTAACAAATTATATAGACAGATAGGTATCTGGTTAACAAATATATATAGGTATCTGTCATTTTTTATTTTTTATAAAGCTTATTTTTCAGGTTATTTATATATTCCAATATCTCCTTGCATGTAACAAGCCATTCTTGATACTGGAGTGGAATGGTTCCATTACAAACAATTTTTAAGGACAACAAATTCTTTTTATCTTTATACTTTTTTAAATCTTCAGATTTACAAAGCCTACAGTTACAGACTTAGGAAGCTGAGAAGTAGGACTTTTTTAGAAGGAAGGAAGCCTTCCTTCATGGTTGCCTTAAATCAATAACCACAATCATTGCTGTATATTTTTACAATCTCCATATAATTTCTATCCCACTAGGTGATGTAATTATACAGAGTCAGAAAAGTAAGATATTCAAATATGTCAAATGTTAAATTTCTCACACACTAATTGGTATGCATATGAATGTAAATGTAAGGTATATGTAAATATTCTTTTAAAATACAAACGGTTTTTGCTCCCAAATTACGTCATCTGAGAATGAATACTTCATCTGAAGTCAAGTTAATCTTTCCAAACTTTCTGTGGCCAAGGATCTTGCATGTATGGCTTAGGGTAGTGATTAGCAATATTAGTGAATTAGAAATGTGTAATAGACCTTAGAATGTTATTTCCATAATGGGAAAACATCAGTGAATTTTGTAAAGTTAAACATAAGCTCAAAATCATAAGATGCTAAGAAAAATAATCAGCAGGTAATCAGTTAAAGATATGAATGTAAATTGACTCATTTCCCAAAAGATGAATTGAGGAATATCTTAATTTTTCAGTAGGATCTTCCTAACATTGATAATGAAACAAAATCCACAAAAATAAAAACATAACCCATATATATTCATAACTTTCTTAAGAAACATACTGTTTGTTCAGCATTTTCCATATAGTAATTTATTGTTGGAAATATGGCATATGTAAGAAATCCGTAAGTTAACTTATAAAATGCAAAGCCATAACTACATTTGGTCAATGGGGAGCATTTCTAACCACTGAAAACATATGTCCTCTAGTCATAAAATCAGGTAATCAGTTTTATCTTCAAAGAAATGTCACCAATAAAGTAGTGTTGAAGATGCATATATTTTTAAATTATTTTTTAATAACTGTGTATACTACATCTTTAACCAGAAAAACTTTCTTTTAGTTTGAAATACTAAGGTCTTATTAAAAATTAGGAAGTCAGAAATGAACATCTATTTTCTGATTTTTGTCTCTGTGCACACTTGTTCTGTGTTTGGGTATAAGTTTCTCCTTGGATACTAATTTTCCATGGTTGATAAATTTTACAAGTATTAAATAGCCATAATTTAAAAATCGTATTATATTAATACCAGTTTATGAGGCCAATCCATACCTGAAGACACATCATTAGTCTTTTAGAAGACACATATAGATGTAATATTTCTTTTCCCTGATTAAAAATCATAATGAGGATGCATTTTAAAAACATAATATACATCAACTGAAATTAACTCAGGGCATTAATTCACATGGTTTCACTGAGTAACTGGTTCCAGGAGTATGAAAGAGAATCAACTAAGGCAGATGGTTAGATGAGGAATAGGGAAGCTATAATTGCATATTCATGAACCTGTAAAATGTAAAACCGAAGGACAACATAGTGATGAAGATTATAAAATTTTATAGCCAAGTTCTTAAGTCCGTTTAAAGTTAAATGCAGGCTATACAGTTACAGTTACACAGTTATAAGCCAGCATCAGAACCCAGGTGTTCTGAATTTCAGCTCAGTCCCCTCACATTCTACCTTAAGACACTGATTCAAATGGATAGCTCATATAGTGGAACTGTATTTCTCAAACTCCAGTTAGTAAGTTATCAAAGTGATCTTAGGTTTTATTAATAGTTATTAAATCATAAACAAAAATTATTATCTTGGCACCTGTGATATGTAAGGGTCCACAGAGATTGTGTAATGCAATCTTTCTTCACCTTATGTTCTTTCAGTCTCAGAGGAAACACTTCTGGTCAGAGGAGCTTACTGTTTAGCAAAGTTACCCATTCTAGTGATGAACAGCTTTAGTCCATTTTTATTCCCTATTTTCTATAAAGTCTTCCTCTTTAAGAATTCTAATCTTACTTCTTCCTGACAGCTTTTCAAATGTTTTAAAATTTCATACTAAGTAATATCATTTTTTTTTACTCTTAGTAAGACTTCTGTCTGATCACTACACTTGGTGCTTTTCTGTAGCACTGTCAGATGATATAATGATATCACAGAACAATCAGGGAACTCAAGGAAAATAAAAATGTAGACAAATAATAAATGAAATACTTGACCACATATCTGTTATTCTTACTGAGATTTAAAGCAAGGGCAAATAAACCCATATCCATTTCGACATGATGAGTCTCACACTAAAACTCTTTAAATACTGTCAACTTTTCTCACACACATTCTGTCGAGTTTCAGACTTTCCTATTTTACACTGTGCTATGTAGTAAATGTACTTACTATGACTGTTCTTTTGGTAACTGCTTGACCAACTCAACCCCATAAGGACAAAGGCACATACTGAAAATCCTGTGCCCAAAGACCCAGGTCTTCAATGAATCCTATCCAGAGGCTGGCTGGAAGGACTAGATATAGGTCTCACCTCTGAGCTCTTTCCAGATTGCTTAATCAGGAACCTTAACTGACTCAGGTTTTTGAGGTGCCGTGCATTCAGACATCATGCCCAAACTTTTTTTTCTCTCAGAAGGCTGTAGTTCCACTGCATGATCCAGAACTGATAGTTTTTAGTTTACATTTGAAGGTAAATGTTCTTAATATATATTTGTATGCTTTGATATGATACATATACAATGTTATGAAGGAAAAACAGTGAATGCACAGCAAATGCTTTAAACATCTATATGCATCAACTTAGTATTCTTTTGGTAGAAATGAGAATTATTTAAATCAAAATTACTCTCATAAATTTTGAAGCAATTCCAGTGCTAAAAATGTTCTGAGCATTTTATACTGAATGCTCATTATGTGCCAGAGTACAAAGGTCATAGTGGCTCACAGTTCACAGATGGTCTCCATACTAAATAGGACATACCAGAGGGAAAGAGGAAACTTGCATTTGCATTACCTAGACTGTGTTCTCTACCAGAATTTAATTTTTAGTTCTAAAATTGTGTTCTATTGTGGGATATATTTATTACATATAAGAATGTAAGATATATGGCTTAACAAATTTTAGGTGTAGAATACATCAACTTTTTACTACAGGTACAAAAATGGACAACAATCTCTAGAACTTATTTATGTTTCTTAACTTAGACTTTATGCCCAGTGACTCATAGCTCCCTATTTCCCCCTTCCCCCAACTCCTGGCAACAACCATTCAACTCTCTGCTTCTCTGAGTTTGCCTGTTTTAGATATCTCCATTCTCTACCACATTTTCTTCACCCATTCTTCCTCTGAAGGACATTTAGGTTTTTTTTCTACACTTTAGCTGTTGTGCGATCATTTCTCCGAAGAAGATATCCAGACGGCCAACAGGTATATGAAGAAATGTTCAATGTCACTATTCATCAGGAAATGAAAAATGAAAACCATAATGAGATAAAACCTCACACCTGTGAGGAAGGCTACTGTCCAAAAAAAAAAAAAAAAAAGACAATACATGCGGTGAGGATGTGGGAAAAATACAGAACCTATAAACACTGTTGGCGGGATGCAAAATGGTCAGGTACTGTGGAAAACAGTATACAGATTCCTCAAAAAAGTTAAAAGAAAACTACCACACGATCCAGCAATCCCACTTCTGGGCATTTATCTAAAAAAAAATGTGAAATCAGGATCTCAAAGCCTATTAGCAGATGTCATTTTTAATGATAATCTTTCTGATATATCAACTTTGACTCCAGGCATTAGTGTAGATCACCTGTTTTCTTAAAATGAGTGTGCCCATCTGTTTAATTATCAAATACCCACAACCCCATTCATATCAGTATCTGATTAATTGAAGAATTCCATTAAATTTATTTTAATAAATATTATGAGTGCCGACAATTTTAACTACATAGATGTCTCTGCCAATCTAGAGAATCAGTTAGAATTATATCTCTCCTCATTTACTCATGAACTTCTCAATTTGATTTCAGTCTATGTGCTGCCGAGGCGAGCCTGAGAACTTCTCAATTTGAAAAATACTTGGAATTAGAAATAGGTCGAACATTTCTCCTATATTATTGAAAAATCGTAATTGGTATTAAATGCAGAAAAACAAAGGATGAGCACTATTCTTTTTAAAATGACAGAGAAAATATAACTCACTACTGATTATTCACAACAGATCCTGAGGTATATCCTGTGTGACCCAATTGTAGAAGCTGCCATGTGGTAAATTTCATACAGTGTTCTGTCAGCATGACTTCGAAGAGTAGGGATGAGAAGACTTACACTTGAGCAATGCTGCCTTAATAATATGCTTTAAATCACAGCTCCTTGCCATATATCACAAGCTGACATGTAATAATTATAAACAGCAGAGTGAGCTTTGTGAATTCCAGTCAGAGGAGGAACAATAGGTGCAATGAGAGCCTAGAGAAGGAAGACGTTATAGTCCTAGTGGGAGACTCGCAGCTTGATGGAAACATGGAATTTGAGTTGGAATGCTACAAATGGAAATGGAAAGGTACTTATGATTGGACACATACAAGTGTGAGTATAGAGAATTTGAGGAATAGGGAACAGCATGAAGAAAAACAGGAAATGCAGACTGAATGTATGAATAGGGAAAATGAGCATATATATGAAAAAGAAAAAGTGCTTGCAGATAGGTTAGAGAAGGCCATGGAAACTGTAGGAGAATCCTAGCTTAATATATGTTTTAATACCTTCCTATACACAAAATCTTTCAATTACCAGCTTTAATTGTGCTCATTCTCGTGTTATGCAGGTTTAAGAGGATTTCTTGCATCTATCCTGCATATCTTGACATACTGTTAACCTGCATTCTACACTGTTCACCAAATATTCTGTGTATGCAAAACTATTTCTTGAATAAGATTTTAAACTATTCAGAAATAGGGGCTTTGCCATTTTCTTTTTTTTTTTTTTTTTTTTGGTTCTCACTGCAGAGCCAGACTGCCAATAAAAGTAATTATGAAAGTCCTTTCTAGAGTACATTTGAGATATAATTGGTGTCGTTCCTTAATAAATACTTGGTGAGCTGCAAGAGACAGCAAAAGATGGCTGTTTCCAGAAACCTTCAAAGGAAAAGGTTGTGAATTTAAAATAAAATAGTTCAACATACTGTATTAACTATCAAGAGACTAGAAAATAGAGTACCTAGCAATGGTAGGTCAAGGTTATATTATACTCAAATAGTGACAGTAATGAAAGTCAAGCACTAGATAGCATGTCCACCCTGTCAGTATCAATAAGGGGCCCACAGTCAGGGAGTCCAACATCATAAATGCATCAGCTGTAGGCTAATTGGTGAGAAAAATGAACTTGTAGTTTAAAGAAATTTGTATCTAAAAACTACTCCAAGATTCAATCAGCTGCTAAAGGACATTAGACAATTAAAATGTAAAGTATAACTCTTTCTTTTTAAGATCAAACTACTTAGGATTATTAGAGAGAAGATTTAACTCCACAAACTGTAGTATTATAATCCTTCTGGTTTATTTTCTCCACCCCCCCGCCCCCGAGGTTTTCATCGGAAGGAAGCATGTTTATCACATGTATTTTATTTTAGACCTTTTTTGTTACTTGCTAGTATGTTTAAGATGACTGCAAGAAGTGATGGAATTCAAATTAGTTTCCCCACACAGGCCTCCTTTCACTCTGATGGTGCTAATGGTTGACTCATTATTTCAATGGCATTTCCTTCCATGTCATGATGTCTTTCTGAGGGTGTGTTTCATTTTTGTAATTGCTATCATCCTGAAGCATCCTGGATTCTCCGGTGGCAAGCGCTGTCCCTAAGATTTGAGATGCACAGCTCTCCCAGAAACTCTCAATCTCTTTGAGGGTTTTTTTTTTTAACCCATATTGCCAAAGGCTGAATTTTTTATCTGTAGATAAGGAGTTTTCAAATGTTTTACCACAAAACAATTTTAGTCATAAGTTCTTTGATATATTAGAGTTTTCCTGACATAGTGAATTACAAAGGAGTGGCCACTGGTGGTGGAATTCTGACTTTATCTCTGACTTTTCTGTAGCTCCTGGAAAATAAGGAGCTGCTCTTGAAAAGAAAATAAGCACATATAAGATGAACTATATGGCATTTTAAGATTCTTAGCACAATTCAAGGTGCTTGGGTGGCTCAGTTGGTTAAACATTTGATTTCCACTCAGACCATAATCTCAAGGCTTCTGAGTTCAACCCCTTTGTCAGGCTCTGTGTTGAAGCTCAGAGTTTGGAGCCTATTTTGAATTCTGTGTCTCCCTCTCTCTACCTCTCCCCTGCTTACACACTCTCTCTCAAAAAGAAACAAACATTTAAAAAATTAAAAAAACATTCTTCACATACCTTGATAGAATGCTATATGTCTAAAATGATGTGTAAAAAAAAAAGTAAAGTTATCAAGTATGAATATATTTCTTAGCACTTAAACTGCACATTTTGGTGGTATTTCCAAAATATATACATATGTATATCTCATGTTTTGGGTTCTGAACTCCTTCAAATTAAAAACAAAACAAAACTCATCTTTTATTAATCTCCAGCTCTTCTAGTTATTAATCACTTGTCACTGAGTTCCTAACCATGAAAATGCTTAATCATGAGTAATGTGGGTCCTGTGTGATTATGGGAAGTATTCGTTTGATTACAATAGCATATTAATGTACTAAAAGGCACTAGAGCAATCGATATTCACACCTAGAATTCTAAAATTGCAGGCCATTTATCTATTTTTGCCTACCTCAAATCTGTTCCCTTCACTGAGCAGCCAAAGGAGGCTTTTCAACCAAGTCTGTTCATGTCACAATCTTGCTTAGAACTATTTAATACCTTCCTATTGCACTTACGTTAAAGTAAAGCTTGTTAGCATGATCTATAAATTCCACTAGGATTTGACATGTACCTCCCTTTCCAAGATTGTCTTGTATCTTGCTTCCTCTTGACACCGTGCTCAAGACACACACTTATGTCCACTCCATTTTTCCTCAAATAGATCCCTACTATAGCACTTAGCAGGTTGTAATCATCAATCTTTCTTTCTTAGAGATGATTACTACCTCTTAGGCAGACAGTGCCTTGTTATTTTCGTATCCCCAATGTTCAGGCTTATCACATTTTAACGGCTACTACACAATACTTGTTTCATGAATACATTTAAATGAGTAAAAATTGCAGCTGCCTAATTAGAAAAAAAATCATCAGTGCTAATGTGTTAGTGATGAGAAGTACAATACCTTAACTCAGTTAAAATTTTAATTTTCACTGAGGTCCTACATCAGGATGTATACCCCATTCTATTCGGAGTGCTACACAGGGGCCAGCAACATTAATAATACTTGGGAGCGTATTAGAGATGTAGAATCTCAGGCCTGACCCCAAAACTAGTGATTCAGAATCTACCTTTTTTTTAAGACTCTGAGACAATTTGTGTATTAAAGTTTGAGAAGCACAGAGCACCAAATGACACTGATTGAAAATAGAGGTGTATAAAAGAGTAGATACAGAGACATATGCTCATATATGTGAAGAATTAATATGGAGAGAAAGCCAGTTTCTCCGGGAAAAATTTATAAATTAACTTAAGCCTTCAAAAAATAGATAACGTGTAGCAACCTTCTGCCAAGGGCTCGGTGAGGCACTGATTAAACCATGATATTTAAAAATAATGCAGTGATTGCTCTCATGCAGTGAGGGTAGACTAACATTTAAAAAGCAAATAAAATCTATTATACTCATAAAACAAAGTCTAATTCAGGTTAATATAAATAAAGTCAAAATTCAAATAAAATAGTTTTAGAAATGATTCCAAATGTTAACATCAACTATATCTAAGATAACATTATGAATAAAACCAGTGATATTGTTTTTAAGTAAGCCATATTTTGGTATCATAAGAAATATTATGGCCAAATAAGAACAGAAAACTACTTCAACAGAACATAGTAACATATTTGAAAACATATATGTAAGTCAAATATGATCAAAGTAGTATTTTACATTAACAACAAAATGAATCCAAATATAAAGTCAATAATAACATTGAATTATTACCTGTTTGACAACAGACGTCAAATCCCTACCTGGTAAGATGCCCCAAAATAAATGACATGTGTATAAAAGAGGTAAAATAATAAAAACGAAGCTGTTATAACCAAAATTAAGAAAAAAATGTGTGAAAGTATTTTCAAAGTAAAGAAAGAAGCCTTCTGTTTCTGACCTTGACAGAATAGCTTGCATTAGACCAATCCTTTCAATGAGAACAAGTTGAAAAGCTGGCTAAACTTTTAAAGAATCTGTTTAGAGACATCAAAGACATAATCACACACCAAGAACTTGCAGAACCAAGATCTGAGACAAAAAGGAAATGTGGCTTAAGTAGTCTGATATTTGTCTGAGCTTGTACCCGTTAGCTATTTTCCACTTCTTAAACTATGGCCAAGAGGTGTAGAACATGAGGAGAACTTTAAGCAGTTTTATGGATCTAGGAAGAAAATAGGATGTCCAGGGTTGACCAAGAAGAAGGATAACAACCATGGGTTAGTTATGATTTCTAAAAGGCTATGCCTATGGAAAAAGAAAAGAGGAAAATATATATATAATTTTTAAAGAAATTAAAATTTAGCTTCCAATTTTAATTTAAAATTAAAATTTTAGCTTCCAATCAGCTAAATTCCAGGTCAGGTGAACGTGATCTTTTTGTAGCCTAACTAAATACAGATGCACACACAACAATCCTATTTGGAAGAAAATGTCAATGACACTGGGCACACCTCCCTACTCCTGCCCCTTCTTAAAATCTCAAAGAATATGTCAGTCACACAGAGCACCCCTTCACCCTCTTAAAATCACAATGGCTGGTATTCAGTCAAAAATTGTTTAGAATCCCAAGCTACAGGAGATCCAAATATCAGAGTCACTAGACCTGCATATTAAAGTAACTGTGATTGCAATTTTTTGGAAAATGAAAAACATGATGGAGAATTTCAATAGAGATCAGAAATCTATTTTCAAATAGTCAAAAGCAAAATCTAAAACTGAAAAATACAGAAAATTAAGCACTTAACAGATTTAGCAACAAGAGGACTAGTGAGTAGAAGAGAACTCAACTAATAATCCATAGAAAGCTGCAAAGATTGAAAAATAGAACATATGCAACATGAAGGAAATCTTCAAAATTTATTTCAGTTAATAGGAGAACAGAGAAAAAAATATCCAAAAAGAAAACATCCAGAAATTTTAAAAAGATTGAAAATATCAATCCAAGTGAATACTGAACGCATAAAGCAGCAAGTATGAGCCAAGTAAATCCATTCAAAATGCATACATTTCAATTGAATGCAAATTAACAAACTAAAAAAAATGATTTCTGAAAGTATAGTCTTAACCCAATGTAAATTCAATAAATAACTCGTGGTAAAAGACAAAAGTGGTCAAATGGGATAAAAACCAAAACCCAACTCTTGCTGTTTATAAGAGTAACACCTTAAATACAAGGAAATTGAGTTGTATCCAAAAGATGAATGCACAATTAGATGGTCAACTAATCTTTGATAAAGGAGGCAAGAAAAATGCAATTGGAAACAGTCTCTTCAACAAATGGTGTGAAAACCTAGACAACTACATGCAAAAGAATGAACTGGACCACTTCCTTACACCACACACAAAAATAAACTCAAACTGGATTAAGAACCTATATGTGAGACCTGAAACCATACAAATCCCAGAAGACAGCAAGCACAGGCAGTAATTTCTCTGACACCAGTCATAGCAACCTTTTTCTAGATATGTCTCCTCAGGTAAAGGAAACAAAAGCAAATATAAACTATTGGTACTGTAGCAAAACAAAAAGCTTCTGCACAGCAAAGGAAACAATCAACAAAACTAAAAGACAGCCTAATGAATGGTAGAGGATATGTGCAAGTGACATCTCTGATAAAGGGTTAGTTTTCAACATATATAAAGAACATATATACAGCTAAACACCAAAAAACCCCTAAATAATCCAATTGAAAAATGAGAAGACATGAAGAGATATTTCTCAAAAAAAGACATCCAGATAGCCAACAGACACATGAAAAGATGTACAACATCACACATCATCAGGGAAATGAAAATCAAATGACAATGAGACATCACTTAAACCTACCAGAATGGCTAACAATCAAAAACACAAGAAACAACAAAGGATGTAGAGAAAAAAAGGACCCTTGATTACTGTTGGTGGAAATGCATATTGGTGCAGCCACTATGGTAAAGAATTTAGAGGTTCCTCAAACAATTAGAAATAGAATTATCATATGATCCGAAAGAATATGAAAGCACAAATTGGAAAATATATATGCACCTCTATGTTTATTGCAGTATTCTTTACAATTATCAAATTATGGAAGCAACCCATGCCCATCAATAAATGAATAAAGAAGATAAAAGCATACACAGGCATCTGCACAAGAACACAGGCATGTGTGCGCGAGCGCTCACAAACACACATACACAAATATAGAAAATATTTCTAGGAGAAATACACAAATATAATCATAATAAAAGATGTTAAAACACATCTCTTATTAAGTAATAGAAGAATTAAAGAAATCATTGCTAGAAATTTAGATTAAATGATATGATTAACAAAATCAACATAATTGACATCACATACCATTATACCCAGAGAGGCACAATTAATACTTTCTTTTGAATGCACATAAAACACAGACCAATACTGATCCTCTACTACTTTAAAACTAGTCTCACCAAATCTCAAACAATTGAGATCAGAGTATATTCTCTGACCATAATGAAATTAAGCTACAAATTATTTCAAAAAAAGACAAATAGAAATTCCTGGAATATTTGGGAATTAATGATACACACTAAATAACATGAGTCAATGAAGGAATCACAATGGATATTGTGAAAGTATTTTGTGGTAAATAAAAATAAAAATGTGACATATCAAAATTTGTGAGATAAAACTAGAATAATTCTTACAGAAAAATTTATACCTTTAAGTGCTTAAGTTATAAGTATTTAAGGAAAAAGGAAAAAGGAAAAACTAAGATTTAAGTATTCATCTGAAGAAGTTAGAAAAAGCAGTAAGTTAATTCAAAGACAGTGAAAAGGAGGGAATAAGAAGGGTAAGAGCAGACATTAATGAAATGGAAATCACATGTTCCGAAGAGAAAAGCCATTTTTTAAAGGGTTTTTTTTTTAAAGATCATATTGATAAATCTCAACCAAGACATATGTATTCAAAGAGAGCATTTGCAAATGACTATTAGAAACAAAAAGGGATATGGGGTGCCTGGTGGCTTAGATGGTTAAGCATCCAGCTCTTGGTTTCAGCTCACATGATCTCATGGATTATGGGTTCAAGCTCCATGTTGGGTTCTACTCTGACAGAACAAAACCTGCTTGGGATTCTCTCTCTTCCTCTCTCTCTGTCCCTATTCTCTATGCCTCCCCTCCCTCAAAATAAATAAACTTTTAATAAAAGAAAAAGAAATCTCAGAGATTCTTCAAACATTAAAAAGAAATAGAATACCAAGAAAATTAAATGAAATAAATTTCTAGACAAACACAAAACTTATCAAATTGAAATTAAAAGATATAGGTAATATAAATATGGCTCTACTCAATCCACAGTGGAAAAGTTTCCACAAAAAAGAAAAAAAAATTGTGGCCCTAATGGCTTCACTGGTGAACTCATCTGAACATCCAGGAAAAAAACCAAAACAAACAAAAAAATTTGACCCCTAAAATATTCCAGAATATAGAGAAATAGGGAATCAGTATTATCAGCTTATTTTGTAGAATCAGAATAACCTTGATCCCAACAAGTGACAAGGACATTAGAGGAAAGGAAAACTACAGGCCAGTATCTCTGGTGAACATACATGTAAAAATTAAAAAAGAAAAAATTCACAAAGACATTCCAATAATATATCAAAAGGATAATACATTATTACCAACTGGATATGTTTCCAAAAATACAGATTGTTTTTAATGTTTGAAAATCATTGAGTGTAATGAGATGGGTACTTCTCTTTATATACTATTAGGGGAAAGTAGAGAATGTTAGTAAGAATATCAGCTTTGTTAGACAAAGGCATTAACTGGAATGACAGTTTACAAAACGTGAAAGGTGAAATTTTTTTGTCTCCTGAGATAATGGATTTCTATTTGATTTTCCAGTTTGGTAAGAGCCACGTTCTCAGAGTATACTTGTTAACAGATTAATCTGAGTTTGCAGAATTTGAGTGTTTTATCATATACTTCTTTGGATCATTTAACATTCGTAAACATTTTTACATCTACTTACTCATTTTTTATAGAGGATAATAATAGAACACCTCTTATAGGCATGTTGTATTACACAGATTACACACTTAGTAATATTATTATTGAAAGGGAAAAACGTAGAGATCAGAAATCACATTTGCCTAAGGTTCAGCAATGTATTTTGACATGTTAGTTACTCAATAATGAGTGGCAAATAGCCAGTGAAACTAATATGAGGCAGTATATGGCTATCAGTCCTAACACTGTCAACTGCTTTGCACGTAGAAACATAAACGATAAGAGAGATGTGCTTTACCAAACACTTCAATTACTACCAAGGACAGAGTTGCAGAACAGATTTTGAAGTACATGACGGTAACCTTAAAGTGCTTTTTCTAACCTCTAAGTGCTGTACCCTTAATAGCATTTATTGAGACTCCAGTTTTCCTTGGAAACCATCTTTCTCTTTAGACTCTATCCATGGATCACCTTGAGAGCCTCTTATCTCTGTCACATTTTCGTTTTCCTTATCTTCTCTTTCAAGCACTGAATGGAATCAATAACAGAGTGTCACTTTCAAATAAGATGGATGCAAATCAAAGAAAAGGGAAAGGGTGACTTAAGTATTAAATTGGCTGGTCTGTTAACTTGTAGCAGAATTTCACAATTCAGGAGCCATCAATACCAATTCACAGGTAAACCAGCATCTAAGGCTTTGTCTGTGATGTTAAGCAGAGTGTGTGTGGCTGCTTCTTGATGGTGTAAGTATGTTCAGAATCCAAAAAAAGGAAGGAAAAATCTCCAGATCTCTCTGCATTTATAAGGTCCTGCAGCAAAGCTTGCTTCTTAGGAGGAAACGTGAATGTTGGAAGAGCCAACCCTCTGAACTGGTTATTATGCCATGACACCAAAGGTTTTTCTAATTTCCACTGAAACTGTCTCTGCCCATTAATGTTAATTACCAATAATTTTTCAGACTGTCAGCTAGAACAGATTTGTAGGCATATAAATTCAATAAATATGGTATGAGTAGAACTAATAAGTGGTAAGGTGGAGACCTAAAACCCCAGAGAAAAACAAATGTGAAAGGGGTTTGTATTGTGTCCTTAATTGAACCCTTTTTGATCTGTTGGCCACATACATCCCACATTCAAAAGCTGTTCTTATCCAGTCTCAAGAAACTTCTCTCCACTGTGACAATAGCAAACCTTTCACAAGACTGAGATATAAGGGGTTTGGAGAACTTACCTCCTTTTGTAATCTCTAGATGTTCACACATAAAATTCTACTAGGATAAGAACTCTCTAAGATTGTGAGGCACAGTGAAAAAAAAACACCATCTTGAGAGTCTTAAAGAATGGAATCACCCAGGTCAGATTCAGGTTTTGTAGGATCAGAAGTCTGCACAATTTTGGGGCCCTCTCTAAGGAAAAAGAATACAAAGTTACAGACTGAAAATTAGGTCTAAGAGTGCATTTTTAAATAGAATGAGAAAAATAAAGTTACAAATTACAAATTTTTAAAAAACAATAAATATAAAAATATGTGACCATACGAAAATGTCACCAGAGCCTCTTCCTTGCCTTGGGAGTTTAGAAGGTATCTATGCAAATGAGGGACTTTATTCTCTACAAGGGAAAATCTTCTCTAGCCAGATAATGATGACCAGGTTATTTACTTCATTAAGTCTCAATTAATTATTTAGACCTCAAAAGGCTGTAAGAAAACATTTTTTAAACAATATATTTATAAACTTTCTGGTGCAGTTCCTGTAGGTGTTCAATAAACAGCAAATAGTAACTAATATAATTAGAATTTACATTTTATTACATATTGCCTACTACAGTGATTGGTATATATTGGAGGCCACCCAACACTTTACATAATTTTCTTCTATGCCTATTATTATTTAAAAAAAATTATGTTTATTTTTGAGACAGAGAGAAACAGAGCATGAGTGGGGGAGGGGCAGAGAGAGAGGGAGACACAGAATCTGAAACAGGCTCCAGGCTCTGAGCTGTCAGCACAGAGCCCGACATGGGGCTAGGACTCATGAACCATGAGATCATGACCTGAGGCAAAGTCAGACGCTTAATAGACCGAGCCACCCAGATGCCCCTGTCAAGGCACACATAGCATATTTGACTGTCCAGTGGTGATGAACCAGTTTTTTGTATTTCTTTAAATGTTGTGCTAATATACAGTGCAACATTTTATTAGGAAATATGGATATGATTTATAACATATCAAAATTAATGCAAAATACTTATTTTTATAAATATGAAGGCTAATATTCCATTTTATAGCAGCAACCATCTAACAATTTAGGTAAAGAAGGTTTAAAACATGTGAAAGTTCATTCCTGATCACTGCTTGTTTTTTTAAATTTAATGCAAATATATTAAAATTAGTCAGAAAAACTAAAATGTCTTTTCACATCCTGTGGATTCTAGATAGTACCATCATGTGTTTTTTTTTTTTTTAATCCTATATTCCAAGCACTCTGACTGCTACCTGTCATGTCATAGTGGCTCAACAACATTAATGTAAGTAATATAAATGAGAAAGTGAAATAATAGCTATGAAAGCACTTTGCCCAATGTCATGCAAGTGTGTGGTCCAGTTAACAATGAAAATTAGACTATAGAAAGCATTGATTGGTCACTACCTCTCATACAGACAGTATTAATTGTTTAATCTGATTTTTTTTTACAAATAGTTTATTGTCAAGTTGAGGTTTTATACTAAGTGTTAACTATATGATAGGGTTTAGGTCTACTCATTGAACATTACTAGGAAGGATTCTTGGCGTTTTCAAGAATTCTTTTTCAATAATGCTTCAACCTACATCACAAAAGTTAATATTCTTTCTTATCCTCCCAATTTCTTTTAAATAGTCATTATTAATCATGTAGTCTTATCTACCAAAAGCTTAGCTTCCAAATAGAAACAATTATAGTAAATATTAAATTCTTATTAAAAAGTAAATATTTTTGCTCTGTGGAACAACTGCATGGGTTGTAAATTATTTTTTAATTTTTAACATTTATTTAGTTTTGTGACAGAGCATGAGCTGGGGAGGGGCAGAGACAGAGGGAGACACAGAGTCCGAAACAGGTCCAGGCTCTGAGCTGTTAGCACAGAGCCCGATGTGGGGCTCAAACCCATGGACTACGAGATCATGACCTGAGCCAAAGCCGGATGCTTAACTGACTGAGTCACCCAGGTGCCCCAGGTTGTACATTATAGATAGCCACGTTGCAACAAACATACTCCTGAAAAAATCTATGCTCCTTTTGGGCCCATAGGTTTTTTTTTTTTTTAAGTTTATTTATTTATTTTGAGAGAAGGTGGAGAAGGGCAGAGAGAGAGAGGGGGAGTTTTACCGAAGAGATAATGGCAAAAATGCACATTTCTAGATTTCTGAGAGTTAATAAAGTGATCCATTAGGGTGGAGGGGCCTCATATCAAAGCACTGGAGGCAGTTTTAACTTCTTTGGCAAAAAAATAGCATGAGACTTTATATATTTCAAAGCCCTTGGTACAAATCTATTACTCACAGTGAGTTGATCCCATCATTTGAAGATGCTTTCAGAGCATTCTAAGATAACTGGTTCCTGATATTCAAACAACCTCTAAATATTTCTATATCTCTAGTGCTATGATGATTAACAAACAGCTTTTGCTGAATGCTCACATTTCTTAATAGACCCGATGCCAGTATGGCATCTGCTTTTAGATGGTGAGACTCCCTAACTTCTGTAAAATAATGCTATTCTCTGTAAGATTTAACAAGTTCGCTGATGTTTCAAGTTTGATGAGAAGTTTTCATGTGTGCCTACCTAGAGACTTAATAGGAGATAATACAGAGGCCTCCTGTCATGTCTGTGGAATATGTGAAGGCTACAAAGGACCATTAACAGACCTTCAAGGGTAAATAGGGGGAATGGAAAGTAGCAAATGCTTTTAGTTGCTTTTCTGATGTTCCTAGCATTAGTGAAATCAATCTTCAAAACGAGAGGAAAACTTAATGGCCAGCCCCTTTGAGAGCCTCTGGTTATGCCCCCGGCTCTGCATGGTTTTAGTTATAAGACATTACCAAAAAAAAAAAAAAAAAAAAATCCTAGAATAAAACACTTTACTTTTTAGTTCCAGCCATGATTCGGAGCTGTAAATTGTTTATTAATAATAATCAAATACCTCATTTAAATTGTAGGAACAGTAAAATGATTTTATAGGCTTGGAGCCTAGAAGACATTCCCCTTAGTGAGAAACATCCTATGGAACTGGCCTTGTGTTCATTCATTATTCATTGTAATTTGCAGTTAGCTGAATTGCTGTGAAGGCCATTTACAGTTTTACACACCCTTTTAAAAGATGGTCACATAAAATCCTTGTTGTTTTTACTTCTACAATTGCGATGTTTAGCTTTATTTGTAGGTAGATGACTAGAAAGATACAACAGACATAATGTATTTCACTGAGGAGATCTACAGAAGGTTCAGTTAAGAACACACGTTACATTATCATGAAATCTTAGTAGCGCAGTAAGACACAGCCTACACATTTCATCTGTAATACACGTGGTCAAAGAGGGAGGATTAAAAATTTTCAAAGTAACTTCAATTTTCTCATTCTGTGGTTGTCTACTGAATAGATTCCTAAAGGAGGAGGAGAGTTGATAATGAGTAGTACTGAGAGTCTGAGGATTTTAAGAAAACAATATTTACTGTTCTTTCTCTTTGTTCCCCTAGCTTCCTTAGTTTTTTGCCGCTTACTTTTTTAAATAATTATTATGAAGAATGGAATTCAGTACAATTTGAGACATTTTAAATCCTAACTTGTACAAACTTATTGTTAGTGCTTATAAAATGTTCCAGAACTTCTGGCATACTTGATAGAACAACTGCAAAGGTTTGCTCATTTCCTGGCTGCGAGTATTTCTAATTAGGGAATCATTACACTTCCTCCCCGCCTCCCCTGCCCCCATATTCCCACAGGGGAAACATTAAAATCCTTAAAAGGATTTTTTCACAAACTCAGGATAGAAATCCGATTTTTCTTTTTGCTTAAAATATTACTTTCATTCTTACTGTTTGTCTTCGGAGGATATCTAGTACAACTGCCTCTTTTTAAAATTTACTGCATTAAAAATTTTTTTGGTCAATCTGATATTTAGCCATTAAATTCACTTTTCACTTTATTATTAAATCCTCTAATTGGATTGCATTCTTTTTTTTTTTTTAATTTTTTTAAAAATTTATTTCTGAGACAGAGAGACAGCATGAGCAGGGGAAGGACAGAGAGAGAGGGAGACACAGACTCTGAAACAGGCTCCAGACTCTGAGCTGGCTGTCAGCACAGAGCCCGACGTGGGACTCGAACCCACGAACTGTGAGATCATGACCTGAGCCGAAGTAGGATGCTCTACTGACTGAGCCACCCAGACACCCTGGATTGTGTTCTACCTTAGATTAATATTAAGGTTTTAATCTTAAAGGAATGGATCATTTATTCTTCCATCTGATCACATTTTGCGTATTTATATTTGTACTATGTGACACGTCCAAACACAAAGGTTAAATATTATCAATATACAACAAGCACCACTGTCTCAATTTTACCTTTGCCAACAATTTTAATTTGATATAACAGTGCGACACATTAACTTCTGGGTGGGGTGGGTGAGGGGATTAGGCCTGAGGCATAAGGAAATACACAAACTGGCTTTAATGGAAGCAAACTCATCAATCATTTTTCTCAAAATCTACTTTGCGTATCACATTTTGAACTGAGAAAACTGCCACATTTGACAATTTCTCTTGACTAAGAGACCATCTAAAATAATTTTAATTAGCTTCATCAGACTATGATGTAAATTTGGACCCCGTGTTGGGCTCTGTGCTGACAGCTCAGGGCCTGGAGCCTGCTTCGGTTTCTGAGCCTCCTTCTCTCTCTGCCCCTCCCCTTCTGTCTCTCTAGCTTTCTCTAAAAAATAAATAAACATTAAAAAAAATTTTAAATATATAACTGTTTTGTGCCAAATATTTAGCATAAAATATCACTTAAGCATTTGTCAATTATAATATTCTGAAAATAATTACTTGTTAAAATACATAAAAACCTGTATCTAGGGCTGTACATTTTTCTTCTTGCCTCAGGTGCTTATATGGTTCAACATGGCGGTATTCTTTATTTAAAATTTTTGATACTTTGTTCATGATTAATTTTTTGAATTAATCGTGATTACTTAAAATGTTATTCTTTTGATTACTGAGGTTTTCTGGCACCCTTCCTTCAATTCTGCTCTGAGACAAATGCCTTGCTTGCCTCAACCTAGTTCTAGCCTGATATATAACGAAATCACCAGGTGGAGAAAAATGTGCAATGAAATACAGACAAAATACTAAAAAAAAAAAAATGCATTCTGCCAATAAGTAGAGAAGAAGGATTTTGTATATTTAATTACAAAATTACTTTGATTGCAGTAAGCAGAAATGACTGTCCCCTGGTGGGAATACTGACTTATGGCTTCAGTGATCTGTGGATATATTTTCATGGGTAAAAAATATGAAATATACAAAAACACAGCTTATAATCACAGATTTGTGGCAGCCATTCTTAAAACATTCTTGCCAAGAAAAAACAAGAACGAACAAATAAAAACAAAGGAGCATACCTACTTTTCTTCACTTAATGAGGAAAACAGGACTGTTTTTATTTTGAAGTTCCAAAGAGTTACTTCCATTTACAACTACCTTTTTCATTTCAACTTTTAGAGTATTGCTACTTGAGAATATTTCTATCACCTCCAATGAATGTTTTGGCATTGGTATTTCAAACATTCATATCCCAAAAATGGTTCTAATGGGTGTCAATCCAGCCAAGCCCTGTGCTACTGGCCAGTGAAGCCGGCCAGGGTCTTCCTGTGCACAAGGTAGACTTTCCCAACTCCGCTGTGAACTGGAACCACCTGGGGAACTTGTACCCGATACTGACACCTGGGCCTTACCCAAGGCCAATAACTAGAAATCTCTTGGAGCCCAAGCATCAGTATTGTGTACAAGTTTCCCAGGTATTGTATTTTTTTATTTTTTTATATATATTTTTTATTTATTTCTAGGAGAGAGAGAGACAGCGTGAGCAGGGGAAGGACAGAGAGAGAGGGACACAGACTCTGAAACAGGCTCCAGGCTCTGAGCTGGCAGTCAGCACAGAGCCCGACGCGGGGCTCGAACCCACAAACCGTGAGATCACGACCAAAGCGAAAGTCGGATGCTTAACCGACTAAGTCACCCAGGCGCCCCATTTCCCAGGTATTTTAAAGTCTAGCCTGGACTGAAACTCACTGACTTACAGTCTAATGGAGAGAAGACCAGCACTGCATACAATTGTTCACTCATACCTTCAAAGCGAGATGATGCCACGGGAGAACAAAAAGACACTGTTTTAGAAAAGAAGAGAAACTGCCTACACAGGATGTACAGACAGACGTTCCTCAAGGTAAAAACTAAACAGAGATTGAAATGATGAGGGAGTAACCACAGAAGAGGCAAGAGTAAGACACTTGAGGCAGAGAGGAAAAACATGAGCAAATGTTTGAATAGGAAAGAAGATGAGTGTTCAGGACTGCAGAGCAGAGGGGTGAGTAGGGGAGGAAAGCAATCAGGAAATAACAGTTTGGGGTACCTGCCCTTCATCAAGCCCACTACTCTGAGCTCGCTTAGCTCGCTTTGTGTTAATTCACATAGCAACCTTGAGAGATTTGGAAAAAGGGAAATAAAATGTAATAGTTCAAACTATAATACAGACAGACCTCACTGAAATTCATATAGATAGAAGGTAAAGGAACTTTTTATTTAAGTAGGATCCCTTCTCTTTCTCCTCCACTTGTTTTCTCAAATGAGAATAAACTTTTGGAGGGTTTCCTTCTTTTCAGGGTTAAAATGTACATCAGAATTACTGAACTTTATACAACATAGAGAAAACATTTAAGATATGACTATGTAAGCTGGGGCCAAGAAAGAGTATATGTCATAAAAGATTAAGTGACAGAGTCTGAGCTAAGGAATTCTTTATTTGATAAACTATCTGCCCAGCAATTATGATCAAATTGGTTAAAGCTGCTAAAATGATAACTATTATGTCAGGTCAAAGCACTTGCTGGTTCAATGACTGCCTTGATATCATAGTGTGCAATAAAATGCTTTTCTCTTAACTGTCATTTCCCATAATTTGATTGACATAAAGAAGTAACTTTTACTGAAACGGTTCTGACTGAACTGACAGTGTGGAGAGCAGACATAACTTCTGTGACCTTGCCCTGGTCATATGCTATTGAGAAACGGTTTTGAAAAGTATTTTTGAAAGAGTCCATACTCCTTTTTGGTCAACTGAAAACAAAATCATTTTGTTCTTGTGTTTTTTTTCCCCCTTTATCAAACCAAGTAAATGAGGTTATCCTCTTAAGAGCCGTAGGTTAATGTCATGGGCCATTTTTAGTCCTGCCTCTATGGTCACATTACTTTAGAAAATGGAAATGCCATTCCCAGGTGCCATCCTCCTTCAGGCAAAAAGGTTAACTCACAATTTTGAAAAATGTAAGAGGTCAAACCTTTAGAAATCAATAGTAACTGGAGTGAAGATAGCATTTTATACATGGAGCCTACTCCAATTAATAGAGCTCTCACCCACTTGGAATGAATAAAGGAAAAAAGGCTAGCTTTGGACAAAGACCACCAAGCTTCCTGCTAGGCTGGCTCCACAGATTTGTATCAGCCTGCATTAAATGCAAAGCTTTAGCTGTTACTAAGATGCTGCCAAGTTATAAATCTGATTTTATTTCAAGGAGAATACTGTGAGGCTTGTTTAGCTTATAGTAAATAAAGAATTTACGTTAAATATCAAATATGAACCTACATATTCAGCATTACTCTACATTCTTCTTAGAATGGAGGAAACAAACAACACTCCACATTCCTGTGAAATTCTTAGAGATGGAAGTATTTCCTGAGTTGTTGTTTCAAAGGATAAATTGGTCTTCGTTATAACTGACTACTATCTTTCTCTGCCTGACTTTTCAGGGTCCAAAAAGTAACGAAACTTGGTGACTACACAAGAAGCAAAACATGTATTCACTTCAGTTCGGACTTGGGAAGTGACCACATATTTTGAATGTGTTTGCTTTTCCTCAAAATAAAATTTGTATGACAGATTGATACTATATAGAAAGTAAAAATATACTGCAATGGGGACATGAGGTAAGTCTTCAATATGCCAAAGACAGCTCAGTTAACTCTATATTTCCTGAAACTTAGGTCTGACTGGTGGCCACAATTTACTACCTTGGCTCTCTGGTATTTGATTTCCTATCATGAAATCGGTACTAAGCCCAGTGTTTGTGCCTTCTCTTCAGCTCTATTATTTAAGCAAATTCCCCCAGTATTTCAGAAGGTGGAACTTTTTGAGTCAAATTTGTTTCCTTGAGGACTCTTGTCCACAGTTGGTATGCTGACTCACACTGAGTCCTTTTGGAGATTAATACCCTGAAGACTAATTCATGCCACTTGCAAAATAATTTAGGCTTTTTCAAATCTTCTCCTTGGGGAAAACAAGTCAACAATTTCCTTACAAGAATCTTTTTTTAAAAAATACCTATGAACTAAAACTAACTGTAGATTTCTGTGGATACTTCTAAACTCCCTAATTTGGGGAAATAAACCCTTTTAAAATATTATCTGAACTGTATACGATTGTATTCATATAATGGGACACTTAATGCTTTTTTAAAAATCAATCTAGTTTTCTTTGAAATTCTTAGTGGTATTTTCTAAATAACAAAGTGTTGCCTAAAGTAGATAGGTATCAGTGATAATTTTAAGTAGAATACTGAACTCATAAAGTCGTAGACTTTTTACGCAATTCTTCACTTTGAAAAAATGGTAACAATTTCATCAAATATTTGGAAAAAGTACAGAAAGGGGTATAATTTACATATGAATTAAAATGTCCATAATGTGTTAGGTTTTCATATCCTTTAAATTGTTTTTAATGCTTATTTACTTTTGAGAGAGAGACAGAGAGAGAGAGAACATGCACAAGTGTGCAAGAGGGAGACAGAGGAACCATAGAGCACTTCATGCTGACAGCAGAGAGCCCAATGTAGGGCTTGAGCTCACAGAACCATGAAATTGTGATCTGAGCCGAAGTTGAACGCTCAACCCACTGAGTCACCCAGGGGCCCTGAGTTTTCATATGCTTTAAGGTTTGGGGTGAATCTAATTCCAAACATATGAAGCAATTCACATGTATGCATTTACTTAAACTTACTGGTAGGTCCAGCACTAGGGTAGGAACTGAGGATACAATGATCAAAAAAAGAACGATTGTCTTGGCCCTGAAGGAACTCACAAAGAGGGAGAGAGACATTAATCAAGTGCGCCTAGTAAAATGTATGGAAAATTGCAATTGTAACAAATACTAACAGAAACAGAGGTACATGGTACTATAAAAGAGTGCAACAGAGGAATTTCACGTGGTCCAGGGGTGAGTGGCAGGGTGGGGGGAGGGGGGGTCAGTGGAAGTTTCCTCATGGAAAGACAAGTTGAGTTTCTATAAAGGCTAAAGGGAGACAAACCTTTCCATCAATTACAGTTGCCTTTGAAACCCTTCCAAAGTTGCTTTTCTACAAATGTTTAAAACCCTATGTAGAACATTACACATGAAAAACAGCAATAGCAAAATACTTGGATAAGTAATATGCTTAATTTCCCATACTACTTACACTGGATGATTTAGGTAATTTTTGTTCTTTTTAAATTCTGGATATGAATAAAGATTTTGGCATAAAAATGATATTAAGAGAGAAAACATAAACGTTTCTCTGAATCTTAGCAGCATACTATACAAAAGGAAATACTATCTTCATGAAATGATATGTATCAGTCAGGTATGAAATTAAAAAAATAAGTTACTGCATATTTGAAAATCATACATGGCTACAGTACAATTCTATCAATGAACAGGCAGAAATTTAAAAACTTTCTGTTAACAAAATCCAGGAGTTCTAGAATATACACCTAATGTAAAGAACTGAATATTAACTTGCTGCATGCCAGAATCCTTACCTAGACTGTATCATTTTGTTGTAGTAATAACCCTATGGTCAGATGTTATAATTCGTATTTTATGTCATGAGGAAACCAAGATTCAGTGAGGTGAATAAATTTGCATGATCACATACATAGCATCTGGATGAAATTAGATATTAAATTGGGTATATCTGATTTTAAAGTTCTCACATCTTTCATCAGAGAATTATGTCTTTCTGTTCATCTCTCACTGATCATAATATACCTCAATTAAAGGAGCATATTGGCAAAACAGAGATTATACCAAGAATAGTAAAGATAATGAAAAGTCTTAGCATGAAATCTTAGGATATTTAATCTAAAATTAATAACAGTTATTAATTCACGTATTCAATGAACACTTAATGAGTGCCAAATGTGAGTCATGCTCTGAACTATTTACCAGGGGTCCAGAAAATCATTAAGATACAATCTGTATTCTTAATTATAATCTGTATTAAAATGAGAGAAAGAAGAGAGATCACAACCAACACCACAGAAATACAATTATCAAAGAATACTATGAAAAATTATATGCCAACAAACTGGGATATCTGGAAGAAACTGACAAATTCCTAGATACCCAAACACTGCCAAAACTCAAATGGGAAGAAATAGAAAATTTGAACACATCCTTAACCAGCAAAGAAACTGAATCAGTTATCAAAAATCTCCCAACAAATAAAAGTCCTGAGCCAGATGGCTTCCCAGGAGAATTCCATCAGACATTTAAAGCAGAGTTAATACATATCCTTCTCAAGCTGCTCCAAAACATAGAAGTGGAAGGAGAGCTTTCAGACTCACTGCATGAAGTCAGCATTACCTTGATTCCCAAACCCACAGACGCCACTAAAAGGAAAATTACAGTCCAATATCACTGATGAACATGGATGCAAAAATTGTCAACAAGACACTAGCAAATCGAATTCAAAAGGATATAAAAAGAATGATCCAGCATGATCAAGTGGAATTCGTTCCTGGGCTGCAGAGCTAGTTCAATACTTGTAAATCAATCAGTGTGATACATGAAATTAATGGAAGAAAGATAAGAACCATATGATCCTGTCAATAGATGAAGAAAAAGCATTTGACAAAATACAGCATTCCTTCTTAATAAAAACGCTGAAGAAAGTTGGGATAGAAGGAACATAACTTAACATCATCAAAGCTATATATAAAAAGCCCACAGCTAATATTGTCCTCAATAGGGAAAAAGTGAGAACCTTCCCTTTGAGATCAGGAACATGACAAGGTTGTCTACCTTCACTGTTGTTTAACGTAGTAGTGGAAACCTTAGCCTCAGCAATGAGACAACAGAATGAAATAAAAGGCATCCAAATTGGCAAAGAGGAAGTCAAACTTTCACTTTTCGCAGATGACATGGAAAACCGAAAGACTTTAACAAAAAGCTGCTAGAACTTATACATGAATTTAGCAAAGTCAGAGGATACAAAATCTAAGTGCAGAAACCAGTTGCATTTCTATACATCAATAATGAAGCAACAGCAAGAAAAATAAAGAAATTGATCCCATTTACAATTGCAGCAAAAACCATAAAATACCTAGGAATAAATCTAACCAATGATGTAAAAGATCTGTATGCTGAAAACTATAGAGAACTTATGAAAGAAACTGAAGAAGGCATAAAGAAATGGAAAATCATTCCATGTTCATGGATCGGAAGAAAAAATATGTTTAGTATTTAGAATACTACCCAAAGCAATCTACACATTCAATGCAATCCCAATCAAAAGTGCACCAGCATTCTTCTCAAAGCTAGAGCAAACTTTCCTAAAATTTATACAAAATCACAAAAGACCCTGAATAAGCAAAATAATGTTGAAAAAGAAAACCAAAGCAGAAACCATCACAATCCTGGACTTTAGCTTCTACTATAAAGCTGTAATCATCAAGACAGGATGGTACTGGAATAAGAAAAGACATACAGACCACTGGAATAAAAGAGAGAACCTGCCTTAGACCCACAAATATATGGCCAACTAATCTTTGAGAAAGCAGGAAAGAGTATCCAGTGGAAAAAAGACCATCTCTTTAGCAAATGGTGCTGGGAGAACTGGACAGCAAAATGCAGAAGAATAAACCTGGGCCACTTTCTTACACCACATACAAAAATGAACTCAAAATGGATGAAAGACCTAAATGTGAGATAGGAAACCATCAAAACCCTAGAGGAGAAAACAGGCAACAACCTTCTTTCCCTCAGCCACAGCAACTTCTTATTTAACACATCTCCAAAGGCAAGGAAAATAAAAGCAAAAATGAACTAGTGGTACCTCATCAAGATAAAAACCTACACTGCAAAGGAAACAATCAATAAAACTAAAAGGCAACAAACAGAATGGGAGAAGATATTTGTAAATGACATATCAGATAAAGGGTTAGTATCTAAAATCTATAAGGAACTTACCAAACTCAACACCCACAAACAAATAATCCAGTGAAGAAATGGGCAGAAGACATGAACCCTTTTCCAATGAAGACATCTGAATGGCCAACACACACATGAAAAGATGCTCAATGTCATTCACCATCAGAGAAATACAAATCAAAATCACACTGAAATACCACCTTACACCAGTCAGAGTGGCTAAAATCAACAATTCAGGGGAAAAAAAACAGATGTTGGCGAGAATGTGGAGAAATGGGAACTGTCTTGCACTGTTACAGATGCTCTGGAAACAGTATGGAGGTTCCTCAAAAAATTAAATTTGGAACTACCCTAGGACCTGGCAATACCACTACTCACTACTAGGAATTCATTCAAAGGATATAGGAGTGCTGATTCATAGAGGTACTTGTACCTCAATGTTTATAGTAGCACTCTCAGCAATAGCCAATTCCTGGAAAGAGCCTAAATGTCCATCAGCTGATGATAAATGGAAAAGAACATGTGGTTTATATATAACAATGCAATATTACTTGGGAAAGAGAAAGAATGGAGTCCTGTCATTTGCAACAACATGGATGGAACTGGAGGGTATTATGCTGAGTGGAATAAGTCAGTCAGAGAAAGGCATATCACATTTTCACTCATATGTAGAACTTGAGAAAATTAATAGAAGACCATAGGAGAAGGGAAGGGGAAAAAATAGTTTTCTCTCAAAGAGAGAGAGAGAGAGAGAGAGAGAGAGAGAGAGAGAGAGAGACAAACCCACGAGAAACTCTTAAATACAGAGAACAAACTGAGGATTGATAGGGGCAGGGGGTGGGGGAGAAGGGGAAAACTGGTGATGTGTATTGAGAAGAGCACTTGTTGGGATGAACAGTGGGTGTTGTATGTAAGCAATGAATCATGGAAATCTATCCCAAAACCAAGAGCACACTGTATACAACATGTTAGCTAACTTGACAATAAATTATATAAAATTTTAAAAAACAAAGGTAGAGAAAAAAGCAAGTACTGATTTCCATCAGCACTAGTTATATGCATAAGGTGGTATGTAAAGACAAACTTGAGTACCTAACTGATCTCAAATGGGATGAAGCAGAATGGCCTGATCAATGAGGCACTAACTGAACTCTTATTACAGGACCATAGAGAGTTAGCTGGTCTGGTGAGGTGGAGAAGGATGTTGGAAGAACAGTTAATTGATAGATGAAATGGAGAACCCAATGCTGGTGTGACAGTATGTTAGGATATACTAGTAAATGATACTGGAAGGTACATGGGAACAGATTCTGAAGGACAAGCTAAATAGTTTGGACTTCATCTTGAATATGGTGGTAAATCTAGGACATTTTAAAAATTAGGGGAATAACCAGAAAAATCCACATTTTAGAGAAATCTTATGGTAGTAGTATGAAAAACAGAATGAAGGTGAGCATGACTTAGGACAAGGGAATTAGGGGACTATGGCAGTGGTCCACAGTAAATGATCATGGAAAAATGAAAAAAAAAATAGTGCAGTTATGTACTTGTTAAACAGATATAGGGTATGAAGTAATGCAAGGAGTTAAGGAAGACTTGTTTTCAAGACTGAATCATTTGATGAATATGGAGACCAGTTACTAAACTAGGGAACATACAGGTAGGACAAGGTTTGGTGGGGAAGATGAGGAGTTCAGCCTCAATTAGGCATGGTATGTTTTAATTTCTGTGTAATGCTAAGATCTAGCTGGATGTGTTCAGTAAGCAGTTTGAATCAATGAGTTGGTTACCAGATAGTGATTACATCCATAAATAAGGGTAAAATTGTCAAGAAATAATATTTTAATTTTTCCAAAGGCAAAAAGATTAGACTTATGTTACTCCTTTAAGTATATTTAAGACAAATAGTTGGGATATTTTAAAAAGGTAATTTGTAATTTTTTTAAACCCTTTTTTTTTTCTTTTACAACATTTACTTTTATTTTGTGTGAGAGAGAAAGCAAGAGCAGGGGAGGGAGGAGAAGGAAAAGGAGAAGGAAAGGGAGAGGGGGAGAGGGGGAGGGGGGAAAGAGATAGAGAGAGAGAGAGAGAGAGAGAGAGAGAGAGAGATCCCAAGCAAGCTCCACAGTCAGCATGGAGCCTGATGCAGGGTTCGATCTCACAACTGTGAGATCATGACTGGAGCTGAAATCCAAAGTCGGACAATTAACTGGCTGAACTGCCTAGGTGCCCCAAGAAACTAAATTTTAATTCATTATTAGAAAGAACTTTGAAAACATTTTCTGAAACATGAAAAACTATCACAGAAAGAAAAATCTGAGTAGCGTTCAAAGAAAGGGAAAAAACAACTATAATGAATGTGAAACAGGGAATTCTTGAATCTTGAAGAGATGGGTGTGCAAACTTACATACCTACAGGCACCAGGCAAGCAGCACAAATAATTGAAGAGAGTCAACAGCAGTATAACACAAAGAGCATGTGTCCCAAATATAATGGAACAGAGTTTTGTTCTGATTACAGCCTCAAGAGAAAATTGACTCACCACTAACAGTTTGGCTCAGAAGTTCAATAAAACTAGAAATGAGAATTTTGTGTGAAATATCAAGTTTTTAAATACTGATAATTAATATAATATCTTTGAATGTGGCAAGGTCAAATTGTCTTCTCTGTGGATAAAATAATGGATTCTGGATGACATTTCCTGCTGTGAAACATAGAGTTCTTTCAGTTTATGATCTCCAAATAATTATTGTACATTTCAGTGTTTAAATACATAATAGTTTAATGTTTTCCTATATTTTTTTATATAATTGTATTATTTGCTATTATCTTTTGGATTGAATCTTCCAAAACCTTACTGTAGCACATTCCCTTTCCCCAGAACAACTTTCCCACTCTGCCTGGACTGTTGGTTGTCCATTAACTCTTTGAGGCCCACTCATCTCATGCCCAAAAGTTTTCACAGATAACCCCAGAAAGAACAGAATTTTCATTTTCCTTCAGTCAGCTAACAATTTTTTTTCATGCTTGCTAATGCGGCCATATTTCTGTTGGACTACAAACTCTTTGAGGATATTGATGACATAATTTTATAGATTATGCATAAATTTAATGGGTAGTAAATATTTCTTTCACGAACATCAAGGCAAATCTTGAGAGATCATCTAACAAGATAAATTCTTTATGTCAAGGGCCAAGTGAGGGGCATGTACAATTCCTATTCTTCAGTTGTTTAACGAACCCCCAAAGATAACAGTAATCATTGTTATTGACCCTTATTGGTTTATAAATTTCTTTCAAATATCTTCTCATTAACCTTCACAAGAGCTCTTCGAGATGAGAGCAGAAGCTATTGTGATTAACCTCCCACCTACTTAAAGATCTCTGTGCAGAAAATACAGCCACCTGTACAAAAAGACCAAATTAAAGGTCACCTAGTTTCTATACTTAGGTGTCTTCCTAGGAATTGAAATAATGAAGTTCCTCCACTTAAAATAACACCAATTAAATGTATTTAGGCACCGCACACTGACATCTTTTAGCAAACTACTGAGTCCGCGATACCCGGTATTTCATCTTCACGTTAATTGTACAACTGTCCCCAGTTGCTCTGCAAAGCTGTTGACTGCTTTTCCTGCATAATCATAATCACTACCCTTTGTTGAACTGTGACACTTAATATTCAGGTACACTGGCATGTCTGACATGTCCACTTTTTTTTTTGAAAATGAAAACTTGTTAAACATATGTATCTAAATGTGATATAATGATTACTTCTCTGTAAAACATTTTCATAAAAACTTATAAATCAGAAAGCATAGATAACACTGGTCTGATTGTTGGATCAGAGAATATGATCATGATAGACAGGAGCCTCTGGCTGTTAGAGAATTGAAACAGCAAGTCTAAGAAGCGATTTTTTTTTTCATTATTTCAAATTGCATGAGTTGGCAAATCAACAGTACTATATTTCATTTCAGTTTCCACATAATTTATTCACTGTTGCAAGGAGACAAAACCCTCTAGGGAATGTCCCAAATCTATGTAATGTTACCTCTTACTATATTTTCCATTTAGCTACAGCTGACAGATGTGACAAAATTACAAGGAGCTGGGCAACGTCCCTAACCAGGCCCACAGATGCAATTCCCACAGCTGCACAGAAGAAAAACTGCAAATTATTCCACACTCAGGTTAAATTATTTCAGGTTAATTTGCACTTGAAGTTTTCTCTCCAAAGACACCTTTATTTCTCAATGCATCACAGAGATGTTCTGAGCTGATTCTATTTAGGTTCAAAACAACACTTCACACTGGAAATCATCCAACACTGAAAGGAAGTACAAAGATTAAGGTATTTGTTGATTTCAGAAATGGTAATGTGAAAAGAGAGCAATGTTAATTATAGAAACTAACAGTTCTAATCATTTAAATAGGTACCTAAAATTGGAAAATCAGATAAGGTTTGGACCTACCTACATATCCCAGTTTTATTTCTTATTTTATATAAAAGAGTGACTTTACAAAGAAGAATATCAGTATGAAGGTCCTTGAAATGCTCTGATCATCTTGCTTTTGCATGTGCAATGCCAAGATACTTTAACATTGCTAAGAGGCTGATAGCTAATTAAGAGACAGAAAAGCCCAATACAGCAAATTTGCAGCAAGAAAGTAAATGAATCTCTGTCATGCTAATAAGATAGCATGACTTCTGCGTTCAGGTTAGTTAGATGCTGACCTTGAGGCGTGGAATCTCAAGTTCTAAGTTCTAAAGCCTCACTCTTTAAAAGGCATTAGCTTTTTTTCCTCTCTTTCTTCTTCTTCTTCTTTTTAAAAAATCTTTTACCATGGCCATAGAGAAGAGGAAATGAAGTACGTAAATATAGTGTAAAGTACAATTAAGCCCATATTGTGATAGTATCACTCTATTTACATCATGGTTTTTATTCTCTCCTGAGAAAAAAACAGGAGAAAACCCACTAGAAAAGATCCAGTAGAAAGTATTAATTAAGCTTTGTATCTTTCAGAGTGTCCAGGTATTAGGACTGATTCTTAACTGAATCAGTTTGTTTTCAGTTTTCTGATCTTGTTACTCTAAATCCTTAGTATGATACACTTAAAGTAAAAGTAAAAGTGAATCTTACATGATGTGGAAAGAATTCTTTAAAATTGAGCACATGACTTTCCCTATAAGTTAATTATGTTGATAAAAGGTGTCCTAAACGAGTAAATGTTGCATGTAGCATTTTTTAAAATTCCCCTTCAAAGTCACATGTAATTGTAGAATTTACCAGTTTTGCTTTTTGGTGGCAGTACCTCTCCTGGGTAAAAGCTTCAGCTTTCCACCTATGTAACTAAGGTGTGGCAATCACCACATAACTGATTTCTTGGATTTCACATAAACAGCATGTGTTATAAAGTGATTATAATTTACACCAATGAGAATGTCAGGGAAGGCACCTAAGTGTACACATAGATGGTTGTTTTGTCCCAAATACATCTTGTATTGCCCTCGACAAAATTTAAAACAAATTCTTCTCACTTATTTAGAAGTAGAATCAACACTGTAGAGGAAGAATATTCATAACATTATATGTATATAGTATTTAGTAGCTGAAATCTTATAAAGTTATATTTAATTATTTATAATTATCAAAGATCTATTCTTTATATAAAGTAATTACTTTCTGAAAATCACAAGGCATACAACATGATAAAAATATGGACCCTATCGTACCAGGAGGTCTTCTGGTTGTAGATCAGGTTAAATAGATACCACTTGTCAGGTCAATTTCTGGCAGGATTCCAATGAATATTTCATATTCATGGAATAAAGGGAAAGTGATAAAATAATGTGCTCTCCTTTTTTAAAATGTTTTATTTATTTTTGAGAGAGAGAGACAGAGACAGCATGAGCAGGGGAGGGTCAGAGAGAGAGAGGGAGACACAGAATCTGAAGATAGGCTCCAGGCTCTTAGCTAGCTATCAGCACAGAGCCCAACATGGGGCTCGAACCCACAAACTGCAAGATCATGACCTGAGCCGAAGTCGGATGCTTAACCAACTGAGTCAACCAACTGAGCCACCCAGGTGTCCCTGTACTCTCCTTTCTATAGTAATAGCACAAGAACATAGTTAAGGGCACTCATTTCAAATACAAACCTACCATATAATACTGGAAATGTCATAGCTGTTGGGAAGTAGTTGAGTTTTGTGTAATTCTGTTTTTCTCTATTAAAACTTCACTTAAAGATACTCAAGTCTAACACAAAGATTATTATTTCAAATTAGCAAACAATGCATATATTGGTTTCCATGGAAAAAATTTAAAGCTAAATTTATAATCTGAACAGCAGGAACTTCACGTGTAAAGTCTCTAACTTTACTATGGCTTTCTTATGGCTACAACTGTAGTTGCAGTGTTTTCATGGTGTTCCTATTTACATAGTCCTTCCTGAACACAGATTAAAGACTAAGTTGTCTCTCACAACCATTTCTGAAAACTGTAATAATTTATTTTGATCTTAATGGCAATCTCATGTTGAGACTGTTGTGGCCTGGATTTCATGGCTGTTTGCTCTTGCTGCCTTATCTATCTAATAAAATATTACCGTATTCACGACTGCTTCACAGCCCAGGGAAAAATAACAAACTTCATCTACAAGTAATTCCAGTTTCTCACTGGAAAAAATTGGCAGTTTTAAAAAACTGCTTGTATTTAAATTTATATGCCTAGGTTGTTGCATTGTCCTTTTTAAAGAATGGAATCTTTAATTTTATCAATGTTATTTTATAAGAACATGAAAAATATCTTCCCTTTTCATATGCTGATTTAAATTGTTTTCATAATTTTTATTACTGTTAAAAATGGGTATATATAATTTAAAGTGGTGATATGTGCTTTAAAATTTGAACACGTAACAAAATTTCTCAGGATTCCAGCTCCATGTGTCAAGATGCGACCACGACTTGAATTGTAAAAAAGAAGCAACAATAACAACAAAATGTGTTCTTTAAGGTAGGATGCTTCATACCAACGTTAAGTCAGATGATGCATACATCATATAGTAAATATATTAGCAGGGCTTTTATATACAATTCATACAGATTTTCAAGATGCAGATCTTGTTTAACAATGTGTACGAATCATTTGAAGATTCATGGACATGAGTTATTTATTTACCCTCTGAGTTCTGCAATCCATTTGTTTCCATTCTCTGAATTTTCTAAGTCCTATACATCACTATAATTTACTAAAAGGATATTAAAAATAGAAAATAAAGGAAAATATTTCAAATTCCATTAAGCTCTTTTTTCTTGGCTATAGTCTACTAGGAAACTGACAAAACTGTTTTACAGAAACTGCTGGGGGTTTCTGTTGGTTGGCTGGTTGCTTGGTTTTCCCCAGTGGAGTGCTTCAAAGACTTTACTGCGCAAATAAATCATCTGGGATCTTGTCAAAATCCAGGCTGTGACTTACTAGGTCTAGGGCTGCAGCAGACTTTTAGCATTTCCAGCAAGCTCCCAGATGGTGTAGGTGCTGTTGGCTCTCAAGTCACATTTTGAACCGCAAGGCACACACATGCTCTTTCTGCCTACTTCCCAGACACCTCTAAAGCAGAAGAGCTGAATCAGACTACATTTTCTAAAGTTGACTAATGTGATAAGTCAGCTACAGAGGAATCCAGTTCCTGAACCAATCTCTCCCTCACCCACTCTGTATCTATCTGTTAGTCTCTCCTCCTGCCTCTCAGGATAGGGAACACCTGAGATCACTTTCTTCTCAGGGGATGACTTCTCATGCCATGCTCTTGGCTACACCCTGTCACCTCTAGGCCTTAATTCTGTCTGCAGGGTAGACATATTTCCCACATCTCAGGTCTGTTTCATGCCTCTATGTTCTAGTTCTACAGAGCTTAGCAGTTAAGATCATTGTAGCTAGTAACTAAATGACTATATGTTTTCCACTACTACAGAACAAGTCACCACAAACACAGCACCTTCAAACATGGAGAGAGACAGAGCATGAGCGGGGGACGGGCAGAGAGGGAGAAACAGATCCGAAAGGGCCTCTGGGCTCCAAGCTGTCAGCTCAGAGCCAGATCGAGGGCTTGAACTCATAAACCGTGAGATCATGTATTTGTTCACACTTACATAAGCCAGAAGTCACGTATGGTATGGCTGGGTTCTCTGCTCAAGATACCATGACTGAAGTCAAGGGTCAAGGGGAAATCCATTACTTGGTTCTTTCCAGTTATTAGAGAATCGAGAACCCTGCTGCCACATGACTGTGGTTCTTCTCTTCTTTCTCACTCTTGGTAGGAGGTTACTCCCAGGTATTTTCCAGTCTTTCTGTCATCAAGACAGAAACGGCACCTTAAATCTCCAGCCTGAGAAAACTCTCTGCCTTTAAAAGGCTCATGTGATTTTGTCAGGCAGGCCCATCTAGATACATCTCCCTGTTTTAAAGTCAGTTGAATTTGAATTATATCTGTAAAATCTCTTCAGAGCAGTACCTAAATTAGTGTTTGACTGAATTACCCAGAACTGGGATTCTGGGAAAGCCATCTTAAAATTCTGCAGGAGAAAACAAAATAATCTTTTGTCTTTCAGTTCCTTGATCTGCAAATGAGAAAAATATGAATACCTGTCTTACAAGATCTTTGTGACAATGAAATATTAGAAGATTATTTGGCTCATGCTAGTTACTCAATATCTATTAGCTACAATTATTGCTATCAATATTATGGTCATTGACATCTTTTGCCTATCCAAACTTATCCCTGTCTCCAGTAATTAGGCTAGGCCAGTGTAATTTTTCTTCACTTTTTTAGACAGAAACTTACTATTTTGTCTGCCCAGCCCTTAGAAAACTCTGAAGAAGAAATAGTCTGAATGGCTCTGGTATCAGTTTCACCCAAGTGAGCTACCATGTATACTACTGAACACAACCATTCATACTTTCAGGCAGTGTTCAAAGTCTGGTGCTCAAGTTTGGTTTCAACCAGACAATTAGTTTCCCAAACTGTCTTAAAATGCCTAATGACATACATAGGAGCACAGCCGCCAACTATGAGAAATGGCTTCAAGTGAACACACACACACACGCACACATACCTATGCTTATTATTCCTGCTTTGCAGTTTAGAAATCTTAGAATCAAAGAGATTTCAGAATTTATTTTACTAAATAAAGTTTATTTCACTACACACAATAAGTGGCAGCACCAAGATTAAAACCCAGTCAATGTGGATCCAACATCCAGAGGCTTTCCAGTCATATCAATGCCTCTCTCATTAATCACAACTGAATAGGGCAGTTGTTATTCTTCTGGAATTAATATTTGCCATTGTCTTAAGAAATACAGGTTTCTTAAATAATTACAAAATGTATTACTATGTACCAGCATAATGTGTGGCCTAATGTCTTGTATGTTCAGGGAATATTAAAATTCAATATACATTACAGTGTCTGACTGTACTTTGACCTTCTCTTTCCCTCTGATTTCACATATGCTTATTACAACTTCCTAATGCTCTGATCAAATAGACTCTGATGGACAATAAGCCCTATTGAAATGCATTGAACAAATTAACATGCTTCATATAGCATATCATTTCTGAAAGAGGAACAAAGCTGTCAGATAGGAGAAGCTTCAGTTAAGGCATCCCCTCTACTTAGTGCAGTGAAGGAAGAATTTCTCACACTGAAACTGGAATTAATTGGAATATAATTGGCAACAGATACTGACTTGAGCTGAAAACAAAACAGGTTTCAGAATACATTAGATTATCACTTAATTAGTGGTATCTTTGAACTATAAACCAATCTTTACACTAATTCTATACACAGAACAAGAATTTAATTGAGAGGAACAAAGCACTGGAAATCCTGATTAGGGTGCCTAGTGCAAGTGGCATAAAGACCATTTCTACCCACACTAACTTATTTGAACTTTTAATCACACTTAAAAATAAAAGTGTAAGCAACAAATCATGGCATGCCATTACTCTTAATAACACCAGCCTTTCCGAAATCCAAATTCCTCAGCATTTTCAAGTTGAACATGGGGATGAAATAAGACATACAATTTTTTTGAGACACAGGAAGTAACAGTAGAAAACAGCATACCTTGGTATACCTAAAAAGAGCTTACTGTTAATAGAATTACAATGTTCTCTTCCCAAATTATGCACAAGTTCTAATTTAAAGCCACTTAACCTTGAGAGTAAGAGGGATACAGATGGAATATCTGTTTTAGAGCAATATCACCTCTGCAGAATGCCTTTGATAGACAAGGAGAGGAAGAGGAGAGAGAGAGATCTTTAGGCATCTCGGTGGTATCTAAGTCCTCCTGTCACTGCAGGGATAGTTCTACCTCTAACTGTCTTGAATCTTCTCATCCTCCTCCACCTTGCCAATTCTGCTTCCATCACTTGACTTGCACTCTCATCACCTGCACCAAAAAGAATTTCACCTCTATCATCTAATCACCCCAAAGTCTCATTCTGGAGTCAAAACTCATTTTCATGCAAAATTATCAGTTCTAGGATTCTGCTGCCTGTATATGATTTCTTTATGCTCCAGATGGATTGTTCAACTTTTCTCACTACAAAGTTTGTTTCAACTTTATGAGGATATGGAGTATTACTTCTTTGGTTTCACATTTTCCGGCATCTTTGATGGAGGGCCCTAATATTTCATTAGTCGTCCTGCCACTAATTAGTGGTCCCTAATATCTTTTTGATGTATGCTTTCTCCATACCTACACTGGAGTGTCCCAGAATTGCTGGGGCAAAATCAATCTCCTCACCAGCCAGTTACCATTATAAATTCATGGCCATCATCCTCGCAGAAATTGTGCAAATTATAACATTTTCTCCAGTCAACTATGGGGCAAATATTCCAACGAGAGGAAAATCATTTTAAATTTTTCTCCAAACTCTCATCAAACTTACCCTTTTAATTCCAGGACATAAACTTGCCTACTACTTCACAGCAGAATGAAACAGTGCTGCATGAATCCCATCTTTCTGCTATCAACCTACAAAACTGTGCCACTGTTTCAACTTTTGCATAGTGACCTGGGATCTGAAGCTGGGGTTTCCACTTACTAACATGATGACTGTTACTTATTTTCTGTAAGACTCCATTTCTTATTCTGCAAAATTAGAATTTAATGGTTTCTATTTTACCATTAAATAGTTGCGAGGATCGCAAGGATTTCAATAGTTGAGTTGTTGCAAGGATTACTACATTAATCATCTAAAGTGCTTAATGTGCGGCCTGGCACATGATAAACTTCAATATATAATTGTTATATATTGTTGTTACTGTGAAGCCATTTTCTTTCCCTTACCTTCTGTTTCAGTAGACAAAGTTTCTTACTCACTAAAGTTTCCAAACATATTTTGACTCTTTACCCACTTCTTTCAGTTTTGAGAATAGTGTTCAGTGTTAAATTTTATTTTAATGTTTTATTTATTTTTGAGAGAGAGAGAGAGAAATGGAGAGAGACAGAGCATGAGTGGGAGAGGGGCAGAGAGGGAGAAACAGATCCGAAAGGGCCTCTGGGCTCCAAGCTGTCAGCTCAGAGCCAGATCTAGGGCTTGAACTCATACACCATGAGATCATGACCTGAGCAGAAGCTGGATGCTTAAGTGACTGAGCCACCCAGCCACCCAGAGCAGTGTTCGGTGTTAAGGAACTGTTGTAATCTGTTGGAAACATTTCTGCCAATCCTACACGCAGGAGTGGGATAATCACCTGAAGCTAGTTTAGGTCCATGAATTATATGTAAAAGGATAGATGTGATGTTTCTCCTTCTACTCTCTTCCGAGGGAAAAGGTTGATAGCTTACAGTCTATTCATGGCTCAGGATCAAAAAAAGGGTAAGAAATTATTGCTCTACAGCTTCTGAGAACTGTGGAGGCAGAATCTGCCAAGATTTGTGGAGGTTTGGGAACGATATTATGTGGCACCATAAAGAAAGTCAAATAATTTAACATGCTTCATTTAAAATAGGTCTCCATGAAAAAACACACTGTCAGTGGGTACTTTACCAAAGCTAAGTTTAATAGCTGCACCGTATTTTAAATGGTAATCATTAATTGACATTTCAGAATTAAGTGACTTTAAAAAATATATTCAAGTACTATGACTGATTTAAGGAAGTGATTAATTCCCCATGCAGGGAGAGGAAGAATAAAAGCACTGTTGAGTTACTGCACGTAATGTGAAAGTATTTGTCATTGTCACGCTGACACTTTGAGATATCATTAAATATTAGGAAATTAACTGCTTAAATCTATAGATCTAGTGCACTAAGCAAAATAAAAAGCCTCATCATGATTCTGCTTGCTCAATAAGAGTCACAGAAATAGTTAACCTAACAGCATGTTTAAGCTACCTGGGTGAGTTAATATCATATACAAAGTTCAAAAACTATTATAAATTCCAAAAATCTCATATAAAAATGCTTCCAAATTTCAATAAACCAGGCCCGGATACATCTAGTTCTGAAAGGCAGCCCCATGACAGCCCCTTTAATTAGGTGTAGTGGAGATTCCTGCAATCCTATTTCCTTTTCAGAAGCACAGGAGACTTTGATTTCCTCTTCACTTCCTTTTTAATCAGCCTGGCCTTCCACTGTGCCCCTACTTTCTTAAATCCCTTCCACAGTAAAAGGAAATGAGAGGAGATATGCCCTCAAATTGGGAACTGAGGGATAGAGGAGGATTTTTACCTTTTACCTTTTCATTTATTAGGTTTTATAATAAAATCTGTACTGCATTTGAGTGCATGTCATCTCACCTGGTTTAATGGGTAAATAATGCCTTTTTCCTAGAGGGAAAATATTTTTGGAATATAACCACCCATGACAAATTAATTCCTGTAAGTTACTATATGAGTGCATTGAGAATTACCAAAATATTTAATTATCGTTCATGGTTCAGAAGCCTCATATTCTGCATTCCAATTTTATTGTTATGTTGGGTTTCAAAACCTATCACATAGTAAGACTTCAAGCTGGCCTTTATTATAGACTGTGTGACTGAAACAGGAAGCACAAATGGATACAGTGATCACTAATAGCATTTCTATTATTACAATCTCCATACTATATAACCAATTCAGGTTATACTTTTTACTAACATACTCTGAAGCTGTATGGACCTAGTTCTTACAAAGTGTTCCAGAATTACCACATTTTGCACTTGAAAACTAATCTAAGTTTTGTTATTCCGCGCAGATAATATCTACAGGCAGTACTGTCAGACACCATATTTACATTAAAAGGTGCTATAAAAAAAGCACTATTGTGCAATTTATACACATATTTATTTTTGTTATTGCCAGAGCCATTCTGTATTATCCCAGTGTCAACCCAACGCCATGGCCTTGAATATGAAGGCCAACTAAATGCTTATGAGATTAAATGCTACTTCCAAAGGGGTGCAGATGCCCATTTAAAAGCAGGGACAGCACAATGAACCTGCAATTGGGAAAGCACACAATGACATTTTAGAGGCAAAAGTAACTCAGAAAGTAAAAATTAAAAAAAAATAGGATCAGTTTGCAAAAATGTTTATATTTTGCCAGCCACACAATCTACTTTTATTTACAAGGCTAATCTACTAAGACAGAACAAGAGTATTTTGTGTTCAGTAGTATATTAACATCTTCACTTAAACCCTCTTAACTGAGGTTATTCATTATAAAAATTTCTGTCACTTGGGTTTGAATAGTCTTAACATATTAAAAGACACTTTTCAAAACAAAAAAAGAAATTAAGCACTTAGCAAGAACATCTTTGCTTTTCAAAAGAAGGCTCATCAAAAACCAGGTGAAACAAGACAGAAGAAATGTGTTCTAATCACTTTCAAAGATTAAATCCAAGCTTAACAGATAATCATTAAAATACATTTATCAGAGCCTAAAGAACCAATGACTTATTGGTAAATAAGTGATCAGTCATCTTCTTGTCACTATCTGCACACAGCAGATACCAAGCCATCCACTCAGCTCTGATTCAGGGCTTTTTCTCCTTGTTCTTTGTATGCAAGAAGACTTTCTCATTGATGTAATTTCCCTTTATTTTTAAAAACACGAACCAAAGAGACTGAATTGCAGTCAAAACTTAGTTGACAAAACATGCACCTTGTTCAAATATAAAATGGAATGAGTTTCCAAATTAATTTACCCACTGAACTAAGGGGGTCACACTGACTTTAGAAACGAGGTCATTTCTAAAATTTCTTTCTGTCCCTTATAGAGAAAAACCACTTTGAAAGAGACCTCTGAAGTCTCATCTCCAGACATGACATTATTAATATTTCTGATTCCTTCTATTGCCTGTCTTTGAATTGATGCCCAAGTAGATGTAAGTCACTGTGGAGCCACAGTTGGAAGGTAATAACCATGTTTGTCTTTAAAAGAGTTTTTTGCCCTCTTGGTTTCAATGTTGCCTCTCAGTTATGGAGCTATTAATTTTTTACAGACCTTCTGTTTACCACCACACCTGCCTCATATGCCAAGTGTGGTGGCTGCTTGCTGAACCAGTGCATATAAGTCTGTTGTGCTTAGGAATTATGGAGAATGTGGGGCATTTATTATTAAGGAGAGCCCCACGTGATTTTTGTTTTGCCATTTGTTAGCTAAAGTCAATACATTCTATCATTATAATCTCTGCAAAACCTCGGACTGTATGTGCCTGGCAGGCAAAACCATCAGAGACACCAAGATATCTTCCCCAGCAGTACAGATATCTTATTTTGATTTTTAATTAATATAAAATGCAGATCAGAACCAGAGGCTTCAAGACCCAAAGGAATCCGTTCTAAAGCTTTCAGCAGTATCTGGTACATTCTCGTTTCCACATCTGCATTCTTCAATGCTTATTTGATTTTTCTTTGAAATTCACTTGACTTGGGCCAAAATAATTCTTGAAAGCAGATACAAATAAAACACGTTACTCAAGGAACTCTTTATGTTTTCTACTTATTTTTTTCATAACAGAGTGTCAAAAGTTTGAATATGCTTATCTTATTTCTTAATCTCACCCATGATTTCTTATACCTAAAAAAAAAAAAAGTGCCAATAAATTGGTTAAGAAATCAGCATGTAGCTGAATCAAGCTGAAGAATGCCAATGGGTCACAGAAATATTCCTTGCAATCTTCCTCATTTTATATTCTTTTTCACCCCATTACTGTAACTTAGAAGAGAATTCGAACTTCTTCGCCTAATCACAATTTACTCATCTTTAAAATGCTTGGATTTAGGAGTGCTGTGTGGCTCAATTAGCTAAGCATCTGACTCTTAATTTTGGCTCAGGTCATGATCTCACAGTTTACGGGATTGAGCCCTGCCTTGGGCTTTGTGGTGGATTCTCTATCGCCTTCCTCTCTCTCTGACTGTCCCCATGCTGATGCACTATCGCTCAAAATAAATAAATAAAACATTTTTTAAAAAGCCAACTTTCAAGAAAGAAAGAAAAAAAGAAAGGAAGGGAGGGAGGGAGGGATGGAGGGAGTGAGAGAGAGAGAGAGAGAGAAGGAAAGAGAAAGAAAGAAAAGAAGGAAGGAAGGAAGGAAGGAAGGAAGGAAGGAAGGAAGGAAGGAAGGAAGGAAGAAAGAAGGAAAGAAAGAAGAAAGAAAGAAAGAAAGAAAGAAAGAAAGAAAGAAAGAAAGAAAGAAAGAAAGAAAGAAAGAAAGAGCAAGCAAGCGAGTGAGCCTGGCTTTAAAGCCTGGACTTAACCCAGCAAAATAAGATATTTGATATATTACAGAGATAATGTAGGGACAATACTATAATTTAGTACTCAGAATTAAACATGTATAATCATTTCTTTAAGTCATATAGAAATAATCACTATAAATCAGTGATACTTTATAATCATAGGTACCATTAAAACATAGTTTTAAAAAAAATGATTTTGTTCATGTTTTCCACAGGTTTGAAAATACTTTCATAGATTTGAAAAAACGAAATAACTAACAATTACTAGACACTATAAATACGTACTATTTGCTTTCCTATATACTAAACTCTGTATTAAGCTCCAGAAAATAAAACTGACTAAAATATGACCCCTGTGCTAATGGAAATCACCAGTGTAACCTGAGCCAGTCTATAACAAAGAAAAGGCTGTACAGTTTTTGAACCATTTGTTCAAAATATTTTTTAAATTTTTTAAGTGTTTTTTTTTTTTTTTTGAGAGAGAGAGAGAGAGAGAGAGAGAGAGGCAGAGTGCAAGCCAGTGAGGGCCAGAGAGGGAGAGACAGAATCCAAACCAGAATTTAGGCTCTGAGCTGTAAGCACAAAGCACAACATGGGACTCGAACTCACAAGCTGTGAGATCATGACCTGAACCAAAGTAGGATGTTCAATTGACTGAGCCACTCAGGAATCCCCATTCAAAAAAATTTTTAAGTTTATTTATTTATTTTGAAAGAGAGCACAAACAGGGAAGGGTGAGAGAGAAAGGGAGAAAGAGAATTTCAAGCATGTTCCACACTGTCAGCATAGAACTTGACACAGGGCTCAAATCCATGAACCTTGAGATCATAACCTGAGTCAAAACCAAGAGTTGGACACTTAACTGGCTGAGCCAGCCAAGTACTCCTTGATCAGAATATTTAAGTTCCTCCTTTGTTGTAGGCTCTCTGTTTAAGCTGCATAGGTTCAATGTGAAATGTATCTTTATATTCCCCATAGTGCCTTGTACATAGTAGGCACTCAATGGATAAATGACTGATTCTCTTAACCATATGAATTTACATCCAAAAATGTCCCACTAGAGTCAGATCAGCCACAGATAATAAAAATCTGCTGGCATGACTTACATACCACCTGAGTCTCAGGGCTGGTGTGCTTTCTGACTTATTAATCTCATGGTTTGGCCTGATAAATGAGTTATGGTGAGTTGAATCACTTATGATTCAGGTTTGATTTTATGACTATAACTCATAGGTAGGAAGGAAGGAACCAGAAGGAAGTCTCTTCTCTACCCATCTTCAACTCCTGTCTCTTTGGTCTATAAATTCAGTCTGAGCAGACATATTATATATATAAATAAATAAAATAGAGCAAGACCTACACACATATGAAGCAACTTAACTTCACTTTGAATATGGAATATTAAATACCTGGGAGGAACCAGTATTTGGAGGTTGCAGAATGGTCCTTCCTTTATCAACAGGGAAAAAAACACTTAACATGAGAAGGTAAACCATGACTGAAAAACCAGAGACAGGACAGCAAGTGCATTTGTCAAGAAATGTATGATTATATCCTACCTTCTCATGTGAGATAAAAACTGAAAGTATTCTGGCTTCTGAACAGGATCAAAGCAAATGTGCTTTCTTATTTGGATGCAACTTAATACACCCAGGCTTGCTGGTCACTAATTATTAAAATGGCAAATAAAATATAAGTGCCATCTATAAACTTCTTTAATATTACTGTACCTAGGAGTTATGACTTTTCACTACAAGTTTGGTTTTATAATTTGACTACCGAAAACATAAATAGTTGAATAAGCACAATTTAGAAAATTGAAGGGTCTGTTGTACACATTAGAACAGTTGTTTAAAAACTTGAGCAAGGATCAGAATCCAATGGAAGCTTGTTAAAACATTTATTGGTTGGTTCCACCCCAAGATATTTTGATTTAGCAGGTCTGGGATGAGGCCTGAGATTTTGTATTTCTAATACATTCTCAGGTAATGCTGATGCCAATAGGCCATATACCAAGACTTGAGAACTAGTGCATCAGGGATAACTTAAATACATTTTACAAGAAAAAAGAAAGAAAATTTTGACGGAGCTATTGCTCAGTGGCTTTTTAATTTCAAACACATGTACTTTCCGTAACTCTTCTTTCTCTCAGATTATTAGGGGAACGTGAATCAGATTTCCAAGTAACTCTGATTTTGTTCCGTCTGGTCATCAAGGCTGTCTCAGAGATGAAATTCAGCAATTCAGCAATGGGTAGTGTAAGTGTCAATCTACAAAAACATGCAGCAAAAACTTTAACCTGTAAATCCCAAGGGGGTGGAGCCAGAATTATTTGAGGAAGCCATAAAATCCAGGATATATATCCCCTGCTGAATTCTTGCATGCAGAATTAAAAAGCACTTCTTCAGTTCTAATGCAGAGAAAATCTGTATGCTGACCTACTTTGCAAGAAAGCATGATTGATCAAGTTCACAAAATACTCTAAGGAGAATAAGTGCTTTATTATTTCACCCAAGAAGCCAAAATATATATTTGCTTTATTAAATTTCTATTTGTTACATGCCCCTATTTGCAGACTATCATCTGCTTTAGATCATCAGGGTATTATGAAGGTTATATTAAAAAAATGGGAAGAGAGGATAAAATATAGCTGAATGTAAGTTTCAGGATCTAATTGCCTCATATTGCCTATTCAAATGTTAATTGTGCTTGTTATTTTATTTGATAACACAAAGTATTTATTAAATGGTTTGAGGAGAGCAAATAAAATGTATTAAGTAGTCTTAAATATATTTATTAAACAATATATGTGTTAGTTTTAATATGACAAAGTATCTTCAGTTTAACTTCCTATGTAGAAAAGCTTTAGTAATATTCTCAAAACTGTTGTCTTTTATTCTCCAAGGACTGATAAAAAGTCTTGGAAAGTTGAAGGAATGTACATCAATCATATAAGCAAATGTGCTCTAAGTAATTAGCTGAACACATAGGCGAAGAACTTTTGATGATTCTGTGTTTCAGTCATTTCAAACCATGAGGTTGTTTTCTACTCCATTTACTATAAATAAAGGCGCCTGCAGAAGAGTATAAAGTGCCCACGCTTGAATCACACATGCCAGAGTTCAGATGAATTCCACTGATTAGTTGTTGTGTCAATACCCCAGTGAACATGACATTCATGTGACCCAAGCTAAGGTTTTCAAATCCTGCATTAATCTTATATCAGATATTTACTTGCTTATAAAATTCTATTTTTTAAGTTTATTATTTATTTGAGAGAGACAGACAGGCAAGCAGGCAGGCAGGGAGAGGGAGAATCTTTTTTTTTTTTTTTAATGTTTATTTATTTCTCGGAGGCAGAGAGAGAGACAGCGTGAGCAGGGGAGGGTCAGAGAGAGAGGGAGTCACAGACTGAAACAGGCTCCAGGCTCTGAGCTGGCAGTCAGCACAGAGCCCGACGTGGGGCTTGAACCCACGAACCGTGAGATCATGACCTAAGCGAAAGTCGGACGCTTAACCAACTAAGCCACCCAGGCGCCCCAAGGGAGAGGGAGAATCTTAAGCAGATTCCACACTGTCAGCATGGAGCCAGACCTGGGGCTTAAACTCACACACCAGCAGATCACCACCTGAGACGACATCAAGAGTTGTACTATTAAATGACTGAGTTCCCCAGATGCCCCTTTATAAAACCCTATTAATCTCTCTATTCTTGTATTTCTTTTCCTTTACATTAAATTCACACTTCTACTTCCATGTTTTACCACTCTCAATTTCCTCATCAGTAAAGTGGCACTCTGATTAGCTACCAGGTAAGACTATTATTAGGATTATGTGAAATAATGAATGTGAAGTTACAGCATGTACTTAACATGGTAATTTTTGTTAAGAAAAAAGAATACTCGCTGGTTATAGCACAGTAAAAATGTGCAGAAGCCTGTGACCCCAATGACAACAGACAACTCTGCTGTGCTCCAACTTTGACAACAGATAAATGACAACAGACACTGCCATGCTCCTGCATGCTCCAGGTTCAACCTAAGCGTAACAACTGTAAACAAGAGAAACATGGTCAGAGGCCAATTAATACGTGAATACCCTAGTTGAGATAAGGATTAGTTACCCAACACCTTTGTATTCATACCAGCAAAAGCCTCAAGACTATCTTTGAGGTGCTCACTTATTTTATTTGGATTTCTTTTTTGTCACCAGAAACTGTCTATTTTGAAGTCCTCTAGCAAGCAAAGAACAAAAAGAAACAAATAAAGATGGTCAGCTGGAACTTTCTTTTCTGCAAAGGAGTGAACATACCAAGAAAAATGTTCGAAAGAAAACCTCATGCAGGAAACCATATAACTATGGATGGGAAAAACTGAAGACCTTGCATCTGTGGTGTATGTTTCCAGATTACCTTGCAGCTGATTACTGGGACTATTATAAATGGTACATTTAACCACAGAGAATGATAACAGCATCATACAAAATGACAAGTCCATTTATGTCCCTGGGTGATGGGCTGATCTAATGTACTAAACACTAATATTACGGTTCACAGTCTACTACTGTACCCAGAGATTATTCATTATTGGTTTGTGCTCGGGCTTGTAAGCCATAAATACGTAATCATGAACAAGGGAAAAGGAAAGGTTTTTTTCCTCTCATCCCATAAAACGCCATTTTACTTTAGAGAGTGTATAGATTACACAGAAACCCTAACCTTTACTGAAATCATTTACTTCTTGAAATGGTCAATATTTTGATGTGGCACAAATAGGATCGTTAATCTAGGTACTTTAGGTATGTCCCATGCCCTGAAATACCAGTATTTTCATTTCCAATAAGCACAGTTATTCGGCCAGACCTTAGGTATCCATGGGTAGGTGAATTTGATGCCTCAATGCCCCCAAGATGAGTGTCAGATCTGTTGCATGAGCTTTATTTAGATTCTACATTCACTAGTGACAAGTGTCTTCTATTTAATACAAACATCAAATTTCTTACCCAAGAGGTAACAAATGATATAAGGGTCTGATTATTAAGTTGTTATAGAAATAAAACTTTTTTTGTTTCCCATGTTAAAATCATCAATTTCCTAACAAGCTCTCTTAAAGTGTAAGTTAAAGCAAAGGGCATGATTCATACACAAAGTAGATGGTAATCCTAAAACCTATATAAAATTAAATCTCTTTCAAACTTGAATATTCTAAGTCCAGGAATAAGTTTCAAATTTCTCCATTCTTTGAACTTCCACAGCATTACATCTCTACTTGTCTCTGATCAATCATTCATCTTTGTGTGCCCATGCATATGTAGAGTGATTGAATGGACAGAAAATCTTCCTAACTCTTCCAAACACAGAATGCTTTCATCTTTAAGTCCAAAGCTAGGGCTCATACTAACCCAGTCTGCATGGAACACTGGTCTTGAACCAGTTAGCAGCCAGGTAAAGTCAGGCAAAACTCAACTTCTGAGACTGTGGCATTTTGTGTTTCCCTCCCATTCCTCCAAGAGTGGGGGCTGTGTGGGTGGGGGGGTAGGGGACAGAAAAAACAACTGAGCTCACTTTTTAGGGCTCAAGTTTATGCTTATATTTCTTTCCTCTCTAAATGAATCAGCTTGGCTATGAGATGCCATATTACAGTGATAACTATCGGATTTTTTTTTTAAATTAAACAATTTGATTACAAATCGCTTTGTCATAAAGAAGACTCCCTTCACCCAAGTTCTGAGAATGAGGTCTGAATTAACGGTCGTTCTGCTTCTTCAGTACATTACTCATAAGGGCCTAAAAAGGTATTTGCAGAATATAGGGAAACTTCCTGGACAAAGTAATTGACAAAATCTTATTACAAGTATCAGGAAGCAATTTTAAATACATCTTATGAATGGGAAATTCTAACTTTCTACTTAAGGATGAAGGAAAAATTGGACCTCAACATATATTACAGAGGTCAGATGATCAATCATATTTCTCAGCCTAGTTGGCAAACCTCTAAAAATTCAACTGAAGCCAGATATTTCCTTGTCACTTAAACACTGTAATTCTTGTCACTGGGTCCTGAACTCTTAACATGGTTCAGATTATATTAAATGGAAAGCTGGTAATAAAGTCTTTTCAAATGGTGACAACTACTAGGAGTCAAGGTCAGCCCTTCTTAAAAAAAAAAAAAAGAAAAGAAAAAGGAAAAGGAAAAGGAAAAAGTGAATAGAACAGAAATAGAAAACAACCCAAAAAAATAAAGGGGAAAAAAATGGACTTCTAGAGAACATGGCAGAGTAGGAGTATACTAGGCTCACAAGGCTCACATCATCCCACCAATACAACTAGATAAAACACTTATCAGTATAAATAACCCAGAAAACAACCCAGAGGCTGGCAGACCAGACTCTCCACATCTAAAAATGTGTGTGTCTATAAAAAGTCAAAGGATTCACAAAATGAAAGGCTGTAAAGTATGACACTATATAGCTAAAATGTGGGGGAAATGGGTTTAAACCTAAGCAACCATCAGTTAATATAGACTGCTGTATGCATACGATGTTACACACAAACCTAACAGTAACTATAAATCAAAGCTCAGTAATATATATGTAAAACATAAAGAGAAAGGAATCCAAGTATATCACTAAAAAAAGGAAACAAACCATACAAGAAGAGAGGGAGAAAAGAAAGCATCAGAGAACTACAAAACCAAACATAAAACAAGTGACAGCAGGGAAATAACTACATATCTATCAGTAATTACTTTGATATTCACGGCCTACACTCTCCAAAGACATAAGGTGACTTATGGGGGACTCATTTCAGACCTAAAGACACATACAGATTGAAAGAGAAGGGATAGAAAAGCATGTGTCAGCACATAGAAGTAAAAAGAAAGCCAAGTTAGCAATATTTACATCAAACAAAATAGACTTTAAAAAACAGAAAGACTCTAAAAAGAAACAAATGACACTATACAACCATAAAGGGGACAATCTAAAAAGAAGACATAACAATGACAAATACTTATGTACCCAATATGGAAGCATTCAAGTACATAAAGAACCCAAAGCAAACATAACAGAAGTAACTAATGGTAATACAGTAACAGTAAGAGGCATTAACCACCCACTTATATGAATGGACAAATCATCCAAACAGAAAATCAAGGGCGTGTGGGTGGCTCAGTTGGTTAAGCATCTCTCTCTCTTTTTTTTTTTTACAAATAGTTTATTGTCAAATTAGTTTCCACATAACACCCAGTGCTCATGCCCACAAGTGCCCTCCTCCATGCCCATCCTCCCTCCCCCCCACATCCATCAGTCCTCAGTTTTTGTCAGCATTCAAGAGTCTCTCATGGTTTGCCTCTCTCCCTTTACCCCACCATTTCCCCCCTTTTTCTCCCCCTTGTTCCTCAGTTAAGTTCCTCCTAATCCTCCTATATGTACAAACATATGATATTTGTCCTTCTCTGCCTGACTTATTTCACTCAGCATAACACCCTCAAGGTCCATCCATGTGGCTACACATGGCCGGATTTCACTGTTTCTCATTGCCATGTAGTATTCCATGGTGTAGATAAACCACATCTTCTTGATCCATTCGTCCGATGATGGACACTTAGTCTCTTTCCATGTTTTAGCTATTGTGGAGAGTGCTGCTATGAACACTGGGGTACATGTGCTCCTATGCATCAGCATTTCTGTATCCCTTGGGTAAATTCCTAGCAGTGCTATTGCTGGGTCATAGAGGAGTTCTATTGTTAGTTTCCTTAGGAACCTCCACACTGTTTTCCAGAGGGGCTGTACCAGTTTACATTCCCACCAACAGTGTAGGAGGGTGCCCGTTTCTCCACATCCTCACCAGCATCTAGGGTTCTCTGATTTGCTCATTTTAGCCACTCTGACTGGCGTGAGGTGGTATCTCAGTGTGGTTTTGATTTGTATTTCCCTGATGAGGAGCGATGCTGAGCATCGTTTCATGTGTCTGTTGGCCATCTGGATGTCCTCTTTGGAGAAGTGTCTGTTCATATCTTCTGCCCATTTCTTCACTGGGTTGTTTGTTTTTCCGGCGTGGAGTTTGGTGAGTTCCTTATAGATTCTGGATATTAACCCTTTATCTGATATATCATTTGCAACTATCTTTTCCCATTCTGTTGGTTGCCTATTAGTTTTGTGGGTTGTTTCCTTTGCTGTGCAGAAGCTTTTAATCTTGATGAAGTCCCAATCATTTATTTTTGCTCTTGATTCCCTTGCCTTTGGAGATGTGTCAAGTAAGAAGTTGCTGCGGTGGAGGTCAAGGAGGTTGTTTCCTGCTTTCACCCCTAGGGTGTTGATAGTTTCTTGTCTCACGTTCAGGTCCTTTATCCATTTTGAGTTTACTTTTGTGCATGGTGTGAGAAAATGATCTAGTTTCATTCTTCTGCATGTTGCTGTCCAGTTCTCCCAACACCATCTGTTAAAAAGGCTGTCTTTTTTCCATTGGATATTCTTTCCTGCTTCGTCAAAGATGAGTTGGCTGTATACTTTTGGGTCCACTTCTGAGTTCTCAATTCTGTTCCATTGGTCTATGTGTCTGTTTTTGTGCCAATACCATACTGTCTTGATAATGACAGCTTTGTAGTAGAGGCTAAAGTCTGGGATGGTGATACCTCCCGTTTTGGTTTTATTTTTCAGTATTACTTTGGCTATCCGATGTCTTCTGTGGTTCCATACAAATTTTAGGATAGTTTGTTCTAGTTGTGAGAAGTATGCTGGTCCAATTTTGACTGGGATTGCATTGAATGTATAGAGTGCTTTGGGTAGTAATGACATTTTAACTATATTTATTCTTCCTATCCATGAGCATGGAATGTTTTTCCATTTCTTTGTGTCTTCTTCAATTTCCTTCATAAGTTTTCTATAGTTTTCATCATACAGATCTCTTGTAACCTTGGTTAGGTTTATTCCGAGGTATTTTATGGTTTTTTGTGCAATTGTGAATGGGATCAGCTTCTTGATTACTCTTTCTGTTGCTTCATTGTTGGTGTATAAGAATGCAACTGATTTCTGTACGTTGATTTTGTACCCTGCAACTTGGCTGAATTCTTGGATCAGTTCTAGTAGGCTTCTGGTGGAGTCTGTCGGGTTTTCTAGGTAGAGTATCGTGTCATCTGCAAAGAGTGAAAGTTTGACTTCTTCTTTGCCCATTCTGATGCCTTTGATTTCCTTTTGGTGTCTGATGGCTGATGCTAGGACTTCCAGCACTATGTTAAACAACAGTGGTGAGAGTGGACATCCCTGTCGTGTTCCTGATCTCAGGGGGAAAGCTCTCAGTTTTTCCCCGTTGAGGATGATGTTAGCTGAAGGCTTCTAATAGATGGCTTTGATGATGTTTAAGTTCCTTCTATCCCGACTTTCTCTAGAGTCTTTATTAAGAAGGGATGCTGTATTTTGTCAAATGCTTTTTCTGCATCTATTGACAGGATCATATGGTTTTTATCTTTTCTTTTATTGATGTGATGTATCACATTGATTGATTTGCGAATCTTGAACCAGCCCTGTAACCCAGGAATGAATCCCACTTGATCTGGTGGATGATTCTTTTTATGTGCTGCTGGATTCGATTTGCAAGGATCTTGTTGAGGATTTTTGCATCCGTATTCATGAAGGATATTGGCCTGTAGTTCTCTTTTTTTTTGCTAGATCTCTGTCTGGCTTGGGAATCAGAGTGAGGTTAAGCATCTAACTCTTGATTTGGCTCAGGTTATGATCTCACAGTTCATAAGTTTGAGCCCCACTAATAGCACAGAGTCTGCTTTGGATCATCTCTCTCCCTCTCTCTCTGCCTCTCCGCTCCTTGTGTGTTCTCTCAAAATAAATGCACTTTTAAAAAAATGAAAAAGAAAAGGAAAATCAACATGAAAATAGTGGATTTGAATGACACACTGGACAGATGGATTGAATAGATATATTCAGAAAATTCCATGCTAAAAGAGCAGAAAACACATTCTTTTCAAGCACACATGGAACACTCTCCACAACACATGACATATCAGGCCACAAAACAAGTCTCAAATTCAAAGAGACTGAAGCTGTACCATGTATCTTTTCGGATCAAAACACTATTGAAACTAAAAGTCAACCACAAAATAAATCTGGAAAAAACATAAATACACAGAGGTTCAATAACATCCCATTAAACAATGAATAAGTCAACCAAAAAATTAAAGAGGAAATAAAACATACATGGAAGCAAATGAAAATGAAAACAAAATGATCCAACTTTTTAGGATGCCACAAAAGCAGTTCTAAGAGGAAAATTAATAGCAATATGGATCTACCTCAAGAAGCAAGAAAAGTCTCAAATAAATAATCTAACCTTACAACTAAAGGAGCTACAAAAAGATAAAACCCAAAATCAGTAGAAGGAAAGAAATAATAAAGATTAGAGCAGAAATAAATAAAAACTAAAAAACAAACAAAAACAATACAAGAGATCAATAATACCAGAAGCTGATCCTTCAAAAACATCAAAACGGGATGCCTGAGTGCTCAGTCAGTTAAGTGTCTGACTTTGGCTCAGGTCATGATCTCACGGTTCGTTAGTTGCAGCCCCATGTAGGGCTCTGTGGTCCCAGCTTGGAGCCTGCTTTGTATTCTGTGTCTCCCTCTGTCTCTGCCCCACCCCTGCTTGTACTCTGTCTCCCTTCTCTCAAAAGTAAATAACTATTAAAACATTTTCTTTTTTTAAATTTTTTTAATGTTTTATTTATTTCTGAGACAGAGAGACAGAGTGAACAGAGGAGGGTCAGAAAGAGAGGGATGCACAGAATCTAAAACAGGCTCCAGGGTCTGAGCTAGCTGTCAGCATAGAGCCTGACGCAGGGCTCAAACCCACAACCATGAGATCATGACCTGAGCCAAAGTCGGACACTCAACCGACTGAGCCACCCAGGCGCCCCAACATTATTAAAATAAAAATAAGATAAAATGTTATTAAAAAAATGCTTGTCCAGAATTACAGTCTAACAACAGAAATATCTGGAGCTAACAGACACCATTTGACATTTGCCAGAAAAAGGTGTACACAGAGCACTCTATATCAATACTCTGTATAATGGCCCTACTCCCACTGAATCTTCCCAAATTTGAAGAATTCCAAACTTAAAACCTAAAACAATTTGTTTAGCATGTTCACTGTGAGAGGCACATCCATCATAGCTGAGAGAATCCGGAAATTATCATATGTAAGGAGGGGCCAGGCAAGCACACTATTTTCATCTTTCCTCATATTAGGCTATACAAGTCTGGCCAAGTACTTGTAACACTTTCTCAATCTTTATCGCAAAGGAGGTTTCGGTGGAATAAATTGCCTCTTCCAGATCGATAAAAATTGGGTCAGAAATTGGATATATTTGTTATTCAAGAAAAGAAACTGTGTAAAAGAAGTAATTACATGCAAGTTATGCAAATTAAATGATGTGTGGAAAATTAGATTATTTTCTTTGAAAGCAAAGAAACTCCTGCAAAGCAAAGAAACACTGCAGTGAAAGCTTCATTTTTGAAGAAGTAAAGACTTCCAGTTTATACAACAAAGGTTTATTCTAGAAGGATACTCCAAAGCAAAACACAATCAGTTTAGTATTTGCTGATTTAGTATAATACCAATTCTAGGAGAAAAAAAAAACTAGTTAGAAATACATGTGTAGGAAACATAACTCAGGTGCATACAACCTGCTGTTCAGATTTTTTTCTCTCTCCCCCTCTCAAAGCAATAACATTTTAATTTGAGAATTATTATGCTATATTATGGTCTCGTGTGTTAAACAGAGTGCAATTAAAAACAACAAGTCTTACTTTGTTGCTAAACCAAGTTATGGTGTTATTTGAATGCAGGATGTTTGGATTTAAATTTCTGCAGAACTCTAGAACACCCATCCTATTTCACTGCCTTTAAAACAGTACAAGGTGCTCTGTAGGGTCTAATTTACCTCCTGTTTCTTCATCCCTGAACCTCAGGACAGATGAAACATAGTAATTGATGGACATTTTTATGACATGAAAGCTACACTTCAAATATTAATATGTAAATCAAATTTGTTTTGCAACCATATGAAAATAATAATATTCTCATTAAAGTAGGAAATAAACAGGAAACCATGCACCCTGGAATGGCTACAAGGGAGTTACTAAGAATCTAGAAAGAAGATAACCCATCAGGACGTGGTAATGATACCAGGGAGGTTCATCTGGTATCATTAGGTATGATGATAGGTATGCCTATTGCCTCAAGTAGTATGCCCAGCTTACACTGATTCTAATTTACCTTCCTTTCTAGCCATACCTGTTGCCTTTCTAATTTCTTCCCTAAAGTCCTTGTCATCCTACAACATACTATGCCTTTCCACATGCAGGGATTTATATGTGAAGTTCATACTTCCTATAATAGCCTTCTTTCAGCTTTCTCTTCTCAAATAACTCTCTGACTCTTCCAGTCCTGAAGTGCCATATCAAATTCATCTCTCCAGCTGACTCATAGAAGATGATAATAATGAAGTCAGGATTAAGAGGTGAATAAAAAATTGTAATATTGGGTTTCAAGGAGGTGATGTGGATATACAGAATGATATGGGGAACAAAACAGAGGCAGCTGATGGTGCCTTCAGACCTCTACATTCATGCTCCCCTAAGCCACTGGTTCCTGCCTTTCTCCCCCAGTATCTGGATTCTGGGGTTTAGGAACTTGGAACTCAACTATGACCCTGTAAAATTTAATCTCTAAGTTCTTCAACAAAATGATCACAGAATCCAACAGACTATTTAGTAGGTGTCTTCTAATTTGTTATATGCCACAGGTTATTTTTCTTGTTCTTATTGCTTCTAATCATATTAAAGCTTACATCACGGCTTGCTTATAACATTCTTCAAATTGGTTTTTATATCTATGATAGTTAATTTTATATGTTAACTTGACTGGGCCATGGGGATGCCCATGCTAAACAGTATTTGTAGTTTATCTGTACTCTGGATAAGATTAGCGTTTGAACTGTGGCCTTAGGAAAACAAAGCACCCTATCCAGTGAGGGTGGGCACCATCCAATTTGTTGAGGGCCTGAACAGAACAAAGAGCGAAGAAAGAAGACATGTTCCCTTCTTGCCTGCATGCTTGAGATACAACATCAGTCTTCTCTGGCCCTCAGACTGGAGTTTATATCATCTGTAACCCTGCCTCTCAAGCTTTGGACTTGACTAGAATTTACACTACCAGGTTTCCTGGCTGTCTAGCCTGCAGATGTTGTACAATGAAACTTCTCAGTCTCCATAATCGCATGATCACATGAGTCAGTTCTTCATTTTATATATATGTATAATTTTTAATTCAATCCTATCAATTCTACATATATGGCTGCCTTGTCTTTCTGAAAAAAGGAAAAAAAATGCTTACAGTTCTCCTTTAATAATAACAAAAACAGTAATTATAATACAAATACAAAACATATAAACACACAGCTCAAAAACCAAAATCCACAAAAAACCTCAGTAGCAATGAAGATCTTTCATAAAATGGAATCACTTTTCTTACTTTATATTCTATGATTCTTATCAAGAACTCTCCAACTCTCTTCCTTGCAGAAACAGCATACTTTCCATGACCACCATTTGCTCAGTTTGTCTTAAAAATTAAAAAGATGGGGTAGACTCTAACACTTATTTTTTTTTAAAAATTTTAACATTTGTTTATTTTTGAGAGAGACAGAAAGTGAGTGGGGGAAGGACAGAGAGAGAGGGAGGCACAGAATCTGAAGCATGCTCCAGGCTCTAAGCTCTCAGCAGAGAGCCCTACATGGGTTTGAACCCATGAACCATGAGATTACGACGTGAGCTGAAGTCAGACATTTAACCTACTGAGCCACCCAAGCATCTTTAGAATCTAATACTTATGAAAACATTGATTTTTTGCTAGTGTTAACTTTCCTAACCTGAGACACAAACATGACTTGATTCAAAAGATCTGATTGTAGGAACGATATGAAAGCACTAAAGGTGGTACCTTTCAGCCAGAGGTAGAGATGTTAAAGATGGCTGCCTAGTAGAGACAATATTCTAGACTGTCCTTTCAATATCCACTTTCAGCAGATTCTCTTAAGCCATCCTTGTTTCTTCTATTCTTAAGAAATCTCCTCTACTCTTATTACATCTTTATTTCCTGTCCTCCTGCTTCCACGTGGAAAAACTTTTTCAATAACATTCCTGCCTCTTCTCACCACTCCTACGAGTACCTCACCCCTCATGTACTCTTCTCCATGGAGGGAGGAGTGAATTTAAGGATCTGCACAACACCAGCACAGGCCATTTCTCTTATCCTTTCTTGGAACCAGCCTTTCAGGAGGACAGTAAATTCTGATATGCTCTCTGACATGTGGTCTGTCTCAATGGAGAAGTCTATCCATTGTTCAGCTGTGAGTGTTACTAGGAGGATATGTTAGTTTAATTCCACAGCAAAGTATTAGGGAGGCCATGGTGGCCATATTTCCCTTGACCTACAAAGCTGTAATTTCTATCTCCATCTATCCAACTCTTATCTCTTCTGGTTCCAATCTAAGAAGTGAATATGAATTGTATTTTTTGGTCTCCTAGCTGCCCCAAACTTCCATGTCTTTAACTAGCACTTATGTGCCTATGACCCTGATACATATCTTCATATGGTTCCTATGATGCTTATTTTGTGATTGTATTGCAATCAGTACCTTCTGGATAATCTCTTCTAGGCTCTTTGCCCACTGTGTACCTTCCAAAATCCACAATTTCTCTCTATGAATTTCAAAACAACGATTTTTCTCAAGATTTTATTCTCGGGGCGCCTGGGTGGCTCAGTCGGTTAAGTGTCCGACTTTCGCTTAGGTCATGATCTCGCGGTTCGTGAGTTCGAGCCCCGCGTTGGGCTCTGTGCTGACAGCCAGCTCAGAGCCTGGAGCCTGTTTCAGAGTCTGTATCTCCCTCTTTCTCTGACCCTCCCCTGCTCACGCTGTCTCTCTCTCTCCTGGAAATAAATAAAAATATTTATAAAAAAAAAAGATTTTATTCTCTATGTATTATCAAAAATTATCAACAATATATTTGTGATCATTATGGAAGAAGTTTATATGGAGGTAATTGTTTTGGAACAGAGCCTAAGCACAAGTTTGCAAACAGCACTCCAAATCCTTACTTGACAGTACTTTAATTTTCTTTGATATATAGCTTAGCCAATGCAAAATTATGCACAGATTAGCAAACTCATGTTTGTGCAACACAATCTGTATGCCTCTTTGTATGAGAGCTTTTCTGATTAGAAGGATGCTTTAAATAATTTTATATATTTAAACTTTTTTCCATCAAAATTGCCTAACTTTCTCTACATATATTACTATGTATATACTATAAAATATATATATATTACATATACAATTTGAACTATAGTTGTTTCACTATGTCTAGTCTGATATAATATTCAAAATATTCTCACATTTTATATGTAACTATTAAAATATTTTCAGTTCGAATACTTGTACATTCTACAGATTTTATGAAAAATTAAAAAGACTGTGTTGCCTAGAACTAGCTAGCATTTAAGCCAGGGTCTACAAGTAAACAGTGCATAACTGGGACAATTATTCACATTCTTTCCTTTTAAATGAATCATCAATTTGTGCCTGAATTGTTTTAATCAATAGCTCCTGATACAGTATTAGTCTACTGAGCACATTAGTTGAGGATAGAAATTGATTAATGTATTACCTGATAAGAAATCTTCCCATGATCCATAGTCCTTTTAAAAAGTAATTTATATAGATCCAAAGCAAATTAAAGCAAAACAAATATATCCTGAAGGCATGTTTGCATCCTCATTTTGTTAAGACAATTTAAGACAGAATTTGGGCATGAAGAACTTTGAATTTCATTGCACATTTCCTTTTCTGTCTGAACAGGTTCTAAACATAGGGACTGATAGTGAAATAGGAGAATTATGAATTGCAAAAAGAGTGTCCAAGGAGCATCAAATTACCATCTCACATTCATTAATGAATTTTGGTCCTGTTACTGAAAAAAAATAAGAGTTGAACTTTATCTTTTCTGTACATAGTATCTTCGTGTTTGTATATGTCTGTTATTCCTTATGTCACATAGGAACAAACATCACATCTTTCATCCTCCAGAAAAGGTAAGCCTTTTGTTCACCCATATAAAACCTGTATTAACAAACTCCCCTACTCCTTTGATCTCCTTTCCAAATTCCTTCCAACCTCTTGCTGTAGTTGAAACCAGGTTTCTCATTGTCAATCTCATTTTCTGCAATGTGCTTTCTATATAAAAATAATCTGTCATATTTTCTGGATTCCATCCCTGCTTTTTTGAAGATTTAGTTCTAGTGATGATCACCATTCCACTATCCTAATTTCATTGGCCTTTAAGCTCAAGATTCTCTCATTTTAAGGAGGTAAAACTAAAAAAAACAGTAACACTCTCTCTTAATCCACTGTTGCATTTCACTATCTGCCCTTTGTCTAACATACTTCTTACAGCTTAACTCATTCAAAATTGCTATTTTTTCATTTCCTCACTCCTCTCTGTAAGCAACCTGCCACCAACTGTTTCCCACCACCCAGAAACTGCTTGTGTCATCATGGTGATGGTCATCCCAGACAACTACCTTGAAAATTCCAATGCATACTTCTCAGTCCTGATTTGTTGGATGCTCACAGCATTTGACATTAACAACTTTCTCTTCTTTAAACAATATTTTCTTTCACCAGTGTGCTCCTTTCCCCCACTTTGCTAGTTCCTTCTACTACTTCCGTCTCCTAAATGATGGTATTATTTAGGGCCTTCCTCCATTTCTCTTCTGTAAGCCCTCCTTGTAAATGATTACATCTAATCTCATGCCTTCAATTATCGTGCATATGTTTATGAACTGTGAATATTTTTCTTAAGACATTTATCTTACACTCTCATAAATATGAAACTGTTAGAAAACCCCACTTTCAACTTATAATCAAAATACCCAGAACAAAACTCATCTTATCCAAGAATCTGATTCCTTGAATGGGCCTAAAGAATCCTGAATTAGGCCAGACCTCCCCATTCGCACTACACTGCCCTAAAGCAGCCACAGGTGTCTCTCACCTGTGTTACTAACAGACTGCTTATTAATGCCTGCTTACTTAGTCTCCCCCCTCTTTAGTTTGTTCTCCAAGTTGCAGCCCTAATAATCTTTCTACACTGAAAAACTGACTTTTGCATTTTTATTGTAAAGCTTTTAGTTAGTCCCCAATGATCTTTGGTAAAAATGTAAAATCCACATGCTATTTCAGGCCTTCTGATATCTTGCTCTGCGACAGCTCTTCAACTTTATCTGGAGTCTCACTTTTGCTCTCTATGCTCCAGACATACTAAACTCTTATTATCTTTTGCTCCTAGGATCCTTTAACATGCTCTTTCCTCTGCTTCAAAACTTTCTCATCCTCTTTGCCTGATCTCTCCTCATGGTTTAAGTTCATTTTGTTCCAGAAGAACTCATGTGACCCTCACAACCCACTTAGGTCTTCCCCCAAAGAGTGCCATGGCACTATATACTCTCATCATACTGTTAACTGGATTTATTTACATACTTTTCTTTTTCATACTAATTTGTCTTCTTAGACAAACTGCAAATTCACCGAAGTCAGATAACATGACTGCCTTCTTCATAGATTTTCTTTGTAACTCTCAGTTCACACACAACAGAAATTCAATAAATACATTTTTAAAATAAAATGGTATGTGAATTGATAATATTTTCTGTGTATGTAAAATCTCAAACAAGAACAAATTTATATTCTATATACATTAATGAAAGATCTTCGAGCTATAAGGGCCTAAGAAATAATCGATTTCAGTATCCCCAGTTTGAAAATATGTAAGATTTGAACTAGAAAATGTCAATAATTTCCCCATGGTCATAGAATTAATTTGTTTGTTTTCTTGCTAATTTACGTTTCCAAATAGTCCATCTTTGTCTCCTTGCTTCCTTTATTTCTTTATGTCAGCCATTTAGATGTGTGAAGACCTGAAGCTGCTATTCATCTGGTATTGATATACACAAATAATCTGAATTTAAAACACTGGCCGCCAAAACTCAAATATATACCTTTAAACATTGCTCATATGCCAAACCTCCCTTCATTATAATTTCCATACAATTGTTGTTTTTGTCACCTCTCTGAAACATGTTAGTAACATTTCTGATTATGTACAAAACAAATGCCACAATGAAACCTGTATATTTTCCATCCCTGTGAACTATTTTCTTGAAATAACTTTACTCATTCCTTCAACAAACACTGATTGTTTACTAGGTTTTGCATACTGTTCAAAGTACTTGGCATATGATAATGAAGAAAAGAAAAAGTCCATGCTCTTACAGAGCTTGCACTCTAGTTGAGGAGATTAAAAAAAAAAAAAAAAAAAAAAAAAAAAAACGAACTAAATAAGTAAATTGGATGGCACGTTAAACAGTAGTAAGTACAAAGAAGATAAATAAAATAGATAAGGCAAACTGGAAACGTGAATTTTTATTGTTGGCTGGTTGATTGGCTTTGCAGAGTTTTATTTATAGCTATGACTAAAGGGTCCACAACTGAGTGAAGATGAAGGAGGTAAGAGAGCTGGTCATGTATCTGTAGAGGAAAAGAGTATTTCCCGTAGAGGGAATCACAACTTCAAAAGACCTGAGAGATCAGCACGACCAGTATATTTTAGTCCTAACAAGGAGGTTGGTAGGTCTGGGGCAGAATGAGCAAGATAAATAGAAAATAAGATCAGATAGGATATAACTAGGCCAAACCATATAGAATATTAAAAGGCATGGTGAGAACTTTGGATTTTACTCTGAGTGAAGTGGGAAGTTACTGCAGGGGTGTGTGCACGCTGGCTGTTGAATTGAGAATAGACCCAAAATCGGCAAGGGTAGAATTGAGGAAATCAGGAAGCTACTGCAATATCTAGATAAAAGATGACAGTGGCTTGAATCAAAATAGTTGAAGGGAGCATGGTATAAATTGTGGGATTGGGATATACTCTGATAATTGAATCCCTGTCTCTTGGTAATGGATCAAATGTGGGGTATCAGAGTAAGAGAGGGGTCATTAATGACACCAGAGTGTTTTGCCTAAGTACACAGAATGGAATGGCCGTTTAATGAGATGTGGTGTCATTCAGAATATTAAACACTGTTCTGGAGTCAAATTATAATAATTTCTGGCATAGAATTCAATATAATGCAAAGTCTTCCTGCAGCTGAGCCAGGAGAGCTTGGGTATATGTAGCAGAAGCAGCTTTTTATTAAACATTTTCAAGTGACTCTCCTCTGATCCTATTCTGAGATATTGAAAGCAGCACTCTATACTGATTTTATTGCTTACAACTGGCCCTATGGAATATTATTGTGAATCAAAACCTGGGCAAACATTTAATAAAGAAAGAAAGAAAATTTCTGTGTCCATAAAATATGTGTGTGTGTATTTATACATATTTTTCTTCCCGAACAATATATTACTTAAGACTTAATAGTAATACTTCGATACCTGGTAAGTTAGAAAATGGTTTCAACTTATTTCCAAATTGTCCGGGATATTTAAGGAAGCTAAGTTCTTTTAAATTGGACAGTCACTCTTTTTAGGTTAAAGAAAAATAATTCTTTCACTTAAGACCATCACTACACACACACACACACACACACACACACACACTCACACTCACACTCACACAACACATGTATCTGAATACCCAAATCAGTGCACATACACAAAAAGAAGCACACAGAGAAGTGCATGTAACATCTGAAAAGCACTGGTTAAGTCTGCTGTGTAAGCTATGAGTGCAGTCATCAAAAAAGTAAATGCTGAGAAGTTTTCTCCAGATCAAACCAGGGAAACACCTTTTTTTTTTAATCCTTAAAGACATACAATGAAAGAAATGCTTCAAAACAGGCCAGCAGAAAACCTCTGCAAAATTTAAAATCCTACTCAAATATGATTTATGGAAAAATATTTTAAAATTAGTCTTAACATCATCCCTTTGCTCTTTCATAAAAAATGCTGAAGTTTTAACATACAAAAGCATTAATTAAAAATAAATCCTACTTTCTACTTCCCAGGGATGCCTGATACCACTTGTTAACTTGATTATACATGTAATTAAATGCAACAGGCTTTAGTTTATATTCTTAAAGCTCTGTGTTCTCACCAGAAACTGTAGGCAGGACTGAGCTTACACTCAACATAGTTTCTATGACAAAGTCTTGTACCAAACAGTTTTAGATACATTGTTTTCTAGAATGTTTTGTTGTTCAAATTCTGCAAGGCATCCTAACTTGTTCAACTTTGAATGGCAGTGGATTTATTAAAATTCACTCCTTTCTCAAAAAGTAATTTCATATTAGTTTAGAATCCAGGCTGGAAAACAAAATGTCAATACGGCCATATGAAAATGGAAAAGGATTTATAATTTTTATGATTCAATTTTCTGTGGTTAGTTTTTAAAACAAGCTACATTATATTTGAAATATACTTGTGTATGTTGAGAAGTTTAATGTACTTTTTCACACTTATATATATGAATTAGAGAGGCATATACATATTCTATTTATTTAAACATCTAAAAGCATTTGCATCACTTTGGCCCAAGCTTCTTGCTTTCTCTGACTCCACAGCTAGGTTTGGATTTATAAGGGTTCAAAGTGTAGGGTCAGTACTTATTTACTATGAGTACTTAAGTCAGTTTTTTATCCTTTGTGAGTCTCTGCTTTTTCAGCCACAGAAGATAATAATAATTTAATAGTGTTACAATATTGAATTTTACAATACAAATATAAACATATTGAAGGTGACTTAGAAAAATCTGAATATTTCAATAGAAACAAGATTCACTAGTTTAAATTGTTCTTTTTTCACTGGTTATCTCACTTTGGTCTGATCACACTTTAACCTCATTTAGAAAAAAAATTACTGTGCTTAATGGAGAAATGAGATGATGTAAGGCATTTTTCATGAGAACTCAAGTAAAATAGGATTTATTTCTATTACTGCCAAATGCCCTATATCTCTTGGCAAAGTTGTACCGTCTTGAATGATATAGTCCAGTTTGGCAGCTGGAACCAGAGCTCAAAAAGGAAATGTGGGTAAAATATATTTTATATTTCTAATAAAAAATGAACCTTCCTATTTATAATTTGACAATGACAATCCATCACGCCTCACCTCATCTAAAGCTTCGGCCGCACATCACAGTTTTAGGTCTTAGAAGTAATGATTAGGTACAGCTGTAAAACACACTGATTCAAAATGAGAGGTTCATTAGTCACATAACAGAAGCAGCACCAAAGAACTGCACAATGAAATCTGGGATTTCCCTTTTGTCTACTTTTTTGGTACTCAATCTGTTTTGGCCTGAGGTCTGCATGTAGACAGATGCCCAGAATTGATTTTTCTGCACCCTAATGATTCCCTTTCCCCTCTTTGCATTAAATTGATTGAGGTGGACAATGACTGTGCTGATATTCTAAATGTATTGTGACTCCCTCATGGCATACCTGAATCAAGGAGAAATATAATTTGGACCATTATTTTTTTCCACACTGGCTCTTTTGTCTGTGAGTGCCATGAGAATCCTGACCAATGTATAAGTAGTGCTGAAATTAACTTATTTCCCCCTTAAATCCTCTTCCATAGACTGAAGAAAATAGCACTGACTTGGGAACCATAAAACAAAATAGCCATGCCTAGTGAGTCTCATGTTTTCTAGATTACCTTTTCTTAGACATCTAGGAATAATTCCTCACGTCCATCTAGTCTTCCTTTCTTGTAATAAACACCAGAGGTTTGGAACATAGCTATTGACAAGGCTGCGGCAGCTCTGACCATAGCTACAGGATATACCAACGACTGGCTGGAGGACCAGAGCTCAGAGGCTCACTTCAGAGGCATTGACATCATTTTTGGATTTAATCTTGAGAGCCCAGTGCTATCAGGACATCAAATTATAGTTATTATCTTCCTAATAAAAATGCAGGTGACAACCGACCAGAAGAGGACTGTACTCTGTCACTACACTAGGTATGCGACAGGCAATGGATACATATTAGAAGCTGAGTCACTGAGATTACGACCAACATCACTTGATATTTTCAACTCTCTTAAACCTCTTATTCATTCTTTTCCCAAAACCTCCTTGAATTTCCTCCTGTCATTAACCTTGTTTTCTAGATTCATCATATTCTCATTCTAACTGCAACTATCGACCTTCCTGGTCTCTTTAACCCTGAAAGCGATTGAAATCTCAACATGAGATTTATTATATTGTTTTTTGTACTTTCTAGTTTACTGAGAAGAAGACTTACCATTTCTGTTCTTTTAAATAAATGACAAAAGAGCATCTCAAAATTATGCTTAAAGATATTTCAAGATCAATATGACGTGTTCATTCATAATATTAAGATTTGAGTTTCCCTTAAAATATATTCCTTATTTTTCATTTCCATTCACAGTGATAACCTTTTCCACCTCCTAATGCATTATCTTACTAATGGGTATCTCCTTCATTGGTCCTTAAAATAAACTTGAATTTTTTGTGTCTCTGAGAAAACTTTTAAATGACGCTCTATTCTCTATAGCTGTCTTCAAACTAGGAAAAAAGCTCCCTGTAATGTTTGTGAAAAGATACTCAAGCATGGTAGGCTCATGCTATTTCAAGTGTGGTCTAGGGACCAGTAGCCTGAGTCACTTGGGACCTTGTTAAAATGCAACCTCCTGGGTTCCATGTCAGATCTCTTTATCCGGATATATAGAACATTCTCTGGGCATTCCATTAAGTTTTACTCTCCATATTTAAATCTATAAACTAAGAAACCCATTCTTACTAATATTTAGTGTATGGATTGATACACTGATACTGGAAGCCTCTCTCAGATCATTTGCTGCATATGCTATTTCGAAAGAAAGTCAGAATTTGATTAAGCTCAACCTTTCCTTCAGTTTTACCTAACATATTTGAGTTTCCTTGTACAATGATATGTAGACTCAAGAATCATTTAATCTAGAGTAGTGTAAATCAATCTTCAACAAATACATGGCTTGAAAATTATAAACATGAACTGATGATAAGACCAAGTATGAAAACACAAGTGAACGAGAAATTGGCAAAGCCGATTCTACTCTTCCTATTATGAATTTGTTTCATTCATATTGTGGTGGGGTCCAGGGGAATAATAATTTAGCAATATCCAAAGCCAATTCTATTCTTCCTATTATGAATTTGTTTGATTCATATTGCGGTGGGGTCCAGGGGAATAATAATTTAGCAATGTCTGATAAGAAACTGGCCCAAAAAAGAAATTATTGAGAATTATTTGAATTGATTCACCTAAGCTAATACTGGCATAAGTCTACTTTGTACATTGAGTTTTGCTTTGACCAAATCCTAACCTTCCCTCAAAATATATGGACTGAGCAGACTGAGGGAGCCCTCAGAGTCAATTTGTAGATCAAATGTTAGTAACATGATGTATTTATTTTCTCCAGGTTTATGGTGAGCAAGACATTTTAGAACTAAAGATTTCTCTCCTGAAGACAAACCTCTACTTCTTTTTCAGCAATGTTAAAAGTTGTAACCAACCATCATGACAAACTTTCACGTAAGTGCCCTAAATTTAATATTCTGAAGTATCTTTTTTACCTTCTAACTTAATAATGAAATAATAATGAAGTAAAACTATATCATTAGGGAAAGACAGAATTCTTTTACTATGGTCAAAGAAAATGACTATGGAAAACAACAGGGTGACAACTTAAATGAATACCTTTCTCAGCAGACTTTTTAAATTTCCAATTCACAGAGAGAACATTGGTGACAAGTTGAAAAAACAAGCATGCCAAATTATGTTCATTTTGAAAAATTGCTTATAGTGGGATACGAATATGAAAGTTTCTATCCTGTGTTAGCTTGTGAAAAGCATACAGTGAGATAGGTAATAAAAAGGTATATAAAGAAAGTTATGTTCTGACTGGTACATGACATTTAATAAAAGTGGTGTTTTGTGGCGAAGGACCACTATCTGTAAATGTAACTAGTGATGAAATATATTCTAGAATAAGGTTATTAAGAGATAATACTTCACTGAATTTCTTTTACTACATCCTTCCTGGACAATGTTACGGGAGAGAAAAATTGAGGCACCAAAGATCCAAAGTGCCAGAGGATGTTTTAGAAGCAAGCAAACAAGACCTATAGTAAATTCTTAGTTAATATTCTGTAATGATGTATAGACAGTGACAATGAATATCATTCACATTATAAAATGCCTGTTTTCTCATAAAACAATTAAAAGAATCAGATCCAAATGTACACTGACCAATCTTACCTTATAAAAGAAAGACATCTAAATGTTCTGCCTTCCGGGGTGCCTGGCTGGCTGAGTGGGTAGAGCATGTGACTCTGATCTCAGGGTGATGAGCTCAAGCCCCACATTAGGTGTGAAACCTATGTACTTACTTACATACATATGTAGATAAGTAAATTTATTGCTTTCCAATAGAATATTACCTAGTAGATGGCTTGTAAAAGTTATAAACATTTTTAATGTCTTTTCAAGGTAATAGTTTAAAGAAATGAAGTTTTAAAGGATACTATGCACAATTATATTTGGAAAAAAAATTATTCACTTGTTTAAAAATGTTTGAAATAAAGAATTACAGTAGGTTTTAGCCTTATTTTTTGAAAGTACAAAAAAGGTCTTCTAATGAGTTTATCCAACAACTGATTGACACTAGTGAAGACAGAGATATAACCACCTAATGAATTTTGAAGTTTTCAACATCAACATCAGCACACTTTCCCTAACTGCTGAGTAAATTTGAACTGAGCATCATTATTATTGAAAGTAAACAATGATTTACTCTTTTCCTCTGAAATTCACCTGTTTCCTTGCAGAATCATTTCATAAGGACAAATTGCACTTATTAAATATTAATTTAACTGAACTCAGAATCACCACTTTGAAACTTTATTTTACCAAATGCTTAGCTGGAATTAAAATAAGTAATGGAGGATTTTTTAAATTAAAGAAAAAATATTTAAATTAGTGACTAAACTGAGTAATATTCTTTTAATTCCCATTTTTCTGTTTATCATATATAAACAAAATAAAAATTAAGGGAATTTCTGGAGAATATGAGACGTGCTGTAAATTCCTTAATCTCACGGTTTTCTTTAATTTATATTTTTGTATTATAAAAGTTAATGCTTTAAAATGCAAAGTATTATTTTATATGATACATTGAAATATATTTTATTGTAATACACATATTCTACAGTTATGGACTATTATCTTTTTATTTTCCAGGTTCTTCACCTTTGGTTCAAAATATGAACAAAGTACCGGGTGTCTGCTTACAACTTACCCTCCTCACCCAAACATTTCATCTAAGTACAATGTAACCTGTACACTGGTTACTGGTTGGTAGTTATAACTCATGTTCAGTTACTTTATCTTTGGATCAATACTCTACTCATTTCCTGGAGCTTGTTGGCCACTCATTTTTGAGCCGTATCTTTCAGTGACTATCTCTTTTATATTTTCTCTTCTGTCTCCTGAGATTCTCTCAATCCAGTGACAGCTCCTCAGCCATTTATACTGCAGTGAACCTATCTGCACCCCAACCAAGGCAATCTTAACTGAGCTGTTCATTCATCTTTCCTTCTTCTATACCAAACTCTCTAGTCCAGTGTAAAGAGCCTCTCTACCTACCCTAAGATATACTGTATATAGATGGTCTCGTTTTGCAAATTGCTTTGAAAATTATACATCCTTAAAAACGCTCTTTTTCATCTCTGTGAGTATCCAATACATTTCCTTCAAGGCAGTCATATTTAGCTTTGTCCCTTTCCCATATACTGAGCTTATTTGTTTTCCTGAAATCCTACCATATTCATTCCCTATGAGGATAATTTGACATTGTGCTTACTATCTTCTGCCAAGTACATTGTCATATTGTATTGTTGCTTCATTATACACATTGATGCATTTTACTATTAAATTATTTTGTTGTCTTTTTATAAAAATAGGCACTTATAAGGTCCAAACTTCCTTGAGATAACTCCTGAGAGTACCTACCATGGGGATGACAGAGCACAGGCTCTTATTGAGGTTTTATTACTTTGGGAAAGATTTATCAAGCATGTAGAATGTGTATGTTTTGTATAATGCATCAGATGAAGAGTTCTAATAACTTCCAAAATGCCTCAGAGTTATTAATAGAAAAAACTTGTTTGTGGTGAATTTTTAAAGTTAAATGCTTGAGTTCAGAAATAGGTCTTATTTTCAATATCTCAAGATCATTTTTTTCTATTACTATTTCTTCTGGTTGTCTTCTTTATTTCATTTGTGAAGTGAGAGTAAGTTCAACTGCCTGATCTAAACAAATAACACAAGCAATGAGTCAGACAGCAATCAAAGTACTTATACAACAGAAAAGTAATGTAGTTGCAATGACAGAAGAAATCACGCTGTAAACTAAATCGCAGACAGCCTTTGTAAGGGAATCGAATTTGTGTTCATGGAAATGGATATCTTGTTGATAAAAGAATTATGACATATGGCATTCCATTCTTCTTCAAAAATGCTATTAAAAATATCATATATTTGATCATCCTAATTATTGCAAGTAATAGCACCCTAGTCCAGCTTATTTTAGCATTAGAATTCAGAGTACACTAATGTTTTATGACATGTTACAACACATTCCAGGAACTTTTGTAAAATTAATAAGTGAGTACTCATACAATTAGGCATATATTAAGAACAATGGCACTGTTACTTAAGGATTTCAAAATGTGGCCCTCTAGGAAAAAAATTCTCACTGCAGAGATAGAATTTCAGCCACAAAAACGAGATAGTGTTTTTTATTGAGCAATAATTGGTACATATTTTTTAAAAATATAAGCATATATAGGGGCGCCTGGATGGCTCAGTTAGGCAGCCAACTTTGGCTCAGGTCATAATCTCATGGTTGGTGAGTTCGAGCCCCGAATCAGGCTCTGTGCTGACAGATGGGAGCCTGGAGCCTGCTTCAAATTCTGTCTCCCTCTCTTTCTGCCTCTCACCCTCTCATAGTCTGTGTGTCTCTCTCAAAAATAAATAAACATTAAAAAAATTTTAAATAGGGGCGCCTGGATGGCTCAGTCAGTTAAGCGTGCAACTTGGGCTCAGGTTCTCACAGTTGTGGGTTCGAGTCCTGCATCAGGCTCTGTGCTGACAGCTCAGAGCCTGGAGCCTGCTTCAGATTCTTTATCTCTCTTTCTCTCTCTCTCAGACCCTCCGCTGATCTCTCACACTCACACATACACACTCTCTCTCTCTCTCTCTCTCAAAAATAAATAATTTTAAAAAAAAAGAAAAAGAAAAAATTTAAATATAAACACTCATTTTCATTTTAATAAAAGATCCACACATTTTTTGACAATCCCTTTAAACTGAGATTGTGAAAAGTGTACCATGTATCACCTCAACTATAATAATGTGCAATTTTAAACTATAAATGGATAAACCACAAGACAGAAGTATAAAGTATAAGTTGAAAACCAAGTGCAGTGAGCCATGTGGCATACTGCAGGACACACAGCGCAAAGTGAGCGAAAGCATGTTAAAAATGAAATTAATTCTTATTCATGAGTTTAACCCTAAAGGGATTACTCCTTCAAGCTTGTATATCAGTGTTCTTTCTTCCATCAAAATATCTTCAGTGCATCTTAAAGTCAAAGATATTTTACACTATGCCTATATTATACAGTTTATGTGTAAAACACAAAACATACATGTAGTGAAGACCTTTCAATTACTGCAAGGCAGCAGCAGCAACAACAACAGTAGTAGTAAATGTACTTTTGACTTCATCTCCAGAACACTGCCCAGGCTTAGATCCAGAGTTAATTATCTTCATGGCTTTGAAAGTACATGTAAGAGGCCTATGGCAGTGACCTTATTGTAAGATAATCAAATGGAGGTGAGGGCATTTGAACCATAGCTGAAAGCCTATTTCTTCAGATGAATCATTTTCAAAGTTTGCAACCTCTACTCCTCACACAGATTTTTAAAAAATGCCTTCAAAGAATGTAATTTCTAAGACATGTGTATGTTGGGATGACCCTGCACATACTTATCAACATCAAAGCATCTTATATAACAATAAATTTTTAGTAAACATGGTCCCTTGAAGATAAATATCCAAAGAGTATTAGCTAATGTTACCCAGAACTGTAATTAAAATTGTATGAGGATATATTGACAATTTCTGGTATTTCTATGGTCATCAACAAACAAACCAATTCCATCTCATGTTCTCAACAAAGCCATTGCTTTCCTTTGCTGAGCCTTGTCCTCTAATTAAAATAACCCTCAGGGAATTGGTGTTTCCTAAGGGACTGATGCCTATAGGAGCAAATTAAAAACAGGACGGACATATCCACGAACTCTAGGTGTGAATTACTTCCCTTCATGTTATGTCAGTATCAGTCCTATTGTTATTTCCAATGTTGAATTTCCATTTGATGGCTCTACAAGTCATAAACAACATCTTGATTTGTGGAATTATCTTATTTTTACATAAGGGCAAACTTATTGGACTTTCCCACTTTTATGGGTAACAACATTTTTCTAGAAGAATTTCTGCCTTTTTTATTCTTAAATAGTTTATCGTCAAGTTGCTTTCCATATAACACCCAGTGCTCATCCCAGCAAGTGCCCCCCTCCATGCCCATCACCTTCCTTCCCCTCCCCACAAACCCCATCAGCCTTCAGTTTGTTCTCAGCATTCAAGAGTCTCTCATGGTTTGCCTCCCTCCCTCTCCCCCACTATTTTTCCCCTTCTTCTCCCCCAAGGTCCTCCGTTAAGTTCCTCCTAATCCACCTATATGTGCAAACATATGGTATCGGTCCTTCTCTGCCTGATTTATTTCGCTCAGCATAACACCCTCAAGGTCCATCCATGTTGCTACACATGGCCAGATTTCATTGTTTCTCATTGCCAGGTAGTATTCCATGGTATAGATAAACCACATCTTCTTGATCCATTCGTCCCTTGATGGACACTTAGGCTCTTTCCATGATTTGGCTATTGTGGAGAGTGCTGCTATGAACATTGGGGTACATGTGCCCCTCTGCATCAGCACTCCTGTATCCCTCTGCCTCTTTAAATACGTCTTCTTACATGTTCTTCTTATATGCCATCCATTCTTCAGTTGATTAGGTCATGTATATTTTCAGCTCAAATTCTTAATACCCCACTGGAGTGTCCCTAAATCATTATGGACAGGTTTTGTTGTCTCTTTTATAGTCAAAATAATTTATTATTTATATCACATTTAAGAATATATTAGTTGGCAAGAGGTTCTGAAGTGTCTATAATGTTATAGTAACAGAGCTGTTTCTATATATTAAAGCAGGAGGAACAATGTATTATAATTAATTGAGTCTCAAGCACAACTTTTATGGATTAGTCTCAAAATTACTTTTTTGTTTCACCTGAATATGTAAGAAGTAAACACTGAAGCACTGTAATACAATGCTATGATCGTTACAATTCACTTTTGGATACGTAATGACACTTTTGACTCATGAGCAGGCAGAAAGAGCCAAGTACCTTATTTACAATATAAATAACTTGTTTTGACATATTTAGCTATAGGTGGAAAATGCACATATACATAAAAATATTCTGTATTAAAATAGAAAATATATGACCAGAAAAACAGGATCCATACTACCTGATTTCTCATATGGAAGTGGCAGTATATTTATTAATCAATTGTGATACTGAACATATTTAAATATGTTAAGTTTTAAACACATGATAAATATTTAGCTCTTATTGTTTGATGATACTTTTTTAATATTCCTAACTTACAACTAAATTTTTATATTAATATCAAGGGAAAGAAATGCCAAATACAGCATTTACAGACACTCAGTGAATCCTTTGCTAATGATAAACACATGGAGAAAATAAGTAAAAGTATTCTTTAGCTAAAATCATAGATAGGTCTACGATATCTTGAACATAATAAAAAAATAAGTCCATGTGATAGGCATCAGAGCAAAGTTCTTCATCTTTCATAATATTTAATACATTTGACATAAAAAGCACCTAATTCAATTAGGCTTTCATTTCTAGGGTTGTTCAAAGCTATGGTAAGGCTGCAATAAAACAGCTCTAAATACTGTTTTAAATCTTTTGGCACCAAAATCATAAAGTGCAGTCACTATTTTTCTTGATATTCAGAAGAAAAGGGCTAACTATGCTCACAATGGTATAAACAAGTGGAAAACAAAGCAACACTAAATGGTGAAGTAGAAAGGCATTCTTGGCCCTCGAAGAAGGTTAAAAACAACTTTTGAAAATATTCTGGTGTTTCATTTTGCTGACATAGCAAGGTGAACATTTTTTAAGTGAGAATCTGAGACACTGGGAAAATACTATCACAGGAACAGCAGCTGCTGCTTCTGAGCAGCAGCTGTTTTCTGCATAGTGGCCATAGGGGATGGAACCGGTTACACTTCTTTGGGGCTCTGCATAAGTGGGGATGAGTAACTCACACCTAGAGCACAGCAGGATGTGTCATTCCTGTTCTTCAGTTGCTATTAAAGGCATCAGTCCTACAGGAAACACCAATTACCTGAGGATTTTTTGTTACTAGTATAAGATCCAAAAGAGGAAGGAAATTGCCTTATAAGGAAGGAAATTGCCTTATAAGGAACATAAGCAGGGACCTGGCTGGATGGCGCCTGTGGAAGGTCCCCAAGCATGAGAGGTAGAGAAGGGGACAATGCTGTGGTCTGTGACAGGTGGGTATGATTACTGGCTATGAGTTGTCTCAAGATTGCACAAAGCTAAATGTACTACCCTCACTCAGTACTTGCCATCAAAAGACACTTTCCAGAAAATCTGTGAAAAGATACCATTTTGTGCACAGGTAGGCTAGGAGCAGAAGGAAATGTGAGGCAGTAGTCACAAACTCACAGATCCAGGACAGGGCTCCAAATTTTCTCAGGCCATGAAATGAGAGCTTTGTGCCATATATATACATATACATATATATATATGTATACATACACACACACACACACACACATACACATGTATATAACTAATGGTATAGGGTGGTATGTTTTATCTCCAGTTTTGGATCTATGTTAATTTAACACAATATCCATAAGAACACTCATATTATTTACAGAGATATAATAAAATAGCATCTCAACAAACACTTGTTAACACAATATAATCAAAAGAATATAAACATCGGCAATGCCTTTTTCTTCTTCAGAGATAGCAGTTGGACTTAATCATTAAGCATCTAGGTTTTGGAAGTGATGGTCTTCTCTACTTACTAGCTTTGTGATCTTTGCCCAATTCCTTCACTTCTCTGTGCCTCACCCTCACTATAAAACGCTCATACTTGTGGTAGGCAGAATTATTCTTCCCCTCCCCCAAGACATCCCAATTCCTGAAACCTATGAATATTTTATGTTACATGGCAAGGGGGAATTAAGGTTCCCAATAGGGTGATTATCCTGGAATATCCAGAAGGGCCTGAGGTAATGGCAAGTATCTTTAAAGCGCAAGAGGGAAATAGAAGGAGAGGTGAGATCTTCAGAGAGATTTAAAGATACTAGACAGCTGCCTCTGAATAAGAAAAGAGGTTTCATGAGCTAAGAATTGTCAGTGGTCTCTAGAAGCTGGAAAAGGCAAAGAAATGTATTATTTCCCAGAGCCTCAATAGTGAACAGAGTCCTGTAATAACCTTGATTATAGCGTTGTAAGCCCCTTTTTAGACCTGTGGCCTCCAGAATTCGAAAATCATAAACGTGTATTGTTTAAGTGATTTTCTGATAATTTGTTACTGCAGCAACATGAAAATAATACAGTAGTAATGGGTTCATCATTAGGATTCTGAGAGAAACAATGTATGTAAAGCATATATAAAAGGGTTGGACCCATTGTTATTACTGACTGGCTCAGGTTAAAAACGGCATATGCTTCATGAAGAAAGTGAACCTTGATAGATGGACATAATTTGGTGGTAGATAATATAACAATATAAGAAAAGTCCTAAAACATACTAAAGACTAAAAACATACTTTGAGCAGTGAGAATATATTGTTTCAAGAGATATAACATAAACTTGGAATACTTTAATGGAACCAATAAATGGAGGCCGAAATACAAAAGAACTGAAATCTAATATGGTGATAAAATGAAAGATAAAAGCTCTTGAGCACTGGAATGACACATTTAGAAAAATGAAAAACTTGGTAGAGGAAGGGAAAGAGGAAAACAATGAAAATCACTTTAGAGAGCATTTCAGTCTTTGAAGCAAAAAAAAAAAATCAGGAAGGTAGTTTGGTGATGAAGAACAAAGATATTTTAATTAAATCATATGCTTGATTACAAAATACCACTCATTAGAAGTCACTACATTCCAAGCTCCCATTATCCCTTACATGGGCTACTTTAATACTTCTTTACTGGTCTTTCTACTTCTCCTCTTTTTCCTAACTTAGCCTTGTTTTCCCCAAAAGTAGAGGCAGAACAAAAGTTTACATGTTTCTCTTGTATTATAAAGTTCAATTCCAAGGAATGGGAAATGAAGGAAGAGGAAGGTGAGGCAGAAAAGGAGAAAGAGCCAATACGGGATGCATTGCACATGCTGGCCATGGACTGGCATCAACCACAATGGATTACCATTCTTTAAAGATAACCATTTAAGAGACCCCATGAGCAACTCTGTCTCAAGACAATTTGTCCTGAGGAAGGAAGGGAGAAAAATCTGTTCACATGGTCTCTTCTCCTAAAGGTCAAGATATGTCCTGCACTGTTAACCTCACTACAACTCCAGATCATGCTTACAGTGGTAAGATCTTACACCTCAATAACTTCAGTTGAAGCCCTAAAATGGACGTTGAGAGGTACAAGGCACAAAGCAAAAAGTATCTGGAGAGGTGATGTCACATCATTCCCACATTAATTTGGAAGCCACGGTGACAAAGTGAAACTCATGGTCAGTGGCCTCTGAGAGAGGTGCAGCGGAGAGTACCTCATGAGTCACATTAGAGAAATATGATATACTTCTGTGCTGTGTTCACATAGCATGTGGAACAATCACTTTAGAAGCTAAAGACTGTGTCAATCTCCAATAGTTCACTATCACATTTAAGAGACAATTCAAACTCTACCATGACACCCAGCATCTCTCCAACCTCATTCCTGCTTTACCTACTTTGCTTCAACTATGCTGGTCTTCTTGGTATTAATCAAACACACTTTTTCTTTTCCTTTTCAGCAGTGGGACACTTAGGAAAGGTATTTCGTTTCCCAGAAATATCCTTCTCTAAGGACTTAAATGGTACTCCTTCTCAGCTCATTTGGTGTTTTCCCAAATGGTATCTAAGAGACACCTTCCCTCAAGTACCACCTCTTTTGCACAATATTTTATTTTCAATTACCTATCTTTAGTTCATGTTATAGTACTCTTCAATACCTGAAAGTATAGTATGTATTCAATTATTTACTACTGTAGAGTCTGCTCTTCTCCACTCAAATGCAAAGTTCATAAAGAACTTGGAATTTATTTGTCTTGTTTCTTAGTATTTTACCATCATCTGGAACACAGTAAGCACTCAGTAGATATCTGCTGAATGAGTTAATAAATACTGTTTTTACATTAACAAAAAGAAAAAAACAGAGTGAAAGGAATTGCGATTTATTAAATGGTCACCATATAAATTATTATTTAAACCAGGACACTGAAGAGAACATTAATACTTCTTAAGTACCTATTATGTAATTAATCATATAATGCATTGTCCAAACTGGCAGAATGTAAGAAGTTACTATCCTATCAATAATTACACTCAAATAGCATGTGTATAGTTGTCCTTGTGTCCCGAGTACTCTGCCAGTGGCTGAAATATAACTTTGCCTCCTGATGTATATAGTATTTGATTTTTTTCTCTGTAAAATTATCTCGCCTATCATCTAGACTAAAGAAAGATCATTTTCATTCATCTTTGGCAGGAATTAAAGTTAATCCCTGCCTAAGAGATCTAAGAGGAAAAGAGATTCCTCTTCATCTAAAAACATTCATGCCATGCCAAGTTCTGAACGTATCTTTATTCATTACCCTGTGCTCCACCTTAACCCCATCAGTAGAATATTGAAATACACTTTATAATTAATTTTATAGGGAGATATATGCTGTATATGACCTGAAAAAATAAATACTGGCAATAAGCTCATGACATTTTTCAATTTCTCTAATGTTATGTTATCTCTATAATAGATAAAATATTGGATAAGTAGAAATGAAATATTGATTTCATTAATATTTTAAGCTGTGAATATTCATTAACTAAAGTATATCTAAGAGAATAAATATTATTAATGACATTTTTAAGTTTATCCATTTTCAAGGAGAGTGTGGGTAGAGCTGGGGTGGAGAAAGAGAGAGAGTGAGAAAGAAAGAGAGAGAGAGAATCTCAGGCAGGCTCTGCACTGCCAACACAGAGCTTGACATCCAATGTGGGGCTCGAACTCATCAAGTCATGAAATCATGACCTGAGAGGAAACCAAGAGGTGGACGCTAACCACTGAGCCACTCAGGCACCCCAATAATTATTTTTTTTAGTTATAAGCCTAAAACATCTGGAATGGGAAAAGGAAAATAAGATATAAAGTAATGTATATAGTATATCTATAAACCAATTTTTGAGAAACTATGTTGATAACAGAAACAAAAAATGAAGTTCTCATTTCCAAACTATTTGTGCTTCAAATAATTTTGTATTTTCTTTGGCAAGAGTATTTATAAAATTACCTTAAATTTACATACACTTACTGTTTTCAAAGCCCCATGTTGTTTCATATGGTTCTTATACACAAAAATATCCTTATGTTGCATAATGTTGGTGTGGTTATTTTTATTTTATAGATTAAGGTGCTAGTTCTCAGTGACATATCCAAGGTCAAAAGGGCTTAATGCAGGACTTAAGCACAAGCTACCTAAATTCATATTCCTTCTATTTCTTCAAAGTAAGCCCTTCATTCTTAACTTTAGGAGTACCAAAAAGCTGTAAAAAAAAAAAAAAAACTGAACCTCACTGCTTCTTGTTTATCATGTAGTTGTGAATTTCAGAGGAAGCTGTCAAATTTAGAGGCAGTAGAAGAACAAGTGACATAAAGGTAGTTTATATATATATATATATATGTATATATAATTAAAAACAAAAATGATATTAAGCAGTCTTTGACTGTAACAAGATGGGAAGAGAAAAATAAATGCCTTCATTATTTAGTGTTATTTAAAAATGTGACTCCTCTTCCAAGTGATTAAATTAGTAAAAATCATACTCTTTTTCTACTGCCTCAATTTTATTTCCATCAAAGAGAAGTAAATTAAATAGTGTTTTTGCCAAGAAAATACACATACCTATTATAACATAAAAATTTCAATCCAAATCATTATATAGCATTATATAATAGCTTGATGTGTTGACAGCTATTATGTTCTAAGAACTCCTAACCTGTCCAACAGATAAAACTCTCAGATGCATGACCTGGAAACTCTATATTCATTTCACTTGGTTTTTTTTGTTTGTATGTTTTTTACAATTTTACTGAGAAACAACTGCTATACCTCATAGTATCAATTAAGATGTACAGCAGGATGGCTTGATTTGCACATATTGAAAATTATTACCGCAAGAGGCTCAGCTAATATCCATCTTCTCATACAGATAACAATAAAAAGAAGAAAGGAGAAAGATTTTTCTCCATGTGATGAGAACTCTTATGATTTACTTCCTTAACATCTTTCCTATGTATCACACAGCTGTGTTAGCTATAGTCATCATGTCGTACACTATTACATCTCCAGGTTTATTTATCTTATAACTGCAAGTTTGTACCTTCTGACCAACTTCCTCCCATTCCCCTCCCACCCCTGTCTCTGGTAACCTTAAGTCTGATCTTTTTCTTTTCTGAGTTTTTTATTATTTATTTATTTATTTATTTATTTATTTATTTTTTAAATGTTTTATTTATTTCTAGGAGAGAGAGAGAGGGAGTCACAGACTGAAACAGGCTCCAGGCTCTGAGCTGGCAGTCAGCACAGAGCCCGACGCGGGGCTCGAACCCACGAACCGCGAGATGATGACCTAAGCGAAAGTCGGACACCCAACCGACTAAGCCACCCAGGTGCCCCACTCTGAGTTTTTTTTAAAAATTTTATATTCCACTTATCAGTGAGATCATAGAATGTTTTGTCTTTTTTCATCTATCATAATGCCTTCAAGGTACATCCATTCTTTTGCAAATGTCAGGACTTCTTTTTTTATGACTGAATAATACTCCATTGTGTGTTTGCTTTATCCCTTCAATCTGCTGGAGGAAACTTAGGTTGCTTCCATGTCTTGGCTTATTATAAATGCTGCTGCTATGAACATCTGGGGGTGGAGATATCTTTCCAAGTTAGTTTTTTTTTTTTGTTTTTACCTTTGGGTATATGCTCAGAAGTGGAACTGCTGGATGGAATAGTAGTTCTATTTTTAATTTTTTGAGGATCCTTCATACTATTTTCCACAGTGGCTGCACCAATTTACTATCTCATCAACAGTGTAGGAGGGCTCCCTTTTCTCCACATCCATGCCAGCATTTGTTATCTCTGGTGTCTTTTTTCTTCTCATAGAAAATTCACATTTCCTTTCAGCTGAAAAGGAAAACCTTTGTGCATGTCACTTGTACTTGCAATGATTGCCAGAAGACTTGGAGGTTGCTGTTAATAAGGATCCCTGCTGTTACTGCACTTCATGATTTATCACCCTCACATCTAAGTGGGAGGAGGTCAGATCAGACAGAGGAAGACATTCACTCAAAGGTGGCATTTCTCCTTCCACAGCCAGGGCTTTAGAGCAGTAATTCATACTTAATTAATGGCTGTCTCTTGTGTCATGATTTTGTTCATTTAGGTTTTCAATGCAAACTGCTACTTCCTAATATATTTCTTGAATAATATTACCATTAAGGTTAGAAGTGTACTTCTGCCAGTAAAAGTCCTGACTCCTCTCCCTGATGGAAGAAATCAGCTACTATGTCAAGGTTTGTTCAAAGGATGAAGGTCAAGACATTTTATGATTTAAAACTGTGCTACATATTACTGCCTTTCCAAATTCTAATTTATAGTCAATGACATTTGTTTACCTATTCTCCTTCATTAACATTTATGAAAGCATACAAATATTTTACAGCCCTAATAGATGAGATACTTAGCAATGCTTTATTGACTTTCATTATCTTTACAAGGCAGCTCAATAATAAATAGTTGAAGTATTCAGAATGTAACCCCAGACCTACTTTTACTGATACTGTGTTTCACTATCTCTTAAACCTGAAATTTCTAGCAAATGAAAATAAATTTATCATCCACTGGGAATATTCATCTAGGTCTGAGAGATCAAATTTATATTCTGCATGTTCTCTAAGTATCTCATCAATTTAGGGATGGGTTCAAAGGAGAGCAATGCTTCTCTGAAACTACCAATAATTGAAAATAAACATTTCCCTCCCTTTTGTAATCTAATATTATCCATGCTGGTTTCAGATTTTGGTTTTAGTTATGGTATTTTAATATATCCCTCTTAGTATATAATGTGGCTTCTTTTTAAGGTATAGTTTGTTCTGGAAACTGTCATTTCACTGAAGACAAACTTTAACAGGATCACAAGAAGACTAAGTACAAAATGTTATGAAAACTCACATCTCTTGCAACACACACAGTTTTATTAATCAAAAGATCTGTCTGCCCAATTCTATGCTATGGTCACCAACATGGTATATCACTTAACTGGAATTAAAATAAAAAGTTAAAAAAAATTAAGTCTTAGATTAAAGTAACGAATGGTAGAATATTTCTTAAGTTAAAAAAACTTAGAACATATTGCTAACTTTTGATAGCACCTACCACATTCATCCCCAAGCAACCACTTGAAATGTAAGCCAGTTGTCAGACATTTAATATAGATGAGAAAAACATGGCCTAATGCTAATATAACACTTTGGACGTTCTTAGCCTATTTCTTTTGAGAGATGCCTCAATTTTTAAGGAACTTAAGACTAAGTGACACAGCTTTCATGGAAATTTAACATCTCCTAACTTTTCACATACTATGTTGGGAGCTACAGATTCAAGTTTTTAATATAATAAAAATCCTGTTAATAGTTTAGAAGGAGAGTTCTTTTTTATCCTTAATATAACTTACCTGTTGCATTACAATTAAGCCCTATATTCATACTGATTCATGTACCAAAACATGTGGCAACAAACTTATAAAGTCTTTTCCTGGGGCGCCTGGGTGGCTTAGTCGGTTAAGCATCCGACTTTCGCTTAGGTCATGATCTCGTGGTTCATGGGTTCAAGCCCCACATCGGGCTCTGTGTTGACTGCCAGATCAGAGCCTGGAGCCTATTTCAGAGTCTGTGTCTCCCTCTCTCTCTCTCTGACCCTGCCCTGCTCACACTGTCACTCTCTCTCTCCTAGAAATAAATAAAAATATTAAAAATACAAAGTCTTTTCCTAACATCAAGAGATTGTCTCATGGATGGTTATGCACTTGTTTTCATTTAAAATAAATAGCTAAAAATAATAAAAATATAAGTAACTAATATGTGTTTGTATCAAGTTTTATGATACCCTATTTACTTGACTTTTTTACTTGAACTTTTAATTAACTGAAAAATGTATTCCCTTGGTATATTCAAATTGTTGCATGTGTCCTTTTGACTATGAATATTTATTTTGGATTAATTACAAAATTACAGAAAAGTTGCAAAGATTCTATTGAGAGTTCTCATATAACTTTTACACAATTTTCCCTAAAGTTAACATCTTATAATGGCACGTTTATCAAAACTAAGAAACTAACGTTAGTATATTCTTATTCACTGGACTGCAGATTTCACCAGTTTTTCCACTAATATCCCTATACTGTTTCAAGATCCAATCTAGTATTTCCTCACTGCATTTAGGTATCATGTCTCCTCAGGACACTCGAGGCTGTGACGATCCCTTGGGACGGAAAGCCTTCTCATCTCAGCATGTAAGGAGTAGATTGCTTCAGTATGACATCACTAGGGGTGTTAAGCTTGATCATTTGGTTAGGGTAGTGGTCATCTGCTGGATTCTGCACGGTAAAATAATGATTTTTCCTTACTCTTATCCCATTATTTGGAAATGAGTCATTAAGTTCACCCCATATTCTCAAGGTTAGTTAAACTCTACATTCTGGAAGTGGGGAGTCATAAAGAATATGTGTCCTTTCTCCCCTGCCCTTGTATTTAAAATACGATATTATTATCACCACTGCATCATGTCAATGGTGTCCAGTTTCCAGAGATGAATATCATTCACCAACATATATACTGTGTAATATAAATTACACAGTAATTTGGAGTGGAATTTTTATTGATGGTCTTACTAATTAACGGTCTCTTAAGCTTTCTATATGAGAAAAGAAACAGATTTTCTCCTTTCGAAATAACTAGTCTTCATATTTTAATGAAAAGAGATTGCACCCAAAAGTGAGAATCTAAAATACTTTTAGAAGATTTGATTTTGCAATGAGAAAATCATATTATACCGAGTAAACATTTTATAGTGGCTTATGCCTTTAGCAAACCTTAAAATCATTTTCATTAATTGTTCTTAAAGATATCCTATGAGCTAGGCCTAGTGATAAATACAAAGAAGAACACTTGGTCAATTCTCTAAGTCTAGATGAATTTACTAATGATTCCAAACCTGTCTCTCTCCCTTAAGTAGGCTTAAATGAAAAATAAAGAGAATTTAGGAACACTGAAATACAAAGAAATTTAGTAAAATTCTTAAAAGGTGTTAATATACTTATTATTAGAATCCAAATTATACAAAAAAAAAAAAAGACAATCTACCTGTAAGAAAGTGATGACCTAGTATAGGTAGACAAATGCAGTAAACAAACAATAATCTTACAGTGGATATGTGCTGCTGTAAAAACAGAAAAGGGAGGCTTTTGTGGCACAAAGGGAGGAGGGTTTAATTCATCTGTCAGGCCACTGAAAACATCTTAGAATAAATGACATATACTCTGACCCTTGGCGGGGGGGGACATTAATCAGCAAAATTGGGCAAGTAGAGATTCTTGGCAGAGAAAAGTATAGAAAAGTACATATGAAGACACAATGATATTTGCAGAACAGGCCACTTTCGGGGAAATACACATAGTTTTCATATAACAGAACATGTGGGGTTGTTGCAGACAAGGGGGCTGAGAAAATGACCATGGGCTAAATCATGAATGTACTTATCCTATGTGGAGGAATTTATACTTTAACCTAAAGACTAAGAAAATCTAACAAGGGGGGTTTTATATAATTTTAATTTTAATTTTTTGAGAGAGAGAAAGGGAGGGTTCAAAGGAGAGGAGGAGAAAGAGAATCTGAAGGAGTCTCCATGCCCAATGCAGAACCCAATGCAGGGCTTGATCTCATGACCATGAGCCAAAATCAGAAGTCACCCAGGCATCCCTATAATTTGTATTTTTAAGAATAGTCTGGCATAGTGTCAAGACAGAGAGGCCACATACAATGTAACTGCAGTATAGAAAGTATGAGGGCTTGATTATAGCAATGAGAATAGAGGAAGATGAGTTATTTGCCAAATTGTTTAAAAGACAAAATTCAAGAGTGCCTGGGTGGCTCAGTCAGTTAGGCATCCAACTTTGGCTTGGGTTACGATCTCATGATTTCTGAGTTTGAGCCCTGCAATTGGGTTCTGTGCTGACAGCTCAGAGCCTGGAGCCTGCTTTGGATTCTATGCCTCCTTCTTCACTCTACTTGCCACCGCAGCCGTCGCGGCCACCATCGCCTCCACTTTCTCCTCCTCCTCCTTCTTCTCTCTCTCTCTCTCAAAAATAAGTAAACATTTTTAAAAAAGACAAAACTGATAGGACTTGGGAAATTGATTAACTTTCCAGAGTGGAGATCAAATTTCCTTTAGGTAAAGCTCGGGTGGGAGGAGAATAAGATGAAGGTTGTTTCAGATAATGGAGGTAATCAGACAAAAGAAAAAAATATGGAAACATCACAAGTAAATGAAGGATAAACAAAATTCTACTAAACAATGAATGAGTCAATCAGGAAACTAAAGAGGAAATTTTAAAAAATACATGGAAACAAATGAAAATGAAAACATAACTGTCCAAAACTTTTGGGATGTAGCAAAAGTCGTCCTCATAGGGCAGGGGATAGCAATACAGGCTTACACTAAGAAGTAAGAAAAATCTCAAAGAAACAACCCAACCTTATACTTAAAACAATTAAAGAAGAAGAACACACAAAATCTAAAGCCAGCAGAAAGAAGGAAATATGAAACATTGGAACAGATATAAATGATATCAAAACAAGAACCAACAATGAAATCAGGAGCTGGTTCTTTGAGAAAAATACTAAAATTGATACACCTGTAGCCAGAGTTATCAAAAAGAAAAGAGAAAGGACCCAATAAGTAAAATCCCAAATGAGAGAGAACAAACACCACCAAAGAAATACAGTTATAAGGGTTATTATGAAAAACTATATGCCAACTAATTTGACAGCTTGGAAGAAGTAAATTCCTAGAAAAATATAAACTACCAAAACTGAAACAGGAATAAATAAAAAACTTGAACAAATAACCAACAAGAGAATTTAATCAAAGATAAAAACAAAAATAAAAAACTCCCAACAAACAGAAGTCTAGGACCAAATGGCTTCACAGGCAAATTCTACCATTTAAAGAAGACTTAATACCTATTCTTTTCAAAGTATTCCAAAAAATAGAAAAGAAGGAGAACTTCCAAACTCCTTCTATGAGGCCAACTTTACACCAGTACCAAAACCAAAACCAGATAAAGACTCCACCAAAAGAGAGAGAGAGATCTATAGGTCAAATCCCTGATGAATAAGTATGCAAATATTCTCAATGTAATACTAGCAATCCAAATCCAACATTCCATTAAAAATCATTCACTATGATAAAATGGGATTTATTCCTGGGACGCAAGTGCAGTTCAATATTTGCAAATCAATCAACATGATACACTACATTAGTAAAAGAAAGGATAAGAATGCTATGATCCTCTCAATAGATGCAGATAAAGCATTTGACAAAGTAAAACAATGATTCATGATAAAAGCCCTCAATGAAGTAGGGACAGATGGAACATATCTTAATATAATAAAGGCCATATATGAAAAACCCACAACTAATATCATCCTCAATGGGAAAAAACTAAAAGCTTTTCCTCTACAGTCAGGAACAAGACAGGGATGTCCACTCTTAACAATGTTATTTAACATAGTACTACAAGACTGAGTCACCACAATCAGACAACAAAAAGCGAAATAAAAGGCAACCAAAACAATAAGGAAGATATCAAGATTTCACTATTTGCAGATGACATGATACTCTATAAAGAAAGCCCCAAAGACTTCACCCAAAACCTGCTAGAATGGATACACAAATTCAGTAAAGTTGCATGATACAAAATCAATGTACAGAAATCTGTTGCATTTCTATATACTAATAATGAACCAATAGAAAGAGAATTAAGCAATCACACATTTACAATTGCACCAAAAGCAATAAAATACGTAGGAATCAACCTAACCAAACAGGTAAAAGGCCTGTATTCTGAAAACTGTTAAGACACTGAAGAGAATACAAAGGAATGGAAAAGCATTGCATGTTCATGGATTAGAAAAACAAATACTGTTAAAATGTCTATACTAACAAAAGCAATCTACACATTTAAAGCAATCCCTATCAAAATGCCACCAACATTTTTCACAGAGCTAAAACAAATAATCCTAAAATTTGTGTGGAACCACATAAGACCCCAAATAGCTAAAACAACCTTGAAAAGGAGAGGCAAAGCTCGAGGCATCACAATTCTGGAATTCAAGCTATATTATAAAGCTGTCCTGGCACAAAAAAACAGATACATAGATCAACAAAATAGAAAGCTCAGAAATGAACCCACAACTATATGGTCAATTAATCTTCAACACAACAGGAAAGAATTTCCAGTGAGTAAAAGATAGTCTCTTCAACAAATGGTGTTGGAAAACCAGAGAGTGACAGGCAAAAGAATGAAACTAGATACTTTCTTATGCTATACACAAAAATATATCAAAATGCATTTAAGACCTAAATGTGTGGTGTAAAACCATAAAAATCCTAGAAGAAGATTTACAGGAAGTTACTTCTTTGGCATCAGCCATAGCAACTTCTTTCTAAATAGGTCTCTTGAGGCAAGAGAAATAAAAGCAAAAATATAAACTATTGGAACTACACCAAAATAAAAAGCTTATGCACAGTGAAGGAAATAACCAAAAAAATCTAAAGGATAATCTACTGTGTAAGAGGAAATTCGCAAATGACATATGTGATAAAGGATAAGCATCCAAAATATGCTTTAAAAACCTCTAAAATTCGGCACCTCAAGGCATCCAATTAAAAATGGGCAGAAGACGGGGCACCTGGGTGGCTCAGTCAGTTAAACATCCAACTTCGACTCAGGTCATGATCTCACAGTTCATGAGTTCAAGCCTCCCATCAGGCATTGTGCTGACAGCTCAGAGCCTGGAGCCTGCTTTGGATTCTGTGTCTCCCTCTCTGTCTCTGTCCCTTTCTTGCTCACATGCTGCCTCTTTCTCTCCCAAACATGAATAAACTTCAAAAAAAATTTTTTTAAATAAATAATAAAAATGGGCAGAAGACATAAACAGATATTTCTCCAAAGAAGACATACAGATAGCAAACAGAAACATGAAAAGATGCTCAATATCACCCATCATCAGGGTATATAAAACAAGTCTACAATGAGAAATCATCAAACAAGAATGGTTGAAATCAACAAACAAGAAATAGGCATTGATGAGGATGTGGAGAAAGGAGAACACTCTTTTTTTTTTTTTAAGTTTTTTAATATTTTATTTATTTCAGAGAGAGAGAGAGACAGCATGAGCAGGGGAGGGTCAGAGAGAGAGGGAGATACAGAAACTGAAACAGGCTCCAAGCTCTGAGCTGGCAGTCAGCACAGAACCTGACGCGGGGCTCAAACCCATGAACTGTGAGATCATGACCTGAGCTGAAGTCAGACGCTTAACTGACTGAGCCACCCAGGTACCCCAAAAAGGGAACACTCTTATATTGTTGGTATGAATGCAGCCACTCTGGAAAACAGTAAGGAGGTTCCTCAAAAAGTTAAAAAGAGAACTACCCTGTTATCGAACAGTTGAACTGCTAGGTTATACCTAAAGGTTATACCTAAAGGTATACCCAAAGTACACAAAAATCCTAATTTGAGGGGAAACATGTACCCTGATGTTTATAACAGTAATACCTACAGTAACCAAATTATGGAAACAGCTAAAGTGTCCATCAACTGACAAAAAGATAAAGAAGATGTGGTACACACACACACACACATACACACACACACATACACACACACACATACACACACACACACAAATATGGAACATTCCTCAATCATAAAAAAATGAAATCTTGCTATATGCAACAATATGGATGGAGACAGAGTATTAAGCTAAGTGAAATGTCAGAGAAAGCAAATACCATATGATTTCACTCATATGTGGATTTTAAGAAACAAATCAAATAAGCAAAGGGAAAGAAAGAGAGAAAGCAGCAAACCAAGAAAAAGACTCTTAATTACAGAGAACAAACTGGTGATTACAAGAGGGGAGATGGGTGGGGGGAACAGGTTAAACATGTGATGGGGATTAAGGAGCACACTTGTGATGAGCCCCAGATGATATATGGAAATGTAATTACACTGACTGTTAACTAATGACTTAAAATAAAAACTAGAAAAAAAAAAGGATATGGGAACAAAGAAACTGCAGTTTCTTTCCAGAAAATGGAATATTATTCAACACTAAAAAAAGACGAGCTATCAAGTCGTGAAAAGCCATGGAAGAAGTTAAATGCATATCACTAAGTAAAAGAAGCAAACTCAAAAGGGATACATACTGTGTGGTTTCAACTATATGACCTTCTGTAAAAGGCAAAAACATGGAGACAGTGCCAGAGGTTGAGCTGGGGGAAGGATAAATAGGTAGAGCACAGATAATTTTAGAGTGAAAACACTCTATATAGTATCATAGGGATAGATACCTATTATTCTATTTCCATCCAAACCCATGGTATGTACATTAAGATTGAACCCTAAAGTAAACTCTGGACTCTGGAGGATTATGATGTATCAATAGGCTCATCCTTGGTAACAAATGTACCATTGTACCATTCTGGTGAGGAATGTTGATAATTGGGAAGGCTATGCCTGTGTGGGGGCAGGGATATTGGGAAATCTCTATATCTTCATCTCAGTGAAGGTTCAACTTCATGCTATGAACCTGAAACTGCTCTGAAAAAAAGTCCATTTTTAAAGTGATGTTAAAAGTATTATAATAGAAACCCTTCCCCTCTAAAAATATTTTATTACTTGTAAAATATAACTAGTACAATCATGACACCTTAATAACTTATAAATTAAAAAAGATTTTTGTCATAATTTTATATATTATTAATGTGGTGTCTTTATTGATAATCAGATTTTTCTGCTCATATTTCTGCAAATTCATTTATTAGATTATCACAATTTGTACTTTCATACTTTGTTATTCATTAAGAAAGCTGAAAACAGTATCAGTCCCTTTTGGACAATGTAAAATTACATGTAACTTTTGATAATTTTTAATTCTGAGAAAGATCTGCCTTCTGATGCAACTGTTACTGGAGTTAAGAGTATTTTATAAGATACAACATTAAGATAAAGTCTGATTTGTTGTTTTGAAATATAAATTTTAGAACATCTAGAGGTACCGGTGATTCAACATGCAAAAAATTTCTAAAAAGATTTAATTCTGTAGAAATCAATGTAGTGAAAGTTTTAATTTAAGTGTAAATTTATACAATAGCATTTGATTGTTTCCTCTCACATTTCTTATAACTTGCGGAGTCTGTGCAAGAAATTAGGTGTGGGTTTATAATTGGTACATAATTCAAAGGGCCTATTTATATAATCTTTCATTGAATCTTCAATTACAAAAAATACTTTAAAAGCTTTCTTTTAACTAGTTCATCTGAAACCCATATGAAAACAATGTTCTTTTCTACTAAATGTGATGGTGTTCAAGTTTAATTTGTGTCTCTAACCCTGTGTATATTATGGGTGTCAGGATGGCTGAGTGGTCTAAAGCACCAGACTCAAGCTTTGCTTCTAAGCCCATGTATATTAATTTTGGAATCATACAGTGTTACCAAATTAGAGATTCTAAACTTTTGAACAATTCTGTTAACTCCATGATATACTTTATTGCAATGTCTACATATACCCTATTATTTTTTATTAACTTACTGACAAAGTTTATTGCCTGACTGACCACCTATTTCAGCCGCCAAGACAAAGAGTTAGTATTTACAGATGCTGTAGGTATGAAACTGAATCATGGACAGGCAAACCAGCCACCTACTGTAAGTCTCAGCACCATCAACAGATGGAATCCTTTCTCGGTTAAGGCTTCAGTCAGAGCTGCCTTCACTGTTTAGGCTGTAGATACTCCTGTCACCACTGTTAATGTGGGTCCGGTTTCCAGATTAAGGAAGGGTTCATCTTTGATCTCTGCCACATTCTAGACCGCTCTGAGGCATGAGACTATATATGTATAAATACTCAAAGAAGTCACTCTTTGAATCAATTGATATGCTTATAAATTCCTAGTAAGACTGAAGAGAGAAAAAGAGAGAACACAAATTACCAATATCAAGAATAAAGAAGAAGCATCACTACAGATTTTAAAAGAATCAGATCCAGAATTAGTTCATGAATGTCACTAAACAGACAGCAACATGAACAATAGCAACACAAGCAGCAACTCTATGGAGAGCAAAGAATATACTTTCCAGAGTAGTCACATTATATTAAATTTCCAGTTTTGAACACAAATAATTAGGAGAAATATAAAGAAACAGAAAAGTTTGGCCCATACACAGGAAACAGCGATCAGTAGAAAGTATCACCAAAGATGTCCTGATGTTGAACTTACTAGACAAAGACTTTAAATCAACTATTACAAATATGTTTAAAGAAAAAAATGAAACCAAGTCTAAGGGATTACAGGATATTATCAGAATGTTGTCTTACAAAATGGACCCTATCAGTAAGGAGAATAAATTTACAAAATGTAGGGATTCACTAGGAGTAGAAACTCTAGGTAAGGGAATGTTATCGTGGAATAAAGATCATGGGTTTAGTAGCCTATACTAGAGTGGAGAAAAGACACACTTAAGTGACATGACGGAGTCACATGGAGGGTAGAGTTAGCAACTGACAGAATAAAGGGAATGAAATAGAGCAAATACACAGTTTTAAGACTTAGAAACTACTATTATTGGAGAAGCTAATGTTTGCTATTGTATACTCTACCAGTGTGGATGTTTCTTCTGGTTTGGTCAAGACGGTCTTCTTAGAAAGGGTTTATTTAAATGCATTTTTATTTCTGCTTCTGCATTTTATGTCATGTAATTAATCTTGCTTGTAAAGTCGGCAAATCCTGGTAATTTTTCAAAATGTGTCTAAATGCCTTCTCCTACAACCTTTCTTGCCATTTCAGTCATAATAATTATCTCCACTCTTATTTCCTAGGACATGACTGATTCTACTAGATACTGTATTTCTACAACTGGGAGCGATTTTGCCTATGAAGAGCCATTTGGCATTATGTGAGGACATGGGACAATGTCTGCCAACTGAAAAATCTATGCTTCTGGTGACAGTTAGTAGGCCAGGGATGCCGCTGAATTTCATGCAGTGCCAAAGTGCAAGCCTACCTTGCCCGAAGAACTTTCCAGTGAAAAACATTAACCGTGCCAAGATCAAGAAGCCCTGCTTTAGGTACATAGCATACAATAGGTGGACAATTCATACAAATCCAGAATAAAATATTTCTAAAAAGAGCAAGCATCCACAGTGAATTGTTATAACTCCAACTAAAAGCATAAACATGAAATCTTTAATGGGCAAAAATCCTAAATCCAAGAACTCCACAGTAAATGCATGTCTGTTTGGATCCTCCATGAAGCAGATACCATGAGAGGATCAACGTGCAGGATATTTATGGAGAAAAATGGTTACTAATGTTAACAGGGAAGGGGCAAAAGTCACAGAGAGCCTTTCAGACCCTGATGCAATTTTCTCACCTACAACAGATAGGGAAGAAAGTCACCTAGAGAAAGTCTTAGACCACCACACAATTCTGAAGGGGTCTGTTAAGCCGTTGAGATGTGTTTGAACCAAAAATACCAATTAGAAGAACACCATGTGGAGCATTCTTGGCTCCAATGTTCTACTGTGCACAGTCATTGGCTGGAAACAGCTCAAGAGAAGTGTGGTCTTGGCATTGACATTACAGTTCATGCAAAGGTGAGGCTGATGGTGAAGCATGCTTCTTACAGAAAATTCTCTCATACAGACAGCTGTATATCCCTATACAGCCACCAAAATAGTTATTTGAAAATCATTCAAAAGAAAATCTTTTTGCTTGTCTAGAGGCTTCAACAACAGTTTGGAGAATACTACCTAATAGAAAAATAAAAAGAGAATGTCCTATTTGGGAAACCAGCTGTGTTATTCAGTTTGAGGTCTGATCAGTAAATTTAATGTTTCTGAGTTAACAAGTGCATGTATTAAAGGCATAGGAGTTGTGCAGCACACTTGTTGTAATAACAAGGTAGATAAACAGCTTAAGTTTCAAAGAAATACTCCTTGAAAACATATGCAGGCATTTTTAGTTAAATAAAATAAAAAAGAAAAAGGTCACTATGCAATTATGTATTTATAATAACTTTTATAGGACTAAAAAAATTCCAGATACGTTTTTGAAAGCAGTCCTGGAAAGATGCCACATTCAAAATAAAATTTTGCACATACATATAAATTTTCACATTTGAGCTAAAAGTGTACTTACTTGTGATTAAAAGATTCTTTACTCAACCTACTCAAAGCAACTTTATCGTTACATATGCCATATGCTAGTTTCTTTATTTACATAGTCAGTACACCAGGTTATTCATTTAGGCTTTTCTGATTCCCTCCCTTCTATTCCCTCTATATCTAGTATGCTACTGAAACTAAAAACTCCCACCTCCTTAATTGTTCATAAAGTCATTTCTGCCTTCCTTTTCTTCTTGTCCCTATTCGTGTTCAGTATCTCTTTACCTTTTGCATTTATTTTACATAAAATATTAATTTCCCATTTCAAGTAGTTTGTTCTACATTTCCCTTACAATACCAATGCCAAGACGGTCATCTGAAAGCATATTTTATCCCTTATGAGTCCCCTTCAGACAATCCCTTACTGGCAGGCCACACTTGGATGGCCATTAGCCAGCCATACATGGATGACTTCCAAACTGTTATTTCCATCCCCAACATTTCTCTAATTCTTCAATCATGTATCCACTATCTACTCACCATCTCCACTTTGATATCTTATACACAATCCCATTTTAACATGACCCTTTATTTCACCCACAAATCCATTCCTCTCCCAGCCTACTTTCTCTTATAAATAAAAACTCCATCCTTTCAGTCACTGAGTTGTATTTTTTTCACTTTATCACAGCCTATTCACACACACATACTATAGAATTTATTTTCAAAATAGGTCAATTTATGTTTTTGAGAAATAAGTATCCAGCTCCTACTATGTCCTAGGTAATGTTTTAAGTATATAGGAAAGAGAGTCAAAAAGTCCCATATTCGTGAAGCATGTATTAGACTCTGAGTAAAAGTCTGTAGATAAAGCAGTGTAAACCAAGTTTTTATGTACCTGCCCCTCAAACTAATCGCCAGGAGCCGCACCGGCAATTGGGCCCCTTTTATATGCCAAGAACTTGACGAGGCACTTGGTGTATTATAATGAACAAGAAAAATGTCTCTAATCTCATGGAACTATATTTTAGTGGGAAAAGAAAGACACTGAACACATAAATGAATAATACTTTATTAACAGATAAAGGAAAGGGGAAAAATACAAAGCAAGGCCACAGTGCTGAAAGCGACAGGACAAAGTGTAATTTGAAGTCGGGTAGTTGGCGAAGACTACTCTGATGGGGTAACATGAGATGACAAAAACAAGTAAAGACGGGAAAATATTTTTAATAATTTTTTTAAAGTTTATGAGAGTAAAAGAGATAGTATGAGTGGGAAGGGGTAGAGAGGCAGAGAAAATCCTAAGCAGTCTCCAGGCTCTGAGCTGTTAGGAAAGAGCCCAATGTGAGACTTGAACTCATGAAACTAAGATCATTACCTGAGCCAAAGTTGGATGCTTAACTGATTAAGCCACTCAGGTACCCCATTTTGTGTCACATCACTGTCTCTGAAAAGGAATAAGGAAAAAAGTGTCCTTCGAGAAGTCATAACCATAAGTATGCCATTAATAGGTTGGCCTGGAATTCCTACTACCTGTATGTTCTAAAACAATACTTGACAAAGGTTTTCTGTAAAAAGCTAGAAAGTTAACCATATAATCTATGTTGGAGCCACTTAATTTTGCCATTGTAATAGAAAATCAGTCAAGGACAAAAAGTAACTATGGCTGTGTTCTAATAAAACTTTATTCATAAAAGCAGGCAACAGGCCTAATTTGTTCTGCAAGGTGAAAGTTACTGACCCCTGACCAAAAGTATACCTTAAATGAAAAATTAACTTTAAGTTATCCTATGCTGGTAGCAATCCAGGGACCTGGCAGAAGAAAACACAAATAATTTCTGTAGAAAATACTTCAAACTCAGGCTTCAAGGAATGCCCATAAATAATGTTCTAAGGAACATGAGTTCAAAAGGAAAGGAATAACTATAAGCAAAAGTCAATAAAACTAAAACATTACAGTTAAGGTCTGCAAAGATACATACAGTGAAATGACAATATAAGAGTGCTTGTTTATTTAAGGGTAACAGCATGTAGTCAAATTACGCTGAAAGAAAAAGAGGTGATAAAAGTGATCACATATAAAGAAAAGAAACCAATAAGATAATCACAGTAAAATATATGCTTATAATTGGCAATTCAGTGAGAAGTTTAAATAGATGATTAGATATAGCAGAAGAGAGAATTAATAAACTGAACTAGTGATCTTTAGAAAACATTCACATTCACACTGTGACAAAGAGACATGGAATACATGACAAGGAGAGAATAAGTTCTAACATATCGAATCAGTGGTCTGAGAATGAGGGAAGGCAGCAACAAAAGAAATAATAACAAAGAAATTTTCAGATTTGGCAAAAGATGCCAGTTCTTAGGTTGGGGAAGTTTAGCAAATCCTTAAAAATATAATTTTAAAAAAGGCACAACACCAAAAACAAAGGAAACTATTGGGAAACCTGGGTGGCTCAGTCAGTTAAGCGTCTGACTTTGTTTCAGGTCACGATCTCACAGTTCGTGAGTTCAAGCCCCGTGTCAGGTTCTGTGCTCACAGCCTGAAGCCTGGAGGCTGCTTTGGATTCTGTGCCTTCTCCTCTCTCTGGTTCTCCCCCGCTCACTCTCTCTCTCTCCAAAATAAACATTCAAAAAAAAAAAAAAAAAGAAAGTCCTTAAAATCAAAGGAACTTATTAAATTTTCTCAAAGTTCTGAGATAAAATATTTTTCAAACTAGAATTGTATACTGTAAAAAGTATTATTTCAAGATGATGGTGAACTAAACAAATCAGGTACCCAGATATTGAAACAATTCATCAACTACATATTCTCACCAACAGAACTTATAAAAAAATGTTCATCACCAAGACGTTGTTGAATCCAAACATCTGAGAAACAGTACACATATGTTGTTGGGCTTAAGCCAGTATTGATTATATAAAGAATTATTAAAAACATTTAATGTATAGAAAATTTAAAAATGCAAACACTAAATGTAATAAAGAACATCATAAAAATCAGGAAGTATTGATGAGATTTAAAGCATTCTAAGGTACTTGTACTTTGGAGAAGGAGGAAAAGGATAATTATTAATTTTACAATCTGTTAATTTAATATTTCTGGTAAAGTATTATAATCACTAAATAGTTGTAAAGTATAAAACTTTCACATTTAAAGGTCAAAAGTATGAGGTTTGTGGAAATTAGAGGATTATAAGTAATAAGTACATTTGAACAGAGGAAGGGATAAAAATAAGGTTTGGAAAATAATAACATCCAGTAATATTTCCTGAAGGGTCATTTAAAAATATTAACATAGCTGAATATGAAGTACACAAAAAGAAAGAAAAGAGATGATAAACTTTGCATTTCATATCTAGAGAACAGTGAGACAAACCTGAATTGCTATTCATCATTCTGTGGATCGCTAACTCAAAGTATCAGTCAACTAAATGTAAACGTTGTGAAATACAATCTTCTTGTTCACTGAGCTTCCAGGAACAACTGCAGAATACCAGCGTCACAGGAGGCCAATTACAGCAATGTAGCCTCTAGGCTCACATAATCATGACATCTGTAAGAGTCCCCTTCGTGGCTAGTTTACAGCAGATTTTATTACAGACTTCATGTTGTACCAGAGGCTTTAGTACATACTGAGCTAATAATAATAGCAAACAACCAATTAAAAACCAGATGATAAACAATTATTACTTTTAACTGGCAATAATTTGTGAGGGTTAAATTTGATCTAACATAATACTAATCATTTTTTAAATGTACTTAAAAGCTAATTATCTACTAACTTTACAAATTTTGGAACACAAAAAGTACTCAACACTAGTGTTCTCGTTTATCTCTAATACAAACTTGTCATATTCCTAAATGATGATAAGCTATCAACATGTCTAACACAAACTTATAAATATGTCAAACGAAAATTCTTTGGGCAGAAAGTGAAGGCTCAATTGCTGTTCCTAAAATCTGAGGAAAATGTAATCACATCACACAGGGTTTTAGATCTTTAGATTAAATTCTTTAAACAGCAAACACATTTCTAAACGCAAAAGTTGCCCTGAGTTTTCATTAATGAAGCACATTTCATTAGTGGTTAAACAAGACATGAAAAACAATACTTTTTCATATGTACGAGAAATCTAAAATCTGTGGGTTTAAAGTTGAAAAAGATACAGCATATCTGAGCATTACAATCCTGGTCAATATGTATTATGTTTGCAGATCTTTTTGAATCACTTCTACAGAAACAAGCCTTCCTAAAACTTCCAAAAGATGTTTTAAGCATGGCTTTTTTTTTAAAATAAGGGTCATTTATTTTAAAGACTTTTATATTTAAAAAATACAAAATAAAAAAGAAAGATTAATATCCTCATATATACAAAGCATGTTTTTGAAAATACTGTATTCACATGTCTGGAAAGGAACACATTTTGAAAGAGTCTCAAACTGACAAAATTCTCAGAGCCTAGCTTGCCACAAACACCCTTCAAACCATTTTCCATATTAATATCACAATCGTCTATGTTGTGTCATACTCTTGGTCTTTATTGTGTCCTTTCACCCACCAAAAAACAACAGTAACAACAAAACCCAGTAAATAAACCAGTGTAGGCATATAAGGCCTTTCTGTATTGTTTTAAAGCTTTCATTTTAACAGTTACCTCAAAATTAACTACAGCTGATCCTCGAGCAACACAGGTTTGAACTGCACATGTCCATTTACATGAAGATTTCTTTCAATAAACCCAATACTGTTCTGTAAATGTATTTTCTTTTCCTTATGATTTTCTTAACATTTTCTTTTCTCTCATTTTTTTAAGTTTATTTATTTTGAGAGAAAGAGACAGAAGGACAGAGAGAGACAGAGAGAATCCCAAGCAGGCTCCACACTGTCAGTGTAGATTCTCATGTGGGGCTCCATCTCACGAACCAGGAGATGACCTATGCCAAAATCATGATTTGAACACTTAACCAACTGAGCTACCCAGTACTTATTTCATTGTAAGTATTTAATTGTAATATTTATTGTAAATATTAAATATGTATAATACATACAACATATAAAACCTGTGCTAATCTACTATGTTATCACTAAGTTTTCTGGTCAACAGTAAGTTAACTACTGGGAGAGTCAAAAGTTATATGCTGATTTTTTGATGGGGGGAGGTGGTCAACATCCCTAACCCTCATGTTGTTTAAGTGTCAACTGTATATTCTTACTCTACTGATAACCAAGACATGCTCCTTTCTCTACCTTAGATGCTTTCTCCCACCCTCCATCCTCTTCTACCTGAACAACTCTATTCAACTTTCAGGTCTCAGCTAAATGTCACTCCCTGGGGCAATGACTAGATGTCTTTATGTACACTAAGCAACATGCTTTCTCCTCTGTGCTCAAAGAAATCAAAAATATTTTTACAGTGCATCATTATTTACGTATGTGTACAAATGTATGTATGCACACAGATACATACGGATTTGTACACATAAATAAACATATGTACCTGAGCAGCTATATATGTATCCACATGTAGTTTTTTTTAATACAAACAAAACCTAACATGTAACATAGTGGCTGAAAACAGCTTACTCAAAAAGTTAAGTAGATGTATAAATAAGTCTTTTTTTTTTTTAAATGTTTTATTTATTTCTAGGAGAGAGAGAGGGATAGCGTGAGCAGGGGAGGGTCAGAGAGAGAGGGAGTCACAGACTGAAACAGGCTCCAGGCTCTGAGCTGGCAGTCAGCACAGAGCCCGATGCGGGGCTCGAACCCACGAACCGCGAGATCATGACCTAAGCGAAAGTCGGACGCTCAGCCGACTAAGCCACCCAGGCGCCCCTAGATGTATAAATAAGTCTTGTTAGCTCTTCTAATTTAGTTCAACAATAAAAAATCAGTTAGTTTTTATCACCTTGACTCATCCTTAGAACATAATTTCCTTTAATGATTATAGCAGTATTTACAGCTGGTCGTTAAATATTGTTCCTGCCTTTCCAGGAAAAAGATATTTCAATAACTGCTTTAGCTTCTATCAAAGCTTATTTCTCAAAGCTATTGCTTATTTTAGCAGGATTTAAGGATGATATGTTTATAAAAACATGAGTTGGAAGTACAACATAAAACTTGTTTTGTGGAATTTTTTTTTTTTTACAATAAGACCAAAATTATATAAGTGGGGATAAATCAGATTTTACAAAACTCTCAAAAGAACTTAATTGTATGGTCACATTATATCATTCAATTTTTCCTTCCTTCTCTTTTTCTTGCTTCCTTGCAATTGAAAATCAGAAAACTATAGATAAATCCTGCAGTTCTTTGTGTCAAACACATAATTATTAATTTATTGTTCTAAGAGATTTAATTTAGTACAATATGATTTTTCAATCCAATCTTAAATCTCAAAAATTGAAAGATTTACACTAAGCAAAAAGTATGGACAGGGTTAATATGTGATAACATGATTAACTTTGTTATTAAATACCATTTGAAGTTAATGATATTTATAAACAATTTAGGCTCAAAAGTGGATAAATAAGAAAATAAGGTAAGGAAATGAAATTATAAAGATCTTAAGTAGTTTCTCATGAAAATAGCAAAAAGAGAATCACATCAATATTGTAAAATATTAAAATCCGAATCTTCATTTCATTACCATTTTGAACAGTTATGGGTGAACCAAGTAAACTAATAGATCATAGTACTTAGAATTCAAGAAATCAATTTATTCAATTCGAGCCTTCTGTCAAATACATTAAAAATTTTAGGTGCTTCAGAAGCAACTAAATTTCAGAATACTTAAGTAAGTTTCTCTAGTTACATAATTCATTAAGATGTAAAGTTAGAAAAAATTGTGTAAAATGGCAAAAGGATTTCAAGAGGCTAATATGTCATACTCTAATGTAGGAAGAAATGGCTTGAATGTATTTAGCTATATGGAAACTCTTAATGATAACACTGAGAGATCATAGACACTGTATAAATATACTGTACAGAAATATGTGGGACAATATGTAAGGCATTTAATCAAAAGTAGATAAGAGGGGGAAAAAATCCACCAAAAACAAAGAAATCAGTTTTGTGAGAAACATATTTGAAAATGGGTAGAAAAAGGCATAGAATACAAATTCATTAACAGAAAATACCTCATGAATTTAATCACTGAAAGTTCACTATAAAGGAAAAAGATAAACCTTATTTCATCATTTTGTATCCCACAGAGATATGAACTTTTGATGTCCATGTCTAAATCTGTTTTCTTGCCTTAGGATACTTCCTTATTGAATTATGAATGTCCTTTAAAAGTATAAAAAGACTTTCTCAGCCTTGGCATGTGTTAGTGAGACAAACCAGTCAATAGCAGTATGAACAGAACTTCTTATCAGTCCTAGAAGCGATCATCTGCCTATAAAGAATGGTAAACCACACTAGGTGAGAACTAACAAATGTTTTACTACTTGGGAGTTGCATACACTACTGATAGTTAAAATATACATCGTCTGTATAATCATTTCTAGAGAAAGACTTTAAGCTACTACTACCCTAATATTTGTTTTGAACTACATTTTCTTCATTTATTTTAGTCACATATTCTGTCACTAAGTGAGGATACCATACATTTTATTTGCTTTGACTTTCCTAAAGAAAGACAAGTACCCTTGAGCAGATTCATACAAGGTTATAGCAACAGTATACCATTTTATTCCCAAACTGGTTATGGCTGTATGGTTCTGCTCTTTCTGATCTGCACATACACTGAACATGTGTGGCAATTTAAGGAAATAAGTACAATTTTCCTTAGAAACAGGCCAGAACCTGAGCAACCTAGGTGAAAAAAATAATAATTATCTGAGGCTGAGTTTTCATCTCAGGCTTTCTAACAGCCTAGCAAAACATATTCTAACCACTGGGTGTACACAGTGTCTATGCAGTGATATTGCACTCTGAGTGAATAGTTAAAAGTGAAAAACTGCAACTACTTATGTGTGGAAGGGCAATGAATTTTAAAAGAAGGTTTATGAAGCTCATGCCCCTTGACCTTCTCTTATTACTACTGCCCACTGAACCTTTACAAGATGAATGGTGTATATCTTTATCTATGACACTCCATTTAGCAATCACAATATTTCCTATAAGTTAGATAAATTGTCCAGTCACTTAACAAGAAGAAAGGCCAACATCAATTGCAGCAAAGGTCACTCAATCCAGTTTTGTTCTATATTAAATTGTCATCAGATCTGAACAGTGATTTCATCAATAACACATCTAACTAGAATGTTCTAAAATTTAGAAATCAACTGCCTGCCCTGTGGGGAAAAAAATGAAGTAGGTAAATAAGACACAACTTTCCAAAGGAAACTCACAGGGTATTGAACTCAGAAATACAGTGTCCCCAGAGTCTCATTTATCACTTAAACCAAATATGACTTTCAGAAATAATGCTGTCGTTTTAGCGTTTGTCATTATAGAGATTAAACAAGTGAATGTCATGTGCGCTTTGTAAACATAAGGTTAACTTTCTCTGTCAAACCAGCCAAGCAATGAACCTATGAAATAAGCAAGGTGTATTATGATATTATGCCCTGAATCCAATAATTAGGAGCCTATCACAAAGATGCAAAATGAGAGATCTACAGGACAACTGACCTGAATTCTTCCAGAGATTAAATGCCATGAAGAACAGAAAGAGACAGATGAACTCAAATGGAGGGAAAATAGACAGCATAGTCCATGCAGTGACTGGGCCTTGGTTTATCCAGGATTAATGAACAAGCACATCGGTAAAAGAACATTTTAAAGCAAACTAGGACAACTTGAAAATGTAAGATATTTGAAACTGCTATTTATCGACTTAGATGAGATAATGGTAATATGGCTTTGTAGGAAAAAGTCTTTGTTTCTGGGAAATGCAAACTCAAGTGTTTAGGGGTAAGTGTCATGATGTCTGCAGACAATTTTTGAGAATTTGGCAAGTAGAACTGTGCACGCATATGTGTATTCATGTGTAGACCAAGCAATTGTGAGAAGAAATGGAGTTCACGAATGAGGGGAAAGGTGTACAGGGGTACACTGCATATTATTTCAACTTCGCTGGGGGTTAAAATGATTTAATTTTAAAAACTCGAAAGCATTCCTATGCTTAAAAATGTGTAATGGTACACCATTTTATTTGGAACTAGGCTGGGGCCTGCAAGACCCAAAATGATGTGATCCCTCATAATTTCTCTCATCATTTTACCCACAATTGTTCCCTCTTCTTAATTCACTCCAGCAACATCCCATTTCTGTGGTTTCTCAAACATATCAGTCATGCCTTTGCAAGGCCAGTATGGTCAGCCTGTCCTAATTTCTTAAAGAGACCTCACTGGAACCTAATCTACCTACCTGATTTAAAATTATAACTCAGATGCACACACAGTAACCTCTTGTACATATTTATATAATTTCTTAAGTTGTTCTACATTTGATTACACAGTATTTTCATTCTTATTATATGTATTATCTCAAAGTAAGTTCTCAAAGGGATGGTTCTTTGGGTATTTTATTCACTGGAAAACCTCAAGTAGTCCCTGGCACATAATAGATTCTTAAATAATTCTTGTTGAAAGCTTAATGAATGAAGAATGACTTTTGATGGTTTTCCTTGAAGTCAGAAAATGAAAGATCTGAGTGCAATTTTGTGGTGGAACTCAATGAGTTGGGGAAGATAAAAGCCCAAAGAGGAAACAGCTCCACATAGGGAGAATCTGGGAAGAGATCCAAGGAACAAGGAGTTGGAACAAGAAATGACCTCAAGATATCCTAGCTCTCTGGATACTTTTACAATAGGAATGAGGAGCTGAAAAGGGAGTGAAGTAAATATTAACTATCATCTAAATATTATGTAATGTGAGAAAGTTCATTTATAATCAGAAGATTTAGCATTTCCACAATCCAGTGATATGAACATGAAATATTTCATATGTAATGAGCAAGAGATAATCAGAATTTAAATAAAAAGACTATTCTTGTCAGACTACTTAGCATCCTAATACAATGATAATACTTATGTTAATGCCAGTATTACCTCTCTTCAAAGATCATCTGCAAAAGAGCCAGGGCTCCTATCAATGCTACCTGTCCTATGATATATCAAGGGATACTGGCAAAGGAAACCATATTCTTGCCATGAGGCAAAGCTGCCTCATAAGTTCTCTATGTTATTATAAAGTTCTAGCATCACCTGTAAAATTACAAACCACCTTGACACAACAGGAAATATATAACTAGTGACATGCGATGCACATTTTTGGCAATGTCAAATCACTTAAACAGAGATGGGAGAAAGATGGTTAGGAATCTTGAGGTTGAAAGGCATGACCCTCAAAGCCTCTTTTCAGGATACGCTTTACACTGTCACTTTTTTCTTCCTGGGTACCAGTGGTACTTAGAAGATTAGTGATGGGTATGACTAAAAGCGATTTACGATTTTACCATACGATTCTAAGGTAAGGGACTGACTTTTTTAATAAAGACACTGAGATAAGGTTTCATTTTAAAAATGTTGGGAGACTTTCCACATGTTTAATATATATATCTTGCATGTCATTTAAATTAAGGAAGCCTATTGTGCACTGTTAATAGATAATATAGAATACTCTGCTTTTGAAGCTTTATCTAAGCTTTATAATATTTAAATGAAAACATATATTTTGAATTACAATCCCTTTACTTACAATTTTTCTAGAATACAGTATTTTATGCTTTCAAACACATGGGCTATCATAATACATTTAAGTGATTTTAAAATAATCATTTATACAGCAGCCTATTCTGGAGAACTCATTTCAAATATATTTGTAAGCAAACAATAGTTAATTATTAAATAATCAATTATGATGGTCCCTTGGTTAGAACTTAAGAAAGCAAGTCCATAAGGTTATCACTGGGTTGCCTTTTAACATTAGCTTGTGATAATAAATGAGTGTAACTAGACATTTATCTTTTTTGTTCAGGATCCTATCTCCTAAGAAATGGTCCTTAGGGAAACTCATTTATCCAAGCAAAATCCTATTGAAGATACTTAGAAACCATTTTGGTATTTATATCTAGGCATTTACTGCTATGTAATCCCATCTCACTTTATTTCTTAATTTTGGGAAACAGACCTTGAGTCCCTACTATTTACAAAGTGCTACGTGCAGCTTTTCTCTTTATTTATATGAAACATTTCTATTTATTTATACTAAATAATTATTTGCACATTTAGTTATATTTGCTTGCAGCTTCATTCTAAATGAGAAATTTCAGTGATTACTCCTCTTTAATTTAAAAATATCTTTATTGTACCTCACGTTAATATGAAATATTACAAAAGATGTCAAAAGATCTGTAAAATTTAGGTACTAATTGCATTCTAGGTATTTATAATTAAAAAGATGAATAATAATCAAATAATTTTAATTTAAAGCTCTGTAGAAAGAATATTTTAAAAAGACAATATAAAGCTATTAAAGATGTTATAAAACAGAAAAATCTGATGTGAAAAAATTAGTGTACACATAAATAGAAAATAAATAAAACCAATGCAAAATAGCTTATTTAAAACATTGATAAATAATGTGGTAGTTGTCAATTTCAATCTATATTGCATTGATATTATAAAGGTAGCAGCTACTCTCAGATTATTCTATGTAATCCAATGAAAATTCCAATGGTATCTTTTCCAAGGTCTGAAAGAGACCAAAGTTCACCATGAACAAAGTCCAACAACAGCCAAGACAATTTGGAAGAAGTACAGCAATGAGGCTACATCTTGTTTAAGTAATACATTTTTTAAAATTTAAATTCAAGTTAGTTAACAAACAGTGTAGTCTCAGTTTCAGAAGTAGAACCCAGTGATTCATCTCTTACGTATGACACCCAATGCTCATCCCAAGAAGTGCCCTCTGTAATGCCCATCACCTAGTTAATCCATCCCCCAACCCACCTCCCCTCCAGCAACCCGGAGTTTGTTTTCTGTATTTAAGAGTCTCTTACGGTTTGCCTTCCTCTGTGTTTTCATCTTATTTTTCCTTTCCTTCTCCTATGTTAATCTGTTGTGTTGCTTAAGTTCCAAATATGAGTGAAATCACAGGATAATTGTCTTTCTCTGATTTACTTATTTCACTGGCATAATACACTCTAGTTCCATCCATGTTGTTTTTACATTACAATTAACACTGATACTCATGGAGAAATCAACAATATTAGGAAACTAAATAAAGCACCTAAGAGAATGAAAGGATAAATAATTTTGAGACATCAAAAGATATTCCCTTAGAGTCCACATTAACACAAAATAAATTTCACATAAATTTAACAGTTAAATGTAAAATCAATACTAAACAATAACAGCATTAGAAGAAATATTTAACAATCATAACTGACACTGAGAAATGTCCTTCTAAGCATAAAAACAATGAATTACTACACAAAGAGGAATAATCAAACATATTGGAATGCAGAAGACTTTGAATTTCTGCATGGTAAAATTAATGAAAAAATGAAAACATATGTTAAGAAGAAAAACTGTATATAAGGTGGTTATTAAAAAGCCTGTAATTAATGGAAAAAACTAACCCACACAGAAAAGTGAACAATGGCATAAAGAGACCATTCATAAGAAACAAGTAAATTGTCAGAAATTATAAATAATCCAGTTTACCTAATAATAATCTGAAAATTAAAAGAATACAGTGTTTCAACAATAAAATTACCCAAACTTAAGTAATCATCAGCATCATTATCATCATCAGTATTGGCAAGTATTTGGTAAAAATGGCACTTACATAATGCTAGCGAGAGTATATAGTAGAAGAATAATTAGTACAACTATTTGCTAGGAATCACACAATTAGCCTTGTTTTTGTGCCAGCAAATATCTATCTAGAAATGCAACCTAAGAAAAATAAAGTAAAAGATCACTTACTATGCTATTACTTGTAATAAAAAATAAAATCAACACATCTATTAGGATAGATGTAAAAAAAAAAAACAAGTGTTGGCAAAGATGTGGAAAAACTGAAACCCTTGTGTGCTGCTGATGAAAAAGTAAAATAATACCGTCATCATGGAAAACAGTATAGTATGTCCTCAAAAAAATTAAAAATAGAATTGCGAGATGAACGGCAATTTCACTTTTGCAATAGATACTCTAAAGAATTGAAAGTAGAGTTTTGAGGGGATATTTGCATGCTCATATTCATAGCAGTATTCACAGTACCCAAAAAGTAGAAGCAATGCAAGTGTCTACTAATGGATGAGCAGATAAATAAAATGTGGTATGTACACAAAATGGAATGTTTTTTAGCCTTAACGAAAAGGCAACTTTGACACATGCTACAACATGGATGATTCTTGAAGATATCATACTAAGCAGAAAAAGCTTAGCCATGGAAGGACAATTACTGAATGATTCCATTTATGGTAGGTATTCAAAGTAGTCAAAAGGAGAAACAGCACAGGATGGTAGTTTGCCAGGGCCTGGGGAGAGGAGGGTTACTGTTAAATGGGTAAAGAGTTTCATTTTTGCAAGATGAAAATAGTTCTGATGGAGGATGGTGTTTGCTGCACAAACATGTGAACACTTTGCCACAGAAACGTGCATTTAAAAGCAGTGTAAATGGTAAATTTTACAATACGTATTTTACCATAGTTAAGAAAAACAAAACAAACTAAATATCCCACAGATTAAAAATACTATGAACATTGAGATAGTTACCTATTTTCTAAATTCCTCCCAGAATGCCCTCATTACTGTGATTATAAAGGTACATCTGGTAATAAATGATACCAGATAATCTTTTAAATGGTAAGTTGTTCGTGGAGTAGGCTTCCTGGGTAGACCTCCCCTGAAAGTGAGGCAGATGTTTCCTAAAACACAGCTGGCCCAGGGGGGTTGTCACTTCAACGAAGCAAACTGAAAGTAAATCTCTAGATAGCTTCTACTGGGGGAAAAAATTATGCCTATTTCCAGACCACTAAAGCTGTGACACATGAAAGTTAGGGCATATGTTTCATTTTCTCCTCCAGGGCAGCTAACAAATTTGTAGAAGAAGTTATTCTAACCTCACCTATGAGATTTTGCCCCAGAGACTGAATCTGCATATGAAAAATCACTGCCAATAATGGAACACATGCTGTATTACAATGCCTGGGAGGAAAATGTTGAAGGCTTTATAATTTTTCAGAATTCCCTAGAGAGAAAAAGTAAATTAAGAAAAGCCCTTTATTATCTGGTCACTATTCACAACCTCATTTGCCAATAGAGAGGGTGGGTCCAGTATAATCAGGTCTCATTTTCTGTTTTATGACTTTATATGGAACATACTTTAAAGTTTAGATTATCATGGATGAAGCCCTACAACATGTTTGTCTCTTTTGGATCCTTCTGTATGAATATTTACTATGCTTTGTAAAACTTGGGATTTTACCAATCCATTCTTCATGCCCCATTTGCAACTGTTTTTTTTTTTAAATCAGCTTCTGAAAATGTAGACATTGTATCTGCTAAATAAACTGCTGAAACGTTATAGAAGTGTTCTAAAAGAGCCAGATACAACCTGAAAATTAATAAAACTGTATTCATGTAGAAGTCCTCACAGCAAACAGTCTGAAAGTATGCCACAGTTATTTAAAGTTGTGAAGTGCTGATCATCAGTGGTTCTCTCTCATCAGGCCCGGTTTACATTTACAGCATTACAGCCATCGTAGCAGCCACTATTAAAGTTTCAAACATTGCTACAGATTTTTCACTACATTTAACATAAAAAAAAACTTTAACCACTGTACATGTGTTCATTTAAGCATTCATTCTGTGTGTATTCTCAGCAGTTACAAGAGCATTTAAATTTTTTTTATCATTTTTGAGAACGGAAAGGAAAGTGATGCTTATTTTGCATGACAGCAAATCACCAGAGATAATGTACAATTGTGCAGCTCAATTTCTGAAAAGCCCGTTTCCTTTATAGGATGCAAATTTACAGTTGTCTCTACCAACAGAAGGTGACGTTCAGTGCCATTTAATGACATTTTCCGGAGGTTCACTACACTCTTTTTCACATGAAAACCTAAATTTAATAAAGATGATGCACACATGTTCAACAACAGAAAAATAATTTAAAGCCAAAAGACCCAACAGACAGGAAAGACCACCACCATTCTGTCATACTGGTATAACAAAAGCTTTATTTCAAATATAAATTCCCTCTCTCTCTCCCTCCCTCTCTCTCTCTCTTTCTCTCTCCCTCTCTCAGACACACACACACACACACACACACACACACACACACACACACACACACACACACTTCAACTTGTAGTTTGAGGCAACTGTGGCCAGCGTCTATGGCATAGTGTATTTTATTATGATTTCAAGTCTCTACCCATTTTGGGCAAATCATCCCCCTTAATAGTGGCTCAGAATAGGTAACAGAGAAGATGATTCCTACATTTTATCTATTTGTGTGTCTTTTACATTTCCAATGCTCATCTATGGTAAGCAGTCCAATTATAGAATTCCCTACCACTTAAATCCCAAGAATGTAAGGAAGGCGTTGATAGAAGTCAGCTTAGATCACTTTTAAACCCTGTATTATGTGTGTATATTTATATTTATAATTTATTTTAATCCTGAGTATGTCACACTATGAAAGCACTTAAAATTGTATCTGCTCATACAAGAAAATAATTCTTTATGTATTATGTACCTTAATAGACTTAGGGTATCCATTTCTTTATTTGGAAAAGATAATCCACTAAGTAGACTTCAGTTCCCAAAAGATTAAAAACTTCTTCCCACACACATTTAAACAACTGATTCAAACATAAAGCCATTCCTTACTCCTCACGAAATATAGCCTTAGTTATGACTAACCAAGATGTAACCCTTATTTAATGGGCAACTACAGCTTCACATCTATTTTTAATGAATCGTACTTAGCTAATCGTATCAGCAAAAATAAAGCTCAATATATTGGATGTCTATTTTCTGAGGGGATGAAAACAAATGGAAACTGAGAAAGGAAGATGGAAAAATAGTTAAAGAAGTTTCTTAGAAGATTCATTAGCTTAGAAATAAAGTTATCTTTAAAAATTAATAAAATACTTCTAAAATCACGAAGAATGACATTTATATCCAGAGATCACAATCCTTATTCCTTGCACACATTTTTTTTAGAAACTATTTTCATCTGAAGAGAAATTGTCACACTGAAATCATATGCTGCCTGAACAATATGCCAATGATTCTATAAACTGTATATGCAAACCAAATATATAATAACCTTATTAATGTTTAAACATCATGCAGACTCTGCATTAATCATTTATATTTATAAAGCACTTTCACATACATTATCTCCTTTTGTTCTTACACGAATCCTATGAACAGAATATTAATATTCACATATAACAAATGTAAACCTAATTGGTATAATTAACTTTTTGATCCTGATGTACTGTAGAGATTTCCCAGGTTAAGTGTCTAATGGGTGTTAAAAGTAAGAATAAGTGAAATTAAATGATTTGTCAAAGATCAATATGCTATTTAGTACCAGAGACAGGTTTGACACCTGATGTGATGTCCTTTTCACTACACCAACTTACTATAATTGCAAAAGAGCATTCACACCCTCAGTTCTGTAATGTATTACTAAGAAGTATTGCATCCATCTTTCAGAAATGTCCTTGTCTGCTCAGTGTTAATATCCAACATCTCAACTTCATCCACCTTAACTCTTCCTATTAGCACTTAATTCCCAAATGAGATCTCTAATTAGGTACCTTCTCCCACACAACAAATTCAAATTTCCAGCTTCTTTCTGAGTATTTTTATCTGAAGTTCTTTCTCTGCCATGTGAAAATCATGAGGATTAAAACTAGATTCATTATCTAAAAGTAGTCTTTACCTGTGTATTTTGATATCTTACTTAAGGTCGCATTCTTGTTTCTACAAACAGAGGCAAAAATTCTCAGAATCATCTGCTATTGATGCCTCTAATTGACATCCAACGTTCATTTATTCAACCTCCCATCTCCTCAGTCTTCTCCCATCACTCAATGTTTATTTCTGATTCCACAGGCCTGGTCCTCACCCTCCTTTGAACGAATCTTTTTATTAACTTGCTTATTGACTTCCCTACTTCTAGTCTCTTTCCTTTCAAGTCATCAATCAATGGGTTGCAGAATTAATATAAAACACAAGTAAATAATTTATGAACATGCTCTGTAACATACAGAAGGAAATAAAAACTTTGGCCAGTTGTAATAAAATATTTTGTTGAATATATCAGAAGTATGACACCAGAATCGCAGATGCCCCGATGATCTACACCCCAAGATTGCTGTGTCTTACATAGTCTCTCCCCAAACTGAATAAAGCTGACCTATGCAACCAATCAAGTATTGTGTAGTAGTGGCAGCATATGACTTTTGTGGCTAGGTCATAAAAAACATTCTGGTTTCTGCCTTGCTCTCTCTTGTATCCCTAGTTCTGCCGAAAGCCAGCCACCATGTTTTGATAACACTCCAGCATCCCTATACAGAAACCCAAGTGTCAAGAGACTGAGGTCTCCAGCCAACAGCCAGCTCTGATGTTCTGGCTGTATGAGTGAGCCACTTTGAAAGTGGGTTCTCTGTTTCCAGTCAAACCTTCATACGACCATAGTTTTACCAAAATCTTAGTATCGTGAGATCTTGTGCCAAAATCACCAGTTAAATTACTCCTGAAACTCCTGACATACAAAAATTGGGTGAAATAAGAAACATTTGCTTTAATCCACTAAATTTTAGAGTATTTTTTACTCTAATAATTAATATAATGAGAGTTTCAATTTTAAGGGGAGCATTATTCAGAAATAAGAAATAATGGACAGAGAATCAAATTACAGATATCACGTATGAAACAGGAGAAGCATATGTTGTATAAAACACCCAACAAGGTCAGGATATAAAGAAAGGGAAGGCCATTCTGCAACCTGTAATCCCATATTAAAATTCATTTTAACAAACGTTCCGGAGAGTCCTGTTTGTTCCATACATGGTTCATGTGTTTAAGTTTCATTTGTACCAAAACCTAGGTCGGTCCTAAATTAGAAATATCTGCCATGTCACATGTTCCTCTGACTTGTATATTTATTCAATATCTGTTTACACACCAACAAATAAACAACAAAAGGTGAGGTAGGATTTGGCTTTACAGTGATAACTGAATTCCTTTTTTTATTTTGAAATATAGTTGTTAAAGGTATCTATCTCCAAAAATGTAAGGCAAAAATTGTATTTGAGTATTTTAAGTAGCTGTAAATTTAAACTAAAGGTGCAACTTGCTGTAACATTGACAGAGTTTGCTAAGTTCTACCCTACACATTTGTTGTGTGAGGTTTTTCTTCATACTATAGTATGCTCAGCAGCGTCCCTGGCCTCAACTAACCAGATGCCAAGAGCACCATTCTTTCCCCTGCTCCAAATCATGGTTATAAAAACCGTTTGCAGACGTCAATGTATGTTCCCTGGAGGGGAGACCAAATCAGACTTGGCTCAGGACTGCTGTTACAGATACATGGATGTAATGTAATTTTTAAGTATTTACTGGAAAAATATTTTTGTCACCAAGCAGCCATATTCTCCACTGTTCTGTAGTACTTCATATCTAAGGATGACCTCTTTCATCATTTCCAATTCTTTTTGCTGCAGTGAATTTAATTTCTTCATCTTCTTCTGGCCACCTCCAGTTTCTCTATTCGTGCATATTCAATCTACTATTAATACATCCACTGAACTCTTGTTTTCAATTATTATAATTGTTCCTGCACTTATTTATTTTTCAAATATGATTGTTCTTCTTGGATAAGATCTTATTCTATTCTCAGTTTCTATTCCGTATTTAATTTTTTAATCACTCCTAACATACTTATTTTACAGACTGGGGTCAATGACTTCATACACTGAAATTCTTGGAGTTCTGATAATGCTGTCTCTGTAGTTTCACCTGAGGGTCAGTCAGGGAGTTTTTGTCTGTCTCTGCTACACTTTAAAGCTGTGAGCAAATATCTGGACTGCCGGAAAACTGTCAATTCTGGGTTTGTGATCATACCTCTCTTTACTCAGGGCTACAGCTCTTTGTGGGTCTTGGCTTTGTGTGGAAGGTCTCACTTCTTCCTCTCACCTACATAGGTTTTTCACCTGTCCTTAGTGTCTAACAAAAATTCACATCCCTGAATTACTATTTTTGTAAACACTTTGGGTCATCCTGACTTCAACTGTAGAAATAACAATTCTGAATTTCAATGTCATTTTATTTTTTTTACCCTTCAAATTTCCTTTTCAATCTTCTGGGCTTGTCCCTACTTTTAAAGTTAGACTACATTTCTTCAGCATTTACGTCATGTAAAGAGAGGCTTTTCACAGCACAGTATTTCACACTGTGCGAAATACTCTCTTATTTCATCTGGTCATTCCTTTTAAAAAAAAATATATTTGTTTATTTTTGAGAGGTGGTGGGGGTAAGAGGGACAGGGAGAGAGGGAGACAGACAATCTGAAGTGGGCTCTGTGCTGATGAACTCACAAGCTGTGAGGCCATGACCTGAGTCAAAATCAGACACTTAACAGACTGAGCCACACAGGTGCCCCCAGTCATTCCCATTTTTACCTATTCTTGATCTTCACTGTTAATCCTATTCCTCAAATAGCTCAGATCCCTTCGTACATTACATGCCCAATTATACCTTTAGTTCTTCCATATCATGGAATCCATGATTTATTATTAAAATAGTCTAATAAACCTTTTGAATAATTACTTATTTTATACATGTTTTTTCAGTCACAAACACTGAATATATCCTACCCACAAATGAACTCCACATATAGTTGTGACCAGTTTGGCAAGCCTTAATGAAGAAAGTTATTACGTGCCACAAAATAATTCTCTCAAAATTTAAATGGTCTCTGAAGACTAATTTGTAATCTCTAATTTATCTTTCACTAAATCAATGAGACATTTCTCTGCTTTCCCTCAATCTCATTTCCCATTCCAATCTGAACTGATTTCCTTTTAAACTGGTTTACCCATTTTGGAATATCTCTGCATATTAACTAATTTCCTTCTCCCTTCTCTTCTCAAAGAATAATTTGTTTTACTTTTTATTTCATTTTCTTCCAAATCTTTAAGTGGTCCCTCTCCAACAGATCTTTCATTCTCTTCTACAGCATTTTAATTTTTACACTCCTTCATCTCCTGTGATAGACATTGGACCAACGACACAGAAGCTATAATTAACTCTATTCTCTCTGATACTTTTCTACAACAGAGACAAGCAAACTAAATTACTCAATTGTGCACACTCCCATGCCATCAGAGACAGCCATGTTGTATGATTCTGGACAAGTAAACATAGCTAAAAAGCTCTGACAAAGAGATTCCCTTATTCAAAAGAAAGGCAAAGACTTGCCAGGACAAATAAACTTGCTCTCAGTGCCTCCTCTATTCTTTCTGCCTAGAATGTAGTAGCTAAGTCTACAGTAAGAGCAGCAGCCCGCTGGCTTACAACCCTAAGCCATGACCTTACAAAAAAGCTAAGAAAGGTGACACAGAAAAGCAGAAAGCACCTGGGACCTTGATATATTTTTCAGGTATGGAAGTCTCCAGAGTTCTTGCTAATAGTAAGCTGTCATTTAAATACAAACAAAAACTACTGCAGTTTGAATTTTATTACTTGCAAGTCAATAAGATATTAATGTATATCTTTCTTTGATCTCCCTCCCCTCCAAACCAACTGACAAAAACTAAAACATTAAACAAGCTATATACGATTGCTATCCCTATTTTGTCACTGAATCGCTCATGCAAAGCAGTGGCCACAAACCGGTGGCCCTCAGGACATATCAATGCCAACAAATACTCCACCGAGGTGTTTTTTTTGTTTTGTTTTGTTTTTTTTAATAGAACTGAGTAGTTTATACAAACTTTAAGCTAATTACCAAAACTTAAGCTTTGGAAAATGGCAGGGTTTTTTTTTTGTGGATTTCTAGGTTCCTCACAACATAAAAAGATTTTTTCTCTGAGGAATTCAGTATTTCCTGTGCATGCCTCCGCCCACTTCATTTTGTTTCCTGAGAGTATCTTGGTATTATCCACTGCTGGGGAAATGTTTTTCCTTCAGCATCTACACAAGCTGCATATGCTCATAAATACTATTCAGGGCCTAGAATATCTTTTAAAATTTTTAATAATTATTTAAGTGCAGACAACGAGGCATGCTTTTTCCTAGACATTGGCAGAGAGGACATGCAGTGTGGAGATTTCCTGGACTGTAATAAGGAGCTCTGGATAAACTCACAGGCTGAGGAGTCAAGTTGCCTTTATTCAAATGACAACTCTATCACTTGGGTGAGTCTCTAACTCTTTCTGTGTCTTGGTTTCATTATCTGTAAAATGGGAATACTAATATAACCAACTAATAACTAGTGCTGTTCTGGAAACTACATGAGTGAATTCTAAGCACTGAATAAGGACAAACTGAGTACCAGAAAATAGTAAGTTGTCAATGAATGTTAGCTGTTATTACTGTAGCCTAATGAGGAAAACCAGACAAGCAGCACCAAGTTACATACACAAAATGATTTTCAACTATCAGTAAGTGCTGTGAGGCATATTAACCCGAGCTGTGTAACAGACAGTAGTTCAGGGTGAGGAGACAAATCGGTCAGGGAAACCTCTCTGTATAGATGACATTTGAGCCGTGACAGAAATTACCAAGGGTTGCCAGTTCCCCACAGATCCAAAGGCACATTTTCTAAGCAGAAGGAATAGCAAAGTGCAAAGTCCCAAAGTGATGTGTTTGAACAACATAAAGACCAATGTGCCTGGACTTTGGTGAGCAAAGGAGAAAGAGACAAGACATCAGATCAGAAAGACGGATGATTAACCAATTATGTAAGGCACTGCAGGCCGCTGTAAGGGCTTCTGCTTATACTGAAAGGGAAAGGACACCTTGAAAGGATTTTAAGCAAGGGTATGTATGATCACTCTTACTGCTAAATAAAGGGCAAAAATTGGAAGAGGAGAGGCCAGTTAGGAGGCCACTGCAGTCCACCAAGGGAAGAGATTATACCTGCTTGTCTCCTTTTCCAAATAAATAAATCTTTGTCTTTTAAGAACCATCCCCCAAAATACCTTTGTTTTAAAGACTCTCCTGATTCTCTGTTAAACTGTCATTTATCCGTACTTCCCTCATGGCACGTGGGGTATAATTATTCATTCGTGTGCATTTCTTCCTAAGTATTTTCTAAGCTCTTTATAGGCAGGATTTATGTGATATGGACTTCTGGGTGATCAATTTTGTGTCAAAGATATTTTCTGGTGAAAGTAATTTCGTGTATCGAATTTTGCATATCTAGAATCAAATAATAAAATGCTTTGAAATATGAATAAAATCTCTGTACCACATTGATATTTTTCCTTCAATATTTATTTGAAAATTAAATCTTATGGAGATACAATGAGAGGAGGCAAGGAGACACAAAATGTGTACTGAGAACAGAAATTATACGTAGAGATAGTTTCGAAGCCTAAAAGGGGGCAAATTAAATATTTATTGACTTCTCAGAGTCAAAATAAAAGCATGATTGTGCTAAACTGCTGAGTGGTTTATAATATGAGCAACCAAATTGGGGTTAAAAATCCAATTGAGCAGCTCAAATACTGTTATAGTGTACAGAAAATAAAAATAAATAAAACAGAAATGGGATGGGGCTGTCTCATAAGGTAACCAATAATGTTGAGATAATAATAAATAACACACTGTTTAAGGGAACTAAGTTGTAACTGATATCCTCTGATTGGCAACATTTACAAGGAATGAACAGTAAAAGCAATTGTAGATTTGGAAGACTTCAAAAAGGATCTAGCTCTTTCTTGTGCTTCATACTCAAACCCTTCAAATTCTTATATACTGGTTCATTAACTGTTTTACCATATCAGGTAGCATTGAAATTTATAAAATAAGACTTCCCTAATCAGAGGACAAAGGAACATTTCTGCATGAGAAAATTTTAAATGACATTAAAAAAACATGGTATTATTTCTACCTAAAATTTTCCTAAAATTGTAAAAATTAATGCTGAAGAGAAGGTTGACAAATACTGATAAAATAGGACATATTTAAGAGTCTAAAAAAAGCTTTTACCAAAAGACCTTTATTTTAAAATTTTAAGATTCAATTGTACATATAAATGATATATATACTATAAATTTATAAAAAATATGACACATAATAACTGGTAGACAATGGTCACTCTGACAACAGGTGATTTATTAATTTCAGCAACTTTCATAGAAGAAAACATTTAAATGGACTTTTTTTCACTTGGTTGACCACTCAAACCTCTTCCTACTTTGTTTTATTTTTTTTTATGTTATTTATTTATTTATTTATTTATTTATTTATTTAATTTATTTCAAGAGAAACAGAGAGAGAGCCGGGGAAGAGCAGAGACAAAGGGAGAGAAAGAATCACAAGCAGATTCCACGCAGTCAGTGCAGAGTTGCACTCAGGGCTCGAATTCATGAAATGTTATATCATGACCTGACCCCAAATCAAGAGTTGGACGTTTAACCAACTCAGCCACCCAGGCGCCCCTTGGTTTGACTGTTGTTAAAGAATACAACATAGGGATGTCTTGGTGGCTCATTGGTTAAAGCATCCAACTCTGGACTTGGCTCAGGTCTTGATCTCATGGTTGGTGAGATGGCCCCATGTCAGGCTTTGTGCTGACAGCACGGGGCTTACGTGGGATTCTCTCTTCCTTTCTCTGTGCCCCTCCTCTGCTTGCTCACTCTCTCAAAACAAACGGATAAACTTAAAAAAGAATTTACAGAGAATATAACTGATTATAGATATTACTCTATATATCAGTGTAATCTGAAGTCATACTTATTACAAAGAATTAAAAATAGAGAAAGGTTGCAACACAACACTTGTGTAATTTTCTTACTACTATAAATTTATAAGCTCAAAATAAAATAAAACTACATTTGAAACTTTTACTTCTCAGAACAACTTTACCTGCTGCGGCACAGATCAGTCAGTACGTAAGTATAGTTTTAGATTACAGCCTGAATCTTGAGGTTTGCCTGTCTCAGCAGCTTGTTCTGATTATCACTGACAGAACTCCATCCAATTTACTTAGAAACTGGAATTTGTCTTATTATAGACAGCTATGGAAATGTTGACGACTTCTCTCTTATGCCAATTAACATGTTATCCACTCTCTCATGCACACTACATCATTTCATGTTCCTGGAAAATTTAGGAGTATAAGCAGTAAGATAATATATGTTTACCCTCTGTTAAGAATTGAGGAAACATAGTTCCCAAAGATGAGTTGACTGTGACCACTTGAAGGTTTTCTGTTAAGTGTATTACAAGGTGAAGCTTTTATCGGCTAATAGGGACAGAAGACTCACAGAGAAAAATCCTTAGTAAATTATACCATCTTATGTATTTCCTGTTGTTTTTCCTTTAAGAATATATTGAGACAAAAAGAGGGCAAAACTTGTTTGGTGTAGCACTTTAGATCTCAAATATTGGTGTTAATCGTTACTTTTATGTAAGCAAATGAAAAATAGTTTCTACACACTAAGGTCATAGGGAAGGGGGGTAGGACACATGAATTGAATGGAGTTTATAAAGTAATGATGCATTACACTCCTTCTTTCCTCTGGGTGCCTCATCTTCTTCCTGTTTGCTGCCTTGCCTTTTTTGCCTAATCCTTGCTTTGGGTGGGAGGCCATTTCTCCACAGGCTTTTTCTTAATTTTGTTGCTTATTGGAGGTCTATCCATTTTATAACCTCATCTAAGTGTCTCATAGACACCTTCAGCTCACTGATGTGAACCATTAATTCCTGGTCACAAAGCCACTCTCCTCTTTACATTTCCCATTGTAAACACAGTGGCCCAGACTAGAACCCTTGCATCTATCTTTCCCCCTCCCTTCATTTCACTCTTTCCATTTATCTGTCATTGCTTTTACTCTCTAAACATCCCTCTGCTATCGCTCCATCATTATCACTTGACTGAGGTTTCTTATCCTTTCCGGTGTGGATTATTCTGAGTCATGGCTGATCATTCTGTTAGTAATGGAAGAGTTTTTCAACTTTACAGCAGAGCTGTTTCACAGTCAGCAAAGTAATCTGCTTGCCCTAAACCATAAATCTGGGTGTCATTTTCCTGCTGAAAAGTCCTTGATGGCTGCCCATTGCAAACTACTCTTCATGGTATATGAGTCTTTAATAATCTGACTCCTAACTCCAAGTTCTATCTTCCTGTGTTTATGACTGCTTCTACTCTCCCATAATGTATTTGTAGCAAGCCTTACAGTGGACACAATCTAAACAGAGCCTCACCACACAATGCAACATATTCAAATACTAATTCCAGGAAGGGCACATCTGAATAACCTAGCCAGCTTATTTGCTCAGCTTAGAGTAAATGCTCTACTTCCCAACTGTATCCAATGAGGAAGCTAGAATTCCAATTAAAAAAATACTGAAAGTTCTTAAGGAGGGGAAATGGGTGGGCAGTCAAAAGCAAATGTAACAAAATTTTAAAAAAATTTCCACCAAACCATTGGTCAGTGAACATTCACTGTAAAGGACGAAATGGTAAAGAGTTTATGGTTTTCGGCCTATACAATCTTTGTTACAACTATTCACCTCTCCATTATACGGCAGAGGCAGTCACAGACAATAAGTTAAGAAATGGACATGACTGCATGCCAATAAAATTTTATTTACAAAAGCAGATTGTGGGCAAGATCTGGCCTGTGGGCTGTAGTTGTTGAATCTCTGCAATTTATCAGAGCATAATGACTTCAAAGTAAGAAAGCTATGGGTCAATTAAGATTTTGTTGGGTTTAAGAAGTTATCACCGGAAACCAGAAAAAAAGTGACAGAAAACCGGTGTCTCCGAATGAATAAAAGAATTACACAGTCTTTATGCAACAGAAAAGGACAATCATGGAAGAAGTGAAGCTAAATGGATAAGATGGGAAGCCAACAAGAAGAAAAAGGAAGAACCTGAGGAGGAAGAAGTATTCAGGTTGTTCAAATTAATGGCAAAGTATCTACTCCTTAAGCAAAACAAACAATAAAACAAAATGATTAATGATGCTAAAAACCACCAGCCATATGAGAAAAACCACAAATAATCCTTCCAGTATGTAACAGAAAACCGTAAAGCAGTGACAAAGAGCTGTAACACCTGAAGTGAAAAGTGAACTTGGTCTTCTGTTAAGTTTCTCAAGACCCACATATGAGAGAAACAGGAATCTTGAAGTGCATTAAGTTCAGTTTTCATTTATTTACTTATACTTTAATGTATTTCCATAAAAATCAGTAAAACACAAAAGGTAAAAGATAAAGAAGTTTGTGAGACCAATATAGATGGGTATAACTCCTATGATTTTCTTATTTAATATAACAGTAAAGGATATACCACACAGATGCATACAAAACAATTTTGATCAAAACCTACAAAGTTATAGTCATGAATTCAGAGCTTTTCTAGCCACTTGCCATTATTGTCCTGCCTAATTCAGTTGAGAATTTCTTATGAAGTCAAAGTGAATATAGCATCCTCTTAGCCTAGAATCATATCCATATCAAACTTTTGCTCAGGAATTAATAATCATTAGTGATGTCTTTCAGACTAAATATAAAAGGAAGGTGAAAATCTCTTCTCTTGCACATGACCACTTCCTTCTCTCCAGCCTGCTTCTTTGTATCAGGCAATACTATATAAGGATTTAATTCAGGTCAATCTCTTACTAATCCTCAGCGTGAATAGAAAAGCAACATTGCTGAGGGGTCTGTACCAGTAGTTAAGCTTGCTTAATTTTCCAGTAAGCTTTAATATCACTGCCTAAGACCAAAGAATCAATAATGAGGGGCTCATCTTCATAAAATCACTTCAAACATAAGTCTCTGCTAGTGAGACATTTCTAACATCCATCCCACCCACTCTACCTACTATCACATAAAAGCACACAGGCTTCTCTGACTTCTTCAAAATCGAAGCAAATTCTTTATGTCAGAGCATCTTGCACTAGAAGTTTACTTTTAAAAAAAGATGTATTTAGAGACAATAAGACACAAATGGAATAGAAACAGGATTTATTTTTCTAAGTGTCAAGAACAATGAAATAAATTGTATACTTCATAAATACTATCATTGTCTTCGGAGTTCTTTGCCCTCTAGAACAGTTTCAACTATGTATACCATAAATTAAACATTTTTATATCTAGAAGTTAGAGGATTTAGCAGTGTGCTGTTTTTTAAATAGATTAAACTTCAACAAAATGTTACCAGGGCTTTTTGTTCTTGTTGTTTTATGGTTGCAAAGCCCCATCTTTGGTTTTGCAAAACATTAAAAACATATTTATTTTAAGGAATTAAAATATTTTCAAGAAAATTACACTTTAAATTTTAAAAATATATTTGAACATATACATATACACAGATGCACATCCACACAGGTGTACACACAACCCTTGTCTCTAGGAAGGAAAGAAAAATATTAAATGTTCAAGAACCAAAGTAATTCTAAAAATCCTAAACCCAATCCCCATTACCTTTAAAAAGTCATTTGCGACTTGTAAGAAAACGATGCTATCCTATATATAAGAAAACACAATTAACTTCATGCTTTACAATTCACAGATGTCCTTCATTCCATTTCTGGGAAAGTCTTGATAAAGATAAACAAATCTAACACAATTTGTAGGCCATGGGCATTACATTTTATTAGTCTTTAAGTTTACATTTTTGAATCTTTCATTGAAAATAGGGTTGTATTTATAATTCAAATATATATCATAACAGAAGGACTGCTATATAATTTACAAATACAGTTTTGTTAAAGTGTTTTCTTTCCCCTTCCTGATTCTTCTTGAGTTGGAGGGGGAGCAAAACATTTAGAAACAAGGGACTAGAGTATGCAATGAAGTGGTGGAATGAGAATCTCTAAGAAATATGAGTCATTTGAGAAAAAATAGAAGCGAAAAATATGAGCTCAAGGAAGACTGAAAGGAAGAGCCAGAAAAGAGCTAAACAAAACTTCGTCAACTTCAAAATTTTATATAAGGTCAAACCATTAGCTATTTTCAAATAAAATTTATATCATCATCAGTGTAATACTCTCAATTACGTTTCAATTGTTTTCCAAGAATGGTGCTAAAACATATTTTTGGTACTTTTCTCAAATTAAATAAAAAAGTTTTTTTAACACAGTTATAATACCTGAAAATGTTTAATGATGTAAACATTTAGCATGCAATGATAAGCCTTAATGATTATCTTCAAAGTAATTTTGTACATGTGTCTACAAAAAAATCTATTGGTATTCTGATTACAAATGTATCACCACTTGTCTATTTGCAAACTCCTTTCAATTTTGTGTTATTAAGTTTTCCATCCAAAACATAGCATATTTTCCTACTTATTCAAGTCATGTTTTATGGTTTTTGATGGAATGCAATCACATAATCTTATTTTTTCATAAGGTCTTCCTTTCTCTTTGTTAATTTTATCCCCAATATATTTGATGGGTTTGTTGTTAGAGTTATTTTCATAGATAATGAGAAAGATACTTTTTTCCCTTTTCTAGATTTGCCTCATTACTTTAAAAATAACTATTAATTTGTGTATATTTAATTTGCAACTAGTCACTTAGTAAACGTCCCCATTAGTTAGTATTTTGTTACACTATGTTATGTAAGTAAATAGTTACAGTATTTGTAATATGGTTTAAAATACATACTAAAACACTGTTGTTGAATGAGCAGCAGAGAATTTTCTTTTAACTTGGAAGTCTGAAAAATTTTCTCTAACAGGCAGCAACTAATAGGTAATATTATTTAATGAAAACTTTAAACTTCATAGACAGTCTGGAATCCTCAGTGGGAAACTTTGTGCCAATCACAACTCCTTGACTATTTAAATATTTATACCTTGTATATGTTTTAATTTCACAACTCTTTGACAAGTTAAATATTATACCTCATATATGTTTTTATTTCTTATTTTCTTACTTTTTTTTCTCCAGTAGAACCACAAAATTTTGCTCTGAAATTTAATTGGTTCATATTTCATAATGCATAATAATATTATTTATGGTAACAGATTTAAATCACATGATATTTGTGTCAATCTAATTTCCACATCATTCACTGTGCTTTCTCAACTTTATTAATAGCAGATACTTTGGAATTTCACTTTAATTAAAATATTAAATTACTTTATAAATAAAAACAGTACATCATTTCAACAGATAATCAAGCATGTATCATTCCTCTGAATGACCCTGAAAAATAACTCTTAATATGATTTAAATTTTACCTCAATTAATATATCCACTTGTACTGAATTTATAATGTTGCTTAAGAGACTAATATTTTTAATAACATAGAAAATTTATTTCAGCCATCTAGACCTCTATCTTAAACTAAAATATCTAAAATACAGTGTCAGCAATGTGCAGGCAGAAGGGGGCTGAGGCAATAACAGAAGCATTCGTCAGATCTAATGCACAGTTAGGAATTAAAGTTTGCACAATATTGGGCAACTGGGTGGCTCAGTCCGTTAAGCATCCAACTTTGGCTCAGGTCATGATCTCACGGCTGTGGGCTCAAGCCCTGCCTCAGGCTCTGTGCTGATAGTTCAGAGCCTAGAGCCTGCTTCAGATTCTGCCCCTCACCTCTCTCTCTCTCTCTCTCTCTCTGTCTGTCTCCAAAAAAAAAAGTTCGTACAATATTAATATAACCATTTTTGTCCTATTAAGATAAACAGAAGAAGGTATAAGTATTAGCACTATCTTCTTACTACTAAAATAGAAATGCCTGTTATTCTCACTTTTTGTAGAAATAAAGCACATACAAAAATATATGCAAACCATGTGTTGTTGAATATTCATTGAACACACCTGTGTCACCATTATTTAGGTGATTTGTGTAACATTTTCATGTTTTTTTAAATGCACACAGGATGGAAGTGAAAATATAAACATATATTTACATTATCCATATGTGCAGTGTACAAATGACAGATCAGAAGCTCTTCCTTAAATCATTCATTTTAGCAAATCAAGAATAACACCATGCACATATATTAACAATGACATTCATAATTTTGGGAAAATAATGCTATATGAAAGGAATAATATTACACATATCAGCAAATGATATAAAATACACCTTCCCCATTTCTCTATTTAACATACATCTATACTCTGGCTTAAATTTGAGAGCCTAACTGAACAGCTTTCATGAACACAGCTACAAAAGAACAATCACTTTTTTAGTTGTAAAAATTGTTCAAATAGGCATATAGGTAGGATCAGATAAGTTCTCTAGTTTCCCATGGAGAAAATTCTACAGCAGAGTTGCACTTTTTGTTTGTAATGACTTAGTATGATACATGACTAAGTTGTTTTCATTTATGCTAGTTTTAGATTACATCATGCTTGAAATTGTATTACGCCACAGTGCATTAGGAAATTATTAGTGCTCAGTTAAAAAGATGTTCCATTTGCATAACAAGAGAAACTAATAATGTATTTAATTAGAAAATTAAAGATCTTTTTTAAAAATTCTAATAGGCTTCACCAATCTTCTTAAATAAGTATGTCTGAATTATAAATGCACTCATTCCTTAGATCATGTTTTTGGTTGTCATTCTAAAAGTTTCAACTGTATTGTTTATAGGTGGTAGAAAAAACAAGCCTTCTTATGGGTTTTAGCTCTCATATTATAAGATCCTACGCATATTGTAAACGCTTTTCATTTACTAATTATTTATCATATACAAAATGAGAACTAAATTGGCACAATGTAGGAAGAGTGTTTGTTCCTTGAGGAAATACTACAGAAAGAGAGATTTTAAAACCTGGTTATGAATATAGAGAAAAATTCAATTCACTTGTTAAAAATGTCTGAAGGTAAAAAATACACAATTAGAATGAGCAGAATTAAAGACTTTTGATACTATACCACACATATTTAAAAATAACACTGAATGAAGCTATAATGTGTTTCTTTTGAAATATGAAAACCTTTTGAAATGGCTAATTACCCGTAAGAGTCTAAGAAAACTGGTTCCACTAAGTGACTAGATCACACACAGGGTATCTGGGAACCCAAAGCATCAAGAGTGAGGAGTGCATATGCAGTCTAGCCTGTAAGTGAAGACTACAGAAGGCTCAAGAGGAGCCCAATGTCCCACAGAAGTTCAAAAAAGTATGTTTCCGGAAGTGATCGTTAAGTGTATTTAGTGAGCCATCACGTCCTACCCCCTTTTCCTTCTTACTGAGATCTACTCTTTTTAAAGACCATCATAACTCTTTCACATACATTATTTCACCTAATGCTGACAGCAAATCTGTGATATACAGATGAGGAAATTGAAGGATAATGAGGTTGAGAAAACTGTCTAAGGTAACAATGTAAGAAAGCTCCAGAAACAGGATTTTAAACCAGGTGCATCTGAGTTCAGAACTTTCATCACCCCTCAAATTATCATAGATTCCAAATTAATTCAGTCTACATTACTGACTGAATTATAATTTTAAATAGTCATGTCTATTCATATGAAAATTTAACACACATAACTTCAAATTTTCCTAAAGAATGGAGAGGTGGGGGAGTATAAATTCTGTTTAGATTGGGAAAAGACAGTAGCTATAAGGTTTTCCTTTTGTGTACAGACACAGACACACACACAAACACACACAAACACACACAAATCAAATGATAACAAAGGCAGTGACAAAAATAACCACAAAAATCTATAACTTATAAATCATGCTTTCCTAAACGGCCCTGGAGCAAGCACTTCAAAAGACTGTGATATTATGCACATAGTATATCATTCTAATTAGGCAAAACTTACAAAATTATAATGACACATATTTAAGAATATACATGCATACTTTTATACTGCATAGTTAATATGAATACATTTAAGTCAGTTTACATAAATGATTCCAGTGTTATTTTTACAAAATGAAGATTTCTCATTTCACAGACAGTATTTCAGTATGATTTTTAAAGTTTAAATATTACCTTCTCTGTCTACTGTGTATGATGCAGTTCTCTCTAATCACGGAGACATATTTATGCTCTTAACAAAACTTTTTAGTCTCCAACATGACGGTTCATTTTCCCAAGACTTAAATATCTTATTTTTGGAAAACAGGAATCTTTTCAATTCTATCACCTCCTTGCTCTATTGCTAAGCAGCTACCCCTGCCCCCGCAAACCTGTTTTCTTCTCTAAATTGGAGTTTCTCGGTTTAAGCTCCTCCAACATTGATATAAAGATGACACCTGCAGTATTATCACTCAGGGATTTCAAATAAATGCATATACTTTGACCTCACCATGGTACTGTTGAATTAAGTCTTGGGGTGAGGAAAGGGATATGCATTTTCAACATTTTCTCAGGCTCTTCTGCTGCAGACAAAAGTTTGAGAAACACCATCTGTGTGTTGGAGGTCTCAACACTAGTCAATCTGGTATCTTGAATGTGTGATCACTATACTGTGGGAGAAGCCAAGCAGGGATGAGCACAAAGGTTCTGTGTATCCTGTGCACGTGCTCACACTGGGACAGCTTATTGGGAATGAGAACTGAGGAGAAACTAGAAGAGAAGGATAGAGAGAGAAGCTGAGTTAAGTAGAGTGGGAGAGAAGTTATTTTTGTAGTTCTGCTCTTCCTAATCTATGTAACCGTAGGTAAGTTAGTCAACCTTTCTATGCTTGTATTTATTAAATATTTCCAGGAGTATGTATTCATTCATTCATTCATTCATTCATTCATTCATTCATTCATCATTCCTCTAAATATTCAACTAGCATCTGCCTCCTGAAATGTGCCAAGGTCTGTGCTATGCCATCAAAAAGCAATGAGAAAAATCTAGATACGCATCTCTCTCCTTTAAGAAACTTCAGAGTATTGTGAAGAACAAATATCTTAATTAAATAAGTGCTCAAATATTAAATAACTATTTTAAATCTAGAAAGGGAGGATTAGATTAAGCTAATAGAATATGTAACAATCTATAGACAGAGTAATGTTTTCCTCGAAATCTGAGCTATAGGGAGGGACAGGTGGTAGAGTCTAGGAGGCAAATTGACCTTGGGTTTATTATAAATGTCTATTCGTTCTGGTCAAACTGTTGGCTAGAGACTGTGCCTTAAATCATTACACTTATTTTCATTACGGATTTTGGTCTTTTTTTTTTTTTTAGTTGCAAAAAGCAAAGCTTAGAAAGATTAATTACTTAAGTAAAGTCATATGAAATGTAGCAAGTAAGAGACCTAAAAGTAGAAATTCTAATCAGTTTGGTTTCAAAATCTATGATTTCTTTCTCCATTTTGGCTTGAACGTATTTCAAAGTGTAAGTGATGCTAAAAAGCCTCTCCAGAATTAATGGAAGGGAAATTAGACATCAGGAAGGAACTAATTTTGTATCACTGAGAGTGGAGAGACAAGGAGAAAGGAATGAAGTAGATATGGCCTCTTAAATATCAATAATGGCAAGATGACAAGTTCAGTTAGAGACACTGTATGTAGAGTAATTGGGGGATAATTATCTTGTCCAGAGGCAATTAAAGATATTGAACATTACTAAAATTATTTTGGTTTACATTTCCTATTTCAAAAATCTAAAGGAATATTTAATGATTTTTTACAACATATCTGTTTGCCACTAAAGATTGTTCTACTATTAGGTACAATTTATTTGAAATTAATTACCCCTCAATTTTAGTTTAAATTAGTAAAATAAAATTTAAAAAAATATTTTGTTGGGGTATTCTTTCCTTTTAAGCAAAATCTTTAGGCACCATATTGTACGAGTCTTGATTTTAAATACTAAGTATTAAGAAAAGTATTTCTTGGGGTGCCTGGGTGGCTCAGTCAGTTAAGCGTCCAACTTCGGCTCAGGTCATAATCTAACGGTTCGTGGGTCCGAGCCCCGCATTGCGCTCTGTGCTGACAGCCAGCTTAGAGCCTGGAGTCTGTTTCAGATTCTGTGTCTCCCTCTCTCTCTGACCCTCCCCTGCTCATGCTGTCTCTCTCTCTCAGAAATAAATAAAACATTTTTAAAAATTTTTAAAAAGTTAAGTATTTCTTTCCCTTTTTTCAGGGAACGTATTCAGCCAGATTTATGATATGTGAAAATTAGTAGTTTTCTATAAACAACCATATGAAAAACATACTTGCTCACATTCACGGACGGTAATGCAAACAAACAAACACAGACCTAAGTATAAAGTACAAACACAACACGACTGAAATATACTTGGCTTAAAATGTTTCTGGAGACTTGTTAAATGTGCTACACAAAATACTATATAATGTGTTTCAAAAGCATGGATTAAATAGACCAAAACAATGCTTATAAGCTGATAAATTATACTTCTATGATACAACAGGGCCTCCAATTCCTACTTAATGATTAAGGCTAATATCTCTCTTTCTCAAACGAAATAAAAACCAGGATTATACCATCTTTAATGCTTGAAATATTTTGGCTGAATTTTAAACACTTCCACTGTCTGTTTCATGAACTGCGAGGCACTGGTTAGTCCTACACCTGGGGCCTCTCAGTCCCATCTGCAGGCTGAGCCCACCCTGGTTCTAGAACCATTTGCCTGGGATGGTAGAAAAGTAAGTCAGAGGATCTGCACACATTTGGTAACTCTGTAAAAACTCAGCATGAATTCTGGTAATGGCATTTTTCATTGTTCACTGTCTTCAAGCCCTCATTTTTCTCTCAGTTCTGGGACTCAGGAAAAGAGTTTAAGTCCTACATCCCTGTGAAGGTCTGTGATTGCCAGGGCCTCGTAGTCATCATATCATCTTCTACTACCTGCCTACACTCCACTCATGTCCTCAAGTCTCCTAACCTTCAGCCCCTACATCTAGACTCCCTCCTCTCATTTACCACTGAAGCCTTCTCCATGCATGTTCCCAACTCACAATACCCTTATATTTCTTCTCATTGCTAAAGGGATTTGAAGGAAACGGAGATGATCTTTTTTCTGTATCCCTTTAAATGAATCCACAGTTATCAAAACATTAATAGAAACATTAATGCTCTATCATTTCCAGAACCAACAGAAAGACCATAATGTGATAATATAACATCACCTTCATTTACTCAATTCTTGCTCACTGCTACAATTCTCTATCTTGTTAATGCAATGTTTTCAAACAAAAATATTTAAAACAAAAATCTCTATAGGCTTTTAAAGGTCTCTATCTTGTGCTTAATATTCTAATTAGAGAAATCCTTGAACACCTAATATTTCTTTAGAAAACCTAATTTCCTTATATCACGTACAGAGGAAACCATTTGTTGTTAACGTTTAGGATTCACATCTGATTGTGTGGCTTGAAAATATCAACTAGTAACTTATAATGTAAAAGAAATCATAATGATTTCAACTTTAAGACACATTTAAAGTCATATGCAATTTTAAACAATTTAAAATATCAAAAGCCACAACAATCTTATTCAGAAATAGTTATGCTTATATTTACCATCATTTATGTATCATTATTTTTAAAACATGTTGTAGTTATAACATATGTAGGTCTTAAAATTTCACTTGTTTTGACTGTAGCTAATAGGTCATTTTTTCTAAGGATAACAGAAATTTTATTTGCCTCATGGGAGATTTCAGATGGTTGCCAGGGCAAAATGGTCAACTACTCAGTCATTATATTTTTACCTTGACCTTCACTCAAAAATCAAAAGCAGTTCTAACTGTAACACTTTTCTAATCCACAACATTGATCATCTCAGGTTTCTTTGTGAGAGTTAGAGCACATCTAATTTTTTTAAGCGAAACAATGTAATGATGCTCTATGATCATCTGAATATTCACATATGTCTTCCTTAGAGTACTATTGAGCTCTCAGCAGGTCAGGATCTGGAGCAGCACTGTGCATCTTTAAAATGTTTATTGTTAATTATATTCGAACTTCAGTTTATACAATAAACTCCACCAACACATTTTAATTTCATGAAAAGTATTTTAAAGCATCCAAATATAAATAACACCATAAATTAATTTCAAATGGTATGATAAACCTAAATTTTACTTATTAAAGTCACGAGGAATTGTAATACTCAAAAGAGGCAAAATATATGAACTATACAGTTTCTCTTTCCAAAGAAATAGCCAAAAAATTAGGATTTTTAAGTATAGGACTTCAGCTTTAGTCAAAAAAGTTTGCAAATGGTTGTCAGTACAGAATCCTTTTCTTAAATAAAGTAAAATGCAAGGTAAGGCTTCTTGTGCGAAAAATGGACATGCATAAAGACAGATGAGTTTTGGCCCACAGTTCTTAGATGATCGATTTACTGGGGATTTGGGACAAACAGAACATTATTCAGAACCTGAAGATAAGCAAATAAGAAAGGTTCATGGGAATGAGGTGGTGAGAGGAGAGCTGTTGGGGAACAAGCAGCCAGCAGGTGCTCCAGAAGGCAGGTGCCACCCAAAGGCACTCTCCTCTCCGCTGCCTTGGTCTCCCTTCCACTGCTAATGGAAGACCTCTGGCATAATTCTTCACCAGCAGTGAATCCACAAGTCAGGATTATTCTTACAAACTGAGATCAATTGGTCTCCTTCCTTCCCTTGCTCTCTTTTCCCCTCCTCCTCCTCCTATTCTTCCTCTCAACCTATCTCTCTTGCTCTCATTCACACTTTCTCAGGTGTAAGCTCACATTTGTTCTCTCTTCCTCTTGCTTGTGCACTCTATAGCACACATAAAATACACATCTTCTTCTAGAGCCTTTGAATTTGTTTTCTTCAAGACTTTACGCTAACATGATATAAACTCAAGTAACCACTACTAAATGCCTTCTTACTCTGAAGTGTTTTAATAAAAGTGATGTTTCCTAGGTGTGTCTTTCATATTTTTTTCTAAGCTGGATGTGTGGGAATCTGTCTGCTTCCCCCCTCTCCCCTCAGGCCTTCTAAATAGCACATGGTAGTTGGCTTTGGCCAGGTGGGTAGATAACACAAGAATCACATGACATAAGCTTGGTCTAAGTCCTGTGAGGAAGTGAGCTGGGGAAAGGATGAAGCAAGAATTTACCTGCATAATATTTCAAATTAGCCATCAGCTTCTGGTCAAGAAAACAGACACAAAGAAATGTTTGAGAGAAAGATATTCCTGCATAAGACTTATTCTGGGTATCAAGAGGACCTTAACTGTTTGGTGTATTTTTTACCAAGTAAAAGTAGCTTTCTTACATATATAGATGATATGGAAAGTAAGATTAAAAGAAGGTAAAAGTATAAAGTTATTAATTTTATCATCTTTAACATGTGAAGATTTATAATATCATAAGCCAAATTAGAATAACATTAAATATACAATTTTTAGTCCCATCCAAACCTAAATTTATTTTTGAATAAACTATTTTAAATCTGACTTGAATTATTCCCAGCATTGATTTATGACAGGAATTAACATAGTTTGTTTTTTATTTTTCAAGAAAAGATGTCTAACACCTATGGGTTGGTCCCACCAGTTTACTCTCCGTCAAAGTTCACCTGACAAGAGTTTTAAATCAAAGAGTATCTTGCTATAACTATAATATGAAAAAATTAGTACTTTTTTGCTAAAAAAAAGATTAGTGTCCTATACAATAAGCTTTTTTTAACAATTTTTTAAAATGTTTTTTATTTATTTCTGAGAGAGAGAGAGAGACAGCGTGAGCAGGGGAGGATTAGAGAGAGAGGGAGGCACAGAATCTGACACAGGCTCCAGGCTCCGAGATGACTGTCAGCACAGAGTCCGACACGAGGCTCGAACCCAAGAACCATGAGATCATGATCTGGGCCGAAGTCGGACATCCAACTGACTGAGCCACCCAGGCGCCCCCACAATGAGCTTTTTAAGTCTATTTTCCCAACTCAACTAGGATCGATAATTTTAAAATAATACCAAAATAAATGATAATCAATGAAGAAACACTGTCAGAACCTTACTGATGATACCCACCCCTATAGCTGTCTTCCAAAGGCCCCCACTGTCCCCCAGTGCCAGGTACTGCAGAAGACTTCTCACTGCCTCCCATCTATCTAACCTATCCACCCATACACAGCTCCCCAGAAGCCTCTTTCTCCTTCCTGAGCTGTTCTGATCATGCTAGGCTGGAGTACCTTAGGCCTTGGCTCCATCCTCTTCAGGATGGTTTAGAATGAGAGAAAAATGAAACCATGAAAATCAAAGAGAACAACACAAAACAACAAGAAAAAAAAAAAAGCAAAAAAAGAGATATTTACCAAAATAGAAAAATATATATTTAACCATATGTACAAATTTTTATAGATTTAAAAAATTAATAATATTGAAGTAAATATCTTGAGATTTGTCATATGGGCAAAAGTTTTTAAATCTTTATTCCCAGTTTTGGTCATCTGAAATATGCAATCCCAAACGCCTACTGGGTGTAGGTGTAACATAATTTGAAAATCTGCCTCAAAAATCTTAAAACTGTTCATCCCTTTACTGAAAAACTACCTTTCTAGAAACCCATCATAAAAAAAAAAATATCCAGAGATATACAAGATACACCTACAAGAATAAAATTCACACCATATTTTCCATAATAAAAAAGAAAACCTTAACAGCCAGCATTATCTAATGGAAAATATTCTCCATTAAAAGATTTCCTAAAAATATCTAAACAAAAAACCATGGTTCCAAGTAAAAATGTGATACAGAATTATGTAATCTAAGTTTCAGTAATTTATTTACTAATCAACCATGTATTGACACCTAATATATAACAGATGCTGAGGAACAAAAATGACTAAGACAGCCCTCACCTAAATGAGTGCGTATTTTCAGAGAAACAAAAGACATAAACGATTAAGTACAAAAGAAGTCACAGGTATACTTTGCTGGACACACATTATATACACAGAGAGGAAGGAAAAGAAAATCTGGTTGTGTTAAAGTGCCACCACAAATCAGAGATGAAGACTACAAAAGCTTCATAGAGGAAGTGGTCTTTGGGTTAAGACTTGACAGGAGGGTCATTTGTGAATTTCCTAAGTCCAATCTTAGAGTCATACCTATCTACTGTTTACATACCAGGAACTTCAAAGAAAATAAAGTATTTTACTATGCACAACTATTCCTCCCTTTCTGTGCTATTGCCTATGAGTGTAACAAAATTGCAGTTCATTTGGAGGAAGATTTGCACAGTCTTTTCATCACAGCCTTATGGAAATATGTCACATTGTATCTCATGTGAAGAGGAGCAAAAGGAAGTAACAGTATTACGGAAAGCACTACTAAATCACCAAGTAAAACAGAGCTAAGACATTTTTTAAACTCAAATCAACTATTTTAAGTAAATTTGGAACTTGCTTAATTTCTGGGTCTAATGGAGATACTAGCAACTTATTTCTTTTTTTTTTAATTTTTTAGATCTTTATTTTGAGAGAGAGACAGAGAGTGAGTGGGGGAGGGGCAGAGAGAGAGGGAGACACAGAAACTGAAAACAGGCTCCAGGCTCTGAGCTTTCAGCACAGAGCTCAACGCGGGGCTTGAAACCACAGACTGAGAGATCATGACCTCTGCCAAAGTCGGATGCTTAACCAACTGAGCCACCCAGGCACCCCACAACTTATTTCTTATATATAAATTTTAGTTGGTTTTCTGACTAAAGTCCAAAAATGGGTCTCATATGTAACAAAAGCATAAATGGTATGAAATATGATTTAAGATAAATAGAGCTGAAAGTTGTATCTAACACCCCATGTCAGTTATTGGATATTTCTGGGTTCATGTTGAAGTTGTGGATTCCAGGATAGAGTGCTTGACCAAGAGGTCAAACTGAACTGACCATTTGGTTAAACTGCATGAAACTGAAGGAAATAGGAGAATAATGGGCCAGGAATAGAGTCAGAATTTGGAATTGAAGCAGACAATGCCATAGAAGCATTAAGAGAAACTGAAAAAAGCATGAGAAGCCAGGTAGAAACTGTAGTCATTGCAGAAAGCTAGCAGGTTTAGGACAGCAGACGGGAGGTAAAACTGAAAGTAGTCATTAACATGGGGGGAGAGAATACCAATAAGGAGTTGTAGCCTTCATAGGTAGGGAGAGAACTTATTAATTCACACTTCTGTGCCTTACCCATGTGCCCCTCATCATCTCTCATCTCTTCGGTTTTGATGCACCCTTTCACATTTCCCCTCAACTGCCCACACTCTGGCAGGACTTTCCTGGTCCCTGCCCTTCCCCAGCCCAGATGAGCTGATCCCTCCACCACCAGTGTCCTTAGAGCACTTCAAACACACCTGCTCAGTAGCTCCAATGACACTGATTTATGGTTATGTGTGCATCTCTTTCAAAGGTACAAGTTTGTCAGTGACCGAGGGACCCAGTCTCCCCATTGTGAGATGATGATCCAGGGCTGAGATCAGCGGAGTACTTGTGCAGTAAATAAAGAGGTTCAGAGGCCATGACATCTCATGCTGATGTCACTAATTCACCTTTTAAAATGGGAAAGAGGGGAGGAGAACAGCTTTGCTCGAAAACATGAGATCGTACTTTGTCTTGACCTCAAATTTATCTTTTCACCCTAGACCCACTATTACGACATAAAAATTACATAAAACCAAATACGTGTACATGCATGCAAAATCCTGAAGATGTCAACACAGCCCTAGAATGGTTAAGTTTCAACTCTCAACAGTGTGGATGTGAGTAGGATATATGGGTCTCTGCAAATTTTTGAATGTAGAAAATCATTTAGAAAAATACTAACACTTTAAAATATGCCTTAAAAGTAATTCAAAATTAAATGAAAAAGACTGAAAGACTCCTCAAATATGGTTTAATTCAGCATATGCCACCAAATAAAAATTTCGTGGAGAACTTCCTCAGGGTTCTATTACAGCAATAAATTTTTGTTCCCAATCAAGGTTCTGGTGCATTTCAACCTTCTGGAGACATTTACGCATCATGATAAACTACAGATTAAGTTATCTGCAACGTGCTAGTATTAAGTATGTTTTATTCGTTTATAGAATTTTAAAACTTTGTACTTAATGTCTCTTCTGTCCATTAAGCAGACTTTGATTAAGATGCCAAATTTCCTGCGCACATTAATCAAGAGAAACATTAAATGTGTGCGCCAGTGTGTATGTGCACACACACACACACACACGGTAACTTAAAATAAGGGTTACGCACTGTACAAAAACTATAGAAAAATCTCCAAAATGGAAAAAATACTCGAAGTTTTCCTCAGGGGTAAAAGTGCTTTCTGGTAGTGTATTTTATACTGAAGTCACAAAATGCTTCTACACTGTGTTCATGATGCATTTAGAAGTCTTCATTCCCTCTGTCAAGAGGGACTTTTCATATAGGTTCGATATTTAGTAGGAAATGAACATAGATGTGAACTCAAATTAAAAATCTTATCACATGGGTAGTAGGAGAAACCTATCCACATAAATCTCTAAATACTGACAGTCTTAATATTCATCTCTTTTATCACATGCCCTTATATAGTATCTTCAGAAAAGTCATTTTTAAAGAACAAGAGACAGAATGAAAATGTTTCCAAAGCCTATTTACTGTAATGTTGGCAAAGAATCTCATTAGAATAAATTCACACTAGTTCTTTTCCTTTCAATAATAAATTTTAGCTCATTTCACAGCTGTATCCCATAGAGGAGTCCACACTGAATATATATCATAGTTTAGTCGCCTGTAGACAAATGTAATGATGCCAGCAGGTTTTTACTTTGTCTCTTTTGGGAAAGAAAACTACAGCTGGAATCTAAGTCTCTCTGTACAGGACACTGCAAAAGTCAGCACTTCTATTGTTGCTAATATTCCTATTCAAGAAATTTTGTCAGTTTATACACTTGGAAAATGATTCCCTGAAATAAAGGTAAACTGCAACAGTGTACCAAACTACAGCACAGATGGTCAGACTGGGAAGGTGGGCGAGAAGGGAAAGAGCTTAGTAAAGAGAACTTTGAAGGTAAGGAGAGATAAATGAGGTTATGTGTAAGTGTGCATGGGTGTGTGTAAGACCACGGGAGAGAAGGAGAGTGTGTGAGCAGGAGAAGAAGAAAAAAAAGCTCTGTGGGATATTTCAGGAAAGGTAAAGAGGGGTTTAGGATGTTTGTTATATGGTGTCCAGTATAAACTTCTGTGTTATCCTGTCAAGAAAATCCACAGTTTAAATCTACAGATCACTTTTTTTAAAAGAGATACAAGGGGGGAACATCAATATACTGAAACTAAATGATCACTTGAAGCAGCTCTGTATATTTTTCAGTTGTCAGATTCACTGCAACATGGAATATGAATACATATTTATATTTTAAGACAATAAATTGTTTAGATAAAATATGTATTATTCTATGTCACAAAACTGAAGGAATCTATAAAAATCAACATTAAAATCTCAAAAGCACTGTCAAATCCTCAGTCGGGACATCAAATAGTCAACCTATATACAAATATTACAAACCTGTAATTATTCTATTTACCTATGCTTGTCTGAAAGCATTAAGAAAAAATTTTCTATTACTGTCTGTTAATTATACCATATAATGCTCATTTAAATATTTGAAACTTACTCTACACAATTGAAGATTTTCCATAAAGTATCCTTACTTTTCCCTCTTCAATTAAAATACTGGTGTATGTAGGTCACCAAGATGCTTGTTTTGGCTGGTAGTCTTATAATAAGAGTATGGTTTGGGTCAAATCCCTTAGCTGTAGGTACCTGAGTTTACTCTTTCATTAAAGAAGGGTTTTACTTCCTACCCTATAATAATGAAGAAATTGTAAGAAATTAGTAAAAGAACATGTGATATAAATGTTCAGAGAATTGTAGAACACCAGGAGAGCACAGCAGTTGTGTTATTACATCCACTAAGCTGTAAAAACCAAATGGGTAACTTCTAAAATGCATTAACACATGAATTTTTTAGTATCACTTGGATTTCTCTGTGCATTTTAAACACCTGTCACTGAGTCAGCCTCTCTAAGCCATCACATCTCCTTCATCCTTACTTTTTTCCTCCTTTACTGAAGACTTCACTGTATTATCAGATCAAAAACCCAAAGGGAGCTGTTTACAGGCATCATATCAAATGTGTTCATGACTCCTTCAGCATATTTTCCTCCTAAATGTGCTTCGCTTCGGTCCTTATAAACTAGGTCCCCTATACCACTTTGCTATATTTTCTAACTACTTAACCTTCTAATTATACAACAATATCTTCATTGGAACTTCAGAGTGTGTGCCTGAATGACAACTAAATCATAATTGAAGTTACTGGAAAACAAAATGTGTATAGTGCTGTGCTGAATTAAAAAAAAAAAAAAAAAGTCCAGTTTGGCAGTTCCTCTAATCATAAAATACAAAGTTACCATAGGACCCAGAAATTCCACTCTTAAATATATATTCAGGAGAAATGAAAAAATATGTCCACACAAAAACCTGTACATGAGTGTTCACAGCAGCATTCTATATTATAGCCCAAAAGTGGAAACAGCCCAAATATCTATCAACTGATGGGTGAATAAAACGTGGCATATCCACACAATGTAATGTTATTCAGCAATAAAAGGAATTAGGATACTGACACACAATACCACATGGATGAACCCTGAAAACATGCTAAGTAAAATGAACCAGTAACAAAAAACTAAACAAGGTTTCATTACATTTGTAAAAAAATGCCCAGAAAAGGCAAATCTATAGACATTGTAAGTAGATTAGTTCCTACCTAGGATTGGGCCTGATAAGAAAGAATGGAGAATTTAAAGGTTCAGACTTTTGGGGAGGGGCAATGAAAATGTTGTAAAATTGACTGTGATGAAGGATACACAACTTTTGTACCTGATAAAGTTGTTTAAAAACCAGCTTTATGATAGCAATTCCAAAATTCAGCATATTACCAACAAAGAAAATTCATCTTACATATAATGATATAGCACAAGACTCACTCCTCTATTCCACATATTTTATTACATCAAATTAATTTAGCTTCTGGATCGTACTACCAAGATAGAAAATTACTTAGAAAAGAATGTTCTTGAAAGCTCAGAAAACTTTCATCATCATTTTACATGTCATGATGTCCATGGTGCTGCAGTGCTTGATCAATCAAGTTTGAAAGAACACCCTGACTGCTGTCTAATATTTATTCCCTTCTTGTGGGATATTCACAGCTGAAGCAGTTCAAAGCCAGTTCTCTTACAGAACAAGCCAAGGGAACTGAAGAAATTACATTAAATCTTGCAGTGAGAGACACAGAGAGAAATGTATCTTAGCAGCAGTCAAAGCTTTCCATGTGAATTAGTTTATTCCATAAACCCAAATTCTCTTTGATGACTCTCCCATTAAAGACGTGTAGTCACCACTGAAAAGTGTCAGAAGAAGCTGTTTTATAGAGCTATTGAACCTACGATTTTTGCTGCAGTTCTGTGATTACACTCACCAGCCCCGGGCAGCAGATGCCTTCCCTCTGCTAGCTTCTCTACTTCCAGGGGGCCGTTAACTAATGAGAACTAATGAAGCAGAGCATGTAGGGAGGTGGAGGGAAATGTTGATGTTGGCCGGAAACAGGACTCTTCAGAAACTTGAATTTCGTTTCAGCATTCCATATATTCTCATGTGGTCATTCTCTAAAACTCCAAAAGGTACCTTTTTAATCGCTTTTCCACCCCTGTATTCAAACTTCAGATTTTTGAACACCTCATATGATTGCCAGAGGCAGAGTGTGTAAACTATTTCGCATAATCCAACTGACTTACTAGATAGGTTAGGTGGTCAACAGTGTTGTCTCTTATGACATTTTTTTAAATGAAGCCCATCTCTGAATGATGGCAAATGACAGACCCACCATAGGGGAAGGGGGCTGCTTGTTCAGTTGCCCACGTCCACACAGAAAAGAGCAAGCACGCCCAGCCCCCTCAGCATCCCTGGTGCACCTCACTCATTTATGTTCTCACTCACTGACCCAACCAGAGAAATACACAGATTTAAGGTTTAATTTTCACAGTGGTCTAATCAAAACCACAGAGGAAAATAACATACCTAATCACTCTTATACATAAACTGAAAAGGATACTCTACCTTTCAAATGACTATGTTTAATGGTCATTACCTAAAGACAGGGTTTCTCACAGAAAGTTTGCAAGAATTGTAATAGCTCATTTACACAATTAACATTCTTCTAAAATTTCTAAATTCACATGACTTAACATTTGCAAATACACTGTTTCACTCTTGGCAACGTTTTATCCGACTAAAGAGATGTGGGCTCCTAGATTCATAAATCAAACAAAAACCTGGCTTCTACTGTGTTCCACTCTGTGTGGCCCTAGCTGCTCTCCACACATGCACTCACCCTTCCATTCCCAACTCACCCCGAGTTTTTATGCCTCAGAACCTCTGACTGTCCCTCAACACACATTCCATTTAATTTCTTCACAAGAGCTTCACTCTACCTAGCCATTTGTCCTTCTGGCAAGCTGTTTATTTTTCAAGCGTGTGTTTTATGAAATCTCCCCTTCCCTGTCTCCTTCTTCAAGATAATAATCACTTCCTCTGTTCCACATGTATTTATGTTTCCATTTTTGCAGTAAATTTCCTAGACAACAATTATTTACATGTGACAGGAAGCTTCAGGAGTGGTGGGTCCGTATGCCATTCACACTTGGTCCCCAGCACCAAGTCTGCTGTAAAAAACAAAATGAAACAAAAAAAAACCACACTACATGCTTGTTTGTTTTACGTAAGTGAACAGATAGACACAAACATGAAGAAAAAGGTCGCCGAATTCTGTGACTGGAGTCCCTGAAGTTGTGTAATATAGTGGTTCTGAATGAAATATATTTCCTATAGAAAGAAATATATTATATATAATACACATAGTTAATATAAGTGTGCATAAAGTATGCACAAACACATACATACAAATATTTCTATATTTATGATAGGGTTATGTCCCAAAAAACTCATCTTACCCATTTTAAGATAAAAATATCACAATTTGAAAACACATTTAATATACTGAACCCACGTATATAAAAAAACAACAGTTAATACAAAATATTCCACCTGGGTCTCTTACCAATACTGCCTTAATAATATCATAATTAATGTAAAAAATTTACAACTAATATATTATCTAAATGACATCCTAATGGCAGCTGCTATTAGAAGAAAAGTACTTCTGGGATGCGTGTGCAGCTCAGTCAGTCAAGTGTTCGACTTCAGCTCAGGTCATGATCTTGGAGTTTGTAGGTTCAAGTCCTGCATCAAGCTCTGTGCTAACAGCTCAGAGCCTGGAAGCCTCCTTCAGATTTTGTGTCTCCCTCTCTGCCCTCCCCACCCTTGTGCTCTCTCTCTCCCTCTCTCAAAAATAAACATTTTTAAAAAATTTAAAAAAAGTACTTCATGGAAATTGGTGCAGGCATGGCAGTCTGAAGACATTGTTCAGGCACCAAAGTGGCAAATACAGGAAGATGGTAAGACATAAAAGGATCTTAAAATAAAAGCTATAAACTAATGAAAGGTATATTAAGATCATTTATTAGAGCGAGCTCTTGATGAGCACAGAGTCTGAGATAATTTTTAAAAATAAATTGTTAATATAACTTTTTGAATAATTAATATTTTAGTGAAAGTATTCATAATTGTGCACATTTTCAAAAGTCAGTGCTTTAATATCGCTATAACATTTGAGGCAGTATAATAACTTCCATAATGCCAAATAAATCATGAAGTCCTGTGTAGTAATAGCCATAAATGACTGTACTATTTCATGTGCATATATTTATGCATAGAAGTATGTGTGCATATATTTGCACTAGTATGATTGTAATGATGTATTGAATTAGTATTAGAATTCTATCAAAAGCCTACAAATTATAAACTTTAGAAAATGTACAGAAAAAACAGTTTGTATTGAGCATGTAACAGGTGAATACCACTCCTCCAAGTTGAGAATCACTTTCAGAAGACTTTGAAATCTTGAGGTATATATATATATGTGTGTGTGTGTGTGTGTGTGTAGGATATCTATATACATGACATGTATATGCATGTACAGAGCATACACACAATATACATATGTTTATACTTACATACATACATACATACATACATACGGGGGGATATGTACTTTAGGAGAGAAAAGAGCACTGTGAGAGAGGATACGTCAGCATTCACTGTTCACTTCCTAAATCCTTTCACTCACATCATCACAGACCAGGAAAGTCTTGCCAAAAATAATCTTAGGTGTTTCCACACAAAGGAATTTTGGAATGCACAGTCCCACTTAAAGAATCACACCGCTAGCATTTCCTGCATGGCAAAAATATGTACGAACACAAGTAAAAATAAAAGGCTGAGGTTGAATGTCTTTGTGTTCTAAAACTATACTTTGAACAACTCTGCTAACAGCAAAGCTGAGGGCTTTGCAACTATGTACTGGCCCTGACAGCATGTAAAAGCAGAATAATGCCAGATGCAGAGAAACCTGAAATGCACATGCAGATTGAAGAAGAATCAAAATGAAGAATTAAACAGAGTGGGATCCAGAGACAAACTCTAGCTCTGTGAGAAGCCATTTGTAGTTCACGCCAGGATCACAAGTAAAAGATTTACTGATTTACTGAGTATGGACGTGAGCCAGACACCATCTAACTGCTATACAGTTTTGTCTCAAGATATCTTTAAAACAATCTGAAGAGGTAGATACTAGAATCATACCTAGGGCATGGCTGACAAATGAGAGACAGAGATTTGAGTTCAAATTCTTAATAAAGTACAAAATTGGGTCAAGATTCATATCTGTCTCAGAAGTTGATTCTTGAACATTTCATTCATTACATACACAAATACACATAAATATCTATTTTACTACGTAGCAACCAATACCTCTTTAATTTCAAGCAATGGCTTCAATTCTTTGCAACTAACCTCTTTCATTGTCAAGTGGAAGTAAATGAATACAATGGACAAACTCCTCTGACACAGTTCTGCTGATTTTGAGAGAGAAAACAAAAATAATCTTTAAATAGAACCCAAATCAGCAGTATTTGTGTTCTGATGCCATTCTTTAGCAGGCATATCATAGAACATACTTGCAAACACAACCATCTACAATACTCACTAGGTGCTGTTACTGCTACTGCTATTCCAACTCAAGGGATAACTTTTTATCCAGACAACATGGCAAATTTGAAAAGCCCTGCATTGGCCATACAGCGTGAGGTTTTTTTTTTTAATGTTTTTTTTTTTTTTTAATTTATTTCCAGGAGAGATAGAGACAGACAGCGTGAGCAGGGGAGGGCCAGAGAGAGAGGGAGTCACAGACTGAAACAGGCTCCAGGCTCTGAGCTGGCAGTCAGCACAGAGCCCGACGCGGGGCTCGAACCCACGAACCGTGAGATCATGACCTAAGCAAAAGTCAGACATACAGCGTGAGTTTAAGTATTCCCACTACTAATAGGAATGCTTATGGTAATCAATGCCTAGGCTTGATACATTTGCTTGGGAAAATTAACTGTCCAGCAAGCTCTCTCCATAGTTCTCAGTTAACTACCTGGGTAGTGTACCGTATTTGTGCACACACGATCCACTTCTGAGCCATCGTCTACTAGCCCCATTCTGGGAGTGCTCCACATTCTGTGTCCGTGGAAGGGTTTGTGGAAGCAAGCTGAGCAGCAGGCTGCCTTGACAGCTCAACTTAGCAGGGGTTCAGAACAAGGGACTTCACAGTTTCCCAGAAGTTCAGCAGGACACTGCACAACAATTGTTTGCCTGCCTCCGCCCCGAGCAAGGAATAACAGATATGCAACTATGTAATTAACCACAACAGAGTCAGCTAGAGACGCAGCCTGCACATAGTGCACTTGAAAATCTCATAAGCTTGGGGACCCTGGGTAGCTGAGTGGGGCTAAGGGTCTGACTTTGGATTTCATCTCAGGTCATGATCTCACAGTTCGTGGGATAGAGCCCCACACCGAGCTCTACATGGACAGCTCAGAGCCTGCTTGGGATTCTCTCTCTCCCTCTCTGCTCCTCTGCTTCTCACTTTCTGACTCCTTCTCTCTCTCTCAGAATAAGTGCATAAACATTTAAAAAAAATGTTAAGAATTCATTTTAAAAAAAGAGGAAATCTCACAAGCTTACAGGCTCAATTTAACCTTTAATCTATCAAACCCTTTCTTTCCAGTTCAAGATACCGTTTATCACTTCCAAACTCTCTCCCAAAGTGTTCCTCTCGAGGTAGAACCAAGACAAAGTGTAGGCTCATCCCCATTTATTGTTTATTTACTTAATTTCCATGTGTATTCTCTCTTTATAAAATACTTGTTAGTAAGAGCCGTATCATCAGGGCAATAACAAACGAAGCATGTGCAGCCCAGGTTAAGACTGAGACTTTGAACTCAGCCATCTGCAGGTTCCACCTGTTCTTGCTACTATACATGTGGTAGAAGGACTACAGTCTCCTCAGCAGAGAAGACAGATGACAAGCAGATGAAAAAGTGATGCTCAACACCACGTATCATTAAAGCACAGAAAATCAAGACAATGACACACAACTACACACATTAAAACAGCTAAAATTCAAAATACTGACAACACTGGCCAGGATGTGGGGCACCGGGAACTCTCATCCACTGATGGTGGGAATGCAAATGGTACAGCCACTTTGAAAGACAGTTCCTAACAAAATTAAACATGCTCTTCACCATATGATCCAGTACTGTGCTCCTTGGTCTCCCCACAACAGAGATAAATACGTATCCACACAAAAATGTGTACACAGATGTTTACAGCAGCTTTATGGAGAATGCCAAACCTTGGAAGCAATGAAGATGCCCATCAATACGTAAATGGATAAACAAACTGTGCTATATCCATACAGCAGAATATTAGTCAGTGATAAAAGGAAATGAGGTATCAAGCCATGAAAAGACATAGAAAAAAACCTAATGCATAATTAAAAAATGAAAGAAAAGGCTACACACTTTGTGGTTCCAACTACATGATATTCCAAGAAAAGCACAAGTATGGAGACATAAGAAGATAAAAATATCAGTGATTACCAGACGTTTGGAAAGACAGTGGGATGGATTGAGGCATGAATAGGTCAAACACAGAGGATTTTTATGGCAATGACACAACTCTGTATAATACTATAATGGTGGATACATGTGTTACTAGGCACATGTAATTATATATCTGTCTAAAACCACTGAATGTATCTGGTTGCCTGAACCCTACTATAAACTATGGATTTTAGTAATAATAATGTATCGATACTGGTTCATCAATGGTACACATGTACCACAATGATGGAAGATGTGAATAATAGGGAGAAATGGGAGAAGAATGAAGAGTATACGAGAACTCAGCACTTTCTGGTTAGTTTTTTGTAAACCTACAAACACTCAGAAAGTAAAGCCTATTAAAAATAATTTTTAAAAGAATGTAGAATATTTGCCTGTTTCCACCTTTCTCTTCTTTTGTGTTATTGTTTTATAATGTCTCATTTTCTCCCCAAGTCTTGAGAGCCATCCATAGCTTCTCCTGGATTTATGGAGATGACTCAGTAAATTCTATGTGCATGATCTCTGACAGCTCAAGAGACATGGAGTCTCCCCCATCAACATTATCCAATTACATGGACATGAAGCACATTTCTGCTTTTTCCCCACATCTCCTCATTTATTTTCTCATAGCATAGCTCTGATACATTAAAAATAATACCCCAGAGATTCTGATTTCATAATGGTCAACTATGCAAAATATCAATATGGTCAGTAGTGCTTCTGGAAGATTAAAGGACATTCTTTTGGTTAGGCCCAGTTATGTATCACAAGCAGTAGATCGATTACTTCTTAGTATTGCTGTTTTCAGCACTACCATATTTCCTCCACTCTTTCCCAACATGTGCTTAATTGTTATTTCACTTCCTCTTAACACTGTTTTTCTTATTGCTTGGATACCTGAGGATTAAATGCAAATTCCTTTATTTTTCATCATTTTAATGCATCCTAAAGTGTCAAGTATGGAGTGTTGATGACAAAGAAATAGAAGAAAAACCTCTACCTTATGACTCATTGGCACCTCTAACTCACACTCTGTGATGTTCTTGTGATAAGAAAATGTATTTTCTGGATAACACTTCCCTAATGTTTCTTTCATTAAGGACCACTTAATTCTGAGAGAGCCCATTCACCAGACAGAGGCTTTCACTCACCCCTTCCCAGAGATATCTCACTGCCCAGGGTTACCAATCTGACTTACATGAGAGTTTAAGAGGCTCCATTTCCTTAGAAAAGCATGCAAAGCAAACCACACTTCCCCAATAACCTAGTCAGAAGGTCAGCATCTCATCCCATCACCATCAGACCAGTTTTTCTATGTTATAATAATATTCAGGAAAGAATGTGGCCATGTGCTGCTCTAAAGCAGTCAACCTCAGCCCTGACTGGGGCTTCTATTATTTTGCAAACCAGGTACCCATCTACAATTTGCATAATGAGTGACCTGAGTTACTACAGTCCATTAAGATAGTAAAATTTCACAAAACCACCTGAGCATTTCACTTTTTGATGCAATCAATAAGCTCTTAATGAATTTTGAACTGGGTTATAAATACTAAGAAACAAGGGTAGGGAAACAAGACAGAAACTTTACTTTTTAAAAATGTACGTAAGGGCGTGGTGAGTTAAATGTCTCACTTTTGATCTCACCTCAGGCCAGGATCTCACAGTTCTGGAGGTTAAGGCCCAGATTGGGCTCTGCACTGATGGTGCGGAGCCTGAATGGGATTCTGTCTCTCCTTCTCTCTGCCCATCCCCTGCTTGCGTTTACTCTCTCTCTCTCAAAATAAATAAACTTACTTTTTTAAAAGCATTTAAATGATCATCTAATAAGCAAAATTAACAAAGACATAAAAACAATTCTGTGAAATCATTTAGGTTGGAAGGCATTGGTCGCAAGACACTTTCAGGAATGTAAAATTTCAGATTCTTGAGAAAGCCTTTGAAATACAGCACAAAATGACATATAAAAATTTCTATTTATATAATTCACCCTCAGTTTGCTGTTCAAAATATTTTTATGATCTGTGCTCCATGCTGTCTACATCTAAGTGTCAAAGTAGTAAAAAAGATGGGCCTATGGTAATACCACCTCTCTTCCTAGTTTTGTTTTCATGGTGTACCTTGATTGGAGAAGACAGATAAATGTGTTGAATTTGTAAAATTACTGCCTGTTATGTCATTTTTAAGGAAAGAAAGAGGGGCGTCTGGGTGGCTCAGACAGTTAAACATCTGACATTGGCTCAGGTCATGATCCCACGGTTCGTGGGTTAGAGCCCCGTGTCGGGCTCTGTGCTTACAGCTCAGAGCCTGGAGCCTGCTTCGGATTCTGTGTCACCCTCTCTGACCCTCCCCTGCTCACACTGTCTCTCTCTCTCTCTCTCAGAAATAAATAAAACATTAAAAATATAGTAATAAAATAATTTTAAAAAGGGAAGAAAGATAAAGAATGGAAAGAGAATATTTTTTGAACATCTACCACATTTAGGGCACTGTGCTAGACACTTTCCATTTACTACCAGTCAAAACTTTGTAAATGGCCTTGCACTTCAGAATTTCTGTCACCATTCTAAGGTGAGAAAACCAAACCAGAGAGTTTAAGTAACTTGACCACTAAGGTAGAGGCAGATTTAAACAGTGGTTTGTCTGATCCCAAAGTGTGTGTTCTTTCTATCCTACAATGCTGCATCTCTTATAATCTGATCAAGTATCTAGCACTGTAACTGTATCAATTTGTAATTTCTAGTGCACTTACCAAATAAGTGATTTCAAGAAAGCTAATGGACATTACTGGACTTGTTCCAGGTCATAAAATTAAGTCGCCACTGTATTATGTAACAGAAAAATAGAAATAATAAAAAATGCCACTTACTGAAGTTCTAATCAAATATTCCACTGATATATTATATATGCTACCTTATTTAAATAAACCTCAGAAAACCTGTATATAATACATATATTTAGCCATGTTGGAGATAAAAGATAAAGATTCAAGAAGATGAAATAATTTTATGACATGGATAAAATACAGCATCATGTTTCATGTTACTCTGGACTAATTGACACTGATGCCCATACTCTGTCCACTCTACTCTCTGCCTTCCATTTAATAAGCAAACTATGCCACATTCCAACTGAAGCACAGATGAAGTGCAAAACACTTATTAGGATAATGCCACCCTCATGTTACTACTACCTGGATGGACATTCCTCTTTCTTTTGTTATTTAATGAATGGTAGAATTAGGATTAATATTTTTCCATATGCACTACATAATATTTTATATTAAAACAAGTACATGAAAGAAAAGAATAATACTTTTATTTTGTTTTAATACTTTTTTATTTATTTCTAGGAGAGAGAGAGAGAGAGAGAGAGAGAGAGAGAGACCGCGTGAGCAGGGGAGGGTAAGAGATAGAGGAAGATACAGACTCTGAAACAGGCTCCAGGCTCTGAGCTGGCAGTCAGCACAGAGCCCGACGCGGGGCTCAAACCCATGAACCGCAAGATCATGACCTAAGTCAAAGTCGGACGCTCAACCGACTAAGCCACCCAGGCGCCCCTTACTTTTATTTTTTTAACGTTTATTTATTTTTGAGACAGAGAGAGACAGAGCACGAACTGGGGAGGGGCAGGGAGAGAGGGAGACACAGAATTTCAAACAGGCTCCAGGCTCTGAGCTGTCAGCACAGAGCCCAGTGTGGTGCTTGAACCCATGGATTGCGAGATCATGACCTGAACCAACATCAGAGGCTTCACTGACTAAGCCACCAAGGCGTCCCTACTTATTTTATTTTATATTGAAGAAGTAAGAGATTGTTTTACACACAATTAACTGTGTAAAGGACACAGTGACTAATGTTAATAGTATTACCTTGCATTTCATGAACTTAGTTTGAAAGTGTTTAGTGTGAGAAGTGATTTTCTTGGGAGAAAATTCAAACAGATAAATATCTTAATCCCCTCAATTCTAAACAATAGCTAGTGTGTACTTTTTTTTGGATTTCAGGGTCATTTCATTTTTACAAAAATTTGGGACTCAATTTGGGACTATACCAAAATTAAAATCTTTTGCACAGTGAAGGAAATCATCAATAAAATCAAAAGCCAACCTCCTGAATGGGAGAAGATATTTGCAAATGATATATCTGATAAGAAGTTAATATCCAAATTATATATAAAGAACTTATATAACAACATCAAAAAACCACAAATAATTGATTAAAATGGGCAGAACACCTGAATAAACAAACATTTTTCCAAAGACCTACCAAGATGGCAAATTGACACAAGAAAAGATGCTCAAAGTTACTAATAATCAAAGAAATGTAAGCAAAACTACAATAAGATATCATTTTCTAACTGTCAGAATACTTAAAATAAAAAAGGCAAGAAATAATCAACACTGTCAAGAATATCGCGGGGGAGGGGCGGGAAGGAGCCCTCCTGCACTGTTGGTGGAAATGTAAATTGGCTAAGCCACTGTGGAAAAAAGTATGAAGATTCTTCAAAAAATTAAAAATAGGACTCCGATATCCAACAATTCCACAAATGGGTAAATAGTCAGAAGACATGAAAACATTAATTCAAAACATATGTACACCCTATATTAATACAGCATTATCTACAATACCCCAAAAATGGAAACAACCAAGTGTCTATGAATAAAGAAGGCATACACACACACACACACACGGCACACACAATAGAATGTTACTGAGTCACGAGGCACCTGGGTGGCTCAGTTGGTTAAGCGTCCGACTTTGGCTCAGGTCATGATCTCATGGTTCATGGGTTAGAGCCCTGCATTGGGCTCTGTGCTAACAGCTCAGAGCCTGGAGCCTCCTTCAGATCCTGTGTCTCCTTCTCTGTCTGGCCCTCCCCTGCTCATGATCTCTCTCTCAGAAATAAATAAACCATTTTTAAAAATTAGAAAAGAAAAAAGAATATTATTGAGTCACAAAAAAGGATGAGATCGTGCCATTTGTTAAAACATGGATGGACCTACAGAGTAGTATACGAAGTGAAATAAGTCAGACAGAAAACAACAAATACCATATAATTTTACTTCTATTTGAAATCTAAAAAACAAAACAAATGAGTAAATAAAACTTAGAAAGCAGAAACAGAACCATAAATACAGAGAACAAACCAATGGTTGCCAGAGGAAAGGGGGTGAGTGGATGGATAAAACAGGTGAAGGACAGTGGGAGATGCAGGCTTCCAGTTGTGGAATGAATAAATCACAGGAATAAAAGGTACAGCATAGGAAATGTAGTCGGTGATATCTTAGTGGTGGTGTATGGTACGGATGGTAGTTACGCTTACGGTGAGTACAGCCTAATGTATAAACCTGTTCAAATCACTGTATTATTTGCCTGAAACCAATATAACATTATACATCAACTAAACATCAGTTTAAAAAAATAATAAATACAATTACTTCATTAAGACCTTTCGGAAAATGTATCTATGAAAGAAGTTGATAAAAGTTGTAGGTATTCATTCACTGTTTTCTGTCTTATTCATGTTAAGTCAATCGTACCTTACCAAATGCGTTCATATTAATTTAGAAATGCCAGTTAAATATTAGACATAGTTACTACTGAGAAAATTTCATATTGTAGAATATTAAAGTGGGAAAAACTAGCACTTATCAGTAATTATTTATCTTCTAATAATAAAGTGCTTTACCTCTATGTTTATAAAATATGTTTTTAATTATCCACACAAATACGTTACCTCTCAAATAAATCTTACACAAAACTGTTAAAATATTTAACTTCTGTATTTTAATAAATATTTTTAATATCTTATATTCTGAGGTCTTCATTATTAAAAAAAAGTGTAGCGAAGTAAATATCCCTTGGCTATTAGACTTTATCAATACTGTACCTTTTTCATTACCTTATTCATTATTCAAATAAGTTCCTCCTAGCTCTACCACTCCAGTTAAACCATCCTTTCCCAAAATACTGATAGTTACCTTACAAATTCCCCCTTTTATTCAGTCATTGCTGAAATATTGCATAATTCCATTCCAGTCTTTCAGAAATGTTTTATACCTTTTGTCACCATCCCCTTCATAAAATATCTTCTTCCATTTAGCACTGATTGCCATTTTCCTTGGACCTGTTCTGACCGTACTTTCTCTGACTCTTCTACTGGTCTCTCCTCAACAGTGGCCCTTTAAAAAACAATATTCTCTGTGAAGTACCCTGGTCACTCTTTTCAGTACTTCTCTTATTTTAGTGATCCCTCCAACTACCATGCTTCGAAATATTATACATTTGCTGAGTTCTGAGTCTACAGTCTCAGGCTCTTTCTCTTAAGCTATCCATCCAGTCACCAGTTTTCCCACTAGGTCTATTCATTTAAACAGATTACTCCTCAAGTTTGGTATATTGAGAGTAAATGGATATTCTTCTTCACTAACCCCAGGACATCAGCTCTTCCTTCTTCACATCCTCTGCCTCAAGGAATGGGAACAGATATGATGCAGTCTGGATGCGATGAGTCCCTCCTCTCCTTGGTACAGAGTTCCCTACATTCTGAAGATAAGGTGACACTTCTGCTCTGTGATCCCCAACCCCCCTTCTCCCCATCACTTCCTTTGCTCTCAGGTCCTCTCCTTACTGACCTCTAGGCTCTTCACTTAATCTCTCTCCATTCTGGGCAATGAATATATCAGTCCTCTGCACAGAGCTTCCAATAGCTTCCACTTGCTTTTAGGTTAAAACTCCAACATCTTTACCAAAGTTTGAAGGTTTTATTACAATCTGCCACAACTCATCAAATTGGCATTCCTCCATTCATTCCCACCAAACATCCTAGACTTGAGTTCCAGAACTTTCAAGATTTAAGAATGTCGTCATGCTTTTACTTTTATTTTCTTTCTTCGCTCTGCTTAAAATGGACTTCCACTCCTCCCCGCGTAAAAAATCCAACTCTCATCTTCCATAACCTCTATCAATATTAACTCCTCTTTAAAGCTCTCTACAACCCCCATTTTCAGCTACACAACTTCCCTGTTCTTATAGAACTTTGTTCATGACTATGGTACCATGTGGTAATTGTCATGTATTTACAGTATTGTTCAATTGTGAATTTCTTGAGGGAAAGGATGTCAATTTTCTAATCAGCCTCTACCTCAGTGACTTTATATAACTGAGTCCTCAATAACTCTTTGTTGTTACTTGACTTAATAAAACTTTCATACAGTGTCTACCTTAAGATTTCATATAATATACATTAGATATCATATATCATGTATTATAAACCTATGTATTATGTACATGTATTATATATACACATGTTAATCAACAGTGGATATATGTATATATGTTCACTTATGATGTATGTATGTGCATATTTATACACACATACGAAGCATGTTAAGGGTGAAAAGCCCTTAGATATCACCTTTTTTAATCAATGAATATTACAAACTCAGAAGCCAAGAGCCAAAGTCATTAAATGACTTTGCCAATATACCACAGCTTGCTAGTGATAAACACAGTTCCTGTCCCAGGGTTCTTCATCCAGTGTATCTTTTACTACTACCTGTAATTAAATGGTCTGAACAATAATCTAACTCCCTATTATTTGCCGTTCCAAGTCTCAACAACTGGAATAGAGATCCTGGACTGTCTGACCTCACCTCAGTGTCTCTCCCAATTCTCTTCCTATTTTCATGGACAAACACAATTCTTTCATCTCTACATTTTCATTTACAATGTTTCCCTCTCCTTGAAATATCCCCGAGTTCTTCTGACAACAATTCTCAATTTCTTTATAGATATAGCAAACCCTCCTTTCCCTCTTGAATAAAATAAAGAAGAAAAATTTTCCTCTCCAGTTTAATTCACTTTTTTTCCCCACCAAACTAAAGGCCACCATAAAGGAAATGCCATTATCACCCTCATCACACTAGCTTATGTTTGCACATGCATGTAACTTCGAAATTACCGATTACTTTCTCATAACTCACCAATTTGCTCTTCATAACACTATGAATAGTCAGAAGAAGGTATCATTGCATTTATATGCAGCTGAGACAACGAGGGGTCAAAAGTTAAGTGAACCTGCCAACGTTCTCCTGGCTAGCGGGGCTGGCCCTGGCGGTGGAAGCAAGGTCTCCATATCCTTGCTCCTGAGAGTTTTCCACTATTTTAAATGGTTTATTGGCTTGTGTTCCCACCATGACATTTATGTTGACATAGATTGGCACCTCAGATGCTGAACAGTGAATGCTGCCTGGATTCTTATTCGATCTGAATTACCGCTTGGCTTTTCTTACTTTAATAGCACAAATTTCAAGGAGGCAAGTACTATTTTGTCTAGTACTTACCTACCGGAGAAGCTCTTCCCAAGCCTCCAAATGATACCATTTAATGGCAAATTATAGATTAATGACTGTTTTTTGTTTTGACCGAGCTTCTGAAAGTAAAACCATGGCTTTTGCTAAATTAGAGAATGTCTTCAACTCTTTGTTTGAATTTGAAATAAATTAATATGATTTCATCTGCATCCACTAGTCAACAACTAACATTTAAACTCCAAGTCTTAAAAAGAATGGCTAACACTACCATCCAAATGGCTTTTTTAAAAGTGTCGGTGTTATTTCTGGCAACATTCTGAGGCACATCTAGGTACTTTGGATTGAAATAAATTTCTGTTCAATCTTCTTCCCAAGTTTCTGGATAGATCCAGCTTCCTTAAAATTTCAGGATATCAGTGTAATTGTAGAGTACACTAACCTGTCTTTGCAGACAGTTGGAGCCAGGCAAGAGACCCACTCTGTGTAACTTGTTTGTAATCCCATGACAAATACATCTTTTCCCTCCTTTCTACTGCGTCCTTCTCTTAATGTTTACGAATTGTCAAGAAACTCTTAATTACCTCTACCGCTAAGCAACAGGAATAATGTTTCCTACTTCATTTCTATGCACATGCCGAGTTTCAAGTCTGCTAAAGAATGTTCAGTGTCCTTTAGAGGAGGAAAAAAGACACTGGAGTAAGGGGAGTTAATTCCTCACTTGGTATTGTTTTCCTGCCCGTCACTGTCCCACCAGGTCCTCTAGTCAGCACTTTGCCTGCAGCTTCTGAGGCACAATTAGTTGCTGCTTTTGTTAGTTGGTTGAAAACAAAGCAGAAGATTTCTCAAGGCAGGAAAAGTTTAAACCTCAACATCCGTACAATTGCCCACTTGAAAAATCACGGAATTCACTCATTAAGAACTGATCTTTGCACCCTCTGGGCGAGCTCACTGGAGCCCCGTCTGCCTTCAGCTGTTAGAACTGCCCTCACCTGGCTTGATTCACGTGTCCCACTTATCACAAAGCTACACTTAACAAATCCAACTCTGTACCCACACGCATCATGGCAATGAGCAAACTGCCTGAAGACAGAATGAAGACCGGGTCTGAGCTGTTTGCCTGTCTTTGCCAGAAATACAGTTCTGGAACTCTCCGTAGAATGAAAACCCGGAGGTCAAGAATGCACTTCATTATGAAAGCGCCTTGTTGGGTGTTCTCATTAACCACAGAGCTGCGAGAGAAACATCATTCCAGCGACTCACTAATGCCTTAGTTGCTAGGTTGTTTCCTAATGGCATCGGACACGACCCAATCTGCTCCCTAGTAATCATACTTTTCCCCTTAGGATCCCAGTACACCCTGCCTATCAAGCTACACTGGGGTCCCTCCTGAAGCCCCGTAGCTTTGTAATATGGACCCAGTGGTGAAGAGGAGAAGAAGGGGGAGCTCCGTCCCACTTACCAGTCTTCCACAGATACGGAGTGGGCGCCTCAGCCTGGCCCGGAGCCGCGGCCCCGCAGGCGCCCGGGCACAGCAGCAGCGGCAGCAGCAGCAGCGGCGGCGGCAGCAGCACCCCGGGGCGCCGGGACGCGGAGCGCCTCGCTGGCAGCCCCATGCCGCTCGCAGCCGCTCCGGGTCCGGATCCGGAACGCGGTCGGCAGGGGATTTTCCTGCGCCCTCACTCCGTCCTCCCAAGGACTCCAGAAAGCAAAGCTCTCCCCTGCTATTGTTCGTTTCAGATGCAACGGAGTGAAAGCTCGTTTACCACCAGGGAACAATAGCGTCGGCGGTGGCCGTGGCTGCAGCCGCCGCCGCCGGCGGGGATGCTGGCGCGGCTGCCATTCCGCGCACACTGGCAGGTCCTGGCGGCGAGGGAGCAGCCGTCCGCAGGCGGCCCCGGCTGACGGAGCAGGTCCTCGAGGTCCGCGAGCAGCGCAACCCCCTCCGCCAGCTGGGGTGGGGGGTGGGGGGCGAGCCGAAGAGCAGCGAGAGGGGGCTGGAAGCAGGAGGCGGTGAGCGCGCCAGGGCACGAAAGGAAGGAGCGGAGGCGAGAGGGGCACCCCGATCGAGCACACCCGCCCAGAGAACTCCTGTGCACATGGTGCGATGAAATATGTTTGGAAGGATGCACCAATGAAAAGAATCCGCACCCCACAGGCTTCAGCGTGACACATAACAGGCATTGAAATTCATCGGCATCCGAGGAGTCAAATGCTAGATCTAGTGGCATGCTATTCTTAGGGTGTATTTACACGAAGCATCAGTGTTTAGAATTTATTTTTAAGCGGTGGCTTCTGAATTGCTTTATGTGGGAAGCCGTATTTATGATCAGACGTGAAAAACAGCAGAACGGCAGAGCTCTTTACTTGCTATTGAAAAGCATTTGAACACTTTCTTAAATGTGCTTCGTTTGAACTTAATCTGTTCTCGACAGAAATACGGACAATACTGACCTGTGACAAATCAAAGTACATTATCTTCTCAGTCTTTAAAATTGAATTAGTACTTAACAAGCATTCACAACGCTATCAAGTTACATGGAGAAGATTTTGCTAACGCTAATCGTAAAATTGTATGTCAAAGATTCAGTAAATAAAAGTGCTATCTCCTTTATCTACTTCTGACAAAAGTGTGCTACCTTTAAGTATCCACAGAGCTCTAAGTAAAATTAAAAGGACAACTGGGTTTCCATTATTTGGGTATCTCCAAATTAGTACATTCTTTCCTTAAAGACCCCAGGCATTAATTCTTCTGACTCTTATGGTAGAGAAATGCTTCATAATCTAATTAACCTAATGTTTTGGGGTCTTTTGTTCTTTGTGTGTTTATTTTCTTAAGCCATACACAATGAAAGAAAGCGTATGAAGTCAGATAATGCTTTGCCCTTTCTTCCTTTCTCTTTCCCTCAATGATACCCTTCTATTAATTCATTGTCTAGTAAAGCTAAAATAATAAGGCATGTAGCCAATTAAAAAGTCGGCAAACAGAAAGCCAAAGTAAACTATCCACATCCGGTCAGCAATACTTGGCCAAATAAAAATCTTAAAGCAGGAAAACTACTCTTTATGACTTTACTCCAACAACACAGTCAACTCCAGGGTTTAAAACGAGGCAACTACTGTTTCTGAAAGAGGAAACCTTCCATAAAGCTCTCTTGGGATGCCTGCTGTTTTGTAGATCATTCCAGACACAGCCCTTGTGCATGCATTAGATTAGAAGCAGGTTTGATCAAATAATTCCCGGGTCCTGCCTGTTTAAGTATTCTGACATCAGAGGAAATTAGCAATGTTTAAGGTTGCAAATTTGGTCTTTGTTTACTTTCCACTCTGTTAGGCCTCTAAGAGGGAATTAAAAGCTCAGAGAGTCCTAGCTCTGTGAGTCTGTGATTAGGAGAGATAAACTAGTGTGGATTACTATTCCTTCACTGGTTAAAAATGAATGAATGAATGAACGAACGAACAAACAAAATTGTTGCCTCACAGAGGCAACAATCAAAAGATTATAGGCTGATAAAGGATACAAAGGAAGCCTGATCCTAACAAATGTATGAACACTTGTTTCAACAGTTACACCAAAGAAGAAAACAGCTCCTGCTAACGCTTGCTTCATTCTCTCCTCTTATAGCAAACTCTACAATACCCCTCTACAATGACACGGCTTTTCTATCCTAGCTGTTTATTTCTCAGCTACTGTTAGGGCCTTGCAGGTTTATCCTGAAATCCTCCAACTCTGGCACAGGGAAGATGTCAAACTGAAAGTACTGTTTTAATAACAGCCCGTTTTAAGCATTCTTAGGGAGTCCCAAACCAATTTTCCAAGTAGAAACTCATTATGTAACAGAAGACAGAGAATCTAAAGAGTCAAGTTAGTACAACTGAATGTACAGGGTAATTAGCCCTATAAGAAGCCATCGGAAGCTATATATAATAGCTTACTGTCTAAAGAAAATTTAAGAATCTGATGTTTATATTTATCCATAATTATATAATAATTACTCAATCGGTCAAAAGTTTAAACATTATAGCTCCAACTTCAAGCATTATACATTTCATAGGAGTCAGAAACCACTCTAAGTCAAAAATTTGCTGCCATTCAAATAAAATATACAACTAGGGTGAATGTTCTGCAGAGTATTTGAAAATAGTTAATGATTTTGTTTACTCCTTTAATTTCAATTTATAGAAGGCTTTGCAAACACACACATGCCCAGACAGTTAGTAGTAAAAACATTTCTGGTCAAGGTTAAAGAAACTGAGTCATATATGCATTTGTCTCCACCACTGCCACATGTCTGTTCAATAACAATGCCATTACTGCACTTGAGGACAAAAATATATGGGTCTCTGAGGAGATAGATGTGATACATATATTCAGATACATGTACCTTTGTGAAAGCTATCGTGTCCAAATGGATAAATCCTATCAATAAAACTGATGAACGGCAAGACACAGTGAGACACAGCAATCTTTGTTTTCTAGAATATGATATAAATAATACACAAATGTTTAATGACATGATGTCAAAATTTAGTCATAAGAAGTCTCAAGGATGCAGATTAAATTGACCATCTGTACAGCCTGCCACGAAGTAAATCGTTCATCATTTTTCATGAAGAACTGTTCAAGTATTAATGAGCCAGGGCTACCAAAGTTTTCCAACCCAATGGATGAAGATGTAAAGCGTATTTTAATATTTAGAAATGAGACAAATCTGAACCTATCACCCCTCAAGCGGTATCCTTGCATCCATCTTTATTATTTTTGTTGTCATTTCCAAACTCCCAGTAGTGACGATGTATGCATACCTACGCATACAAATGAAAGAATAGACACAAAGTTACTCACTGATGGTGTTACAGGGGAGTATCAAAGAATGGCCATTTGGAAAAAAAAACAATTTTATTTTTTCCTACATAAATGTTGCCATCTTAAAAAACATCACCCAAAGGAATTGTTTGTGTGGCCTCTAGGTGTCATACTTGACCAAGATTTGGGGTGGACAACATTTATTTTGGGCTTCTTTCAATTCCCTCCTTGCCACACCCACCAAAGTGATAGAAGATAAAGCATTTCACTTTTCATCTTTGTAATAAAGAGATCACAGATTTTGCTTTCCCAATTTTGCTTGTAATGTTCATCTTCTCTTTTCTTTCCAATTCCTTTTTCTTTGTAATATCTTTGGTTTGGTTTGGTGGCTGGTTGGTGATTAGTTTGCTGGTTTTTAAGTGTGTGTGGTGAGGGGAGGGCTGATTCTAAATTTCAAATTGTTGTACATAAAGAAAATTAATCCCACTGTTTCTCCATTTTACTCAAAACTCAACCTATTTGGAAACAATATGGATCTGCTAAAAATAATGAGACCCCTGTTTTGAGTACCAGGTACAAATGTACAATATTTTGGTTCACATCCTTCTAGCGATCCCATCCTAGGTCATGTATGAGCAATAGTCCTGGACACAAGGTAGTAACCAAATTGTTAACAAATTTCACCAGTGACTTAAGAGGGTGTTTCTGAAGAGAGCACTCTGGCCAATGCAATGATCCAGGCATTTGAAAAGTACAGAGGAACAATGTATATATAAGGCAAGAGACTTTGCAGTTATCACCAGTTATGTCAGTGTCCTACAGATGGATAATTAAAAGGTATGCACCCTTAACAAACAACTGACAACTAAATATCAAGGTCAAGAATACTTAAAGAGAGACCATTGTCTCTTGCGGTAGAAGTAGAAAAAAGCCAAGGATCAAAGTGAAAACAGTTAAGAGCTGACGACTACAAAGATGATTGATTGATAAATGCAAGCAAGCTTATTATGTTAAGATCAGGGTTCTGCTTGGGAAAATCTTGAATTGGATATTTGAGACAAATTTGGCTGGGTGAATGTCTTTAACTCTTTGTCTCCAGCCCCCCTTAAGTTCCCAAAGTTTTCAGAAGCAGCTGGCCCATCCCTGTTAAGAGCTAGCAACATCTTTTTCCCACCATGACTTTGTGTTCCTTGCTCTACCCCGCCTTCTAGTCCACAGGCTGATAACTAACTAGGGTTAAGTCAGCCAGCATGGGACATGCTTCTGGGCCTGTGAATATTATAAAAAGATTATATGCAAAGAGCTGCAAGAATTAGGTAGAAGGTACTGGTAGGAGCCAGAAGAATATTCACAGAGCTAGACTTTCAGAGTGTTTGATTCGAGGCCAGAACATGAGACAAGAGGGAGTTTATTAACTTCAGGAACACTGCAAAGAGATGGAATTCAATACTCTGCCAGGAAGTGCAAACTGGTGGTTCCTAGAAGCCTGAAAGAACACTGATAGAAACTGAAATGGCTGAATTACGAAGGCAGACAGGAAAGGAAGGGACATTCTGGAATACAGACATTGAGCAAAAAAAGGAAGACCTAAGAATGGATTATGCTTCTCCAAGGGGAAATGCAGAGGACACACTTAACACCAAAAATATCAAGAATGTGTTGGTGAAAGGGACAACAGTATCTTAAAGTTCCATGGAGGCTCTTTGCATGCCACCAGGAGAGATGGCCACAAAAGTTTAAGTCCCTGATTCACTGGAGTTAATTTTGTACATGGTTATGAAGTAAGGTTCTAAATGTATTATTTTGCACAATGAGAGGTGCCTGGGTGGCTCAGTCAGTTTAGCATCCACTTCGGCTCAGGTTAGGATCTCATAGCTTTTTGACTTCAAGCTCCACATAGGGCTCTCTGCTGTCAGCTCTGTGACCTTCCCCTGCTCATGCTCTTTCTCAAAACTAAACACTTTAAAAAATATATTTTGCACAGTGATATCCAATTGTCTTAGTATCATTGAAAGAACTGTTTTCCTTATTGAATTGTGTTACCATTTTTACCAAACACCAGTTTTTTTCTATTCCACCGATAGATGTGCCTATCTTTATGCTCATATGACATTATCTTGATTACTGTAGCTTATACTAAGTTCTGAAATTTATTAATGTTAAGACTTTCAATTTTTTATTGTAAAAAACATTTTGGCTATTCACTGTCCTTTATGTATCCATCTTTATTTCAGAATCAACCTCTCAGTTTCTACAAATTACTAATTGAGATTTAGATAGACATTGCAGTGAATCTATAGACCAATTTGAGGTGAATTGTCGTATTAATGATTCTGTCTTCTAATTCATGAACATGGAATACTTAGATCTTCAGAAATTATTTTCAAGAATATTTTATACTTTTCAGTGCACAGATTATACTTATTCTGTTAGACCCAAGTTTTAGCTTTTGATAAACTTATGAACAGAATTGTTTTCTGAACTTCCTTTCAGATTGTTTACTACCAAGATTGAGAAATCAAGTTGATTTTTACATACTGATTTTATACTCTACAATCTTGCTTGATTCATCTATTTATAATATTTTCTAAATTTCAATTTTTTCAATATATAAAACTATCATCTATAGATAGATATTTTTATTCCTTCCTTTTTACTCTGAAAACCTTAATTATATTACAGTGTTAATATAATTATTATCAGTGTTAAATACAAGCGAAGAGAGCTGGTATCCTGGCTTTATGACTGATCTTAGGAAGAAAATAGGTACTCTTTCACTATGAAGTATGATGGGAGCTGCATATTTTTTTACAGATGCCATATCCATGCTTCAGAAATTGATTGAGAAATTTCCATTAATTTTTAGATTGTTGAAAGTTTTTATCATGAATGGATTTTGGATTTTCCCCTGAATGATTTTTTGGCATGTTTTAGCTGTTTTATATCCTTTAATTGATTAATATAGTGTATTGATTTCCCAATGCTAAGCCAACCTTGCATTCTTCAAATAAATCAGACCTGGTCATGGTGTAAATCCTTTATGTATATTACTGAAAGTGATATTCACATTCAGTTGTGGTTTCTCCAGCTACTCATTAGGAACACTGGTCTTGAATTTATTTTTTGTTGTTGCTGTTGTGAGGCCAGCTGGCTTTCATAATCAGGGTAATACAGACCTCACAGAATGAGTGGGATGGCTTTCCTTCTCTTTTATTTTCGAAGTTTGTGAAGGACTATATGACTTCTCTTTAAAATACTTAGTATTCACTGTTGACACCAGCAGGGCCTGGACACTTCCTCTATGGAAAAATATTTCATTATGGTTTCAATTTCTTTACCTATTATACATTTCTCCAGGTTTTCCATTTTTTTCTTCCCTAAGTTTTGGTAACTGGTGTTGCAGGAATCTGTGTCACCTAAGTTATTAAAATCATTGGCAGAAAGCTGTTCATTCATTCAATTAAAATCATTCAAGTAGGATTAAATAATGATTTAAATAATGATTTCTCTTCTTTTGTCCCTGACTTTGGAATTCATGTCTGTTTTCTTTTTTCTTGGTCTAGCTAAGGGTTATTTTTTTAAACCTTCCACAGTACTTTTTTTTTTTTATATTTCCTGTATTGATTTTGTGTTTGAATTCATTGATTTACACTCTAATTTTATCTTTCTTCTGTTTGATTTAGGTTTAGTTGCTCTTTTTTCTAATTTTATAAGGTACTTAGGTAACTGAGGCCTTAGGATACTTAGGAACTTACAGAGGATATTTTCTTAAGCTACTATGCCCTTTCATATTTTTTGATATAAGGCTTAAAGCTCAAAATTTCCTCCTAAGCATTGTTTATTACATACGTTACACACATTACATAAATTCTGATATGTTGTGTTTTATTTGGATTCAGTTCAAAATATATTTTTAATTTTCATGATTTACTTTGATGGAGGAGTTATTTTCAAACACACTGTGTAATAATTTCCAACTGTTGGAGGTTTTCCAGATCTCTGGTAAGTCTAATTTATTTGTAGTAAGAAGATCTACTTTGTAGGATTTCTAGTATTTGTTTTTACCTTTGTTCAGCCTTGTTTTATAATCCAGCATATGGTCTATATTGGAGAATGTTGCACAGGCACTTAAGAAAAAAACGTATCCTTTAGCTGGTGGAGTTTTCCATAAAGTTCAAGTCGATTGATAGTGTTGTTCAAACCTCTATATCCTGGCTGCTTTTCTGTATAATTATTTTTTAAATTATTGAGAGTGGATTATTGTTATTTCCAGGTACTATTGTTGAATTGTCTATTTTCCCTTTAGTTGGGTCAGATTTTATGTCATATGTTTAGAAGTCTGTTGTTAGGAGTGCATATATACAGTGTTACATTTTCCTCATGAATCGACCCTTCTTTCAGAGAACATATCTTTTATTGTTTTCACCAGGTTGTGTTTGCTATGAAGCTTATTTTTGGACAAAATAGCTACTTTAACTTCCTTATTGTTGCTGTTTACAGAATAGATATTTTTCTATCCTTTAACTTTTAGTCAATTTCTGTATTTAAATTGAGAGTATATCCCTGATAGCATATAAGTTGATGTTTTTTATCTAGTCCAATAAATGTTTGCCTTTTGATTGAGATTTTTAGTTTATTCACATTTAATGCAATTACTGAAATAGTTGTATTTAGATTGTCATTTGCTATTGTGTTTTATCTTATTTTGTATCAGCTTTGAGATATAATCTACATACCATAAAATACACCCATTTAAAGTATACCACACAGGTATATTCACACAGTTACTCAGCTACCACCACCAGGGCATTTTCATTAAGCCAACAAGAAATCCCAAGCCTGTTGTCAGTTACTCACATCCTATCCTTCCCCTAGACTCTGGTAACCACTAACTTAATGTATGGATTGATCTATTCTGGACATTTTATATAAAGACAATCATAAAATAGGTGGTCTTTTGGGAATGCCCTCCTTCACCAAGCACAAGTTTTCAGGTTTATTCATAGTACAACATGAATCGGTGTTTCACTGTTTTTCGTGATTGAGTAATATTCTGTGTGGCTATATTATATTTTATCTTTTAATCAGTCAATGGATATTTGTTTTCACCTTTTGGGTATTAAAAATAGTGCTGCTATGAACATTTATATACATCTCTTTGTTCTTCTGTTCCTCCTTTATGCCTTGCGTCTTTTTAGCATACTATCTTGGAGGTGCCTGGGTTGCTCAGTCAGTTGGGTATCCGACTTTGGCTAAGGTCATGGTCTTGAGGTCCATGGGTTCAAGCCTCTCATTTGGCTCTGTGCTGATGCTTAGAGCCTGGAGCCTGCTTCGATTCTGTGTCTCCCTCTCTTTCTTCCCCTTCCCTACTCGCACTCTGTATCTCTCTCTCTCTCTCAAAAATAAACAAACATTAAAAAACATCCTTTAAAAACGAATACAATTTTGGGGCACCTGGGTGGTTCAGTCGGTTAAACGTCTGACTTCCGTTCAGGTCTTGATTTTCCAATTTGTGGTTCAAGCCCCATGTCAGGCTCTGTGCTGACAGCTCAGAGCCTGGAGCCTGCTTCAGATTCTGTGTCTCTCTCCTTCTATGACCCTCCCGTGCTCATGCTCTGTCCCTCTTTATCTATCAAAATTAAATAAACATTAAAAAATTTAAAAAAAGAAAAGAATACTATTTTAATTCCTCCGGATTTTTAAAAGCAATTTTTTGACTTAATTGTTAATGCTTACCCTAAGACTACAATATCTATCTCAGGTTTTTAACTGAATATTATTCTCATAAAATACACAGTTTTCCCAATTTATCTTTTTCTCCTCCTTCTATGTGGTCTATATATGTTATAAATCCTACTGTATAAAACTTTATATATATTAGAGGCCTGAAGAAAATATGAATATATTTATAGACTCATATTTAATCATATGCTTACCATTTCTGACACTTCACTTCTTTATTTGGTTAGAGTTATTGGCTGGTTTCATTTTCTTTCAGACTGATGAACTTCCATTAGCATTTCCTGTAAGGCAGGTCTGTTTAGCAACCCTCTCAGACTTTGTTTATCTGTCAACATCTTTATTTCATCTTCATTTTTGAAGAATGGTTTTGTTAGATAAAGATTTCTTGGTTTACACTTTGGTTTTCTTCCAACTCTTTGAAGATGGAATTCCAGTATTTTCTGGAAACCATTGTTCCTATTGAAAAGTTAGCTAATAACCTTGTGGTTTTCTTGTATTTGAGGAATCTCTTTTCTCTGATGCTTTATAATATTTTCTTATTATATTTGATGCAGATCTTCTACTCAGGGTTTGGTGAAATTCTTACGGGTTTATTATTTCTCATCAAATTCAGGAAGTTTCTGAGCACTATTCAATGTTTTTCTGCTCCCTTCTCCTTTTCTCCCTGCTCCTTCCTTGACCTATTTGTTGACATGCTTGCTATGGTTCACATGTCTTTGAGGCTTTGCTCATTTTGTTTTTTTCCCTCTCTATTCATCAGATTAGATAATTTCTACTGATCTATGTTCAAGTTCAGTGATTCAACTATTCTGTCCTCCAGGGTCTTTGGCTACTTCCATCTTTGCACTGAGGGTCTCAGCATATGACCTATGTGATTGCCTGTAAAGGAAAGGGGAAGGCAAGAGAGTTCTAAAGTTATAGGAGATGTTTATGTCATTGCTTCCTACATATTAGGTGATATTATACCACACACACACCATCTAACTGCAAGGGAAGTCGTCTAACATTTCTCCCTCTAATACCAAGATGAAGAAAATGGAATGGATTCAATAACTACATAGCAATAGATCTGCCATATTCCTACATTCAGGCAACTGCATCACCCAAAAGGTTTGTGATTTTGTTGTTGTTGTTGTCTGCTCACCTAGGTATCCTAACCATCTACATACTTTCAGGTCAAATAGTTGGCAGACAGGTGGTTGGTCAATGGTGGATTAATAATCACAGAAAGGTAAAACTTGCAGTCTATTCTCTAGAGAACTGGTAGTGATTACATTGGCACTGTAGACCTCTCTTTCCGTTGAACTCTGATCTAATAAGAAAAAAAAAATCACATTGAAGCCAGACAGGTAGTGATTACTTCATAATGGGTTGAATAAAAGAGTCGTCTGCTTCATTCCCAAATCATACAAAAACATTAATATCAGAATTTAAAATGTATAAGTACATAAGGCCAAATAGAATAGGAAAGAAAAAAAACCTTTTGTCTTTGATAAAAGAGGAGGACAGCAGTTTCTTATGTCACATTACCCCTTTAGCTCTATATTTGCAAACATTTTTATAGAAGGTTATCAGACTTCATCATCTCTAAGATAGGATTCACATAAACTCCAATGTAAATGGTGTTCTCTCAGTTCCACAACATGACAGCCTTTCTTTATCTCACCTTCAAAATAGGAGATACTTCTGAGTTCTGACCCTTCCTGATAAACATTTTTTGCTTTACTCTTGGATACATATAAGGTATAGCTTCCTCCACTTATCAGAGTTACTTTACAAGTTTTCATCTGACTGAATTTTTACACTTTTTCCTTAAATTTTTAAAGTAATCTCTACACCCATCTCTATACCGAAGATCAAGAGTCGCATGCTCTAGGGACTGAGCCAGCCAGGCACCCCTCTGAATTTTGTGGACACCACTCATTCTGTATTATCCCCTTTCCTATTCTCTTTGGACTTACTTAGATGTTTCAAGTTCTGCTACTGATGTTTTAGTATACTTTGGGGATGAAGCAGAGAAAACTCTGAAATTTAATTCACATTTCTTAATCCTCATTTTTAAATGAGAGTCAATTTTTCAAAATGTTTCTCCTTTGTATTTTCTAGTCAATTCTTAAAGGAAAACCTTAATATTCAATTGAATGATATTCATTACTTTTACAAGTTAAATGCCAGTAATATTTTTCATATCAGATGAAAGAGACTGTGAAGATACTATCGTGTGGCGAAGAGAAAGTTAGCATACAGAGGTTTAACGGCCTTCCCATGTACTCAGTGGAACTAGTAAAAGTAGTAGGATTCCATGATTTCCCTCTACATTGTGTGGTCAAAATTACAGACAGCTTTCTAAAAATCAGTGACTTGGTAGAGAATATCTGCACTGAAAAATGTAATAATCACTAACATCTGTCTAATTTGAATTTATTTAGAGCGGTATTAGCTTCATAATAGATGCATGACAAGTATTTATAACGAGGAAAATGATTTAAATAATAACTCACATGCCTAAAATTTAAAAAGAACTGTTTTGTTTGTCTTGTTGCAGTAGTTTGGAAGGAAGACTAATAATTGTGCCTAAGTGTTCCAGGACTAGAAATGCAGAATGAGTTCAAGAACAGTACTGCTGCTAAAAATGAATGAATAATGGCAAAGCTGAGCACCATTAATGAACTAAAAAACTGAGGATGGTTTTTGAGATAGAATTTAATTTACTATGGAAGAGTTAGGTTTTAGAAAAATTGACAATTTTTGAGTTGTGACATTGATATTTTAAGTGATACATCTTCCTTTGCTAAGAAAGTGGCCTTTCTTTATACTTCTACTGAGTAGGTGGTGAAAAGAGACCAGCTGTTCAACACATCTTGGCACTCGTAAGTACAGATGCATTCATTTTTACAGACGAAGATATGCTTATATCTCATCATGCATTATAATGCAATAAAAAAAATCTACATTTATGCTGAATTCACTTGGCAATGAAATCAAGCTCAGTGTAAGATGAAGATATGACACCTTGAGGTAAAAAAAGCAAATGTCATTAAATTAACTCCATCCATTGTACCACCCTGTGGTGACAGCAGACGTCACTACCAATTTTCTCAAGCTGCCGGTACACGCCTGTAACTGAAAACATTATAAAAAGCTTTCTAATTAATTGCTACTGGCAGAGCTGCTACTTCCCAAAGTTTTCCCCTGAAGATACAGATGCTAACCTATCTGAGCATATGACAATTGTGCATCCTTTATCGTTTACAAAGAAATTATTTTTCTTTCATTTGCTAATCAATGGCACACAGAGTATAGCAACAGATCCCAGATGATTAAAAACTATATGCATAGGGGCGCCTGGGTGGCTTAGTCGGTTAAGCGTCCGACTTTCGCTTAGGTCATGATCTCGCGGTTCGTGGGTTCGAGCCCCGCGTCGGGCTCTGTGCTGACTGCCAGCTCAGAGCCTGGAGCCTGTTTCAGTCTGTGACTTCCTCTCTCTCTGACCCTCCCCTGCTCATGCTGTCTCTCTCCTAGAAATAAATAAAACATTAAAAAATTTAAAAAAAAAATAAAAAATAAAAAATATATGCATATATATATTTTGTTTTAGTTTTTTTTTTTCTAACTTGAATAATAGGTTGAGAGCTGCCAAGTTTAGGCTGAACAATAGCTCACTATCTAGTTTTACTCTATTCAACTAAAAAAGAGATAAACATAAGCACCTAATCTGGGCTCTGAACAAAGCAATTCTTCAAAACTCTATCAGCAAGCAAGACTATTTAATCCATAATATATTTCATTTACCAGATTGCTGTGAGCACTCAACATAAGGGTTGGGATTATGGCAAAATGCCTTTATAAATATATGTGTACCTAATTGAAAAGTGACAGAAACCACATTTAGCAGGTTTCTGAATATTCTGAAAATTTTACATTTTGAGTTCAAATTCAAAATAGGGCTATAGTACTGATTTAAGAGCACACCATCAAAATCATGCAAAGCCAAGTGTCTAGATCTAGGCTACTCGCAGCACCTGTTGAGTCACGACCCAGATGTGATGGACGAAGTTTAGAGTACCTTTTATTTTTTTTAAATTATAGTTCTCATGTGATTTTCACTGTGTCTCCCAAATCAAATTAAGGAATATTCACCGATTCATTCAACCAATTTACTGACTGCCTACCATGTTGAAGCATTGTGGCAAGCTATGGAAATACAGTGACTTATATACCATGCATCAGCATCACTCACTGAGCCTTCATGTATGACTGACAGTAAACTTGGACATGTCCATGCTAATCTAACCAACATGTTGTTTGACTCTAGGATAACATAATATATATGACTCGCATTATGGATAGACAATGAAATGTAATATGGAGAAACAACACAAAATCAAGAAAACCCCCATTATATAAACATATATTAATACCTAGGGTATTGTGTTGGCATGTAAATAACTAACAGTGGGCATGATCCTCAATCAATACTTTGCAGAGTAAACTGCTCCAGACAAGCAGCCCCCACAGTGTGTAAGGAGCAGAAACTTCACGTGCTCCCTGTTGCCACTGCTGATGTTTGAGTCCTGCTGTTCTCACATTCTGGGCTGCTGAGATGACTGCGCTTTCTTGGCAGCTGAAAGGAAAGCTTGCTCTGGTTTCTCCCATAACAAGCAAGGGACAAAGCCCATAATCCATCTTAATTTCACCCCATATGGATTGAAAGGTAGTGCTGGTGGGGGCAGGAGACATCACGGACAATGTCTAGTGTGAAAGAAAATATACACCAAAAAAAATTTTTTAATTAGAAAAATATTAACTCAATGGGTTTAAACCACAAGAGATTTCTCTGTAGTGAAATGGAACACAGGCCAAAACCCAATCATATTTCACTAGCTCATTATGTACTTACAGGGGCTTCTAATGGTTTATGTGTTCTTTGAAGAAAGAGGTTTCGTAGATAAAGACAGAATAAGTAGAGATTTTCAAATGGGTAATGTGTTGCAGATATAAACACAGATGGTATTTTTTTTTTTAATAAATAGGAGCACTAACCTATTTCAGGATCGCAAATCATGTAAGTACAGAGGAGCACCAATGCTAGCCTGTTTTTAACAAACATTTTCTTAATATATTCTCAAAGAATTCCAACAAGTATATATCTATCTCTGACATAATACAGACTATTTCCTTAGTTTTCCATGAAATTAATAATCTTCTGAATTACGTTGCTTCGTATTGGACTGTTAGCCACCATATTCTTCAGTCATTAAAAAGAAAAGTCTGAGTTACACAATCAATAAACCTAATACTTACCTCTAAGCAGTAATTAAAATTAATAGTAAATATTTGCTTTACAACATGTTTTCCCTCTCTAAATTATGATTTTTCCAACATTTCTTTAAATGGCTTTCACTTTTATTGCATTACAAAAGTGGAATCATATTCTCTGTATGCACTTCATTATCTCATTTGATTGGGTTTTAATTCCTGCAACATGCAGCAAAGGCTGATGTGCCTTCTGCAATTGGAAACAGTGGTTGCATGCTGAGAATAATTAGCTTCACTAAGGCAGAACAAATGATTTCTTTGCAAAACACCAAGTCTGTGTTTCAACAAAGATAATTGCAGAATCCGCAAGTTATCTGGGGTCTTCCAGTATAGTGGTTACTTTCAATTTAATTAACATTTTTGTAATCTTAATTCCCTAATAACTATAGCGACCCAGAGATTATCATAAAGAATGTTGCTTTTGAAATCTGCAGGTGGACAGACTTTCTTATGTGAACTGGTTTATGTGACTTGTTTCCATTCAAATATTTATTGTATGCAGATTTTTTTAAATAAAATATTAGTTGTTCTAATCATAATTTAAGAAAAGTAATTTTATTGTTGACCATCACTACCAGAATAGCAGTGGGCTATCCTTTCTGCCCAGTTTACTTGAAGATTTTGAAAATATTTTCTTAATCTGATACAGGAAAATTTGTAAGAAGCCAGATTAAGTTTTTCCACATTTTATTGAGATATTAAGAATGCAGTAATTAAATTCCACCAATCAATGTGTACTAAAGACAAGTCACTTATTGATAGCAAAAGAAAGATTATTATAACTTTTTTATATTTAAGGGGCTAATCTTCTTTAAACCAGTAAAATCTGTACTGAAATGTTCATTCAATCTTTATATTTTAGTTAAGACTCTCGTTGAGTTAACGATTATTACAGTACCTTGAGTGGAAGCATTAATCAAGAGTTTATTATGAAGCAAAAAGGTCATGCGTGCATATTGCTCTGAAATTAAAACTTCCTTTCATATCCTTACTGGCTATAGGAAACTTAAACTCTTGCTGCCTTACAGAGAACCACTTAGCAGCTCATAGTTCCAGATATCAATGGTTTGACAAGTCTAATTCAAGCAAGAATCCTTCAACTGTCCTGACTCGGCTACAAACAAATTACTCTTCTAAAAATCTCTGGAATAATCAAATAAAGACTATCATATAAGTTTTAAACTCCATGATGTCTCCTTATATTTAGTGCCTCATTTACAGAAAGACAATAAACCATTATCAAATTAAGTTCCATTCTATACCTATAATTTCAATCTTGAATGTTTCTGCCATTTTTGAGACTGAGATAGGAGAAATATGTTTAAAATGCAAGAAATATTCTTTCTTCACTCCAATACTAATCACCAAAAAGTTGTCAGTTTTTGGAAAAATGATTTTATGTTCACAATTGTTACTCTAAGCATAATTTCTAAAATGCTAACTGATCTTGCTGTATACATGCTCTTCGTGTATCTACCCCCTGTTAAATTGTAATTAGCCCAGTTAGCAAATGCAATAAAAGTAAAGAAATTACTTGCAAACTATTGAAACCATATTAAAAAGAAAAATTTTACAAAAACAAGCCTGAAGTCAAAGAGTATGAAATTCCAAGAGTATTAAATAGTTTGCCAAAGAATAAAGCTTTATTCTTATTCAACTTTTTAGGGAGACTATCTAATAATGTGTGTTCTTTACAACCCCAAGCATCCATAAAGGCTTTCAAGTAATTTTTCTCAGTGAATGACTTGGATTAGGGTCAATGTATTCTATCTCAGAATATTTTAAATACTCACATTCTATTTAGATATGGAGGCAAAGTATTGTAAACCTCACTTTGTTCTACTAATAGCTATCAAGCAAAGCCCTTTTTGTCTGGCAAACATGTAACTTTAACATTTTTCCCTACTTTTACTAAATTCTATCTCAGCCTTGTATTGGTTAGATCAGGTTCAAAGGTACATTTATATCATTTAATAAAGGTGAATTCAAAAGAGGTTTAAAAGACAGGAAGTATTTATTGAAATGCTGTCCCATTACAGTAAGAGTAAATTTTTGCTGCTAATCAAGTTTAGTTGCTTTAGCAACCCTTTTATTTCAAAAGGTAAAAGACAATGAAATCTATTAAGAGAATATAATTGGTTGTTACGAGCGTTTTGATTATTGATTCAATTTCATTACTAGTAATTGGTCTGTTCAGATTTTCTATTTCTTCCTGATTTAATCTTGGAAGACTATGTTTCTAGGAAATTATCCATTCCTTCTAGATTATCCAATTTGTTGGCATAATTGTACATTGTAGTCTCTTAAAAGCTGTTGTATTTCAGAGGTGTCAGTTTTAACTTCTATTGCATTTCTGATTTTATTTATTTGAGTCCTTCTCTTTTTCTTGTTGAGTCTGGTTGAGGTTTATCAATTTCGTTTATCTTTTTGAAGAACCATTAGTTCCAAAGAATTCTTAGTTCCGCTGATATTTTCTACTGTGTAAACAAATAAAACTAACAAAAATATACCCTGTTATGGATTGGAAGAATTGATGTTGTTAAAATGTCCATGCATAGTCATAGCAACTTGCCAATACCAATAGCATTTTTCATAGAACTAAAACAATTCTAAAATTTGTATGGGACTACAAAGGACCCCAAATAGCCAAAGCAATCTTATGAAAGAAGAACAAAGCTGCTGGTAGTATGGTCTCAGATCTCAAACTATACTACAAAGCTATAATGATCAAAACAGTATGGTACGGGCACAAAAACAGATACACAGATGAAGAGTACAGGGTCTGGCCCAGAAATAAACCCACACGTATATGGTCAATCAATCCAAAACAAAGGAGGCAAGAAAACACAGTGGAGAAAAGACAGTTTCTTCAATAAATGGTGCTGGGAAAAGTGGAGAGCTACATGGAAAAAAATGAAACTGGATCACTTTCTTACTTCGTATAGAAAAACAAACTCAAAATAGGTGACAAAAATCTTTTATGCAATGTAAGAAACCATCAACAAAATGAAAAGACAACCTACTGAATAGAAGAGGACATTTGCAAACGATATATCTTATCAGGGGCTAATATCCTAAGTATATATATTTTTAAAAAAATCTCATATAACACCACCGAAAAAAATGCAATTAAGAAACAGGCAGAAAACCTAAATAGACATTTTTTGAAGAGAAGAGACAAATGGCAAACAGACATATGAAAAGATGTTCAGCATCACTAATGAGCAGGGAAATGTAAATCCAAACCACAATTAGCTGTTACCCAGATCAGTTAGAAAGGCTAGTATCAAAGAGACAATAAATAACAAGTGTTGAAGATGTGAAGAAGGAACTCTTCTGCACTGTTGGCAGGAATGTAAATTGTTGCAACTACTATGGAAAACAATATGGAGGCTCTTCATAAATCTAAAAAAGAGAAATACCATATAATCCAGCAATTTCACTTCCAGGTATTTACACAGACAAAAACAAATACACTAATTCAAGAAGATATATGCACCCTCATCATTCATTGCAACATATTTCCTTTATCCAAGATATGGAAGCAACCTATCTATTGGTACAGAAATAAAAAATGTGGTGTGTATACACGATGAAATACTATTCCATTATAAAAATAATAACATCTTGCTATTTGCAACAATATGGATGGACCTGGACGGTATTGTGTTAAATGAAATAAGAAATAGACAAATGCCATATGATTTCACTTACATGTGGAATCTAAAGAAAAACATATGAACGAATAAAACTGAAACACTCATAAATACAGAGAACCACCTGGTGGTTGTCAAATGTGAGGACAGTGGAGAGGTGGATAAAAATAGGTGAAGAGGACTGAGAGGTACTCACTTTTAGTTACAAATTAAACATGAGGATATAAAGTACAGTACTGGGAACAATAATAACTATATATGATGATGAATAGTAACTAGACTTATCATGGTGACATTTTAATGTGAATGTCAAATCACTATGTTGTACACCCAGGACTAATATTGCCAGTTTAAACAAGCAACAAAAAAGAGGATACAATTGGAAAACCATAAGCATTTTCTATCATGACATTGAAACAGCTTTATCATTAGGTTAGAATCAGTGATACCAATGACAAATTACTAATATTTCATAGAAAAGGCTGATGGCTACTGTCTGGAAGTACTTAAGTGACAATAAGAAAAGGAGTATACTTTTTCATATGTGGTAAACAAAGGTAGATCTGATTGTGTACCAGTTAAAAGTATCAAGTACATGGGTTTATCTGTGCAAGTCTCCTAATATACAGACTTTTTCCATAATTACAGGACAGTGTAGTAAATGCATTTCTCTTCCTTATGATTTTAACATTTTCTATTCTTTATTTTATTGTAAGAGTACAGTATGTAATACAGAAAACATACAAAATATGTATTAATCAAGTATTCATATTATTGGTAAGGCTTCCAGCCAACATTAGGCTATTAGAAATTAAGTTCTGGAAGAGTCAAAAGTAACTCAAAATTTTAAAGTTGTGTGGGGCATTGATACACTTAACACCTGTGTTGTTCAAGAATCCACTGTATTCTAAGAATTATTATTTTATCCTCCATAAAGTAATAAATATTGTGAAGCTCATTTTTTATGTACTAGTTAAGGTATCCTTTCTATCATTTGGAATTAGATAAACCAATATACAAATATATGAATCATACTCTTCCCACCCCTTTCACTTAACTCCTAGAAATAAATTTTGTTTGATATAAAATACAAACAAGTCATACTAATCAAGAAAAACAGCCTGAAACGGGATAGAAGGAACTTAAACATCATAAAAGCCATCTATGAGACGCCCTCAACTAACATCATCCTCAACACGGAAAAACTGAGAGCTTTCCCCCTGAGATCAGGAACACGACAGGGATGTCCACTCTCACCACTTGTTTAACATAGTGCTGGAAGTCCTAGCATCAGCCATCAGACAATAAAAGGAAATCAAAGGCATCAAAATCAGCAAAGAGGAAGTCAAATTTTCACTTTTCACAGACGACATGATACTCTACATCGAAAACCCGACAGACTCCACCAGAAGCCTACTAGAACTGATCCAAGAATTCAGCCAAGTTGCAGGGTACAAAATCAACGTACAGAAATCGGTTGCATTTTTATACACCAACAATGAAGCAACAGAAAGAGAAATCAAGAAACTGATCCTATTCACCATTCCACAAAAAACAATAAAGTACCTAGGAATAAACCTAACCAAGGAAACAAGAGATCTGTATGATGAAAACTATAGAAAACTTATGAAGGAAATTGAAGAATACACAAAGAAATGGAAAAACATTCCATGCTCATGGATTGGAAGAATAAATATAGTTAAAATGTCAATACCACCCAAAGCAATCTACACATTCAATGCAATCCCAACCAAAATTGGACCAGCATACTTCTCAAAACTAGAACAAACTATCCTAAAATTTGTATGGAACCACAAAAGACCCCGAATAGCCAAAGTAATACTAAAGAATAAGACCAAAACGGGAGGTATCACCATCCCAGACTTTAGCCTCTACTACAAAGCTGTCATCATCAAGACAGTATGGTATGGGCACAAAAACAGACACATAGACCAATGGAACAGAATTGAGAACTCAGAAGTGGACCCAAAAGTATATAGCCAACTAATCTTTGACAAAGCAGGAAAGAATATCCAATGGAAAATAGACAGCCTCTTTAACAGATTGTGTTGGGAGAACTGGACAGCAACATGCAGAAGAATGAAACTAGATCATTTTCTCACACCATGCACAAAAATAAACTCAAAATGGATAAAGGACCTGAGCGCGAGACAGGTAACCATCAAAACCCTAGAGGAGAAAGCAGGAAACAACCTCCTTGATCTCCAACGCAGCAACTTCTTACTTGACACATCCCCAAAAGCAAGGGAATCAAGAGCAAAAATAAATGGTTTGGACCTCATCAAGATGAAAAGCTTCTGCACAGCAAAGGAAACAATCCATAAAACTAATAGGCAACCAATGGAATGGGAAAAGATAGTTGCAAATGACATATCAGATAAAGGGTTGATATCCAGAATCTACATGGAACTCACCAAACTACACGCCCGAAAAACAAACAACCCAGTGAAGAAATGGGCAGAAGATATGAACAGACACTTCTCCAAAGAGGACATCCAGATGGCCAACAGACACATGAAACAATGCTCAGCATCCCTCCTCATCAGGGAAATACAAATCAAAACCACACTGAGATACCACCTCACACCGGTCAGAGTGGCTAAATGAGACAATTAGAGAACTCTAGATGCTGGCGAGGATGTGGAGAAATGGGCACCCTTCTACACTGTTGGTGGGAATGTAAATTGGTGCAGCCCCTCTGGAAAACATTGTGGAGGTTCCTCAAAAAGTTAACAATAGAACTTCCCTATGACCCAGGAATAGAACTGCTGGGAATTTACCCAAGGGATACAGGAGTGCTGACGAATAAGAGCACATATACCTCAATGTTCATAGCAGCACTCTCAACAATAGCCAAAACATGGAAAGAACCTAAGTGTCCATCAACGGACAAATGGATCAAGAAGATGTGGTTTATCTATACGATGGAATACTATATGACAATGAGAAACAATGAAATTTGGCCATGTGTAGCAACATGGATGGACCTTGAGGGTGTTATGCTGAGCGAAATAAGTCAGACAGAGAAGGACAAATACCATATGTTTGCACGTATAGGAGGATTAGGAGGAACTTAATTGAGGACGGTGGGGGAGAAGAAGGGGAGAAATCATTGCGGAGAGGAAGAGAGGCAAACCATGAAAGACTCTTGAATACTGAGAACAAACTGAGGACTGATGGGTGTTGGGGGGGGGTGGGAGATGGGCATGGAGGAGGGCACTTGTGGGGATTAGCACTGTGTGTTATATGGAAACCAACTTGACAATAAACTATTTGTAAATTAATTAATTAATTAATTTACAAAAAAAGAAAAACAGCCTGATAAGAGACTTCACAGAAGGAGACTGGATAGCAAAGAGCTATCTTTGCTTTCAGACAATACACATTCACTTGCCATCTTTCCAAAATGTATTTAAAATTTAATGTAATTAACATATAACTTTTATATGTTACATATTATATATAGTTATTAATGCAGTTATTAATATATTCATTCATATAGTTATATTCTTATTCTTGTTTCATTGAACCTACCACAGTACAAAGACATAATAATAATTAAGATACAACAGAAACTGCAGGCTAATGTCACTAAGGAATATTAATGCTAACTTTTACATTAAAAATTAGCAAATTGAGTTTCCTAGTACAGGAACACGACACAATATTATTTACATTCATGCCTGGAATCCAAGAATAGTTGAAGAGTAGAATCTATATTCTATAATACCTGATATTCATAGGGAGTAAGATATTTATTTTGTGGTCATCATAATATACCAAAAAGAAATTTGATAAAATTTCTCATGAAAAGAATCAATATATATATCAATATATCAATATATGACTCCTACCACAAATGCAATTACATTTATCATCAAATAGTTAATATATTCTCACTAAGTTAGTGTACAATATACAAATGCCACTATTATCACTAAAGTTTTATATTATTCTAATAGTACAAGAAAAGATAATCAGTCAAAAGAAGAAATAGACAACTATTAGAGAAAGTGAAAATCATTAGTAACTAAAAGTTACAATATTATATATCTGAGACACCCAAAGATATCAAATGAAAAATTAGTAAAAATAAAAGAAATCAGAAAATTAAATTTTTACCTTATTAAATGACCATTAGATTTCTGAAAACCAAGACTGTTTAATAAGAAAATTCAATTAAAAGGATTCTTATTTATAAATGATAAAATGACATAAGTCAAAAGAGTTTAGGAATTAATAAGAGATGTAAAAACTCGTATATAAAAAGAAAATTTGGATTTTCTTAAGGGAGTTTCCCAAAAACAAATACAAAAAGGAAAAAAAAAAACACTTACTTAAATGCAAACAGGTAATTTTCCCTAAATTTTATATGTTCATTAATTCATTTTATACACATATCATTTTCTTTACTTTAATCTATAGAATTATGTGATAGTCAAATATTCAGTAGGACATTCCTAAACCAGACAGATTCTAGCATTTATATGGAAATATACAGCCATGAAATAGTTATTGTATTAAAAAAAGAATCTGGTTCAACTAAATAAATGTACCAATTTAAAAACAAAAGGGTAGTGGCACAATTGGAGATTGCAGAACTATAGACCAGAAGACAAATCCCTGGTTAGAAGTTTGGAAACAGAAGTTTATGTGATCATTTAAAGTATAACAAAAGGGGCATTTCAAATCAAAGAAGAAACAGTAAAGAAAACTAGAAACGTTGTTTGAACAAACTGCTACCCATCTGGAAGTCAGGAATCATGAATTTGTCTTCATACTTTAAAATAAATTACAGATGAATCAAAGGCATAATTGCAAATAAAAATAAAACTATATACATAGGAAAATAAAATGTGGGAGAATATTTGTACAAATTTGGGTTGGAGAGGTTTTTCTTAAAAAGTCAAAAACTCAGACACCATAAAGAAGCCATATGGCTTCATCATAAATTAACTGTCCCATATGGCAAATAAAATAAAATAACCCACCAAAAATAAGATCACATGGCAAGGAAAAACTGGGGAGAGCTTTTCCGGGACTTTTTTTTCATTTCTAACATATAAGATCTCTAACAAATTAAGAGAAAGTATTTAAGAGTACTGTAAGGATGTGGATAAAATATCAGTAGGCAGTTCACTGAAAGTGATACACAGTTGGCCAAGAAAAATAATACAAATTCAATCTTATGATTAAAAAATATTAAAATTAAAAGACCAAGGAAAAGTCATTTTTTACTTATCATAGTCACCCAAATTAAAGTATTTACTAGTATTTAACAGAGTACCTACATTCTGTCCCTGTGGCAATCCTTCTGTGAGGAAGCACCATTCTTCTGACCTATAGTAATAACCTTGCCTGCTCCCTATTTTCCATGAGAGAATTAACTGTTCCAAGAGTAGCTAAATGCTGCTCTATGTGTTACTGTGGACAAGCCTCCCACTCATACTCTGTATGTAAGATCCTGGTTAGGTACAACCTCCTCACAGTTTGGCAATATTTATCATAATTAAAAGGATAATATGGGGGCTCCTGAGTGGCTCGGTGGTTAAGCGTCCAACTTTGGCTCAGGTCATGATTTCAGGATTCCTGAGTTCAAGCTCCACATCAGGCTCTGTGCTGACAGCTCAGAACCTGGAGCCTGCTTTGGATTCTGTGTCTTCCTCTCTCTCTCTGCCTCCCTCCCCTGCTCATGTTTTGTCTCTGCCTTTCACAGAAACAAACATTTTTAAATAAATAATAAAAGGGTGATACATCCTTTAGTCTATTACACTTTTCAGAGATGCATCCAAACACTTTAGATGTAAAATAATGAAGATGTTCCCTTTTTTTTTTTTTAGTGACTTTTTAATGTTTATTTTTGAGAAAGAGAGAGATTGACCGAGCCTGAGTTGGAGAGGGGCAGAGAGGGAGTCATAGAATCCGAAGCAGGCTCCAGGCCTGTCAGCACAGAGCCTAATGCAGGGCGCCAACCCAGGAACCACGAGATCATGACCCGAGCCAAAGTTGGCGGCTTAACCGACTGAGCCACCCAGGCGCCCTGAAGACATTTCCGTTTTATTGTTTGTCCTCCAGTGATATCTGAATTGTATTTCAAAATATGTATTATTTGTCTAATAAAAAGTGCTATTGAAAAACAAAATTAAATCAACAATGGAATGAAAAACTCATTGATGCAGTAGGCAGCACTTAAAAATGCAAACACAAAATTATGGTCAGGATACAAATGAAACATACTTACAGATAATAACACAAGAAAGACCCTGACTGAGATACAATACAAAGTGGTAAGTATGGTAGCCCTACAAAGCCAGTATAAACTTTGAGGAGCGAACACATAACTGAAACAACAACAAACAACATTTTTTTAAAAAGAAAAGAAAAATTCCCCTAATTGAAAAAAAGCAATCTTCATTTTGAAAGTCTTATTATAATTTCTCCGATTACTGAAATGAGGTCCACTCAGAAATCACACACATATTTTAAGAAGGAAAAAAACTCTTTTACCACTGAAATAAAGGAAAATGTACTATGTAACGCATATATGATTACCAAGTATAGATTCATTACCCAAGTGGTAAACTTTCTACGTTATATGCAGAAAATGTCTTTTCAGAAATATATTCCAAATTTTGATAAGCAGAACTATATTATTCTTACTATTCTCCCATTCTCCAGGAAATCAGAAGTTACTCTCAGAAGGAGTTAATGAGAGACATGGAAACCAGCCAGGTAGAGCAGAGTGTAAGAAGGTAAGGAAACCTATGGAAATGAAGAGGCTAAACAGATAGGTGCTCGAACTGGTAAACATTCCACTCCATCCCGTTCCACCAACTCTCAGAATGCTATAAAAAGGACTAATACTCACTCATGAAGGAGACCTGAGGATATGACCTGAGGAATCCTGCTAGTTCCAAAGAAAAGAACAACACATTTTTATGAATACCACCTATAGAGCTCCTATAGTACCCAGATTGACTTTCAGTGCCTGTTCTAAAATCCCAAGACTCATGGGAAAGCTTCTTAAATGAAATATATACACACACAATAAAAAAAAGCAGTTGGGGGGGTATATAAAACGAAGGAATCAAAAAATAAAATGAAAAATGGAGAAGGAAATAAAATCAGGAAACAGAAGATGCTATAAAACAGGAAGAATCAATGATAAGAATTAACACTTCAAACTTAAAAATGCAGTAGTTCAAATTTTAAAAAAAGTTTTACTAGGTAAGACTATGGAATTCCCCCAAAAGAAGTAAAACGAAGATAAAAAAAAATTATTATGCAATTGACACTTTATTAAGTAGGGTAGGCCTTAAAGTCTAAGAAACTGTGAATAGTTGTACCAAGAGCAAAAGCCTTCAAAAACTCTCACAAGGAGGAATAAACAATTTTTAAATGTTTATATTAATCATTTTCCCCAGCTTCTTTAAGATATAATTGACATGTAACATATTACTAGTTTTAGATATACAACATGATGATTTGGTATGTGCATGCAGAAAACAAGTTCTGAAAAGAAAATAAATGGAAATTATGAAGAGATACACAGGCATTAAATTTATTTCTCCTACAGAGAATATAATAAATATTGTGAAATTAAATTCCATTTTCAGATGGAAAATTTTATCAAGAGATTGTACAATTTCTCCTGAAACTTTTAAAAGAAATTTAGCTTTCATGTAACAAGATTCTGTGACTCCTTGTCTAGGTCCTTGATAGAAGCCAATGTCATGTTATTTAAACTTTTTTCTTCAAGGCATTATAAGCTCCAAAACTCTGCACAAGTTAAACTCCACAGTTTATAACAGATACTCTCAGTTACAACACACATAAATACATACAAAGTATGCAGCTCGAGTTTCTATTATTCTTTAGAGATTTTCTATTCATATCATCTATTCTAATGCTTTGGCAGCTCTAAATCATGTGCTGCAAACTTACCAAAAAGTGGGAGAAATACAGCAGTATCAGCTGACAAGCACAAAGCATCCTCTGATCATGGTTTCCTTATCAAAAGACTTTAAGGCAAAGTTCTCCGGTATAGAGATGGCAGTCTGTGTCTCAGAATTCCTCACAGTCACTAATTATGAAGAAGTCACAAAATATGCAGCTGATAAGGGTTTATGCTGAAACATCAACTTTCAGAAGCAAAATGTGAACATACTGGCTTTACATGCTACCTAAGGCAAAGTGAATCCATAATAAGTCTGGGTTAGTATTTGGTCATTTACTTTTGCAGATTGTCTTGGTGTCTAGGATCAACCAGTGACTTTCTAGATTTGCAAACGAGTGCTATATGCCCTGGAGACTGTGAAACTTTATTTTGCCATAGTTTATTCTTAGAGAGTAACTTCAAATGTACTATGTCTTTAGAACTTTTAAAAATATTCCTAATATTGGGATGCCTGAGTGGCTCAGTCAGTTAAATGTCTGATTCTTGCTTTCGGCTCAGGTCATGACCTTACAGTTCATGGGACTGAGCAAAGAGCCTGCTTGGTATTCTCTCTCTCCCTTTCTTTCTGCCCCTGTCCTATTCATGCTCTCTCCCTCTCTCAAACAAACTTTAAAAAGTACTTCTGGTTTTAAGATCACAAAAGAATTTTCTTTCTAAAAGATAAAAGGCTTCATTTCCCCACATAATTATGTAAGAAAAGACGGTTGTTTCTTTTTGAATCAATATTTTTATTTCAATTCAAACAATATTTTCTGTGAAGTGTCTACATGATGTTAAGCATTTCTGTCTCTTGCCTTTTCATTTTGGTTTCAATCAGCTTTTATTCCCTTCAAAAGTACAAATAAAACATGGTTTTTAGGATTTGACAAATACTGTTAGAGCCTTTGGTAAATGAGAGAACAGCTAGTCAAAAGGAAAAACTCAGTTCATCATGGTTAGACAATGTAACATGAACTGGTTCATCCACAGTAGGTTTTGCTTTAGGGTGGCTTTAAAGATGGTTCGTGAACTGTTGGAATATCTCTTGGTTATATTTTGGAATGGGTTTGGCCCAAATTCACTCATCTACCAGCATGTTTCTTGATATTCTGAGGGAAAGTTTGGCAGCAATATTACCTTTGTAAGAGTAGCAAAAGAGGAGGAGGTCACATACATTTTTCTTTGGCAAATTTGCACAAGGACTGAGATTATAGGTCTTTGCAACTGGATTTAAGATGGTTTTCTCAAAGGAATTAAAAAATGGAATCTTCCTCTTCACAGACTTAACTCATGTATCTGGAGCTCTATCAAAATTCTCAAGTAATTTGCTTCCTCAGTTTTCTGAAATCTTGTAACTATTCAGGACCATGCCTTTTTAGACGCCAGTATTTATATGCTTAGAAGGGACATTACATTTCTCACTCAGTCAATGACAAAGTACATCAGGAAAATTAGAGACAATTATACTGATGGTGGCGAACACAAAAAAGGCTGACTCATAGCTGGCTTAAAAAGCCTATAGAGACATGGCTTTGTCAACTAGAATCATATTTAATAAATTATGTCATTTATTTTATAAACTTCCTCCATGATTCTGTGTAAGCTCCTGTAAACAAAATTGTATGATACCAGATCTCAAAGAGTTCATAATTCTTATCTGTACTCTCAGCCTTTCAGTGCGTATGGAATAATAAAAGACTAGATGGCTTTTTTATTCTACTTTAATTTCAAATATATTTTTTTTTATTTTAGGCAACTATTTTTAATATGCCATCACAAACAGCTGTGCACACATAACAGAATGAGAATTATTATGATGTTGTCATATTTACATCAAATGTTTTTATTAAGTAAACAAAGGAAGAAAACCATCTAAATGGAATTTGCTTTGCAGACCCAGTTCCATTCCTTTACACCCACTGATCCCCCCACCAGCAAGCACTGTCATCAATTTAACGGGGCTCAGGTTCTCCATGATATATATATATATATATCTCCATATATATATATCTCCCCATATATATATATCTCCATGATATATATATATATATATCCCCCATATATTCAACATGGCACAGACTCAGAACTGCCAGCACTATCTTTGACCACTGGAGTCTAACCATTCATGTGCAGTAGGCCACAAGTCTCAAAAAATATAGCACTCTCTCTCTCCCAAGGAGCCCTTGACAAGTAATGGACGGAAGCTGGTATCTCTGGTCCTTCACATGAGATATCAAAAAATGCTTGTCCCACATGGTCTTCCAGAGTTTTGCAGGGGGACTCTACTTACACTAGTTACTCACGGTTGTAATTCACTTGTTAACACATGCTTTCTTGTTTCTCCCCTCCCCTCTTGATATTCTTTGGGATTGCCTCCTAAATAAAATACCTGCACTAATACCTTTGTGTCAGGGTACGCTTTTGTGCAATCCAAACTACTCAACCTTCCAATCTGTGTTGACAGAGATGAAAAATAATGTTTACTCATATTAAAATCTATTGAACATACTTCATTTATACATTTACAATGAGTTGACTATTTGCCTATTAACAACAAGGCTGCCTTGAATAACTTGATATACCTTTACTTGTGCACACAGGCAAATTTCTCTCCATTAAACACCCCTATTTGGTATTACTACCTAGTCACAATCATGCACTACTTCGTTTTATCATATTTCCCCAAATTATGTTCCAAAATATTTAACAAAATTTTATTTCATTAACAGCTGATTTTGTAAGATTTAAAAATGTCAATCTCATTTTGTTTGTATATATTTCCTCAAGTAATGAGCAAATAATATTGACCATTTGTTCAGAACTTAGAACTGAGCTGGAGCAAGTGGAAAAAAATGGAGAGTTCTATGTGCCCAAAATACTACAACTCAATTAAAAGTAGTTAGAAACCAGTCAATAGACAAAAACATAAAAATGTGAAAAAAAACATGTATCTATGTATATAAACACATATTTACATACAATTAAGCAGCATATGTTATATAACTAAGGCAATATACATGTATGAATATATATTTATATAACTATCAACAATGTACTTATATAAATTACACGCCTTTGTTATGAATAATATATATCAAATATGTCCCATAGTTAGAGTTGAATAAAATGATTTGAAATTTCCATTTTCCTAAAACACTGCCCTTTTAAAGGACTAAATATCTTCAAATAATGACTCATTTAGTCATATAAAGACTCATGTTAAGTCCTCTCATTATCTGGAAGAGAAGTATAAAAAGAAACGAACTAAAATAGAGGAACTTGAGAGTAGATAGGTAGCAGTAACAGGCACTATAAAAAGAGTACAAAAACACTGGTGAATATGCTCAAAAAATAAAACATGCAGCTTTGTCAGAGTAAACTCCATGTTAAATAACAGTAACAATAGTACCAGTGGTATAGTTCTGCATTTCATGCTTTTATTTCCTGTAAAACTTCTTCCAATTACGAAATTTTTGCTTCCTAAAGCACATTTTTCCCTAAAAAAGTGGAATACGTTGTATTAACTTCTTTTTCACAAAGACACAAAACTGTTTAAACTAAAACACTCTGTCATTTCTTAATTTTCAGACATTTCAGTGATAATCCAAGTGAAAGTAAATTTGGCAAATGACAAATTGGAATGAAACTTGGAAAATTCAGGGTATGGAACATCAACATACTGGATGTTTAATCCATAAATAATCAAGAATGGACATGGTAAGAGTATTTCTAGGACATCTGTAAAAAGATATAATTTACATATACAAATATTTGTGCATCTTACAAAAAATAGTAAAAGCATATCTAAAGCTTAGAAATGCTAAGTGGGCATAAGACTACCATTGGCTTATGAAGACTTTGGATTCATTTTAACCCTCAAAAATATCTAGAGCTGATTTTTATTAACACCTAGATGTAGGTGGTTTGATTTGAAATATTTGTTCAAGTCTTGATAATGACCTGATGGTCCAATACAACTAAAATCTTCTACATTATATTCATTTTATCCAATAATTTTAATTCCATTCAAAAAATTGAAATAAGACAAATATATCTCTAAGTATAAAATTTAAGTCAACTTTATACTTATTGAAGGGGATTTTTTTTACAAAACTTAGTCGTATTCATAAACTTATGAATAAAGGAAACAAAAAATGAATAATTTAAATATGAATCTCAACTTCAAAAATATTATGTAGATACTTTTGGAGAAGAAGTGGCCTAATAAAATACAGTCCACCTTTCTTAGATATTTCAGATAATTCCAAAAAGATGAAGAGAGAACACGGACTCTTAATAGAGAAATATTTAAAGTTTCAAATATTTACCACTTTCTAAACAGTCAGCCAACAGAGAAATACTAGTGAAATATTAACAACGTCAACACTGTGTAGAAATATGATTTTCAGACATACCCAAAAATGAAATAACATAGAAGAAAATAATTATCAAAAGGAGGTTGAAGAATTTTGTCAGCTCCTAAGAAATTAAAGTGAAAATAAATAGCTGATGTTTAGACATATATATTTAGACACATACATGTATATATGCACACACATACATACACATACATGAAGACTCTTGACTTTAACTCACTATTGGGATCACCTGCAGGCTTTTTCAGGCTGATTGCTGCTCAAGGGAGAGAGACTAGGGAAACCTATTCAGCCTGATCCAATTTAGATATGCAAATTTTAGCTTGTGTGCTTGAAAGGGACATTACGGCACAGGATAATTTGCATTTTCAGTTATAAGATATAATATTTCTAATCTAATAAAAACATTCCCCCATTGTCCACTTTAACAGTCACCACATTTTATCCTGTTTTTCCCTTTCACTTTTAAACTGTACTTTCATATCTTAAAATATCAAATTGCTTTATTAGGAAAAGACAAATATATTATGAAAGATGCTCTCCCCAAAAAGGGGGGAAATCTTAAGTGGTAATTAACTGGTTAACATGACACATTTCGTAAGGGACAGACAAAAAGTGTCTTTGGAAGAAAAGAACTGCACTATGTAAATGTAAAATGTATATTTATTGATGAGTCTGATGAAAAGTTATACTTTGGAATGAAGAACTCGATTTTACAATTAACAAGTTACGTTCACAGAAAGATATTACATTCAACTCAGGCTTCATCAATTTAGCTAATGAGCTTTGAAAAATCATTTTAAGAAAAAGGCTATTGGGTTAAGATCTACCTGTAAATCATATTTTTAGAGACAACGTTTTTGTTCCTCACAATTAAGACAAGTGTCCACATTAATTATTATTTGCAGTATTCACAGATGCCAATGTTTACATACAAGAAACAAACTGTCTATCTGCCCTCATATTAATGTCTCACTTGTACTGACATTTCTCTCAATATAATTTCCATATAGATATAATTTAAATAAGATCATGTTTCAGTCAGTAGATAAGATATTATGAAATTTCCACTCTAGAAGTGGTATTACTTTTCTTGTTGACTCTCAATCACACTCCTTTCCCTCTATGTTAATCCAAGACAGAGAATGTAGGAGGAAGAACAGTTTGGAATGAAAGGATGTGGGGGGTAGGGGGATGTTCTAACCATGCAGAAATGTGAGAGAAGGAAAATAAGCAGACAACTGGATAGAGATTTCTGTAATTCTAAACATATGAAACCTAAAGATGTGAAATCATAAAAATGTTTTTTATTCAAGAAGTTCATGGTCATCCCTTCCGCCCCAAATAAACTTCAATTAAGAAAGAAGCTGCCGACTTTAGATTTCTTAATTTGCCCTCTCTTCTCCAACACAATTTTAACTTAGCTTTGGACCTCAGAATACCTCTCTGTAATATACTGTCAATGCTTCTTTCAAAGCCATGTAGGGGCACCTGAGTGGCTCAGTTAGTTAAGCATCTGACTCTTGATTTCAGCTCAGGTCATGAGCATATGACAGTCTTGAGATGGAGGCCCATTTCAGGCTCTGCAATAAGCTTGTAGACTCCTTGGGATTCAGTCTCTCCCTCTTCCTCTGACTCTCCCCTGGCTTGCAAACACTTGTGCTTGCTCTCTCTCTCAAAATAAATAAATAAACATTCTTTAAAAATCTGTATTTTTATATCTGTACTATTTTAAAAATAGTATTTGAAACTAATATATTGTGTGTCAATTATATTTAAATAAAAAAACAGTCATAAAAAGCTTTTTTTTTTAACACAGAAATCTGTTCCCCACCCCCAACGAGCTAAAACACTTCATGCTTGCTTTTGGTCTTCTGGGAAGTATCTCAACATTTTAGTATCTTTATCATGTTATTCTCATCCACTTATAGAGAACCATTTTCCTTATCTCCCCTGCAATGCTTAATGACTCTGCACTCAAGACACTGTGGTCCCTTAAGAACAGTGTTCAAAGCCAGAGCTTTATCTTTGCTCCAGATACCTCCTCTTCTGAAAACACCCTACCCACCTTCCTTGTCTGCCTTACCTCTACTTATGTTGTAAAATTTTATCACATTTTTTCTCCTCTAGAGGTCCTTTCCCAATCTTGAAGGCTGAGTTACATGACCCATAGTGAGTGGGTCCTATACATGACTCCAGTAAGTCATGCTCTGCCTGGGTTTGAACTCTTCTGATTTTTGGTGTCTATAATTAGGTGTGAACTCTGGGAGGAGTTACAGTTTTCACATTTCAATTCACACCGCCCAGGTGAGGTCTCACACAATATGCATTCAGGGTATTCGTTGAAGTGAGGATTTTCACTTCCAACACTCAGGTAATAAGCATTTTGGTAATAAGCATTTTGGATATGGAAGAGAATCTGATTTGCTACTGCATTTATAATTTATTTCTAATTACCTTCTAATTTTGTTTAACTCATACTATTCTGTTATATCTCTCAGTTGCTTCTTTTCACCCCTCTGAAATCCATAAAGTAGCAACACTCATTACTATAATATCTACAAACCTTACTTAACTAAACGATCAGGAGGGCACTGGAACTGAGTCATTTAAGAGTTTGTTACCTTATATCGCTACGTGGTTCACACCTCAGCTTCAGTACTCATTAGCTAGAATGTTGGTCAATTAATTAAATGGTTTATGCCTCAGTTTTATCTCTAGCATGCATTAAGTGCTACATTAGGAATCAACAGAATTTAATAAAATTTTTCAGATTAAATGAGGCCATGCATTTTATGCTATCTTATAGGAATAGGGATAAATGTAATATTAAGTATATTTATACATTTAATACATATCAATTAATTTCAATTCTATTTACAAACACGCATAAATCTCAAATATACAATGGGTGAACTCACAAAAGGATATTTTTTATAAATTTTTAAAAATATTTTATTTATTTCTGAGAGAGAGAGAGAGAGACAGACAGCGTGAGCAGGGGAGGGTCGGAGAGAGAGGGAGGTACAGAATCTGAAACAGGTTCCAGGCTCTGATCTAGCTGTCAGCACAGAGCCCGACATGGGGCTCAACCCACAAACTGTGAGATTGTGACCTGAGCCGAAGTCGGATGCTTAACCAACTGAGCCACCCAGGTGCCCCACAAAAGAACATTAACAGCAGTATTAACTTCATGTAAATATGAAGAACATACAAAAGAATATTCTATATTAAAATTATGCAGAAAATAAAATATAACTACTTTAAGCACTATCACCTGAAATTCAAATCATGACAAAACACAAATCTAAATTTTAATTTTGGATTTCTTAAAATTTCACAAATACTTACACATCTTTAACATTCTAGCCATCCACCCACATCGAATAAAGAATATGTAATGCCAACAGCACAAAAAATTGATGTTCCAGGATCAACTTTATGCAACAGCATGAAGCAGGAAAAAAATGAAATATTATCACTTCTCAAGCCATCATTTTAAAAACGATGTCTTTTATGGGATTTGGAATCATACAACACAAGTTTGGGTAATCCATTTTCTCCATTACAATAGCCCTGGACTTCTTACTATTTTAATGTTCTCCAATGACATACTTTTTGATTGCTACACAGAATAATTGCATTTTGATTTATTCAACTATGTTTATTAATTTTTCCTAATATTTCACTAAAAAAACATTTCTACATTTATGTAATTTTCAGGTAAATTCAAACAAATGAATAACATTTAATACTGGTAATTTTTAGAAAGACTATTCTTTAGAAGTTTTTATTTTTTTAATATTTGAGAGAGTGTGTGCACACATGAACAAGTGGGGCAGGGGCAGAGAGATAGAGGGAGAGGGAGATGGAGAGGATGAGGGGGAGAGAGAGGGAAAGGGAGATAAAGAGAGAGAGAGAGAGAGAGGATCCCTAACTGTGGGATCCCAAGCTGTCAGCACAGAGCTGTACACAGGGCTCTATCTCATGAGATGTGATATCATGACCTGATTAAGACTCGGTCACTCAACCCAGGCACCCAGACACCCCTAAAAGTTGTTAAATTTGCAGAAAAAGTGAGCAGGTAATAGAGAGCATTCTATTTCCTACAACCAGTTTCTCCCATTAACATTTTATATTAGTGTTATAATTAGTGAACCAATATTAATAAATTATTAAAGTCCATAATATAATCAAATTTCCTTAGTTTTTCCCTAAGGAGATTTTTTCTGTTCCCATGAAGTCTGTTTTTCTGTATTCATCATCTATTTTGTAGGCTGCACCACTACTGGAATTTGATGTTTTTCTCATGGTAGCAGTGGGTTGTGAATTACTGGAAGGAAGATCACAGAGGTAAAGCACAATTTTTACTACATCATACCAAGGGTATCAATCATGCCTATGATTTATGAATGCTGATGTTGACTGTGACCACCTGGTTGGACTAGTGTTCTCAGGTTCTAGTACAATTTTTACCCCCCCTCCCACCCCCAGCTTGCATACTATACTTTTTGTAAGAAAATCACTCTTTGTGTCCCTTCCTAAGGAGTGGAGGAGTTCTGGCTCATCTCTTTGAGGGTGGAATATCTATATAAATTATTTAGAATTCTTTAGGATGGGATATTTGTCCTTTTCTCCCTATTTATGAATTTATTCAAACATTTGTGTCTATACAGATAAAAATAAAGACATTTTACACTTTGGATTATACTACTATCCTTTATTTCTCAGATTTTTCTGGCATTGACCTTTAGGATCTTTTTCAGCTGGCTTTTACGCTTCTAAAAGTCTACAAATTTTATTTAGTATGTTGTTATAATAACCTTAATATATATTATAAATATTAGAATATTTTTACTATAATATATATTAACATATATAATATTTTTTTCTTGTTGAACTACTTACTCTATGGTAACTTACAGGTATTTCACCCCTTAATACTTTAGCATTCAACTCCTAAAAGAAAGACATCCTCCTATATAACTCTATAACCTGTCACATTTTTAAAAATTACTAATTCTCTGATATAATTACCTACTCATACCCAGATTTCATCACTTGTACAAAAAACAAAAAAAAGACATTTCATTGTTTTGGTGTTTAAGATAATCCCAAGCAAGGCTCATGCCCCTTTAGCCTCTACAACACACCTCCCTTCCCCCTCTTAGGGAGGTTTCCTGCAGATCTGACACATCTTTTTATGGGTAATTTTTTTTTCTTTTTCTCCTATTAACTCACTAAGAATGAATCCGAGCTGCCAATTGTCACAGTCCTGGAAGAAAGCCAACTGTCTTGTACTGTCTCCTATTTGATGTTTGTTTTCAAATGCCTCATCAGTGTGACTTCCTCTTAATCCTCAGAAAACCTCTCAGGAACTGCAAGTCAGTGATAGCCTCATCTGCATTCTATCTAAACAAGATTCCTTATGATTTCTGATAGCTGGGTGATAACCTTTATATTACTCAATGCTCCTTAATATCTCCTTTTTCTCCCCTCAAGAATACAGAGGCAGTACAGTTGTCAATCTGTGCTCCTGACTTTATTTAGTCAAGATTATTTCAGCTCCATCCTTAAATTCCTGCAGCATTACAAGCAAGGTTAAAACTAAGACAGGATTTAATTCAAGGACAATCAATAGGCTGTAGGAAAAATAGAAAGTTCCAATGAGCTTAAATAGTGGAATAAAAGAGTTAACGTGATCCTAATCCTTTTAGTGTTACAATGTAGCTGCTGCACTCACTGCCATCAGAAAAAGTGGCTTCACATCATGTTGGCAGAGGCACTGCCAAGTGCAGATTAACGACAACATTAAAAAGTGTCATGTCATCGTTCCAAATACTCTCAGCTTAAATACTCTTTACCGAAATGCACAAGATTAAGTTAGATCAGCATTAACAGCTTAGAAATAAAGCAATGGGCAGAAGGATAATAAAAACAAAAATTAAGTCACCTTACCAATACCTAAAATAATATATATTCCCAGCCAAATAACTGGACCCATGAATTGACAACTCTAACAAAAACACAGGCAAATGCAATAGAACATGTGGAACTGTGACTCTCCCGGAGAAGCTACCACCCATGGCTGATACAGTAATATGTTGGAATAAAGAGTGCTTCTCAAATCTCGAAGACAAACCAAATACTATTTCAATCACATGGTATGACCTTTAAGAATAATCCATTTTCTCTAGATCTTTGTTTCAAAGGTCTCCTCATTTTTTGCAGGCCAGTCTTTAATGTAAATTGGTTTTAAACATCCTCTGATTCCAGTTTTCCAAATCCATGCCTTCTTTAAGCAGGAATGTGTGTATCTACCAAAGGTAGATTTAAATTTACAGGTGAAAAAATGAAGCTGGGCTTATAAACGTGCAGGAATATGAGAAAAGCATCCACCAGTCACCATACAGCTTCCTATCCTTCCCCAATATATGAGGCAGGGGCAGTGTTCATTTTGTACTCACCACCAGTAATCTCCGGGGTTTACTACACCACATGCGGGTTCCTTCAGAAATGGCATAAAAGCCTCCCTGCTCCTATGATTATCTCATCCCTCAAGGCCCTAACAGAGTGTTCCTGGACCTTAATTACCCAGTCTCTTTTTTCTTTCCATGTGAAGAACCTTTGTAAAATAGCTATTATGCCTCTATTCTTCTGAAATATACTTTAAATAAATGGCTGGAGTGTAAGAACAGATTATTAGCTCATATTAACCTGACTTTTTCTTATCGATTTAGCACATTTACTTCTGTATATGCCACAGAGTTGTGCAATCGGTTCTTACATCTTATTCAGGGTATGTCCATTACATAGATCTTCAGCTTGGCATTTAGAGCCTACTATAGATATACAAACAGGATCATTAAATATTTAACCCATGTCTCTCAAATCTGCTATAACAGTTTCTATGTTTTTACCTTTATTTTCCCTTCTATATGAATCCTATACTGACTGTTTTAGTCCCCAAACATTGTAATTTGCATCATATAAGTCACATGACTTTTTAATCCTTTGGAGTACAAAGTTTCTTTACCTCTGTGAGAATTTCACAGTTTATTCTAACAACTGTTTGCTAACACTGATTTTATCTTAATGAGATTTTAGGAAAATAAGCCTCTCCCTACAGTCTTCATTTTAATCATCATCACTGGTAAACATGTGACTTATTGTTAGAGCCTTTTGCTTCCTCATATGGATTCTCCTATGGGATTTACTTACACAGCCAGTTTGGGTTTGAGGCTGTACATTTTCCAAACAGAGACTGCCTGAAAAGGAAAGCAAATTCAATAAAATGACACATCAAGACATTATCAGCTGCTTAAATATTCCCCCCTAAAGATTTTCACCAGGTAATTTAAAAAATCTTAAAGCAACATACACTTTGTTCACCTGTGAGATAGACCTGTATTAACTAGATATGGTTTATGGTATATGGATTTGAAATGAATATTTTGTTCATCAGCCAAGTAAAACATCATCAGTGAAACTGTGACATTCCTTTCCCTCAGATTTGCATTCATTTTATTCTGTTTTTCTGCCCTTTGAACGGAATTGTCAATTTCCTGCTTTCCCATGGGAAAAATTTCAATGAGCTTTTTTTTAGTAAACACATATGAAAAAATAAGACATGCAAGTGTATGTGGGTTACGGATAATATTAAATCTGTTTTTACATCGTATGTCATCATTGAAAACCTTTTTATTTAAATGACCAATAATGAAAACCACTGTAACGTATAATACTTTTCCAGGTTTTTTTTTCCCCCTTAAATTCAGAATCACAAAACTCTTTGGGAGAAATTGCCTTGCAGACCTTGATTCAATTATCTAGCCGTAGCTGTATACGGAAGTGCAAATCTAGTAAATATTTGCAATCCATTATATTCTCTGCTTTGGTGATTAACAGTCCATAAAGAGATTTTAAGCAAAGCTATGGGTTTAATCTATGCAGGTTTTACATCTAGGATGACACATTAAACCAGGCTGTTACAGTAGAAAGTCAATGGTGCAGCCACAATTTCCAAACTATGACAGTGAATTTTTTAAAACCCTAAGGAATTGCAGGCCCATTTACTCCATCTGTGGTACAAGATGGGATAAACAGGAGAAAGGGTGTATGAGACTTCAGTTACTGAATATAATGATTCTTCTGGGCACAGGGAGTGAACAAAACACACACGTTAGCATGCACTGTGGGGTTTAGCGTCTTCCACAAAGTGAAGATGAGCTTTTTATCACCAGACACAAAATGCCTAGAGAACCCATCTATTCTTATTTCCAAATCACTCCATTAATACCTTCTTAAGAGTTTTTATAATTTCAGACAAATTGAGATCTTAGAATCCTGATGAGTTTATTTTTTTGTAACTAGGAACCTCAGTTCCCAAGTTTTCAAATGTGCCTTTCAAAAGTGAATACATATGTGAGTGGAATCTATCAGGCTTTGTGTTTATCACAAATAATTACACTAGGAAACAACAGAAAAGAGCAAAGGAAACAGTTTAAACCAACAGAGTCATTATCCCAGGTTAGTCATAGAACCCTTTTTAGACACTGATTTGTTCAGGCAGAGCAGTAATTATGTGGCAGTCATTTGTCTGAGGATCCATATGCAGGATCGAAATTGTGTCCAAGCTTAACTATTTGGAGGGTCCATCCTGAGCAGAGCATTTAAAATGTCAACAAACAAATCATAAAAAGAAAAAGAAACAAGAGAATGGATAAATCAAACCCAAGTTCACTATTCCTGGAAACTCTGTTACCGAATACTTTCTTTCTCCTTTCTCATTGTATTGCACTTTCCTAAGCTATGGTCATGGGTGTACTTGTTGCTATCTTTATTTGGCTCTTAGCGTCTATGTAGAATCTTAGTAAATGGTCTTAGAACCTAACACAATTAATTCATTCATGTTATCTCTCTACCTACCTACTGAGAAATTTCCTTTACATTCCATGAATAATTTAAAGTACTGAAGATATATACATAGCAAGGGTAACAGGATTTTTTAAAAAGGCTGATTGAAGAAATGGAGTTAAAATGAAAAGAGAGATAGGATACATGAATTAAAACATCACTCCAGGAACAAAGTTTATGGTATAGTTATTTGGGATGTTTACAAGTATTCTGAGCACCCTAACTGCTCAAAGCATACAAAGAAATAAACTGTGTGTTAGCTAGCTTGATATGAAACTATATTTTTAAAAAAATTTTAAGATCGGGGCACCTGGGTGGCTTAGTCGGTTAAGCGACCAACTTTCGCTTAGGTCATGATCTCGCTGTTCGTGGGTTCGAGCCGCGCGTCGGGCTCTGTGTTGACTGCCAGCTCAGAGCCTGGAGCCTGTTTCAGAGTTTGTGACTCTCTCTCTCTCTGACCCTCCCCTGCTCACGCTGTCTCTCTCTCTCTCTCTCCTAGAAATAAATTTAAAAAACATTAAAAATTTTTTAAAAAAAATTTAAGATAAAAATAGGATATGAAGAAAAAAAACATGAGCAGGTATAACATTTTGTAGTTTCTGTATAATGGTAGGATATGGATCTATTTCTACAATAGTGAATATGTGTTGAAAATATGAAAACAGGATTTCAGGTTTAGTATCTCAAAATCATACTTTCATGGAATATCTCACGCAGATAAGGATGAATTTACATTTTACAGATAATTTGTGTCCCTAATTTTTTCCATTTGCAATTTAATTTAAACAAATGTGTGGATTTTCATAAAGGGAGGTAATTTGATTCTGAATGCTTCAGAGGGGTAAACCTAATGTCAATTTTGGTCAAGAAGCTTTGATCAATTATTAAGAATATGGTTTGTGGGCTCCTAAAAGAGGAAGAAATGATCACTAGAAATAGCTTGAATTAATTAGGTATATGCTAGACAACTCCTACTTCCTCTGTAAAACTTTTAGTCTTACAAACTAAGAAAAGGTGGTATATGTACTAAAACTTGCACAAAATAGTTATATTGTTCCTCAACCTACTTTTTAAAATTTTTTAATGTTTATTAATTTTTGACAGAGAGAGACAGAGAGTGAGGGGGGAGGGGCAGAGAGAGAGGAAGACACAGAATCTGAAGCAGACTATGGGCTCTGAGCCGCCAGCAAAGAGCCTGACACCAGGCTCCAAATCACAAACTTCGAGATCATGACCTGAGCCAAAGTCAGACACTTAACTGACTGAGACACCTAGAAAGGTCCCTCAACCTACCCTTAAGAATGATATTGTAAATTGACTGGAAAACAGGGACAATTAAGAAAAATTGAAACAACAGGAAAGCTGACAATTTCAATAGGGACTCTAAAGATAAAGTGCCTATATATTCTTTTAAAATATTGTATGAAAAATGTTAATGAATATATTGGCTAGATGTTCATCACATTGATAAACAACACTGAACTGGGAGGGAAATAAAATACATTATATTAAGGACAGAAGGATTTCCAAAATATTTAAGGACTTAAATAAGATGAATGCAATAAGATAAAATTAAAGGAGAAATACATTTTTTTGCTAGATTAAAAAATTGGCCCACTTTTGAATGAGAATTCCATCAATCAAATACATCAACACTCTCTTTTCATAAATTTCAGCTTAAGGTATGGATGAAATTATCAGTCTGGTAATACTTACATGAGACCTGGAAACAAGAGAGGGATAATAGGAACATATTTAAAACCTTGAAGAATTCCTTCTCCATATTTCAGGATGGAAAGTGATGGAAGGGCTACCCGATGGATTCTTCAGTGACAGAAGAAACTCCTTGGAAACTAAAAGCTAAAGCCCACTGCTAAAGCCCACTGATGAGAAGCACACCTGTATTTCATCAAAGCTTCTGGATACCAATGAATTGTCAGACATACTCCTGAATGCAAGGAACACTGAGATGGCTTATTTACCTTCTACTCACATTCTACAGAGTGTACAGAACAGAGACTCTGCTCTGACAATCACTGAGACAACAGGGGAAAAACGGTGCTGTTTCCTGTCACGACTGTTTGAATGATCTTTCTCACTTTGACCAGGCAGCTGGATCAATAGTCAGAGAAAATAAAGCTACCAGGGAAAAAGCTTGTCATTTGAGTCTGAACTTTCAACAGGAATGTAAATAAGCTTTTAAAAGGACTCATCTCAGTTATCAATTGTGATTAAGACTTTACCCACAAGTATCAACAAACAGAGAAATTAGCAGATACGTGAAAACATAGTAAAATTCTTAAAGAAAGAGAGGACATAGTAGAGCATGTAGTTTCTAACATATTCCTAACTATAAGGAAACAGAGTTCCCCCCCCACACACACACAAACACACAAAAATAAGGAACTCTTAAAAACATATCTAATTTGTGATCTTAGTGAGATTCAAGAAGACACTGCCTCTGTAAATGAAGACTTAACACATGATTGCTGAATTATAAACTGCAGTAGAGAGAATGAATAACAGATTGCATTGAACTATTCACATAAAACAAAATATATAAAGTGAAAATGGAGTTCAAGAAATTCTGTCTAGTTTCAGGAGGAAACTAATGAAGACATAAAACCATAAGGGATAGACCATTTTCCCCCCAAGACATTCCTTCTATCTTCAATGGAAACTCTAGGGGCAAGAGAGAAAGGAAAACAAATGCAGCAAAACAAACAAACAAAATAAACCCAAAAACACAGAGGATGTTTTTTTTTTTTTTGCAGAGTTTACAAAACAAGAGAGACCAAGACTTAAAAGCAAAAAATGGTCAGCAAGATGGAATAATACAAGATTCCCACATGTATCTCCCCTCAGCAACAACAATTCTGCAACGATTCATGTAAAAGTGTCCTGTGGGAACTTAGGGATCCAGGTAGGAAGGTGTGAAACATCAGATGAGTCCAAGACTGAGTCTTGGGAAGAGCTTTGGGAAGACAGGCCCATGTCCAAGTGGTTGACTAGCTGACTAGGACTTGTGGTCATGGCTAGAAACCCGGAAGCAATCACCACTCCTGTGCTACAGAGCTGTTGGTCTTGGTCCTGCCACCGAGACATCCCATGCCAAGTACTCCAAGAGGTGTCATACCTGTACCTGCCTAAGGAAATAGATCCTAAACACCTCCAGTCCTGGCTATGGACCCCAAAACAGCAGTGGAACTTGGTTCCAGCCTCAGCCACAGTCAGGAACCAAATCTGACTGTCCAACAACTCAACAAAAGATCCAGAAGGAGATCCTGGAAGAATATGGTGGGAGACACAGTCATGTGTGTACCCATGTCCCTGGACCCAAAAGTGGGTCCTAAAGACATGTGCCTAGTGCCAAACCCTACTGAACAAGTTTGTAGAGGCACTACCATCCAGCTAGGGACCACACAGGATCTAAGTCTGCCTAAGGCCCTGCTAATAGGCTTATCAACCATGGAATCTATAGTAAACCCAGCAACACCATGTGACCTGGCTCCAATCTAGCTCCACTACAAGTCTATGGGTAATCCCACCAGCCTGGGGAACCAACAGGAGAATGTCTTTACTTGACAAAAACAGTCTATAAAGAGAAAAAGAGGGACACCTGGGTGGCTCAGTTAATTAAGCATCCTAGTTGAGCTCAGACCATGAATTCCTGGTTAGTGGGTTTTAGTCCCACTTCAGGCTCTGTGCTGACAACTCAGAGCCTGAAGCCTTCTTTGGATTCTGTATCTTCCTCTCTCTCTGCCCCTCCCCCATTCCCACTCTGTCTCTCTGTCTCAAAAGTAAACAAGTATTCAAAGTTTTATTTTTTTTTAAAATTTATTTCTAGGAGAGAGAGAGAGAGAGAGACAGTGTGAGCAGGGGAGGGTCAGAGAGAGAGGGAGTGACAGACTCTGAAACAGGCTCCAGGCTCTGAGCCGGCAGTCAGCACAGAGCCCGACACAGGGCTCGAACCCATGAACCACAAGATCATGACCTAAGCAAAAGTCAGACGCTTAACCGACTAAGCCACCCAGGTGCCCCTCAAAGTTTCTTTTAAAAAGAAGAGAGAGAGAGAGAGAGAGAAAAGAAATATGTGCTTCTTCAAATGCAGTCTCCAAAACAAGGCCACATGGATCAAAAAAAAAATCAGGAAAAATGACACTGTCAAGATGGAGGAGTCATTTGCCATTTTTAAAGTGCTGAAAGAAGAAAAAATGCCATTCAAGAACACTATACCCAACAAAAATAACTTCAGAAATGAAACAGAGACAAAGATATTCCAAGACAAACAAAGGCTAAGGAGTTCATCATCACTGGACCCTACCAGAAAAAATGCTAAAGAGAATTCTTCAAATTAAATTTCAAGGATTCTAAGTAGCCAGACAAAAACATAAAATTCACTGGTTAAGGGAAACAAATCCACAATATTTATTCTAATAGCAATAGGTAAATTACTTTTAACACTAGAAAAAAGAGCTAAAATAAAAAAGTATTAAAAAAACTATGCTATAATTATTTGTTAATGGATATGCAATAAAACAATATGTAAAATGTGACATGAAAAACAAAGGTTTGAGGGTAAGAGAAATAAAAATGTAGAATTTTGGGAGGTGCCTGGGTGGCTTAGTCAGTTAAGCGTCCAAATTCAGCTCTGGTCATGATCTCATGGTTCGTGGGTTTGAGCCCTGCATCAGGCTCTGTGCTGACAGCTCAGAGCCTAGAGCCTGCTTCGGATTCTGGGTCTCCCTCTCTCTATGACCCTCTCCTGCTCATGCTGTCTCTCTCTCTCTCTCTCAGAAATAAATAAAAACATTAAAAAAATTTTTTTAAATATAGAATTTTTTGATAAATTAAAGATAAATTGTTACAAGCTTAAAATAGACGTAGAAGTGTAGTTCATGTAGACGTCAGAATAACCACAAAGAAAAATGTTTAACAGATACACAAAATATAAAAAATGAAGGAATAAAATCATACAACAACATAAATCACAAAGGAAGGCAGCAAGAGGGGAAGAAAGGAACTACAAAATAGTCAGAAAACAATTAAAATGGCAACAGTAGCCTTTGCATAGCAATAATGACTTTAAATGTAAATGAATTAAATACTCCAATCAAAAGAAACAGACCTGTGAAAGGGATGGAAAAAGAAAAAAAAAAAAACCCAACAGTTTGCTGCCTACAGAGAACTCACTTTAGCTTTAAGGATATGCATAGGCTCAAAGCCAAAGAATGGAAAAAGATATTCCATATAAATGGAAACCAAAGGAGAACAATAATGAATATAATTACAACAGATAAAACAGATGTTCCACCAAAATATGTTTATAGCTCAATAAAGCTGGAGAAAAAAATAACGTAAGACCAAAATGAGTCCCTATATCAAAACCAGAAAATGGAAATAGCAAGGAAGCAAAGTACAGAGAGACAGAAATCAATATAAAATAAGTTATATCATCATTACCAAAAAACCACCAGTAAGACCCAATGCTAAACTGATTAAAAATGTCAAAAAAAAAAAAGGCATTTTCTTTTCAATGACAATTGCTGATTCTAAAGGTAAACTTGGAGCTGACCAGTAACTACCTAAAAAAGATTACCCAAAAAGGGGCACATGGCTGGCTCAGTTGATTGAGCATCTGATTCTTGATTTCAGCTCAGGCCATAATCTCATGGTTTGTGAGTTTGATCCCCACATCATTCTCTATCCTGACAATGTGGGGCCTGCCTGGGATTCTGTCTCTCTCTCTGCCCCCTTCTCTCTCAGTCTCTCTCTTTCTCTCAAATAAATATATATTTAAATATATCTTCAAAAAGATAACCCCAAAAGAATCAGTGAGTTGAATGATGACAACATTTCTTCAGAATCTATTATCAAGAAATGTTGGAAATCTGTGCCAGGTCTATATGAGAAAGAACTAAACTTCTCTCTTTATGTACATAAGCTATAGTATTTGGGGTGTCTTTGATAGTGCTCATTTATTCACGGTGTAAACATCATTCATTCAAGCATTCATCATTTTTCTTTATATAACTTCATGTGTTTCATTTTGAGACTAAAATTCAATTTAAGTAGGTCACAACAAAAGATTTGCTATAGGTTACATTAGCATATATGAACACTTCATTATTATAAGTTTGAGAATGATAAATATGTAGAAAGTGTTGAGAATAGTTAACAGAAGAAAATTTTAAACAGAATGTTCTATAAATACATAAATTTGTCAAGAGTATCCTTTGGTCATATATTGTCATCTACTTTCAAGAACAATTTAAGGAAGTTAAACAGCAATGAAAAACACACTGATATAGAGATAAATTAGATCACAGACCATTTAAGTGAGTAAAAAGGCCACAAGAAATACAAGACAAAGTTAAAACCAGGTACGATATTTGCCTACAGATTTTCTTGCAGATTTTTGACTTTTCAAGGGAATGTTTATAATAATTCGTTCTCTCATCAGTGAACTATAAAAAGTTCCAAGACATTCTCCTAAAAATATGGAATTAAATCAGTTAAATAGAAGATTTAAAGACTTAACTACTGCATAACCACTTACATATGGATATGCATGGTTTACAAGTTATAAATAAAGAGAATCAATAAAATAACGTGTTTTCTCCTAAAATTAACAATGATTTATGAGCTTTCTGTTAAAATGTTAGGAGTGTCCACATCTTTTTTTTTTATTTATTTAAATTCAAGTTAGTTAACAGTGTACTACTGATTGCAGGAGTAGAACCCACTGATTCATCCCCAGTGCTCATCCCAAGTGTCCTCCTTAATGCCCATCACCCACTTAGCCCATCAACCCACCCACCTCCCCTCTAGCAACCCTCAGTTTATCCTCTGTATTTAAGAGTCTTACATTTTGCTCCCTCTCTGTTTTTATCTTATTTTGGGGGTGCCTGGGTGGCGTCCAAATTCAGCTCCGGTCATGATCTCATGGTTCGTGGGTTTGAGCCCTGCATCAGGCTCTGTGCTGATCTTATTTTTCCTTCCCTTCCCCTATCTTCATCTGTTTTGTTTCTTAACTTCCACACGAGTGAAATCATAGGGTACTTGTCTTTCTCGGACTGACTTTTTTAGTTTAGCATAACATAGTCTAGTTCCATCCACCTTTTTGCAAATGGCAAGATTTCATTATTTTTGATCGCCGAGTAGTATTCCATTATATATATAATATATAATGTAATATATATATATTACATACACACACACACACACACCAAATCTTCTATATCCATTCATCAGTTAAAGGACATTTGAGATCTTTCCATACTTCGGCTATTGTTGATAGCACTGCTATAGACATTAAGGTAAATGTACCCTTCAAATTAGCACTTTGTATCCTCTGGATAAATATCTAGTAGTGCAATTGGTGGGTCATAGGGTAATTTTATTTTTAATTTTTTTAAAGAAACCTCCATACCATATTCCAGACTACTCACATTTCTACAATATTAGCATCAATGCATAATATTATTCAGTCATCATTACAAAGATTCTCTAATCATGTTAGGATAGATTGAAATCATCAAAATTTAAACTAGTTTTCGTAAAGTCAAATGTACATCCATTAGGTGAGTGGAGTCAAAACCGTTATTATCAGGGCATCCTGGGTGGTTCAGTGGGTTAAGCATTCAACTTCAGCTCAGGTCATGATTTTACAGTTTGTGAGTTCGAGCCCCATTTGGGCTGTGTGCTGACAGCTCAGAGCCTGGAGCCTGCTTCAGAGTCTGTCTTCCTCTCTCCTTCCCTCTCTCTGCCCCGCCCTGAAAGGCTAATGTGCCTTGATTTGATACTCTGCATGGGGTGAATTATAGAGACAGACAGATAAAACTTCCTGGTATTATTCAACTTTCCTTTTCTACGAGGAAGCCTAATCTCAACACAACAGTCCACTTTTCCTTCTAAGACAATCAGTAGTAGTTTGTTTGGTTGTTTTCATCTAGGACCAAGAAAATTTGGGCTTAATATTAAAATTGCATGCTAAAAAATGTCTAAAGAATCAGAATAATTGAGCTCAGATAATGAGATGAGCCAACTTTACCAGGAAAACACTGGATTTTTAAAAATGCCATGTAAAGTATCCAAACAAAAGCATCCTTGAGTGGTAGTAAAAAATGAAGTTACATGGGTGACTATTCTCCCAGCACATTTCCAAAACTGAAAATGTTTTCCAGGATTTTTTTTCAATTAATTACATATTGTTGAATGGCTTGATGATTCTGAAAAATATCTGCCAATAGTGCTTAGGTGCATGGGTACGGGAGGTGCATGAGCATATGAGAAAAAAATGGCTTCTGACTCAACATTCTAAAATACCTTCTCTGCAAGTGCAGGAACTGAGTACTATTTTAGCCTTTTCACAATGTTTTATTGTACTCCAGGAAGTTATAAAACATAGACTATTTGACTTACCAAATTTTAGTTCTCCCTTTTCTCTAATTTCAGGGTGTCTCTTCTTTAAAAAAAAACTTTAATGTTTTATTTATTTTTGCGAAATAGAGACAGTATGAGCAGGGGAGAGTCATAGAGAGAGAGACACAGAATCTGAAGACAGGCTCCAGGCTCTGAGCCAACTGTCAGCACAGAGCTCAACGCACAGCTCGAACCCACCAACTGTAAGATCATGACCTGAGCTGAAGTCAGACACTTAACCAATTGAGTGACCCAGATACCCCTCAGGGTGTCTCTTTAAGGGAAAGACTAAAATAATTGTAAGGATCCAAAGAGCATTATGAATGAACAAATGATTGACATACAAGTAATCTTAATATATTAAAACTGGTATGCTTTACTGTGTGCAGACAAATTATAACCAATTTTTTATACAAATTCTTGGGTGGTTCCAGAGAAAAGTTCTGTTGCCTATTCTAAGCAAACCAATACATGAACATTAACAACAAAGTATTACAGAAAATTATGCTAACAAATACTCAAAACTTTAAAGATGTGATATTGTAAAAAAAAAAAAAAAAAAGAAAGAAAAGAAAAAGTCTGGTTAAGAATTAAAATTATGCTAGATGGTGAGCTAAACAATATATTCCTTTACTTATGACTAAAATTTTAGTGAAAAACTCATCATGTGAATACAAATCTAACACCACAATCTTTTAATAATGAAGAAACTTTCAACATAAACAGTAATTAGAAGAATTAGAAACACTTGTTGCATGAAACTTAGAGATAAACTAAAGCAATTTAAAATTAACATATCCACAGACTAACCTTAATTTTTTATTTCTGCAAATGGATCCAATTTGAGACTAAGGCCCTTTCATTAATGATGATAAACAAAAAATAAATTTAGGGGTTAACTTCTCTTAATGTCACCTACAATATAGCAATCATTTTTTATATTAAACAGACGTGAAATTTCAAAGGAGTGTATGCAAGTCTATAGAGTTGAATGAATTTTTTTTAGAAATATTACAATATAGTATTATGTGTGCTGGGAAATAATAATGGTGGATATCACCTACCATAAGCTAGACTCTGATCTTGAGTACTTTACAGAGATGATTCACTTTGTGGTCTTGACAGCTTTAAGTGACTACTATTTATTACTGTAATATCATAAATGAGTATGGAAAGGAAAAATTACATAACTTTCCCAAAAATCCAAAAGAAATAGAGCTGGGATTCACATCTGGGCAACAAGATTCTGGAATTCCTATGCTCAACTCACTATGTAAATTGTTTCCCAACTAGGATAATTTGAATCAAATTCAACTAGGGCAACCATCAGAGGAACTTCCATCACATAATTAAAGAACTTCCCATGTGAAAATGGTGGTACAATATTGGCAGCTCCTTTTATCTTTCAAAAACTCACCCCATAGACCATGAAAAAAAAGATATACAAAAATGTAACTACTGGCTTGGATAACAGTGAAGCACAGAGTAAGTAAAAAGACACAAATAAGTGAAAAGACACAAATCAAACCATGGTGCAAAACCCTAAATTTACATTGGCACTAAGCGAGATTCAAAGGTTGAAAATGGGAATACATATGTAAATCATATCTGAAAGCATCACTATTGCCCCACGGCATCAGGAAAGAAAGGAAATCTTTCACTGTAGGCAAAACTACAGTTGCACATTTTCATTGGCTCAAGGTACAGATAAATATATATACACAATCCCAGGTCATTAGCAAAATTTTGTTTGGCTGGAAGATTCCCCTGGTCCTTCATAATTTACAGAAGGACAAAGAGAAAAGCTACTTCTTTAAAGGACAGATTCAGTACAGAGCCTACAGCAAGTACACAAAGATAGTGCAAGGAGAGAAAGACAACAGCGCCAGATGAAAAAATTCACTACAAAAAATTCACCAAACATGTTAGCTTTCTAGGTCTGTCTTAACAATTTATCAGAAAGTGCTTAACTCAACAGAACATAAACTGATTCTCTCACAGATCTGGAGTCTAGAAGTCCAAGTACCAGTGGTCAGTAGTGTCATGTTCTCTGAAGGTTTAAAAGCGGATCCTTCCTTGCTTCTGACTTCCAGTGGTTGCCAGTGTAGATGAGCAAAATTTGGCACCCCAAAATGTGTTTCTTTGGCAAGTGGACTATATTAGGTTGAATATTTTTAAGAAACAGAAGGCTCAGGAAGAACCGTTGACCTCCCCCCAGCTGCCTAGATGGATTTAGATAGAGGACCCGTCCCAGGAAGGGAGCTATGACCATAAAACATAGTATGAATTAGGTCTAATAGGGAGAAACTTAGCAAAACCTCTGTTAAAATTCCTCTCTATGTCGCTAAACAAACATTTGTATACCAAACATTTACTCTTTTTCATCCTTCTATAAATTGTTTTCATTTCCTTTCAAGTCCCAGACTCCTAACCCCTTCTCAGTCCAGAAGGTCATCAGATATACCTCATTTTGCTGACTGCCTTTGGAACCTCTTATATTTATTTACATTCACAATTATCTGGATAATAGTATGTGTTAGATCTGATTTTCTTCTGTTAATCAGTATGATATCAATTTAATTCTTAGACTAGCCAAAATCATCTTGAAGGGCAGAGAAAAAACTTTCATCCCAATAATAACAATCTTTTACATTCCCTGGCTTATAGCTTCATCACCCCTACTTGCCTCCACTATCACATGCATTTTCCCAGTGTGTCTGTGTATTTACATGGCCTTCCTTTCAGGGCATCAGTCACTGGATTTAGGACCCACCCTAATTTCCTACTACTTCATCTTAACTAATTACACATGTTTCTAAAAACAAACAAAAACCTCGCATTCAGAATACAATGAATACATGGAAATTTTGTCCAGAAACTTCCCGATGAATTTACAAAACTGAATAAAGATAGTACTTTCATGAATCAAAAATATTGAGAAGTATAGAAAGAGATGGTGAGAAGACAGAGATAAAATGCAAAGTGAGGAAAGATATGACTTTGAAATTAAAACCACAGAAATTGAAACAAAATTATAATGAACCTGACAGAAAAAAATTAAAAGAACATGCAAACAGGAAATTCCAGTATTAGAAAATAAATAATAGAACACAATTAATGTTTACAGATCTACAAGTAAATAAAGTCTTAAAATACAAATAGATTTAAATATAAACTTTGGTAGAAAAATTTAATGCTTGGGAAAAAGTGGCCAAAATGGGCAACATACAAATATGTCCTACCTAAGATTTTCAGTAATTTAAAAAAAAAAAAAAAATTTTTGTACAGCTACATGAAAGATCAAACAACAAATAAGGGAAAAATTTTGAAGAGAGTCTCAGACAGGGTCATATCAAACATCAACATCTAAAAACAGTGTAACAATTTCCACAAATTCCTAAATGAAACCAAGTATGACCAAGTGTTTGCACCCAAGCAACATTCAAGAGTTTTAACTATGTAAAGCTTTGGAAATAATGTTCCCCATAAGCTTTTCCCAAACAATTTGAGTAAACTAGGAGGTAACCAGGAAAAAAAAAAAAAGGTAGGAAGATTGGTAAATTTCAAATATATTTAATAGTATGATGTTCTCATAATACAGCTGAAACAAATGTGTATTACAATGTTACAATTGTTCCATAATACAATTGAAACAAATGTGTATTACAGTTATATTACAATTAAATGACAAAAATGTTATAGAACTTATGGAATTAGAAAATGTTAAAAAAGTGTAAAAAGAAGATATTCTAAGTGTATTAGTTGTGTGTTTTGTACTTAGTCAAAATACATCAAAAGATACATATTTTAAAGGCTACAAAAATTGTAATATACAGTATGTAAAAGAATAAATGGGTAAATTCTAAGAAGCAATACAATTGACTAAATGTGGATATATACAAAAGGAGGCAGACTGTGGAGGAAGAGTTATTTTATCATTAGTTTTAGCAGAGCATGGGAACATACCATACCATCATTTTATTGTTTTGATTTTATGTAGAATTATATGCCAACATTTATAAAGCAAAAACGTAAATACAAGATAAAATATATTAAAACAAATCAGTTACTAAAACACATTCATACTTCTCATTTATTTTCAGATTTGTTGAAAAAAATAACTATGAATATACAAGGCTTAAAAATCAATTAATAAAGAAAAGAGAACACATCTTTGAGAGCATCAAAGTAGCTCCAAAGTAGCCCCAAAAGTTATTAGTATGATACTACAAAGAATGACTATATACTGCATAAGAGTAACATCTTTTCAAAAGTGAGCATTTTAAAACAAATACATCACACTATAAATATCTTATAATTTAAATATTAGTGATTACCAATGTTATATTTTGTCTGAGTCTCATGTGATATTATCTATTATGTTGCATTTCTAAAACAGTTACTTTTGATATGTTGGTTATAGGATATACTATTAAAAAATATTGAAAACATAGCATTCCTACTTGACCCTCAGATAATAATTAGGAGTTTGCTCTTATTTGTTTTCCAATCATTTTCCAAGACATTTTTACTTCTGCAAAATATTGACAGCATATTAGCAATGACTAACAATTTGCCTATCACCCAAGAGACAATGAGTGGATAAAGAATTCTATTTTTATTTAAATCTTTCCATGTATTACTTCATTTGCCTAGGAAAACATGATTTTTCCTCTTTTTCAAACAACTATGATTTAACATATATCTATAATAACTATTTGTATGTATGCCTATACTTCCTATGTTATTAGGGCCTCCTGAGAGCAGGGATCATATTAGTGATTTCACCATTACCTTGCATAGTACATTATACATAATAGATCCTTATCAGTATCTTGAGTTTAATTAGCTTGACCAATAAGCAAAGATGTTTGCTTGAAGAAGGAACATTTGATGTTTCGCTCAAAACAGAGATTAAGAATAATTTGACATAGGGAAAATAAAACTGCAGAAGTAAAGTACTTAATTCTTGCTTAGGCTAACTGCCCAATTCTAATTAGACCATGGACACATGGGCTTCCACTTATTTTCATGCCTCTTTTAAAGCCCTGGAGATAACTGAACAGTGATCATGGCAGCCCAGCAAACCATATGGGAACCAACAGACCACAACTTAATTAGCACTGAAAATTTATGCCAATAGTGTCAGATTCTATTTTTATATTACTTCATCTTCAGAACCTCAAAGTTTTAATAAAATTGACCATTTTGTCTTTGCATTTATGGTTCCTTAACATATAAATGATACAGAAAATCATAATTCAATTTATCAAAAAAATTTGCTTAAAGGCTCACCTCAATAGATGACAAATACAGAATTTTAAATCCTGCCTTATAAAAGTCACTTGATTATTGAAAGCAAATTTTATATTTAAACAAACCATACTGGTTTTATTTTAAAAAGCCATCCATACTATACTGCAATAAAAAATATTTAAAAATAAGATACTGAACAAATCCTTGACTTTCTAATATTTGCATCACAGCATATTTTTACAAAATTTTAGGGAGATGTAATATCTCTCTGCATAATATTTTGACACATACTTGATTAAGAAGTGATTAGTTCAGAAGCTAAGTTGGAAGCAAAATTGTGGTCATCTGATTCCTCAGTAATCTTTTTCTAGAGTAGGGAGCAAGTGACCTAAAAAAGCTAGATTCAATTCACTTAGCTATTGCTTATATTTAACTTTCATTAATTTGAAAACACCATGTAAAGTCTTAAGATGAAACTCCAAAACTCATTTAAACATTATCTTATTTTGTATGCTACAAATAACAATTTAAAAAGAACAGAGATTATCATGAATACTTTAGTTTTTCTTACATATTCTAACCTAACCTAACCAGCCTCTTGAGATTAAAAAAGAAAATGGCAATCTGTATATATTGGGTGAATTAAAATGGTATTTAATACTTTGGAATTTGTTTTCTTCTAATTAAATTAACAAATAAGAATAAAACAAAAAGCTTGTGTCTGCTATTGTTGTTGTATTTTCCCCCTCTAAAATTCTTTGTTGTACCATGTGGCCTAGAAAGCTCGCAAACTTTGATGTCTGGACAGAGATAAGACCAAATACCCAGAGATGAAATCCCAAAACATTAACAGTCTTCAATAATTCAGTGCCCGAACCACCAGTCTGCCACTGTTGTATCTTTTACTTTTAATGCATCAACTATTATATTAGTCATGTTGACTGTTTTAAACCTAGCTTAAATATTTTCCACAAATTTTATATAAGGGTGATGTTTAAAAGGGCATGATAAAGAGGTCTAAAGATAAAAAAATAACATAAAGGTAGCTACTAGAGTAAAAAGAAACTGGATATTGGCTGCACTGGAGTAATATTTTCATATTTATACACTAAATTTTATTGCCAAATAAATTACTTTCAACGAATTGATAAAGCTTGGGTTATTTTCCTTCCAAGTTTCTTTAAGAATTACAGTAATGGTTGTAAATATGTAATAAGTGAATGATTACTTGTATTACAAAGGAGTATTATAAGGGAATTGATAGACTTTGGTGTTTTGACATGGAATCATCAGTGTAACACTTGAAAAAATATTATAATAGTCACAGAAAAAATTGATTTTAAATTTAAGGTTTCTGGAACTAATTTTGGACTTCTCCATCTTGAATAAAAGAAAAAAAATATACCTCAAAGCATGCTGTGATGTTTATTGATCTGGTACTACTGGAGTTCACCACACTTAATCTTGGCACCTAATTTCACTTCTGACATTAGTCCGTCAAGGCACAAATCCCTGGGGTGAATGACATCTGCAATGGCTTCCTTGCTCAAGGAAGAAATCTTTGGGAATGAGCCCCCAATGGCAATTGGGACGGTTGCTTCCATTCTATAGTATTGTCTCATGGAAAATGAAAGAAGTTAACGGAAGCAAGAGAGACAAATACAGGTCCCAACAGAACCCTAAGTACTTAAACAGAAGTTTTAATGACCAAATAGCAAACATAAAGCATACAACAGCTTCTACAAAAGCAGGCCCTAGTGGGTAATGTACCTTTAGACGTAAAGTGATAGTACACTGTAAGAATGAGGTTTTGAATTATATTTTCCACTTTTCTCTCATTTCTTTGACTTAACTGTTCTGGCATCACTGGCTTTTTGATTATATAGAGCACACCATGGGAAGAAGGTTTAATAGAAGTGAGTTGGAATGATGAAATTAATAGATTTTCCCCACAAGTAATGAAAGAGGTAGCACCAATATAGCAAGTTTATTATGGCTTCTAAAGTTTACAATAAGCCATTTTAAATCTAGAAAATAAGAAAACAGCAGTCATATTCAGTCAAGCAATATCAAAGTTCAAAAGAATAGATGTGCTCCTCAGCAGGGAATTACTTTGAGAATTAAAATTTTTTCATTAAGAAACATACTTATTTTTTGGCCTCTTCACATCAGATAAAATTGGGGTAGACTGTTCAACACAAATGATAAGTTGAATTAGCAAACTGGGTTTGATGGTTATTCTAAAAAAAGGCAGTTTAGATTTCTTCTACTGTCAACGTAGATAATACTTTTGTGACTCAGGAAGCATCACTCTTTGGGAGAGACTATCTCAGCCTTTCTCTTACTTGGTGTTTTTTTTCCTGTGGAAAATGTACTCCTCAAGTTATATCACTTGTATGCTAATAGCACTCAGCTCTGTATCTACCCCAGCTGTATCTCTTGAGAGCTCATCCCCAGGGTACTATTGCAAATAAAATATTGTTTTAATTGAATTATTCAACAAATATAATAAAAATAATTATATATATATACGAATGGAAGCAGTATAATAGGATAGCAAATAAAATTAATAATTGATAGTATAGTGAATAAAATTAGTAATTGTTTTTAATAAACACTTCAATAAATATAATACAAATAATAAATGAGAAAGATTTTTCCCATTACAACTGTTACCTAAAAACCTAAAAATTAACCCAAAGTAAGACCAAAATATTTGTAATATGGATGACAATATCTTTCTCTTCAGAGAATACTTCCTTTCTTTCTGGAATCTAGGGACCAGAAATTAAGGAAACTAGCTGAGCTTTAGCTTTAGTGATAGACCATCTATTTCTTGCTCATTTTTATTCCCCATCTTGCTCATTTTTATGCCCCAGGAGTGACTCTTTGAGTTCCTGGCTCAAAGCTTAACTTTACCAAGGCTCCTGTTTCCTGGAAGTTTATCTGCATTCAATATTTGTTTTCATTCATTATATAAATAATTCCTTTTATCCACATAATATCTTTCTTTTGTCTCCAATGCCAATCATTTCTCGTGTCCGTTGTTATTCCTTTAAAGTTTGGGATAGCTTCTCTTCCCTGTTGTTTTGTTTTATATTCCTTCTACAAGTTCACTTCTGGCACATTCAACTCTACTTTTAACTTGTTCCAGGGTGTATTTTACTGCTAGCAGTGGATTTGTTTCTTTTCTCTGGACTCTGTGTCCTTTTCTTATTCTCACTTCTTGTCCTCCTATATACACACTTATGCATTATGATCTCTACCTAAGAGGGCAGGTTTTATTGTACTCTATTGAGAGTATCAAATCACTTTTTTTATTTAGATATTTATGATAAAAGTATACTTTTTTTTTTAGTTTTCAGACATCATTCTGCCTTTTTACTGTTCAGCACAAATTTGGTGAGCATGCTTTATTATTCTCTCTCCTTATTCAAATCCCAGAAAGAATGTTGGCCCACTTTCCTGTTATCTAAGATCTAATAACCTTATCCCTTCTTGATATTATATATTAGAAAATATCGATACCATTAGTGGGCCTGCCACCTTCTCCAGCTTTATCTAAAAGCCTTTTGTTTCTTTTTAAGCTGTTCCCTGAGTGTGGTAGTCTCTGCTCAGACACAGAAAGAAAGAACTGAAGAATCTAGAAGAAAAAGATCAAGAATTCTATTTGCATCATGATGTAGTCTCAATAGTTACAGAGGGGTAAGTGACAAGTTCTCGGTTTTATTTGTTGCTCTATGTCTGTGAAATGAGGTAAAAATTTTTGGAGAAAACAATGAGAAAGACTATCCTTGGTTTTCTTCAGGTATTTTGTTTCAGACTCACATTGTGAGTATGGGGAGATTTTACTTAATTACTTCCACTTATTCATAATCATCATCATCATCATCAACTTTTACCAGAATTTGGTATTAAGTTTTCTGTTTGTTTTGCTATCAAAATTATTAGTTCTTTTGGTTTGTAACTTGGAGAGTAATTTAGTGAGAAGTGAAGCAAAACTGCACTGATTCTGCTGGTTAGATCCTGCTTCAATTTGGATACTTAAGGCAACATGATTTTTAATTAGTTTTTACTATAAGATCCCAGAAAATTCTGTATAGTTAAGAGCAAGATAATGTTTATCACTTGAGTTGTGATAAATTCCTATCACAAGTTCTTAATTTAATAACTACACACACATACACACACCCCTAAGTAATTTTTGTACTAAAAACCAGTATTGTAGTACAGTGTCATTTTCCCATCAGTGATCTACTTCATTACTTTCGCGGTTAAGAGAAAAGCAACTAGGGGAGGAAGAAGGGCCAAAGGCATGGGGGCAGGTGAAGTTGCAAACAAAATTCATTCAGGACATATTTCAGCACTTTTCTTAGAAGAAGGTACACATACCAAAGAACATTTCTAAGTCCTCCATCATTGTTCTATATACTGGAAACAGATCTTAAACAAAGAAGACAGATGTGGTGGATATTATGGTGTTCAGTCCGTAATACCATCTTGGATTGATGAACTCATTCCTCTACTTCCTGGTTTGGTGATAGCTCAGAACTGAGTCTCTCCCCAGAAGGAGCTTTCTGCTTAAGGGAGCTGCCTCACAAAAGGTTGGGTCTCCTTCCTAAGAACAGCATATATCCGGTGACCCCTATTACCTCAATTTACCATACTTCTGAGCAGCCATCCAAGACCCAGAGCTATCCTTAAAATTAGCTGCAAATGAAACCAACTTCTCTGCCCAGTCCCTCTTTTCTTAGTTCCTAACAGATTGTGTTACTGAGAGCACTCCTTATAAACTCTGCATGGAGACTTGTCTCACTATTTCTGTTAGTAATATGACTGAAGAAAGTAGAATTCCCATACTAAGTAGTTTAGACTGTGAAAATATTTCTTATGTTACCATATAGCATGAGGAGAAAATATACACTCTTCCAAAGAAAGCAAAGTTTTTCCTCCAATATAAGCAAAACTAGGGACTCTTTTAGTTTTTCTCTTTTTCTACCTTAATATTATACCTTAATTTCACAGCTGAAAGTTAATGAAATACCATGAGCGAATATGGGCATGCCATAGTCATCTAAAGGCCAAACAAAAGAAAATTCATTCTTTCTGCCACCACTTCCCAAGCAACATTAACCATCATTGGCGTTTGAACCATCATCGCAAAACAAGCCAGCTGTGGTCCTCCTCCTGCTTCACTACTTACCCAACACTGCAGAGACCATGGCCAAGTACTTGTTTGACATATAGACTACAAGTATATAATGAGAGGAGACAGACACTAACATGTACATGTTAAACCCTCAGTGTACAAAAACAGTGAATGGGATACGAAAGATAAGCAATAAAAGTTTTTTGAATAAATAAATGTTTAAAAATTTAGAAAAATACATTTGGGAATACACTGTCATAAAGTTCTAACAATAATACAGGACTGATGTTCAATTCTAGAAAGATTTGTAGCACAGAGCTTTAAACTTCAAAATAGAGAGTCAATCTTGAGAAGATTTAAAGAATTAAAAGCATTCATGGAACTTAAAGTATTAATATGAAAAGTACTGGGTTGTAAAAGTAGACTAATATGTTAATAATTGAGAAACAAATGGAATCCATGTTAGCTGAAAATTCAATAAAAACAAGAGAAGATCTAAAAAAAACACTGATAAATAGGTCTTAGTTCAGTGAACTAAAAGAGAAAATGTGGCTAAAATTAGATATTACTCAAGAAAAAAAGAAATCATACTGGAATAAGCTGAATCACACTAAATAAGATTTTAAAAAAGAGTAACAATATGCAGACCAACTTGCCCAGCTTCTTCCAGCTGAGATTTGAAATGAATCAAAATTTTTGACAGAATTTTTTTCCTACTTTAGTGAGAAACCTAGAAAATTGAAAATTTAATGACACTATCACCTAAAACCACTTCATGATTTAAAGTACACTGCTCCTAATAAAATTGGTTCATAAATAAAGGGTAGTTTCTATACAGCAGTTGGTAAATTTTATATAGAGTGACAGTAAGACAGGCCCCATGCAGTATACCTTTTATCCTTACTTATTTGAACAGCAAACGATAGCAACGTTTTACTTAGAGTGAAGAAAATCATCAAATGTTTAATCCCAAGCTATCTTGCATATTAACAAAGTGAAATAATGCAATTCCTCAGTGATATTTATATTTATTTAATTTTTATGTTAACATAAAGATAAAATAATGTATACGGTATGAAACTAGTGATCACTAATAATCAGATATACTAAAGCACTTGAAAGTTGTTCATAAGCTTCTTTATCACATAATTCACTTGTCAGAAAAATTATTCAAGGAGGTAACATGTTTTTTAACCAGGCAAATATAAACTATAAACTAAACTGTGGCCATGAAAGAGCTCTATTGTAGTTTTATTTTTAATTCTTAAATAATGTAACAATGACTTTATAGCTAGAATCCAGCAGTCCACTAAAAACTTGTGTGTGAGCATTAATGAGAAAAGCCTTTGCTTTAGGACTATTTTCTTTTAACAGTGCATTTAAAATCTGTAGTCAAGATTTAAACTAATTGAGGTATCGATGCATGAAAACAGCAAAACACATCCAAAGTCATCATTAATGAGACCTGAAACAGTGTGGGTGTCCATAAGGTAAGGGGAAAAGCAAGTCCCTAACAATGATTTCCATATAACATCAAAAATTTAACATGAAATAATTGGGGATGACTAAGGATCCTGTTTCAAGGATTTCATATTCAAATTATAATCCTTTTCCAAATGTGGGATGCCATTTAAGTTAATCAAAGCTCTTTGGCCCAGGGCTTTACAAACCATCTGTGATGAAAGACCGATCCTTTTATTTTCCTATCTATTACAAGCTATAATATATCTATTTATCAACTTGGTTTTAAATGGAAATGGAAATGCAAAGACTAAAACATACTCACATGAAACCATAATTAGTGACTACGACACTGTTATATATTCTAAGAATATTATGAATGTTCAACCTAGAAGGGAACAATAATATTATAATTACTTTTTGAACCATGTTTATAATGAGAGGACAACCAAAGTTATAGGCCATTTGGGGCAAGTAATATAAGGCAGGTTTGACACATTAGCAACTGCTAACCAAGCCCCTGACAGACATCCCTATCAGATTATGCCACTTTTTAATCATAAAGATGAGATGTAGCTTCTCAGCACCCTAGACAGCCACTTCTAACTGACCAGTATTGACATAAGACAGGTCTAGCACGGGGAGAAATGAAAATCTATGACAAGACTAGAAAGACCTATCTAACTCTTGTTTCCATCATTACAATTAAATATATGTATATGACAACATACAGCAAACTTGCTTAAGTGAAAAGATATAATGGTATCACCAAAATAATATGAATGATGAGCACATATCTCCAAGCCATATAAGTCATATTCCATAATAATGTGGTAATGTAGATTGTGATTATGGAAATAAAAGATCAGCTTTAGACTGGATGGAGCAGCTGAAGGTTAAACACAGTATGGATCTGGAAGCTCTATTTAAATAGATTGAAAAGGGCTACGTATTTCACATGTCACAAAGCAACAAAAAAGATGTGGAAAGAGAAAAATAAAAATCCTTCAAAAAGACTTCGAGTAAATCAGTATGTGACAAAAGCAATAGGGATGTTCTCTAAGAATTCCCATCTTCCTTGCTCCTTAGTTCTTTTCAAGCCTAATCTCTATTAATAAACCAATTTTACCGAACCCTTTCTTCTTTTTTGAATAGATTTTTTCACTGGCATAGTCAATCTTAAAGCAACATTTAAAAAATTATGCAGTGTCAAAGACATGAGGACATAGCTTGACAATTTGCTTTAAACTGAGTTTCTGTTCATTTTACTCAACTGTTTTCTAACAGTGTGCTACTATACACATACTATATTATATAATACTATATCCTATATGCATAATATATTATATACATACAGAACACATATACACATGTATAACGTGTGTACACACAAATACATCATGTTCACAAATAGGAAGATCTGAAATTATGCAAGTTTAATTATGTAAAGTCTCCCCAAATGGGTATGTATATTCAACACAATCCCATCCGAAAACAGGGTTTTTTTTTAGGTTGTTTTTGTTAAGAAATTGATAGACCAGTGCTAAAATATATATGGAAATACAAAGGACCTAGAAAAGATAAACTAATTCTTAAATAAATAAAAAGACCAAGAAGTCTTAAAATACTTGCTCAGAAAAATTCTATCTATACTGTCTGGGATTTGCTAAAAGTTAGAAAAGGGGTCAGTGCTAACAAATACAGAGTCCAGAAATGAACTCACATATTCATGTCTATTTGATTTTCAGAAGAAATAAGAGCAACTCAGTGGTAGAAATGATGGCCTTTTCAACAAAGATGCTGTAACAACATTTTCAGTAAGAAAAAAAAAATGAATCTTAAATTCTACCACATTAACATCAAAAATTAACTCAAAGTGATTTATATAGCTAAATGTAAAAGCTAAAATTATACAAACTCCCAAAACAAGTAAGTTCACCACCCTGGTGTAGGCAAAGATTTCTAGGATAGTTGATAAGAAATACAAACTAAAAACACAAAAAGTAGTAAGTTAGATATAAAAATTTAAAACTTTGCTCTCTGACAGATACTACTGAGAAACTAAAAGGCAATTCACCCCTAACAGAAAATATTCCTAGTACATCTTCTGACAAAGAACATATAGCAAAAACAAGGAACTCAGACCTCAATAAGAAAATAAAAAATAAACTCATTAAAAATAGTCAAACTATTTGATAAAACCTTTCACACACAAAGAGACACAAATGACAAGCACATGCAATTTTGTTCAACATCACTGGTCATCGGAGAAATGCAAATTAAACCCCAAAAGACATTCCACTACATACTCATTAGATTGGATAAAATTATTTTTTAACTTTTTAATTTATTTTTTTCATAGTTTACTGTCAAGTTAGTTTCCATGTAACACCCAGTGCTCATCCCAACAAATGCTCCCCTCCATGCCCATCACCCCCGTTCCCCTCATCCCCACCCCCATCAGCCCTCAGTTTGTTCTCAGTATGCAAGTCTCTCATGGTTTGCCTCCCTCCCTCTCCTCAACTATTTTCCCCTTCTCCTCCCCCATGGTCCTCTGTTAAGTTCCTCCTGTTCCACTTATGAGTAAAAACATATGGTATCTTCCCTTCTCTGCCGGACTTATTTCACTCAGCATAACACCCTCGGGTTCCATCCACATTGCTACAAATGGCCCGATTTCATTCTTTGTCAGTGTAGAATGGCTAAAATTAGAAAGACTCACAATTCCATAAATTTTTACCTCAGCTGGGCAGCAACATAATAAAACAAACTCCCTAGCCTAACTCAATATACTCAAAATCCAACAGCGGTTTTTGTGGCTTACAATAATTACACCGGTTGCTTTCCACTAGGATGTGGAATTTTCCACTAGGATGTGACAAAAATGCAAAATGACAAGACACAATGCTGAGTGAAAAGAAAGTAAATCAACAAAACAAATAAGGTATAAAAAGTAAGGTTTCCTCTCAATTTTCCTAATGTTCCTTCATTTTACTTAAGCTCCTCGAACATGACTCACTCCTTTAACATTACTTAGAAGTCAGAAGATTCTTTTCCTAGCAAACAGGTAGCATCTCAACCTCTTCACACCAATATGATAACTGTCTTTTTTAATTCCTTTTTTTCTGGTAAATGATAGCAGTCTTGGTACTATATTCCTGGGTTTCAGAAATTTCCCATGTGTTCACACTTTTAAGCTACTCAGAAAGGAGCTATGAAAACTAAATGAGATACATATGAAAATATTAGGGACCCCAGGAAGGGTCACTGCAATGTCATCACTTACAATTACCATCCGTTGAGCCAACTGCATCCTCGGGCTGAGCTGTAGCTGAGTCTGCAAGATGACCTCTGACAGTTTCCATCTTTTTTTTAATGTTTTTATTTATTTCTAGGAGAGAGAGAGAGAGAGAGAGAGACAGCATGAGCAGGGGAGGGTCAGAGAGAGAGGGAGTCACAGACTGAAACAGGCTCCAGGCTCTGAGCTGGCAGTCAGCACAGAGCCCGACGTGGGGCCCGAACCCACGAACCGCGAGATCATGACCTAAGCGAAAGTCGGACGCTTAACTGACTAAGCCACCCAGGTGCCCCTGACAGTTTCCAAACCTGCTTAAAATAAGAACAATCAATCTCTCAGATGTTACACTTTTTTCTAACACACACAAAAAATGCTAACTTATTTCTTATGTTAATATAACAACAACCAGCCCTTAATGGTTGTTGAATTTTTCTCTGAAATGTCCATCTAATGTTCCTTCACTTCAGGGAACCCCTATCCTCAAAAGATGTAAATATTTCTTAGAAGTAAAAAATGAAAAATAAATTAATGCTCAAGATATCATCTTTGAAGCAGGTACAGTTTTGTATCTTTGCCATTTTCCAGGAAACTCAGTGATTCTGAGGAGCAAGAAAATTACATAGCATACTTTTTTCTTTTACTAACTGAAGGCTTTCTAAAAACTAAATGGCCTTTGGGCATAATGTTAATCAAATACTTCTCTGCAACTTCAGGGGTCCAGTGTACATTTATAACTGTTAACAGTGTGAAGCAAAGATGATTCTACAAAATATCAGATAAATAGACTAGGAAAACACAGTGGAAAAAAAGGGACCAGATAGTGAAATGGGTCATGAGTAAAGAAAACAATTTGGGGCATCTGGATGATTCAGTCAGTTAAGGGTCAGACTTTTGATTTTGGTTCAGGTCAGGCTCTCAGTCATACGTTCTAGCCCACGTCAGGTTTCTACATGGGACATGGAGTATGCTTGGGATTCTCTCTCTTCCTCTCTCTCTGCCCCTCCTTCTGCTCTCACTTGTACATGCAGTCTCTCTCAAAGTAAACTTTTAAAAAAATGAAAACAATTTATTGATTGCAATCAATACATCCTGCGTTACCAGCTTAAGGTACACATGTCCAAGTGTAACTTTTAATTTTGTAATAATTTCCGGTTCACGTTAAGAGTTTTAAAAATACCACAGATTATAAACCAACAAGATCTATCACTTTATCACCACTCCTTACATTAACTTGTTACTTAACCACAGAAAATTTGTCAAAATTAAGTAATTAACTTTAGTGGGATATTTTTAAGTAATACACTGAATTCTTCCGATTTCATAATTTTTCCTCTGCTGTCTTTTTTATGTTCCATGATCCAATTCAGGATCTCACATGGCATTTGGTTCTAAGGTTTCTTTGATCTCCTATCTGTGATTTCCTCAGTCTTCTTCTGTCATCTCTGACACTTTTGAAAGTATTATTATTTTTTAGAATATCCTTCAATTTAGAAAGATTTTGTATTTCTGGCAAGAATCATACAGTTCTTCTCAGTGAATGCATCACATTGGGAAGTACATGAGGCTGATACGTATTACTGGCATGTGAATGTTGATAGCTTGGTTAAAGTGATAATTTGTCAGGACTCTGCATTCTACAGTTACGATTTTTCCTATTTATTTACTAGATACATTTTTAGGAGGAGAACACTTGGAGACTATGTAAACAGCCTACCTACCAAGCTTTATTTTATCCCCATCACTTATTAATTTGGAAAATTTAATGAAATTCTTGAAGAGATGCTAATATTTATTCAATATATTCCCATTGCTGCATGTATTAAATGTATTATTCAATTTAATTATCCCAATAATTTTATAAGGCCATATCTCCTTACCTTCCCTCTTTAAAAACAGTCCCCACCCACTGCCTCCTTGTGAACAGTCTCTTTCTTTTGTCCTGCCCTCTGCTGCCTTGTGGTTTATTCAGTAAACTTCTGTCTCCTTTGTTCTGCTTCAAGTGAGCTGTTTTGCCTCCTGTGCCACAGGCTCCACCCAATCTTTGCCCCATATTTGGGGGCCCTCATCTGACTGAGAGACCCCATTTAGACACCACATGTAATGCCTCTCTTACTCAAGCTGGTCAAAGTCATTAGACTTAATGCACCCACATAGTCATTCTCATCCTCTCTCTGCCTCTGCCCCTCCCTCCCTTCCTCTCTCTCTCTCTCTTTCTCACACACACACACACACACACACACACACACACACACACACACAGCTTTTACCTTAATAAAACACTAGGGTAGCTGAAAGTAAACTCATGACAGTTCTCCATTATGTGTCAATAGACCCAATTCTCAAACTCTGCTGCCTTGAGATTGGAGTAAAGTCCTTCCCCCATTATCTTCAAAGCCTTCCTCTATTTCCTATCTTGAATGAAGAATAAATCCTCATCCCCTAATATATATATATATATTACATTTATATATATACATACACACACATATATAAATGAAATTTATTCCTTAATATATGATCACTGTTCTTATAGCACTATCTGCCTAAAAGATGCAGCACAAGATAAAGATTTTGGGACCATTTTCTTATGTACACAGAACAGGACCCTTAAAGTCATTAAACTTCTATAAGGTTGGGGCTAAATGGTACAGCAAGGATGTATTCCTGTCTTTAGAGCTGCTTGAGGATGAATCAGCTTTCCTGATCAACATTAGTGTATTTTCTTAGCTGAAAAAATTAATTAGGATCTTATTTATCTGGTTCTTTCTTAGGCCAGGAAAATTTACAAAATCATTTTATTTACAAAATTTACAAAATTACAAAATTTGTTATGTTTCACCTGTGCCCTGACTTTCAATTGAAACTCCTATTACCTAAATCCCCCACCAAAGAGTATTCTAATAAAATAATTCACATTGTGGATGAATAATAATATCCTAATATCATTGATACAATGTTTGGGTCTATAAAAGCCAAGTCAAATAACATCAAATTTTAGGGAAGTGGATAACAATAAGGCATATTTACTGGAAAGCCTATCTTTTGTACAAGACAGATTTCTTGTTACCTTTAGAATGATGTGAACTAAAGTGCTAGTGGAGATTTTTAATATCAATCTTCTCTTAGTCAAATGTAACCCTTCTTTAGGCAAATTCAGAGATTGATAACTTCAAATAATCTTTGCCCAGAGGCTGGGTTCTTAGCTTGTGCTGTGCAACATACAAAAATGAATAATGGGGAGTAGGAGGTAAAGGCTTCCAATTATGAAATGTGTAAGTACAGGAATAAAAGTCACAGTAGAGAGAATATGGTGAATGGTATTGTAAAAGCCTTCTATGCTAACAGATGGTAGTTATACTTGTGGTGAGCACAGCATTACATACAGAAAAGGTGAATCATTATGTTGTACATCTAAAACTAACATAACCAAAAAAAATTTTTTAAGAAAGAAAATCAATATAGGGGCACCTAGGTGGCTCAGTTGGTTAAGCATCTGACTTCGGCTCAGGTCATGATCTCTCAGTTTGTGAGTTTGAGCCCCGTATCGGACTCTGTGCTGATAGCTCAGAGCCTGGAGCCTGCTTCAGATTTTGTGTCTCCCTCTCTCTCTGCCCCTCCCCCACTTGCACTCTCTCTCAAAAATAAACCTAAAAAAAAAATTTAAAAAGAAAGAACATCAATTTAGAATAACAGACCTATGTAGAATTTACCAATGTTACCAAAGACCAACTTAGATAAGTTTTATTTTATCCCCATCAATTATTAATTTGGAAAATTTAATGAAATTCTGGAATGGAAGGGATGCTAACAGTTATTCAACATCTTCCAAGTGCTGCATATATTAAATGTATTATTCAATTTAGTCATCACAATAATTTTATAAGGAAAAGGGAGGGGTGCCTGGGTGGCTCAGTCAGTGGGCGCCCAACTTCAGCTCACGTCATGATCTCGAGGTTCCTGAATTCAAGCCTTATGTCAGGCTCTATGCTGACAGCTGGAAGCCTGGAGCCTGCTTCAGACTCTGTGTCTCCCTCTCTCTCTCTCTGCCCCTCCCCTGCTTGTGCCCTCTCTGTTAAAAATAAATATTTAAAAAATTAAAAAAAAGAAAAGGCAGTATTATTCTCACTTCTATAAAGCAGAACTAAGACTTTAAGTATGGAATAATAGTATAAAGGAATGGTGCTCAGTTTAAAACTCAGGCATGTCCTTGTCCCAAACCTGAGTTTTTCAACTCCACATACATGTTTTCAACAAGGAGAAATCTAAACATGGACAAAAATAGTGAAAGAAAGAAAGAAAGAAAAGGAAGAAAAGAAAGAAAAGGAAAGGAAAGGAAAGGAAAGGAAAGGAAAGGAAAGGAAGAAAAGAAAGAAAAGAAAGAAAGAAAGAAAGAAAGAAAGAAAGAAAGAAAGAAAGAAAGAAAGAAAGAACGAACAACAGCAAAAAATGGGAGGGACCAATGTAAACTGGGTAAAACCCCCACACAGGAGAACAAAATCTGTTGGGATGTGGAGCATACCTGAAAGTACACTGTGCTCTCTCTATAAAAGTGTGGAAATAAATCATGCTTATTTGAGGCACCATAACAATACATGCCAAATGAATGAAAAATAGAATACAAAGCACAGAAACACACTCCAGTTCATGAATTTGTCATCTTCATGATAACAGGTCTCTCCCAAATGCCACTTATTCTCAGTGTGTAAATGCAACATTTATGCCAAAACAGCAGGAGCCGTCAGCGCCAAAACAGTCACAGCAGGGGCATCAGCACCAACTGTATCCGTCCAGGATGCGAACGGATCTGAGCTTCCAGGGAAAGGAAACACACTTCAGTGATGTAAGGAAGCTGGCTTAAGAATGAACAGAGACACAAACTAACAAAGGAGTAAGAACCCTGTATGATCTGGACCAGCAGGGACTGGCACCTTTTATACAAGCGGCACAGGATGGGCGATAAATCATGGCTTCCTGTTCATTCGCATTAACTTACAAGAAGAGAGAGGAGGAATTATGAGAAAACTATATATTGGTATTTCTTCTTCAAATTAGAATTTATAAGCCAAGAGGGAGTTTTAATACACCAAACAGATGGTACAAAATCACAACTACATAGGGATATACTAATTGAAATAACATTAATTTCACATTTTTGTTGTTTAATAGCCCACTTAAACATTTAAGTTGTCATAAAAACGTGCTTTCCATTTTACTTGCGTAATGCATACCTTAATACAATTTGAGCCTAAAAAATAGAAAATACAGTCACTATTAAAATGTATAATGTTTTATGCACTAGTAAATCAGATAAAATATGTTGGTACTTTAGCTTTTCTTTATATGATCTGAACTCTAACAATAGTTGAATAATTAAATGTTATCTTTTACAATAACTTTATTTTCAGGTCTTTCAATCATTCTCCACATGTTACTCACTTAATGATTAAAGACAAGAGCACCAAAAGAGGTACTCTGAAATGTGGTAACCTACTGCAGCATTTTTAGCCCCAAGTAAAATACTAGTCCAAAGCATTGAAGGGTGAAAATCTGAGAACTATATAAATGTATAAATCAAAAGGCTTTGGGGAGACAGTGAAAGGGAAACAGGAAATTCATACCTTCTGCTCTTCTTAATACTCATCCCTTTATATTATTAATTTCATAACAATGCTCAATAACAAATTATTTCATTCAATTAGTTTATATTCATTCAAGAAATGTGGATGACAGCTGACGGATACTTAAGAGTGGTTCAACTTTAGTTTCTTAGCAGCCTTACCTGTTGTAGGTCCAACTATCCTTGAGATAAGACCTTATCAATTTGTATTTAAAATTTATCAGTAATAAAGAAAGTTTGAATGGCTAGTAGGGAATTCCCAGAGAACATGTAAGAACGAATAGCTGCCAGCCTTCTCAAGCTTTTCTGTCAAGTAAGGGATTTTTCTACAAAATATACTTACTAAAGGCTTGATCAAGCCTGAAGTATAATATAATTTCTACTCCTTGCCTTGGAAAAAGATTACAGAATAAAATGGTTTATAAAATGGTATTCTACTAAGTAACTTTTAGAAAACCAGTTCATATCGTGATTGGGGTATTTAGTGTTAAAGGATATTATACATAATTTCAAAATACGTTTCTAATTTTTCTTAACAAATGTCATGCTTAGGAGGAAATAAAATTTTGCGAAATGGTAGACATCCAAAGATCCTTGATATTCACTTCAATTTTGCACTGTTTTTAAAGCTTTATTTTATAATTTCTTTATTTTTTGAGAGAGAGAGACAGAGAATGTGCGAGGAAGGGGCAGAGAGAGAGAGGGAGACACAGAATCTGAAGCAGGCTCCAGACTCTGAGCTGTCACCACAGAGACTGATGCAGGGCTCGAACTCACAAACTGTGAGATCATGGCCTGAACTGAAGTCTAACGCTTAACTGACTGACCCACCCAGGTGCCCCGCAATTTTATACTCTTTTTAAGAATATTTAAAATATGACAGAAGCCTAGGCTTCGTAAGTAGAATGAGCTAAAATTATGCTATAAATGCAAATACCAACTATATCAGAATAAACCATCTATTGGAATGTGTAGTCACAAACACCAAATACTAAAACCCAATGTCTGAAAACTGAGACTTTTATTCTCTTACTAAATTTCACCCAAAACATTTTCGTGATATATACCATTTCCTGGTTTTAAAATGAAGAATCTATGAAATATTTCAGGATTTTATTTTCAGAGATTATTAAATTTCAAAGTGCTAAGAAAAGTCAAGAAGCCTCATTCTCAAACCTATCAATGGTGAGGCTATGATTCAAAGCCAGAAATTGCCAATGTCCATTTCTACCTTATTCTGAACAATTGATTTTCCTTAAATTATGTTCATTATAAAACTTTAACCTATAGCTGACAGACTTCATTTTTAAATGTACAAAATAAAACATTAGTCCTGTGTTAAAATCATGTTTCTACCTTTTAATAAAAAAAATTGTTTTAGCTGGTAGAATTTCTCTGTTTTACAGGAATAAAGAACACAAGAAACTTCCATTGTTCAAGCTGACCAGCTTGCCAGATAGAAGCCTCATCAGTCACTGAATTGCCCTTGAGCAGCACAGTTTTATGATATTTCTAAAGAGTCTGTTTGTACCTGAAAATGTTCTTCCACTTAAGAAATGCACTCTGGAAGTAGACAGATTTTCTATTCTATTCTCAGGCCAGAAAAAAAAAAAAAGGTATTTTTCTTTAAGGCCTTTGTTTTCCACACACACATTCAATAAGCTGTTCTGTCAAGAGAAAGAGCAAAGGGCTCAATTCAGTAAAAAATTGCAGTGATTATGCTATGTAATTTTGCTCCTGCTACTTTATCACAATTTGCCATTCAAGTGGACACTGCTGTGCTCCCGGCTTTACAGCAGGGAAAAAGTCTGTCAAGTGTGCTGCAAGGTCATTCACACCAGAAAGACACAAGTCCAATTTCAGAGTGTGTCTCTGTCAGATTGTCAGCATTCCTGGCATCATAAACCAAAGTCATGACTTCATGCAGCACAAAGCAACCAAAATGGGTCATTATCAAATAATACTCGTTTACTTAGATAATCTTGGTCTCAGTTAATTACCGACTGTTACATAAACAGCAGCTTGGTTCTTTCAGGTCTCAAATATACGATTTAACTAGTTACTGATCTTAAATACAGTTTCACCTCAAGGCCATCGGCAGGGGTGTGAAAAACTAGGGAGGATCCTGAGCTTCGAAGGATGCTTCAGTTGGCTTGTTGTGTACATAGCACTGGAAGGCAAAACAGTAAAAAAGTCTCTAACCTCCAGGATGATCTAAGTATCCTTTCAAGCAGGTTATTTTGCAGAAAACTATGTGACTTCAGAACGGATCCAATATTAACAGTCAAGATTTCTACAAACGTTTTTGTTGAATGTGTAACAAGCTGCAGCATACATGTAGCCGTCATGGGTCACTATAAAAGGTTATTAAGAATTTCCTCCCCCCCCCCATACTAAGTCATCAAAATCTGGTATGCATATATATGACACAGCGCACCTCAAATCAAAATGGTCACATTTCAAGTGCTCAAAAGCCAAATGAGGCAAACTGGTACTATACTGGGCAGCAGCACTCTAAAATCTTACAGGTTAAGCTTGACATTTAAAAAAACATATTATAAATATGCCAAGAACTCTAAAATGCTCTTAGAATTCAAAAAAAGGGAGAAAGCGATCCACCTGGAGGATTACCAATAGTTTATAACTACATATGCTGTGCTGTGTTTAGAATCTTATCTGGCCATGTGTTTAACAGCAAAGAATGTAAGAAATTGGATTTACTAGAGCTAAAATACATGAATAAAAATTTGATTTGAAAAAGTATACAGGAGAAACAGAATGTATCTTGGCATGCCTGGAGGTGACTTTAAGGGGAGAGTCAGGTATATGGAAGCTAGCTTGAAGGCTTTCTATTCCTTAACAAGTTAAGCATAATGAGGAACTGGACTCCAAGGATAATGTCTAGAAAGAAAAATGAGTAGAGAAAAAAAAGACACTAAACATATAGAATGAGGAGGTCTTTGGAATCCAAACAAAAGTGTACTGCCAAAGTGATTCTGTGTTTTGACCGTGTGAATGTAGAAAAGCAAGAATACCATCAATTGAAAATGGCAAGAAGGAAAGACAATGAAATAGGCATAAAATAAGAGAATTCATATTTGAATACATTAAAGTTGAGAAACCATTAAATAAATAAGTGGACGTAGTCTTCAACAAAATTCTATGCAGGTAAAATTGAATTTCAGAATTCATATTAAGGCCAGATTGCAAAACTTGGAGTTTTTCAGAAAGAGGTAGACACTGGAATTTAAAAAGTTAATGTAATATATAAGTGGTAGATTTTAATAATTAGTCACAGAACAATGAGGAATGCCATATTCAAAAGTCTGCAATATTAGAGGAGAGGAAGACAAAGCAGATAGATAAAAACCAAAATGCCATTTATTTTAGCAGCTCCACTAATATGTTTCAGTGCTTATCCACAGAATTTTAGTTTGAAAACTTCCAAATATCATCATACACTGTTGCCCCGTCTATTGCTACATACTACAACATCATGAAAATGTTCAGCAAAAAGTAAGAAGAATAATGGGAAATTATACAAAAGTCTTTCATACAGTTACATTCTGAATCAGGTTTTATGATTTGGAAGACCAAAACAATGAAGAATGCCACTAATTGCCTGAAATATGTTGAGCCATATACATGAAGAATGCTGATAGAATTAAACTCTAGAAATTTTCATTTTGCATGTAATCTATTAACTGAGCAAGAAAAAAAGATTAAAGCTAGGGAAGGAAAAAAAATACATAATTTCAGGTGAAACAGTATAGACCAAAAAAATCTTAAAGCCAGAATGTGACCGAGAGCTGTGTAAATTAAGCTTATTCCCCCTTTGGATAGCTGAAAAGATATGACCTTGACAAAACTAGACTGAAATCAGGGGACACTGAGAATTAATTAACCATACTTTCTGAGAAACACGGGGTCTGCAATGTTTCTCACTTCACAGATGATGATAAAACCACTGGAAAAAAAAAATGTATGCAAAAGGAAAAGCTGCAATACCTGCAGAATATAGGCAGCAACAACAGCAGTAGTTTAAAAGATACAGAATACACACATATTTGAAATGGAAATTTCAGGAATGAGTAAAAGAAATAAGGAAAAGATGCAAGAAAAATGTTAAGTTGAAGAAAATAGTAAATAATATATGCAAACTTAAATCAATTTTTGCCAGAGAGAACAATGATAATAAAATCCTGGAGAAGAACATTTGTGTCACGAGAGGGGTGATCAGTGTTACTGCACTGTATAATACTCGCATTCTTTGGGACACCAGAAAAATTGTTAATTGAATAAAGAGCTGGGTCAGTAAAACATGTTTTAATAGCAAACATTAAAGGAACAAAAATCTTTCCAAAAAAGATGGAATGAATGGGAGAGTATATTAAACTAATAAAAACCAAAGACCAGATTTAAAAAAAAAAAAAATCAAGGGGTGCCTGAGCAGCAGAGTTGGTTAAGCATCCGACTTCAGCTCAGGTCATGATCTCGTGGTCCATGAGTTCAAGCCCCACATCGGGCTCTGTGCTGACAGTTCAGAGCCTGAAGAGTGCCTCAGATTCTGTGTCTCCATCTCTCTGATCCTTTCCTGCTCATGCTCTCTGTTTCCCAAAAATGAATAAATGTTAAAAAAAAAAAAGGTAAAAAGAAAAATCAAGGTGTCAGTGAGGCTGGGACCAAAAATACCACCTTATGCATGTGGTAGGGCCATTAATTGCTTACAACTTTCTTGTTTATATATTTAATTAGTGAGATTGAGAGAGTTATGATTTTTGTATTATGTTTATCTGGTTTCTACCCTTGAGATACTTTAACATTTTTGTACTGTTAACATATACATATGTTTGTTAACTAAAGGAATTACAAAAGTATATAATATATACTTATAAAAGTATAATACAAAAACAGGTACACAATTTCTATTAAGCATATCAACATTAAGCATCAATAGTGCATAAGATGGATGTTCCATATGTCCTTTACATTGATGTGTAAGAATTTTGTCATGGAATGATTTTTAAAAATGTTTCTACTGACTTATTTATAATAGCATCTGCCTATAAACAAGTTAAATGTTCAATTATATGGATCTGGCTAACTAAATTAAGAATAATGTAGGAAGTTAGCAGTAGTATGGGAAAATATTTAATATATGTTTATGAAAGTTTTCTTACAACCATATACTACATGATACTTTATTAAAGATATATACATCACAAGAGAAAAAGTGATTCTATTTTAAGAATTCTCTATTTTTCAAATCTATAATAATCACATGCTACTTTTGTAATGAGATAATTAGAAAATATAGTCCATAACTTGACTACAAATTATATGCCATTGAGCAAACAGTATCAATGTGAATAAATGTTTTTCATTTGTTATATATATAATCAGAAGTCCATGGTTTAAAAAAACTGTAGAATTCACATACGATACTTATTCTAATAAAATAACCCATAAGGTGTGTGTGAAATACATACACATCAACGATCAAAGACACTGTTTCAGGATCTAAGCTTCAGCTAATTATCAATATAAACTTATGTGTCACCAGAACAAGTAGGTGTCTATATGAATACACTGTAGTGAAAGGCTTCACTGGAGCTTTCTGTGTGGTTTTAATCATATGTGTGTAAATTTTTAAAGGAAATCTTAGAAGGCTTTTTTCATTCTCTGTGTCTTGGTGAACATCTTGAAACATTACTCAAGATAAATATGTACATAACTCTCTTTAATAGCAGTTTGTTTCCAACATTATCTTTACCTACTAACAAAGGGGAAAAAATGACCATTCCAGAAAAATACATTCGGTTTCAAAAACAGTGTTGCCTCTCATTTTAATTCTGAGAATTTTAGGATTTAAAATATATAATATTTAGGGTGCCTGGGTGGCTCAGTCAGTTAAGCCTCCGACTTCGGCTCAGGTCATGATCTCACTGTTCATGTGTTCGAGCCCCGCATCGGACTCTGTACTGACTGCCAGCTCAGAGCTTGGAGCCTGCTTCAGATTCTGTATCTCCCTCTCTCTCTGACCCTCCACTGCTCATGCTGTCTTTCTCTCTCTCAGAAATAAATAAAACACTTAAAAATTTTTTTTAAAAATAAAAATAAAATATATAATATTTAAAAACTCAGTTTTTTTGTAAAATGTATAAGAATCAAAAAATTATAAAGTTTCAAAGCTTACCTTTTAAAATTTTGGTTGCTACATGGCTGTGCATTTTTTTAATGTATTGGTTTTAGTGCTTGTATAGATAAAAATATTCTGAGGGTTATCTTCAAGTTAGATATTTTAGTAAGTGCCTTCCAGAACATAAAACAATGCTATGCCTTTCCTTTATCCGATTTATGTTTAGTGTGGACGTCATTGTTTCTCAGATTTCTTACTGTTTTGGTTTTAATTATCCAGGTCTTTTTCATAAAAACTTGTATACATAGGAACCCAATTACAAAAAAAGGAAAATATAAAACAAAAAAATCATACAATTACGCCTTTAGAGGGAGAATTGTTAAAAGAGTTACAAATCAACCAGCTGTTCAAATAAATAATGTATGTTGCAGCTGGCTCCTCCATGGGTCTGAATGTCCAACAGTAGCAGATGTCCCAGTTTTATAAATGTACTAGAGAAAAGTCCTAAATTGAGATTGAAACAAATTATGATGCAAGTCTACAAGTGAACATCAGTTTATAGAAATAATAGGTTGAATATTTTTCTAAAAATTTCTGTAGACATCAAAGTAAAATAATGATAAAACAGAGTGAACTGATCCTTATATTGATTTTTTTTGTTAAAAGATATAAAAATATCCTATAATCTCCAAAAGAGTGAACTGATCTCTACACTGATATTGTGTTTGTTTTAGAGAAGCTCTTTTCAACTCTATACCTGAAGGAGAATGTGGTGTGTGTATGTGTGTGTTTCAGTTTAGAAATATGTTTAAAATCTAGAGTAAAAACAATTCAGATAATTAGCAACGATCTGTCTATAGTAACACTTGTTATACAATTTAAATGAGGACCTGCTTGAGCCTAGAACTGCTGGTAAGTGCTAAAATCTCAAATCAAATATTTAATGAAAACTTTAAAATATGATACAAGTCCAGACCTTGAAAATGCCCACCTAATAAAGAAAAGAGATTTGACCAAACAACTGTATTTTAACCCCATCAAGTAAAGGGTACACAATAAACAACAGAATCACAGATGAGTAATACGGTGATGAGCAAGAGGGAAGGTCAGAAAAATTCTTCATAAGGAAGATGATGACCAAACTGGTCTCAAATCTCAACAGACGCTAGCTGAGTAAGCAACACAGTGGCAGGAGCAAGTGTTCTAGACAGAAGGATTAATTTGTGCAAGGTCATGAATATTTGAAGTAGCATAATAAACAGATTTGAAATGACTGAAATACATGGTTGAAAATGGAAGCAATAGTTGTGCTGAAAGACAAGGGATGTCACAGATACCATATACTATGCTGTGGAGTTTATATTATATCCTACAAGCAATGGAAATCTACTTCAATTTTTTGAAGAAACACATATTGACGTTTTTACACGAGCAATATAGAATTCCCTCATTTCACTCTACTGACAATAAAATAGAGGGTGAATATGCTGAAGGTATACATGCTAAGATGCTGTTGTCATCCATGTGAGACACAATGTATCTTTGAGCTAATGCAATGAAGATGGAGATCATATCCTTAGCAAGTCAGTCAAGGACTCTAAGTAAAAGCCAAACTCTCATTTTGAGCATGAAGTTTCTGATAATAGTTAAACCGATCTTCTTCCTTTTTAAATCAGTAATCTATTTCTGCCTATGCTCCCGTACCAACTCCACTTCAGTACACTGGACTAGATCAGTGTTCCAAAATAAGATCTGATCTTCCCCATACCTGTGTTATTTCCTAAACTTTTGGGTCACTCATCTTTATCCAACAAAATTAATTATAGCTCTTCTTTAATATCGTCCAGAACACTTCTGCTTTATCCCCTGTAATTCCTAAAACGGGGTCTTCCAAATATTTATCTTCAGTAAACATTTGGTAAAATTAATCAACACTCTTTCTTTTAGTACGTGATGAAACTGAAATTCAGAAGAGTTCTCTTGTTTATCCAGGATAAAAGAGCTAGCTCATGGCAAAGTCAGAATTCAATCCCAGACTTTAAATTCCCAGGCTACCTCTTTATCGACCATACTATGACACTCTTAATTTTAATAGTCAAATTGCCTCCACCCAGAAGTTTCTCTGGCATTATAAACTCCATAGAGTCATATCCAAATTAATATACGTCTCAACTATTTCCCACCTCACATGCTCTTGCCAGTATCTGTTAATTAAATTGCCAATATCACAGTCATCTAGATTTAAAGTCTCAGAATTAGCTTGAATGTATCTGCTCCGCCCACATCCATCTAGGAATTCCCAATTACTTCCCACGTTTTATCAATGTTATCTCTACGGTGCCTCTTTGTTCCCTTTTACTTTATGATGGACTTTTGAAATAAGATCCTGTTGTCCTTAAAGCCATTATTTTCACTCTTTACCCAATTTATTCTATATATGCCAAGACAAACTAATCTCATAAGGTACAATATTAGCCAGGGCATTGCAATAGTAAAATAAAGTTTCAATGCCACTGAATACTATTTTGAAGTGGTTAGCTAATACAATCAGCCAAGAAAATTAAGTATTTGAAAATATACCTCAGTAAAGAGACAATATATTTTCTTTGTGCATATTTTTGAAACAAAATACCCTATCTTCAATATTATAATTTTCAAACCGATAAAATATGTGAAAAGTGTACAAAAGATTATATTGAAAATAAAGTTAAAATCAACTACATACGATTACATAATAACAGGAAAATCAAAATCAGAATAAAAAGATCTAAGTGGAGACAAATTCCATTTTCTTGGGATATTATAATGAGCACATATAACTGAAAATCAATATATAATGAAATTTTAATGCTTACTAGTTTTTAATGCTTTTGCTTGGGAAATGAAAAAATTTTAAGAAGAATACAGAAAAACATGTGTTCCAAAAGCTGAAATTGGTTGAAAAAGAATCAATATTGTTCTACCGGTGTAGTAGCTTACTACTGCTGTGTTACAAATGACCACAAAATTAGGTGTTAAAAACAGTGCTCATTTATTACCTCACAGTACTTCAGGTTTGAAGTTTAGCACGGCATAGCACAGGCAGGTTCTCTGCTCAGGGTATCACAAGACTAAAATCAAAGAGTCAGCTGGCTGGATTCTCATGTGGAGATTGGGGTTTTACTAAGCTGATTCCTGTTAACTGGCAAAAACCAGTTCTTTGTAGTTATATATAGAACTTAAGTTCCCCTTTGTTTGCCCACTGTCCAGGGAACACTCTTCCTAAAGACCACTCTTGGGTTCTCAGCTCATGTGAATAATGGAGTTCAAACATTTTCATGACCGTGTGTGTGTGTGTGTGTGTGTATTTTCTTTCTTGCTAGCAGTCAGAGAAAACTTTGCTTTTAACAAGCTCATGTGACAAGGTTATGCCCATCTGAATAAGGTCCCCCTCTTAAAGTCAGCTGTCCCACATAAGGTGACAAAATTAAGGACTGATATGATAGCATATTCACAGGTTTCCTTCATACTCCGTAGGAGGGCAAGAGTCATCAGAGAACCACCTTAGCATGTTGATACCACAATCAGAAACTGTACTGCAAAAACAAAATAGAATGATATAGCCAAAGGGGGAAAAAAGGTCAAAACACAGATCTAAGTATCTAAAGTAAATTAATGTACAAAAATTGGGCATTTCAAATGAGGGAGAAAAGAGTAGCTTATTTAATAACTGTGGTTGGGATGACCAGCAATCTAATGGGAGAAATATGGGCCAATCAAGAATATGAAATGCTTGGATATTCAAGTGGACATATATCAAGTGGTAAGTTGAATATAACAGAGTGCAGGCAAGAGATTTAGACTATAAAAAATTTAAGAGAAGTAGGAGCTTAAATACTATTTAAAAGCATCGAATTGAAGGATGACATATAGAAAAGACCATGGCTAGAGAAGAAAAACCTCCCTGGTATTTGAAAGAAGGTTGCATTAGGTATTCTTTTAAAAATCAAGAAATTCTGGGTGGTTCGGTCGGTTAAGTGTCCAACTTCAGCTCTGGTCATGATCTCTCAGTCCTTGGGTTTGAACCCCACACTGGGCTCTGTGCTTACAGCTCAGAGCCTGAGCCTGCTTGGGATTCTGTGTCCCCCTTTCTCTCTGCCCCTCCCCGGGGTCACACACTCTCTCTCACTCTCTCTCTCTCTCTCTCAAAAGTATATACAAATTTTAAAAAATTATAAAGAAATATAAATCAAGAAATTCTACTATTAAGCATTAATCATCATATTCATATTAGAAAATGGATTTATTAAAGTATTGGTGGTTTTATCAGAGTGCGTATTTGAAGATTAATTTCACATTAACTTCCTTTCAAAGAATAAAATCAAGCAAATAAACTACAAGGCTTTCAGTAACTTCACAATGTCTAAAGAAAAAAGTGCCAGGAACATAACATGGCATTAAACACTTCCAATACCTGAGCCCTTTCATCTTGTTGGTCAACTTCGAATGTAAAGTTTCTATAACAACAATTAGTTCCTAATTTTCTTGTGAGTATCAAGTGTTGTAATAGCCATAGGTGAGCTTGACACATTTCACTGCACATAGCAAATACCCACTAACCATTAGATATTATCTATTACCTATTGGATATATAGTCCTTGTCAACCTGCCAGAACTCCAGCCACATTGTCTTATTGTCTGATCATGCCTTGTTATTTTGAGTTCTACACGACTATCGATGTGCTTCACTTTATTAGGAAGATCCTCCTTCCATTTTATGACATCTCTATACATATTCTATCCATGCTTCACAGTTCTGTTGAAAAAATTAAATTTCCTTTTTACTATATATAAGATTTCACTATAAACCCTTGGTTTCTAATAATACTTTCACCCCAAAACAATTCGGGTATTGTCTTTGGATTATAAGTATACTTTTTCCATAGACCAAGAGACAGGCAACATGTCTTTTATACCTTTGTATTACCATTATGTTTGTGGAATGGCTGATTACATTTTTATTTTCATTATGATTACTTAAGGCTTTTGTTATCACCCTACTTTGAACTACAAAACTTTGAAAAGAAGAATTTTAGGCTTGGGTCCAATACAGAACTTGATAAATTAGCTGACAAGGGGTAAATGCTAGCTAAATTAAAGCTGAAACACAGTGACAACTTATGTGGCTGCAATTTAGGACTAGAATTTTACAACTTATACAAGACATGTAAAGAGAAAAAGGAAAGTGATCTTGCTTCTTCTATCTGGGCAATTGCAACCCAGAGCTGGTTTTCCAAAGGTGTGTGACCCGAATTCTTACATTGAAAACTAAAGAGAATATATCCACAGAAAGAAAGAAAAGTTTGGGTTTCATAAAAAGTCCTACAAAATGGTGAGACACAGCAAGATTATTAAAAGTGTAGCAGATATGCAGCATCTTTCTTTTACCTCCTTTATCATTTGCTCAAAAATCCACATATTGCTCACGTTTGTCCTCAAACCATAAGATTCTTTTTCTTCATTTGTTTGTCAAGAAAAGCAGTACATTTGCCCAAGATGCATGGTCCATGTGTATACTCCAGTTGGTAAAATAGTAGTGCCAGCCCATCAACCTGAATCTGATCCCCAAATGTGCACTGATGGGTGATGGTGCAGGAAATTAGATTCGTATGTTACTTCTCACCAAGAAACACTTTACTTTCTTTTACCAAGGCGACACATGTGCATGTGTGGCACAGGCAGAGGTGTAATCTAGCACGGGGAAGCATGTCTGGTGCCAGGTCTGAAGCCACTGAATGACGGAAAACCAAGTACGTAAGGAGTAACCATATTATCTATTTTTTTATATGTTTCACATTCTTCTTTTAACCCTTAAAATATTTGTATACTTTTTTAAAATTTATTTATTTTTGAGAGAGAGACAGAGAAAGTGAGCAGGGAAGGGGCAGAGAGAGATGGAGAGACAGAATGTCAAGCAGACTCCACACTGTCAGCACAGAGATCAACGTGGGGCTCAAACTCACAAACCATGAGATCATGATCTGAGCTAAAACCAAGAGATGGATGCTCAATAGACAGAGCCACCCAGATACCCCAATATTTGCACACTTTTAATAATCTTTATGTCAGCTTTTTCAGCTTGAAAATATTAACAACATCTCCCCTTTGGGACTAATCACAGAAAAAGAGACTGCCATGTTTGCAGTCCCGCCCATTGTGACAGTAGGACTAGGTTTAGGATTCATTATTCTAAACACATAATTTTCCTCATTACAATGTTATCTTTATTCATGTAGTCCAAGGCATTATCTGAAAAAGGTGCTATTCTGTTGAACCCTATTTTGGGTAGGAGCTACATCTGCATCTAAAAAGGAGAATGGAATATGCATTTTATTTCAAATGAATTTTTAAAGAAATATATTTATGCTTACACAGCAGTAACAATGTACTGTGAGGGTGCTGGTAGATGGCTACATTTTGTAAAGTGACTCTCATATTGTGATTTTAAATTGGAGGAGCCATTACTATATTTAAGATCTAAGGAAAACTGACAAAAGCTGTTAATGTAAGGATGGGTTATTATTACAGCTACCTATTTAGAAGACAAATAATAGATTGACAAGTTATCACCTGTAAATAATGCCTTGAGAAAATTCTGTTTATTAAGAAATCACTAGCTGATGTAATTTCTACTGTTATCCAACTAGGTCCTCTCATCCCTAAATAGTCAAATCATCTTAGGAGCAACCAGAGTATATGGGGATTCCTTTGCAAATCAGATTCTACTTAAAAAGAATTTGTCCAACCCATGAATACATTTATGCTGCAGGGTACTTCCATCTAATCCTTTCCTTCTAATCCATGCCCTTGGAATTAAAATGAGAAGCTTTTGCACTTTAATGAATGCACAAATATAATGTCAATATGTACTCAACAATATTGTTTAATCTTCCCAGTGCAAAAAGAAAATGGCCAAACTCATTTCCATTGATAATTACTCAGCATGTACTCAATTAGCTCCCACCTGTGTTTTTACATCTTTGATAAACATAATCGGTTGGATAATGCCATGTATCTCCATATATACATATTATGTTCTAATGCTCTGACAAGAAATAATGTATTAAATTTGCTATTTGGAAAAACACAGCTGGCTTGAAACCAGAAAATTTATAAGATGGTAACGAAAAACTTAACAGAAATGGTCCCTTGATAGGTGGAACAGAATAGTTTCCTGAATGTCACAGGTAAGAAGAAACTACGGTCACTTACACGATAGCTAGGTGAGTTATGCAGACATTTTTTGTGACTGAATTTATTAAATAGAATTTTATTAAACAGATGATTAATAGAATTTATTTAACATAGATAGAAAAGGTACAAAATTTAGCTTTTTGTTTTCATATATTTTTGTTTACTTCCTTGCCTGAAAAAAAAAATAACCTTTCTCTTCTGTTTTTCAGAATATTATGCAACTTGTATAAAGAAAAATCACATTAACTCTTCCAGCCTATCCATGGAAGTCAGAGCCCTAACCCCTTGGAACTAAAAAAAAATGAAATGACATAGGGTGCCTGAGTGGCTCAGTTGGTTAAGTGACTCTTGATTTTGACTCAGATCATGATCTCACGATCATGAACCTGAGCCTCCTTTTGGGCTTGGCAATGAGCATGGAGTCTGCTTAGAATTCTCTCTGCTCCTCCCCTGCTTCTGCTATCTCTCAAAGTACTCAATTTTTAAAAACGAGATATAAATGGGGTGCTTGGGCTGATCAGTTAATTAAGCGTCGGACTTCCGCTCAGGTTGTGATCTCACGGTTTGTGAGTTTGAGCCCTGCATTGGGCTCTGTGCTGACAGCTCAGAGCCTGGAGTCTGCTTCACATTCTGTGTCTCTCTCTGTCTCTGTCTCTCTCTCTCTCTGCCTCTCCCCAATTTGTGCTGTCTCTCTCTCAAAAATAAATAAATGTAAAAAAATTTTAAATATAAATAAAAATGAGATATAAAAATTTACATTTTAAAAATGTAAAACACTGAAGCAGAGTTACTTGTAACAGGCAAATCCTGTATTTGGTTCTCTCCTCCCTCATTAGTCCAATCATTTTAGGAGCAACAGGAGTATATGGGGATAATCACCTGTTATCTTCAGTGAAGGAGGCTTTACTGTAATAAAGGGAACTGTATCTCAAGCCAAAGCTAAACAATGTACTTTCAAGATTTACGGGGTCTAACGTTTTCTTGATTTAATATCCTGAGTCTTAGTACACATCTATGGCCGCAAGAGGAAATTTTTGTATTGTATAATCAATAAAGTTGGGAAAGGCAGACATTTATTAACTAACTTGGCATTTTGGGGTTTGGGTACAACTAATGTTATTTTAGCAAAGTCTAGTTCTCCTTATTCTTTAACCAAAGAATAAGGAAATCTCTTCCAGCATAACTGTTATATAAACTTATGCAGAGCTACTGCCCACAGTCATTTAATAAATATCTACTAAGTTAATGGTTAGCAGAATAAATTAATGATTGAATTATTTGATTAGATAATGCATATTATTGCTTCTGGCATTTTCCACATTTTTCCTCCTGGGTATCATTGTAATCAGAATTACTCTGAGAAAAGAGGCATTACTGATCAGCTCCTTGGGTTCACTTCAGCTAGATCCACTAAAGCAGAATATCTACAGATGGTACTTTTCCAAGCTGTGTTTTTAAAAGGTCCTGAGGAAACTCTTACCTGGAATTCTTGGGTAAAAATTTAGAGATTTTTCCTGTGTAAGGTATAAATCCTAAAAAACTACCCTTCCCTCCATCTTACACTGAGTCAGAGAAGAAAAGTATTTCATAAATAAAAGCTTGACAGTCCAAAAAGAATACACTGTAACAAATTACTTTTCCTGGAGTTTTATGTCATTTTATTAAATGCTTCTCTGTGTATTTAAAAGCAAAATTAGATGACTGTTATCATTTTTTTAGTAACTAACACATTTTAAAATGGTTAGTAATATTACTATAAAATAGTTCACAGTAAATTGCAATAAAACTCTCCCAGCACTTATCTGTTCATCTGGCAGTGTTAAGTAGTTTATGTTACATTCGGAAAAATGAATTCCCTGAGGGTAGAGCTCAATAACGTTGATGGTTATAAAGGCTGATTAGCGCTATCATCACTCAGAATGCTACTGAGCTTCTTGGGGCTTTAACCTGCCATGCTGTGAGAATGGCTTGGATTTCCTATAATCCAGTTGTTAAAGGTACTTTGTAGATGGAAGGAAGCAATTATAAAACAGAATCCATAGTCATCTTCAACTAATTTATCACTTGAAGATAAATAGTACCATGTCAATGGGCATCAGAGTCGCCTATAAAAATTGGGCAAAAAACACCTTAGTATGTTGTCTACAAGTTTACAACACATATTCAGAAGTGATCTGTTGTTTTCTCTAACTATGACTTCCCTTGCTGTAATGGAATGACCACATTTAATGCCAATCTTGGCTCTTCGGTTAATAGATCTCTAAAGTTTAAGTTGTATTTTATATTAAAAGACAGCTGGTGCACAAATATTAATCACAACTGAGTTGTATAACTCAAAAATAAATCATGCTGTCTCAACCCTATTCCTTCTCCTTGCTCTGATATATGTTCATCCTATAAAGTGAATAGCAAATACATGGCTTAGAAGTTGAAGTTATGTATTATTTAGAGTCCAGAGCAGGTGGCACTGTGGGATAAGCCAGGAGTCTGTTACCAGAGGTTACATCCAGCTGAGTGCAAACTCTCCATGGGATGTCATGGATGCGGCAGCCATTTGCAGAAACTCTCTAGGAAATCTGAGGGGCATTTTTCTTTAAAAGTCAGAGTTTCTTCCAGGCTAGATAATTGTATACTGTTTATGTTTGTTTCCCCAGAGTCACATTTTCTTCATGGGTTTTGTGAGCTACATTTTCAATGCAGAATAAATTCTGTATTACTCCCTCATATCCTCATAGGAGTGTCTAATGCCTAAACCATGAGTTGTTTATGTGTACTTCAGGATTTCTTTCTTATTAACAGACAAAAGCAATAGTTACAGTTAAAAGATTTCGTTTTGCAAGTGACATGTCCTTGCCCTGATGCCAGGGTTTTCTGATGTATATACTGAAGTCTCGCAGCAGTTTTCTTTACCAAAAAATTCCTCAATAAAGAGTCCTTAAAATAGAGGGAAAATATATTCAAAACAGTAACTGTTTTGAATATATGCACTAAATAATTAGCAAAATGACCATAAAGAGGAAAAAAAATACTACCCCCAAGAACACTGGTATTCATATTAATATTGCTCTCTTATTTTGATAACATTCTTTTTTTGACCCTATCAAATAAACTGGGGGGAAGGAACCTACCCTTTTCTACTTTTCTTTTTTAGAATTAACGTTATAATTTATATAGTTAACTTCCGGTTTCACAGATTAGGAAAATGATATGATCTGCCATCTAATTGATTTAGTCACTTCTCAAAATAATTCTTGTACTAAGAAATATCCTTCACATATGAAATACATCCATTCCCATTCTTAACTTCCTAAATTTTATTATAGTATGTAGTGATTTAAGAGTTGGTTTAGTCTAAGACAGCAAGAAAAAACTTTTTAACCAAGAGGTTCATTTGTGAATGTGAAATATTTAAAACTGCTGCAGCATGGATCACTTGGTTTCAATCTGCACTTAAGTAATAGTGATAGGAAACAATCTGTTATAAGATGGCCGGCAGGACTGATCAGGAAATACGTGTCCCTGATCAAAGATTCCCCCTTCTGGGTTCTTCTTCCTACCCTGCTTGTTGCATGCATTAATGAGGAATGTGTAAGTAACAGGCTACAAATTATTCCCTCTGCTGATGCTTGGGGCTCAGACCTTTGGAGAATGATCTCCTCTGAGGCCACCGGTATAAAATAAACCTCCTCCCCTCCAAGATCTCCGAGTGCCGCTTGGTTCTTCTGCCAGTGATCCAGACCAGATTCTGAAACAACAGAACCAGTAAGCCTGTATTGCTAAGCGATTTAGAATTCAGATCAAAATCAAATACAGAGAGTAATATTATACTTAAGAGAGGTCATATTTTTGAAGCATTTTGTTCTGTATCTGTTGGAAAAACAAGTACAGTTCTGCACCATAAGATGGCCAACAGGACTAAAACCAAGCTCTAGTTCCTAGCTTGGCGACTTCTCTTCTGGGTTCTTCCTGCCCTGTTTTCCGTGCACGTGAAAACTGCCATGAATGCAGAAGATGACACTATAAATTACCTTTCCCACTTTCACTGGGGGCTCAGACCCCTGGAGAACGATCTCCTCTGAGCCCACCGGCGTAAAATAAATCTCCTGCCCTCCAAGATCTCTGAGTGCTATTTGGTTCATCTGCCAGGTGATCAAGACCAGGTTCCATTAGGTATCTACAACTCTCCTGGTGAATGTTCTAGATTTAGATCAGTTTTTAATGACTATAGCTGTTTTAAGACTTGAACAAAGAATTTTGAGTTTCATTTATCTCTCTTCAAGAACTCAATGAGTAAAGATTATAAATTTATGGACAAGCCTTCTTCTGGCCCAATCTTTTTTGTATTTCTCACTGATTTGAACTACAAAAGCCTGATAACCTGCTATATCAATAACCACTGATGAGTTAATTACAAACTGTGATTGGTCATGACCTGACTCCCTGACTATAAAGGCTGGACAAGAGATTGGCATTAGATTGTTCAGATGATCTATTTTTTATATATTTTTTAAAAGAGGAGGATTAAACTTTACTAACAATGTTTGATCCAGTATGATATTTTCAACCAACCAAACATATTCTCTCTTGGATTAATTGAGTTTGAGACATATAGGAAGAATTAGAAATGATTACCAAGATTTCTTGTCTAGCAATAGTGGTTCAAACAAAGCTCCCAAAACATATGAGTATAGTCAAACATTCAATTATCATTTTATATACCTAAAATGGCAGGAGCTCTAGGCACTTTGTTTTTGATACTAAAATCATTTCCAAGAAACAGTAATTCTCAGTCAAAAGAGAAAAGGAAGGAGATAAATTTTGGTTTCAATTTTTTTAATTCAGTAGATTGCCAATATTTATGATCAGAAAGATTTTGTGTCAGCTTGATAGGACTCTCATAACAAAAGTATCACAAAATGGGTATCTTAAACAACAGAAATTTATTGTGTCACAAGAATGTTTAAAAGTCCCAAAACCAGGTTTTCACAGGGTTGGTTCCAAATCCTTCCAGGCCTCTCTCTGTGGCTTATAGAGAGCCCCTTCGCTATATGTCTTTTCTCACCATTTTCTACGTGTAACTTCTATGCCCAAATTTCCCTTTTTATAAGGACACTAGTCATATTGGATCTCTGGGTTAATGCTTGTTACCTGTAAATTTACAAATATAAACGTTTACTTCAGGCACTTCTGTTCTTTGAATGAGGTAATTTTTAATTTCTACTGGTAGCAGCTATGCTGTACGGCAGCAGTTAAAACCAGTTTTTGCTACATTTAGCGATCTTCCTTTCATGCATGATGACTGGTTAGACCATGTACCATGCTTAGACTGACCTACTATGTAGCCAAAAGTTATTTTCAGTGGCTACTCAAAATAGTAAAATTGATCTAAAGACACTGGTTGAATTCTTGGAATTATAAACCTGGTTTCTGTTTCTTCCTTGGCAGAATGGCAGATGTACAACAACAAAACACTGGTAAAAACACAAAAAACAACAACAAAAAAGATATTTTAGGGGAAACTATGATTATCTATCAAGCCCGCAAATCAGACTTAATTTTCCCTTGATGGGGACAATATCCAAATCACAACATGTCTTGTTAAAGTATTGCCTATCCTCTTGTTTAAATGACAGGGTTTCAGATTGAAAACTCTAATTCTGACTTCCTCTAAAAAGGAAAAGCCAGTTCAATACCTATGGCTTGGAAGAGTTGAAATAGATCGAACTCTCAAACCAGACCCCAGGTCCTTAGCATCTGGAATGTATGTTTAGCTTTGTGATTAAAGTTTCTTTAGAAGCTGCCAAGGTTAGTAATGGAAAACAAACCCCAAAACACCACACATACACGTACATTAAGAAGCAAGCAAAATATCTTTGGAGTGGAAATCACAACACTGATCAGAGAATACAGTCTAATGACAAGACTGCAAAAGCTACAGATTTACCCTCTACAAGGACAAATCAAGTTCCAGCTCTGCCTGACTCTAAAGATCTAATAAAAGTAAAAATTTTAGAAAATTAAGCAAGGCTTACAACTAAAAAGAAACACAGATAGTTTATAAGCAACTCCTCTGAATGACATTCATACCAAAATGAAGGTGATCTTGTGATAAATGCAATAGTGGCCATGTTTTCTACTATCAACCAGATGAGCACTACCTTCCCTCTAAATGACAAGAGATAAATATAATCCATGGCATGTCCATCGAATGATCATTTGCTCGCATGCAATTGCAGTGAAAATGCAATTAAATAATTTACTTAGTTCATTACCAATTACATCTACCAAGAAACTCCAACACTGAGAAAAATAAAAATTAAGCTACAGATACTCACACTTCTATGTCCCAATGAAAAATTCTAAACACAGCCAAACAAAATAAATATGCACACACGTGTACACACACACACACCCCACAATTGGAGGTTATGTGCCATATAATTTGGGAATTGATTTTTTTTTAACAAGTTTTAGTCAGGTTCATTGCACCATGAATTTGATTCTCTATATGTTATAGAATATAGGTTTGCAAACTATGGCTTTGGGATAAATTTGGTTCCTACCTGTTTTTATATGAGTGGTGGGAATAAAATACATTTTTTACATTTTTATATGATCACGTCTTAAATGATGATATAAGGACCACAATGATACTCTCAGTTTTGCCTCCTGGCATATAGAGCCTAAAACACATGTTTTGTGGCTCATCACAGAAAATGTTTGTCCTAGGGCTGCCTGGGTGGCTCAGTTGGTTAAGTGTCCAGTTCCTGGCTTCAAGCCCCAATCCCGCAAGACTTTGTGCTGACAGCTCAGAGCCTGGAGTCTGCTTCGAATTCTCTCTCTCTCTCTCTCTCTCTCTCTCTCTTCACCCCTTCCCTGGCTCGTGTGTCACTCAAAAATAAATATAAAAAAATTTTTTAAGAAAATGTTTCTCTTAATATTGAGTATATTGAACTCATTAATAAACTGAAATGCTGTTATAAGCTAATTGTCATATTTACAGCTAAACTCTTAGTTCAAAAATCAATCATCAAATTATCAGCCTCCCCATCCTCAGGCACATATTTTTTTTTAAGTTGTGCTGATATGTTTATATCTTATTTTCTGGCCATCATTCAAAAAGAAGATATGAAGTCAGATAAATGTTGAGCAAGGAGGCTACCAAAGTTACTTTCGTAATTTTTTTTCTGAGAAACTGGCCATAGGGCTTCTTTGATGATTACATTTCAATGGAATGGCTCCAGGTAAGTGTGAAAGACATTCCTGTGTTATAAAGCTGTTAGGAGTCTTTTTGAAAAGATTTACATTTCAAAGGGAAGAAAAGAATGGACAATTAAACTTTTTTAAAAAGTAAAAGCTCTAAGAAAAGGGAAGTAAGGAGCCTACAGTCAGGATGAAGTCTTTGTGAAATTCAGTCAAGATGAGTGGATCTTTAAGGCTCTCTTGGTTATCTAATGTGAGGAGTGAATTCAGATGAAAAATTAAAGACAAAGATAATAAATTACATCTTAAAGAAACTCAGGTGTGAAGAGATGTAGGCTGAGAACTATAGAGTGAAAGATTAGAGGCTGAATCTAAATTTTTATGGCAGAAGAAAAGCATTTTATAATCTGAAAATAAAAGACGAAGAGGGTAGAGAGATCATAGAAACAGTTTCCCAGCAAGAGTCAGGGTACTGGGCTCGGAGTACATTATTAAAGGTGGATGAGAGCTTCCCTTCCACTGAGACCAGAAAGACAAAGGAATCAACAAACTTTATTGAAGCACAGCTTAGCAGAAGACAAACAAAAGTAAATTAAAGTTAATTTTCCCTAGAAAAGACGCCTGCCATCAGTGGGAACCTTACAGCTTCATACTGAAGAGTTTCAAATTAAAATTTTGTTAATACCATTGTCTTGAAGCTGACAACTTACATTTCACTACCCTATTTTCAGACATTCAAGAAAAAGAGCCACAACAGATGACCTTAGAAATCATATGAACTTGGCGCCTGGGTGGCTCAGTCAGTTAAGCGTCTGACTTCAGCTCAGGTCATGATCTCACGGTTCATGGGTTTGAGCCCCGCATTGGGCTCTGTGCTGACAGCTAGCTCAGAATCTGGAACTTATTTCAGATTCTGTGTCTCCCTCTCTCTCTGACCCTCCCTGTTCACGCTGTCTCTCTCTCTCTCAGAAATAAATTTTAAAAAACATTAAAAAAAAAAAAAAGAAATCATATGAACTCTCTTGTTGCCCAATAGTGACCCTGCTATTTTTGGAGGAGTGACAAGCTATTAATAATCAATAGCTGTGCAGAGCAAAAGTGGGGCTCTAAACTGAAGGTTAAATGCAATCTTCTTTCCAGTCTGCAAGAAAAATGATGTTATAATCTTGAGTTTTTATACGGATGACAGAATGCTGAAAATCTTCATGTGACAAAATAAAAATATACCTAAAAATAAATGGGCTCTGGTATATAAGTAAACCCCTAAATCAAACACAAAATCCTCTAATACCATCTGGAGTAGTGGTTTTACATTTTGTGGAGTCATGATACTCTGAGAGGGTGATGAAATCTATGGACACATAAATTTTCTCTATTACAGATGGACTTCATTGCCTCTGCTCTCAGTTGAAAATGTTATCCTGGGATAAAACACATAAAACAGAAAGTACACATCATAATATTTGAGAAGGAATAGGAAAAATATTAAGACAGCCTATTCTCATAAATCAGAATACAGTTTCAGGTAGAAAATATTACTTCTGTTACTTATATTTCAATATTACATAATTCTATGGATTTACTTTGGTAATATTTCTACAGAAAAGAGAATACTAAGTTTAAGGTCTAAGATCTGAAGAAAACTTCTAAAATATCTTCATATGTGAATCAAATTTTTGTACTGTGACACAAAATGAATGCCAATGGAAAATATTTGGTACTATAAATGCTTCTCAGTAAATTAAAAAGTTTACACATAAAAATTCATTACCAGTATTAGGAGACATACATACAAATCCTTTTCCTACAAAAATCACTAGAGAATCATCCACATCATAGCATTCAATAAAAGGAGACCCTTTAAGAAATAAGAAATTGATGCTTAAAATTTTGCATCTAATGTGAAAACTTGGATTGCAAAATTCCAAGTATTGCTTTGATCTTTAAATCAATATAAGAAAAACTATGTCATTTGACTTGATAAAAGGGTGTCACTCTAGATCTTACAGATAAGTGAAGAAACAAAAAGCACCTAAAATTTTTAGTTTTAAAGTAAAATGGAAAACAGTATTCACAATCCTCCAAACAGGAAGAACCACTGAAGCCATGTAAGCCAAATTATATCCAGTTTATTATAGGAATGTAAGCAAAACTTAGGTTATTTCTTGTATAGCCCTCTGATAATCATTAAAGAAATAAGTCATCTTCCCAAAATGGTACAAGAGGCTCACTTTTAACCAATTACCTGCTGTCTGGAAACCCCCATTTTAATAACAAATCATTATAAAGGTTAAACAATTTCCTCATTTTTACTTTGTAAGCCATGTAGTGACATCATGCCTCTAAGCTTCATACCGGTTTTGAGTCCGAAGTATCCTTGCTCTCAAATAGTTTCTCACTCAACTCAATAAAATATTCATATCAAGTAAAGCTTTCTAGATTTTCTTCTAACAGTGGAAGGATAACAAAAATTCCAGACTGATTTTATTTGTTTTAAAGTTTTCAAGTTGATTAAATTTTTAAATATGGAATTGGGAAGAAATCTAGAAAATAAGATTTTCTTTTTATATTTATTTACTTATTTTGAGAAAGAGAAAGTGGGGGAGGGACAGAGAGACAGAGAAGAGAATCCCAAGCAGACTTTCACTGTCAGTGCACAAGCTCAAGCAGGGTTCAAACACACCAAATGCAAGATCATGACCTGAGCAAAGACCAAGAACCGGATGCGTAAATAACTCACCCCTAAGATTTTCTCTTTTTTAAGTTATTTATTTATGCTGAGAGAGAGAACATGAGTGGACAAGCATGAGTGGGGGAGGGTCAGAGAAAGAGTGGGGAGAGAGAATCCCAAGCAGGCTCTATGCTGTCAGGGCAGAGCCAATGTGGGACTCAACCTCATGAACCATGAGATCATGACCTAAGCCAAAACCAAGAGTCAGATGCTTAACCAACTGAGCCACCCAGGTGCTCCAAGATTTTCTTTTTTAATGAAATGATTCAATGAATATTAGGTCAAGGGGAGGGGAGCTCTCAGAACAAGATACATGGCAGATTAACGTATGCCACAGAAAAAGGAGAGTAAATGCTTAGAAGTGATTCCCTTTATGGAGTGAGGGATAACAAGATTTCAAATATACCTATAATTGAGACCAAGACTTATTACAAATTAGGAGCTACTTTCATCTCCAAACCAGCTCTCAGCCTCAGCAATTGATGAAATATAATTATTTAATACCTATTGCATTAGACCACAGTAGATAAGTCTAGTGATTGATCTTCACAAATGAAATCTTTATCTCTAGAGAAGAACAAAGCTTTGGGAACACTGGATGGCAATAATTGCCACTGTGGTCTCCAGGCTAATTATTTCAAACCTAAATAGCAATGTTCATAATCTACCTATTAGTTGCCAATTTATTAATTCACTATGAAAATGTATGTGCAATGGAACATGTCCAGTAAATTTAATAGAAATAGATCTCCACTGATTGTTTCACTGAGATGCCTATTACCATCAATATCACAACCAGCTATTGGGGATAGCTATAATAATGCTGCCTGCTAGTCCAACCAAAGGAGAAGAAGGCAAGCAGCAATGCCAACTATAACAATCACCCTTTATTCATATACTGAAGGGGAAATGCCCATCACAGTACAACTTTTTGTTGCACTGGTGACAAGTTTGTTCTTACTGATGTGCAATGAAAATATACAGTAGCTATATGCCCCACTAGGTTTAATACAGTGAAATTAAAGATAGCAACCACACATGAAGACGCGTGTGTGTGTATACACACACACATATGTATATATATAAACCTATGCATATATGTATACATATATATATATATATATAAAGCTATATTTATTTAGGTATGTGGATAAGTAAGTATCCATAAGGCAATCTCAAAAGTCATACTAGATTTATAAGCATTAGATGCTCTGTAAAGGAGATGTAAATACTGAAGCAATATTTTAGGCTACCAGAAAACAACAGCAACTGATGGCCAAGTTGTTTAGCTGGAATCTATCCATCCCTTTCTCCCATCCTCCTTTCTCTTTTCTTTTTTTATTTCATTATTGCTTTCTTTCAATACTTATGATGCACCTTCTTTGTTCTATGCACTGTTAAGGATGCTGGGATACATTGTGAAGAAGGTGGGGGGTAGCTATAAAATTCTCTACCTTTTAATGACTCCCTGGAACCAGAGAGGAAAAGAGGCCTGCAAAAAGTCCAAAAGAAACAAACGAAAACTGTACAAGGTTTAGAAAATATGTGTGATGCCAGGTAAGTAAACATTATGAGTAAGACGAAGGAGAGTAAGAGAATAGAGTAAAACGTATAGGTTGGGAGAGGAAAATGGCAAAAGAAGATTTTGCCAAAGAGGAAGCATTTTAGTAGAGATGTTAATGAAATGAAGATCGAGTCATATGAGAGATAACCTGGCAGAAAAACTTTTCAAGATGAAGAGCTAAAACCCCTGTCTGCAACAGGAATGACCTTGTTATGAACAACTAGACAAAGGCCAGTGTGGCTTCCCTGGACTGACTGAGAGCTGCAGGACAGAAAGAGACTGTGGACAGATGCACACAGGGCTTTGGGCCACCGTATGAACTTCTGATTTTATCCACTTACTGTGGCTATTATGCAGAGAATCACATGACAGACAACTGTTGGTTGTTGTTGTTTTTCTCAATCAAACTACAAGTTCAGTGTCAAATTTCAAATGGACACAGGCTCATCATTCCATAAGTCACATTTTGATAGAGACTATATGAAGTATGGTATGTTAAAGTCCTTTTGGCTACACATGAACAGTACTACTTAACATATGCACAGTACCTTTCAGCCTGTATTTCTATTACATCATCCAATTTCACACTCACAGCTTTTTACAGTACACGGATAATATATTTTAGTCCTCATTTCACCTATGAGACAATGAAGGCTTATAAGTTTAAAACAAATTGACCACAGTCAAAATACTAATAAAAGCAGTCCTTTTTATTTTTTAAAAGCTATTTATTTTTGAGAAAGAGAGATAGAGTGTCTGTAATCAGGGGAAGGGCAGAGAGAGAGAATCCCAAACAAGCTCTACACTGTCAGCTCAGATCCCAAAGTGGGGCTTGAACTCACAAACCATGACACCATGATCTGAAACCAAGAGTTGGACACTTAACTGAATAAGCCATCCCCGTGCTCAAAAAACAGTCCTTTTTAAATAAAAAAATATATATACAAGTATCTAGAAATGAATCACTAGTAGGCAAATCTCCCCAAATATGAATGGGGCATAGTATATATAAAAGGAGCAAAACAGCTTTCAACTTCATCTCTGTGACTACTCACCATGGCCTCTTCCGCTCTATTCACTGCAATACCCACCTCGCAAAGTCTTTCTCAGGTAAAGCTCTTATTTTACATCTGAAATTAGTTTCTCTGGATGGAGAATTTGCATCAAAGGGGTTTCCTACATACCTGTGTCTAACTCCCTTTAGTTAGGCACTAACGTGAGGCATTACGGCACTCACTGTAATCTTTTAAAAGAAAGCAAAAGTCCCAAGACTAACTTGAATGTAGAATGATTGTCAAACTTTGAAAGAAACTGAAGATGTTTAAACTGAATGATGTTGCTTCATTATTTTACTATTCCTGGGAGCCAGTGTAATAATCATTAATATTAGAAAAACACTGTTTTGTGACAGTATTCTGGAAGCCATTTTTACCTGTATCCATTTCCACAATTACAGCTCACCTAAAGGTTAAAAACATGCCATAGATAGGCTATACTTATTAACTATGGAAGTGCAGCAACTAGAGAGAGCATCCAGGCCCAGTCACCACCTGAAGTTAGAATGCCATGAAGAAATCCTATGTGAGTATTGCACAGGTACCTCTGGAGTATGTTCAATTCTTGATGTCATCAACAAGTACATTCTGGCTTATGGGATCAAGCACATTGGTTTTTGGGTTTTTTTTCCCCCCTTTTGGCTTGATCTCTTATACTCTGTCTCCTTTTAGCATGAGAGCATTAGAACTCTCTTTATAAGAGGTCTTTCTATTTCACTGAAAAGGTTATAATATTCTTTCTCTGAAATATTATAAGAGAATGGACTCTATTATAAACTGATAGAGGTACAAGTCTAAAGTACTTACAAAATTTTGTTTTAATGTCTAAAAGATTTTTTAAAAGTTCAACCAAACATCACATGTTCAACAACTCTAGCTACTTCAGATACTGTATCATTTTTCTAGGTATCTACTTAGGTAAAAATGAACCACCAAAAGGTGTAACTATCTTGACAGATTGCCAAGGAAAATAAATCAAGGCATAAAAACTACACCACCCTCTGCAAATTGGAAGACAAAATCCACTGATACTGTGTAGATGTTTCACTGCTCCTGTGGATCACTCGCATCACATTCAAGAGAAATCTATGGTTCAATGCTTTTGAATTTATCCCTTTACAATTCTTAAAGTAGGTGCTGTGGGTGTTTTCTTCCACCTTATTAGCTATAATTGACAAATAAAAATAAAATATGTTTCCTATGTGCAACATGATGATTTAATATTTGTATACATTTTGGAATAATGACCACAATCAAGATAATGAACACATCTCTCATCTCACATAGTTATGGAATGTGTGGTACAAACGCTTAGTATCTACTCCCTTGCCAAATTTTAATTAAATAATACAGCATTAATTATAGTCACCAAGCTCTATGTAAGATACTCAAAACTAGCTCATTTCATCAATGCAAGTTTGTATACTTCGACCACTATCTCCCCATTGACCCCACCCCTGCCCCTGGCAACCAAAACTTCTACATTCTGCTTCTGTCAGTTTTTGGGTTTGTTTTTTTTGTTTTGTTTTTGTTTTTTTTTTTTACATTCCACCTAAGTGAGATCATAGAGTATTTCTCTGTGTTTGGTTTACTTCACCTAGCACAATGCCCTCCAGGCTAATTTGTGTTGCTGAAAATGGCATGATTTCCCTTTTTTAGGCAAATGCTGAATAGTATTTATGTATACATTACATACATTTGATCCATTCATACCATAATAAACATTTACACTGTTTTCATATCTTGGCTATTATGAATAATGCTGTAATGAATATGGGAGTACAGATATATCTTCAGGATAATGATTTCATTTCTTTTGGATACATACCCAGAAATGGAACCACTAGGTCATACAGTAAGTACAATTTTTTTTAGGAACCCCCATTACTATTTTCCATAATGTATATGTCAACAAATCAAGCACCCTAGAAAATATGGGTGAGAAACATACCATCTTCTAAGACTGAATCAGGAAGACATAGAAAATCTGAACAGACTGATTACTAACAACCAAATTGAATAGGTCATTGGAAAAAAAAAAACTCCCAAAAATAAGTCCATGACCAGATGGTTTCCTAAATTAACTCCACCCAACATTTAAAGAAGAGTTAATACCTATTCCCCTCAAACTATTCCCAAAAATAGAAAAGGAAATGATGCCACCAAATTCATTCTACAAGCCAGCGTTACTCTGGTACTGAAAGTAGACAAAGGCACTGTTGGAAGGAAGGAAGGAAGTTAGGAAAGAAGTTAGGTAGGCAGGCAGGTAGATAGGTAGGTACAGGCCAAGAGACAAAAATCCTCAACAAAATATTAGCAAACTCAATTCAGAAATATATTAAAAGGATCATTCACCACAATTAAGGGAGATTTATTCCAAGGATTCAATAACAGTTCAGTATTTACAAATCAATGTGATATACAGCATATCAGCATAATGGATAAAGTCATATAATCATCTTAATAGATGCAGAAACAGCATTTGGTAAAATTCAGTATCAGTATCAATTCCTGATAAAAAAAAACCCTTGAGTGGATTTGGAGGGAACATATCTCAACATAATAAATGTTATCTAAGACAAACCCACAGCTAAAATCATACTCAATGGTAATAAAGCCAAATCCTTTTCCTCTAAGATTAGGAACAAAACAAAGATGTCTACTCAGACCACTGCTTTTTAGCATAGTAATAGAAGTCCTAGCCCCAGCCATCAAACAAGAAAAAGAAATAAAAGACATTCAAACTGGTAAGAAAGAAGAACTGTCACTATTTGTAGAAGGAATGATACATACAGAAAATTCTAAAGACTTTACTAAAAAAGCTATTAGAGGTAATAAATGAATTCAGTAAAGCTGCAGGGTATAAGATTAACATATAGTAGTCAGTTGTACCTTTTTAAGTCTATTTATTTATTTTGAGAGTGATGGAGAGGGCAGGGGAGAAGCAGAGACAGGAAGAGAATCCCAAGCAGGCTCCACACTGCCAGTGCAGAGCCCAACGCCGGGCTCAAACTCACAAACCATGAGATCATGACCTGAGCTGAAACCAAGAGTCAGACACTCAACCAACTATGCAATCCAGGAGCCCCTGAGTTGTACTTTTACATACTAACAACAAAGTAGCAAAAAGAGAAATCAGGACAATAATTTAATGTACAACTTCTTCAAAGAATACCTAGGAATAAATTTAACCAAGAATATGAAGGATCTGGGTCTGAAAAAAAAATAGGACATTGATGAAAGAAACTGAAGTTGACACAAATGAATAAAAAGATACACCATGCTCACTGAGTAGAAGGATTAATATTCTTAAATTATCAATACCATCCAAATCGATCTACAGATTCAGTGTAATCCCTGTCAAAAAAACAGAGGCATTTTTCATAGAACTAAAACAATCCGAAAACTTGTTTGCAATCAAATATCCTGAATAGGCTACACACTTTAGAAAAAAGCACAAAACTGGAGATATCAAAATTCCAGATTTCAAACTATACTACAAAACTATAGTAATCAGATCAGTATGACATTTGCAGAAAAATAAACACATAGATCAATGGAAGAGAATAGAGAGCCCAGTAATAAATCCATGCTTATGTAGTCAATTAATCTAAGACAAAGGAGACAAGAATATGCAAAAAGGGAAAAACAGTCTCTTTAATAAATGGTGCTGGGAAAATTGGACAGCTACATACAGAAGAATGAAAGTGGATCACTTTCTTACAGCATACACACACACACAAAATTCAAAACAGGTTAAAGATCTAAATGTTATACATGAAACCATAAAATCCCTAAAAGAAAAGATCTGTAATAATCTCTTAGACACTGGACACCACAGTATTATTCGGGATCTGTCTCATCAGGCAAGAGAAACAGGAGCAATGACTCATCAAATTAAAAAGATTTTGTACAACAAAGGAAGCCACCAACAAAGCTAAAAGGTTACTTACTGAATGGGAAAAAAATATTTGCAAATCATATTTCCTAAGGGGCTCATGTTCAAAATATTAAAAAAAAAAACCTCAACACCAACTCCCCCGCCCCACCCACACACACATAATCCAACTGAAAATGGACAGATGATCTGAATACACCTGTTTCCAAAAAAGATATCCAGGTAGCCAACAGAGGCATGAAAAGATGCTCAGTATCACTAATAATCAGGGAAGTACAAACTAAAACCACTATGAGGTATCATCTCATACCAGTCAGAATGATTAGTAACAAAAAGGTAAGAAGTAAGCAGTGTTGGTGAAGATGTGGAGAGAAAAATAATTCCTATTACTGACAGGGAATGTAAGTGGTACAGTCACTATGGAAAGCAATATGGAGGTTCCTCAAAAAATTAAACATAGAAATACCACACAACCCAGTAATCCCACTTTGGTCATTCATCTGAAGGAAACAAAAACACTAATTTGAAAAGATACATGCAGCCCTTTGTTTATTCCAGCAGTAGAGAATACCTAACGATATAGAAGTGACACAAGTGTCCACTCATACATAAGTGGATAAAGATGATGTGTACACACACATATAATGCACTATTAGCCATAAAAAGGAATGAAATCTTGCCATTATGACAACATCGATGAACCTAGAGGGCATTATGGATAGTGAAATAAATTAGACAGAAAAAGAAAAATATTGTATGGGTTTACATATATATATTACTTTTAAAATAACATGGAAATAGACTCATAAAAAACAAGAAATACTGGGTACCAGAGGAGAGGGGTGTGGAGATGGGTGAAATAGGTGAAGAGAAGAAGGTACACATTTCCAGTTATAAAATAAATCACAGAGATGAAAAATACAGCATAGGGAATAAATTCATTAAATTTTGTAATTACTTTGTATAGTGACTATAGTGACTACATTTAGGCTGAGCATTTTGTAGTAAATATGATGGTTGGGGATCACTATGTTATTTACGTGAAACCTATATAGTACTGTATGTCAATGATACTTCAAAATGGTGGAGAAAATAAAAATAAATATTTTTATCACACAGACAACACATTTTCCTAAGGACTGTAAGAGAAGAACCATTATGCTATATACTGTCAAGGTCATCCTTCACAGAAAACAGTACCTGCACAAAGTCTACACTGCAATATTTTGATTTTAAAAAATGTTTGAAAGGAGAGATAACTTCAGGCACAGCAGAGAAATGAGGTAGAAGGTATTGTGTACATTTCCTTTGGGAACTATTGGTTCCTTCGTATTTTTCCCAGTTGACTCATATACAAAGATTTGAGGTAGCTATTGGGCTAAAGTAAAGATTAGTGTCAGAGCATGGAAGGAGAAATGCACTCTGAATGCACATAAAATCATCAGGATGACCCAAAATAATCCTAGAAGAAAATAATGTGAACAGATCAAAAACGTAAAACAAAATAAAATTTAAAAAAAAAGTTATGGAAGAATGAGTTCCAAAATAATTTCCAGTCTAGCTTTTGAAGTCCCTACATAAAGTCAGTCTTGCCCTCACACTTGTTTTAATTAGCCCATTTGTTCCAACACCATTTAAATACTATGAAAAAGAAATTTAGCCTAGCAACAATTTTGTGTTTGCCTAAATGTGATTTCATCTGCAAGAAATACTTGGCAACAGCAGCAAATTGCACCTAGCTTAAGAGAACTGTGTAGGGATATACAATACCACACACTACCACCATCTCAGTGTGTATTATGAGAGCCATGCCCATTCACAGATGGTGTTACAGCCCTCTATTCCAGTTAATCCTCCTTCCACCATTTCAAAATAACTCATCGATGAAACACTTCCAACTCCTACACCACAAGCAAACTTCAGGTCTTTTTTAAAAACGTAGGCATGGGGCGCCTGGGTGGCTTAGTCGGTTAAGCGTCCGACTTTCACTTAGGTCATGATCTCGCGGTTCGTGGGTTCGAGCCCCGCGTCGGGCTCTGTGCTGACTGCCAGCTCAGAGCCTGGAGCCTGTTTCGGTCTGTGACTCCTCTCTCTCTGACCCTCCCTTGCTCACGCTGTTAAAAAAATTAAAAAAAAAAAATAAAAACGTAGGCGTGCCTCTTTGACTCGGGGCGCCTGGGTGGCTTAGTCGGTTAAGCGTCCGACTTTCGCTTGGGTCATGATCTCGCGGTTCGTTGGTTCGAGCCCCGCGTCGGGCTCTGTGCTGACTGCCCGCTCAGAGCCTGGAGCCTGTTTCAGAGTCTGTGTCTCCCTCTCTCTCTGACCCTCCCGTGCTCACGCTGTCTCTCTCTCTCCTAGAAATAAAATAAAAATATATAAAAAAAAAAAAAAAAGTAGGGGTGCCGGGGTGGCTCAGTCAGTTGAGCGTCCAACTTTGGCTCAAGTCTCATGATCTCACAGTTCATGGGTTCAAGTCCTGCATTGGGCTCTGTGCTGAGAGCTCAAGGCCTGAGGCCTGCTTCGGATTCTCTGTCTCCCTCTCTCTCTGCCCCTCCCCTGCTCATGCTCCATCTCTCTCTCTCTTTCTCTCCCTTTCTCTCTGCCTCAAAAAATAAACAAAATTTAAAAAAAAATTTTAATGTGAAATCCTACATTTATTATACTATTTGTATATATATTTAAATATTTAACATGTATAAAAATATGTAATTTTTATTAGGTTCCATTTTTGGTATGTATGCCACTGACCAAGTTTTTGAGGGTTGTTCTCATTAGCCCTAATTTCCCCGTAATCCCTGTAAGTGTTTGATTACATAATTTTTCAGGTAACCATATAACCAGAGCATATGGTCACGTTATATTAGAACTGGCCATACTTAAAAATGGACATTCAAATGCTACATAACTCTTTAAGAAAAATTCACTCATCCATACTTATACAGTACTTCCTATGAAAAAACACTGTTAAGTGAAGCACTCATTTTATCTAGCCAATATAATCAATATGACTCACTAGTGGGATATTGATATAAAAATTATCTATGGGATAGCATTGGGTTTATTATTTTTACCTAAAGATGTTTCCCTTCAGTAATGACAAGTATGTTATTTTTAAAGCCTGCTTTTTTTCAATATACCTTTAAAAGTTTTTAAGTTGGGGCACTTGGGTGGCTCAGTTGGTAGAGCATCTGAAGCTTGATTTTGGCTTGGGTCATGATACCAGGGCCCTGAGATGGAGTCCCATGATGGAGCTTGCTTGATATTCTCTCTCTCTCCCTCTGCCCCTTTCCTCTATTCCTGTGCACATTCTCTCTCTAAAATAGTCATAATTAATTAATATAAAAATTGTTTTGTGTATGGTCAAGTTGAGATTAAGAACCTGATATTTAGGGATGCCTGTGTGGCTCAGCTAGTTAAGTGCTTGACTCTTGGTTGCTGCTCAGGTCATGATCTCATGGTTTGTGAAATCGAATCCCACATGAAGCTCTGTGCTGACAGGGTAGAACCTATTTGGGATTCTCCCTCTGCCCCTTCCCTGCTCTCTTTCTCTCTCTCTCAAAATAAATAAATAAACATTTCTTTAACCATAAAAAAGGACCTGATCTTTAACTTGCAGTAACAGTTTATAACTTATTTTTTTCCAAAAGGTCAAACTGCAAACACCTGCCAATAAAGTAATAAAACCACAGATCAAACCATTGACCTCTAAATCTGAACTTCTTAATACTAAACAAAACACCAGCAAATAAAATTTAATTAAATAGAAATCTACTTTCTATTCCACTAGAATTTAAAAGTAAAACAGCTATTTGTCATAGTCATGTCAGATTATTTGAATAATATACTAATATTTTAGCATGAGGTATAAGTATCATTGTGTAAGTACAATTATGTGAACCAGAAAATGAAAAATAAGACTTTAGTCAACTCAAATGGTTTTGATGAGTTCAATATCAGTCCTCCTTAAAAAAAAAAAAAACACTATTAAAGAGCATCATTGTTCAAATTAATCTTACACTTAATTTGAAAATAACAGAAATTTCCTGCTAAAGGTGGAAACATATTTCAGAGTAATTCTTTCAATGTACAAGTCCTAAAATACACAAGTGATGATGCAAACCTAACAGCTATTATTAGTACAAACTAAGTACATTTCAAAAATGTTCACTTAATAAGTAAAAGTAGTAGAGAACCAACCGAAAATTATTTATAAAATTACTAAGTTTGCTAAAGGCGTGCCTGCTTCCAGGTACCAAAGATATGGATAATTTAGCGGATAAGAAAATCATTAACCAAACTATTAATAATAATAACCAAGAAAAAGCAAATAATAGCTAGCTTGGAATATGCTTTTAAACAGATAAACTGTAGATCTTTAGGGAAATGCAGAATACCTAATTACACAGAGATAAAAAATACCTTGTTACTGAATGGGAATAAATTATTTGTAAATATATTTGTTTTTTCTCCCAAATAACACTCTAGGAGGACTGGGATTTAACATAAATCCAGTGAAAATTGTAGAGAAGTTCAACACAGAAAAATTAACAAACATAAATAGCCAAGAATATTCTGTAACAATTAATGACAAAGAATTTGTATTATCAAATTTAAATTAAAAAGTTCCACAATTACAATAGTGTGGTAGGGTGCAAATTAATATAAATAGAAGCCAAGATATAACTTCAAAAAGGAAGCTTTTAAAAATATAACACTTAGGGGTACCTGGGTGGCTCAGTTGGTTAAGCATCTGACTCTTGGTTTCAACTCAGGTCATAATCTCACGGTTTGTTAGTTCAAGCCCCACACTGGGCTCCACAATGACAGTGTGGAGCCTGCCTGAGATTCTCCTTCTCCGTTTCTCTCTATTCACTCCTTCCCTGCACTCTGTCTCTCTCTCAAAGATACATAAATAAGCTTAAAATAAATAATAAATAAAAATATAACATTTAACATGTGATAAATAAACCAAAACTCAATAAAAAATACATTGTTTAGTAAACACTAATAGAGAAATAAATAGTGGCTAGGAAAAGAATCAATGTAGGTCTTTAACTCTCATAGTACCCTGAAGTCCAGATGGATTAAAGTACTGAATAATTTTTATAAATCATTGATATAATAACAATAAAATACTAAAAGATAAAAAAAACTAGAATGAAGTATTCGAGGAATAGTGATGTGTCTGTTTCCTAGAGAAAAGGTATGTTTTTAAGCAGTAGAGTATATAAATTACAAAAAGTTCCTATATGTTTGGGATGAGCACTGCATGTCATATGTAAGAGATGAATCACTGGGTTCTACTCCTGAAGCCAATACTATACCGTATGTTAATTTGAATTTAAACAATTGTTATTTAATTTTCTGTACTCAAAATATTTGCAGAATTGATTACTGAGAAATCATTGATCACTTAAAGAGGAAAGGCCACTTCAACAGACTTTTATAAACAACATTAAGACCACAAAAGAAAAATGGATAAGGCATTAACCAGTTCATAAAAAGTTAAACATAAAGGACGAATACAACCTATATAAAACTTTACTAGTCAATATAAACAGAATGCAGAACAATCAAAACCAGATTTTATATGGGGCACCTGGGTGGCTCAGTCAGTTAAGCGTCCGACTTCAGCTCGGGTCATGATCTCACGGTTGTGGATTCGAGCCCCGCATCGGGCTCTGTGCTGACTGCCAGCTCGGAGCCTGGAGCCTGCTTCAGATTCTGTGTCACCCTCTCTCTCTGACCCTCCCCTGCTCATTCTCTCTCTCTCTCTCTCAGAAATAAAACATTAAAAAAACTATTATAAAAAAAACAACAGATTTTATTTGATAGATCAGCAAATACGTTTAAATATTTAACACTAAATACTGGTGATGTTGCAATAAGGCAAGCCCTTTCATACTCTGCTAGTGGGGTACTGTATTACCTACTGCAGTGACCGAAACCAAGTTTCACAGCTTGGGTGGCTTAAACTATGGAAATGTATTTTCTCACAGTTCTAGAGAGTATAAGTAGTCTGAAATCAAGGTTTGGCAGTGTTGGTTTCTTCTAAGGCCTCCCTCCCTGGCTTATAAATGGCCTTCTTTTGCCCATATCTTCACATGGTCTTCTCTGTGTGTGTGTGTCCTAACTTCTTCTTCTAAGAAGACATCACACTGGATTAGGACTTCATTTTACTTTACTTACTTCTTTAAGGGCCCTGTCTCCAAATACAGTCAGAGTGGGAAGTACACAGGGTTAAGACTTCAACATGTGATTTGGGGAGATGGAGGCACGATTCAGCCAATCATGAGTATCAGGGTAAAAATTATGCAGAGCAAGGAAGACTATTCAAAGTTATTACAGTAGGAGACAGAGACCAGAGTTCAGTGTGAACTCCACTCCACAGACACCAAGGACTCAAGAATTTTAAGACCTGAGTAAGGGAAGTGGGAGATCTTAGCTCTGTTTGCTAATTGGCTTTACAAAAAAATATGTTTCTTTCCTTATCTTCAGGACAGGAGGTAAGGGTCCCATTTACCTTGATTACATTTTAAAGGTTTGGCTCTCAAGTTTTTGAAAGAAACCATCCCCAGTTAGTAACAGTGGCAAAAGGACTTCTTAAAAGATTTTTATTCCAAAGGGCACAGCAAGAAAGGACAGTTCCAAGCTTTCTGAAGTAAATGCACTAAGAAAAGGGAATTTAAGTGCCTAGAGTTGTGAAGAAGGTTGTCTGAAATTTAATCAACCTGAGGGAACCACTACCCATCTTAGTAGGGGTGGGGGAAGGGTCGCTTCTCTGTAACATTTCTTGTAAGCATTTTGAAATATGTTATCAAAGCTCTCATCAACTCTTACCCTTTGAACAATTCATTTTATTTTGGAATACTACTTAAAGGGGAATGCTTTGTGTGTTTTCAAAGCATTATTTGTAATAGTAAATTGTAAACTTCAATTTCCGGATACACAAATAATTAATTCTTATATGTATTTATCAGAGCATATGATCTAACTATTACCAAAACGGCTTTCTAGAATTTTATCATATATAAAATGCACATAACTTATTTTTAATTTTTTAAATGTTTATTTATATTTGAGAGAGAGACAGACACAGAGCATGAGAGGAGGAGGGGCAGGGAAAGAAGACAACACAAAATCTGAAGCAGGCTCCAGGCTCTGAGCTGTCAGCACAGAGCCTGATGCGGGGCTCGGACTCACCAACCATGAAATCATGACCTGAGCCATATCAGATGCTTAATCTACTGAGCCATGCAGGTGCCCTCCACATGACTTATTTTTAAAGAAGAAAAACAATACAAAGTTGTGTGGCATAATCCCATATGCACATGAACACACACAGAATCAGTGATCAGGGTGCCTGGGTGGCTCACTTGGTTAAGAGTCCCAATTCTGCTCAGGTCATGATCTTGCAGTTCACGAGCTCAAGCCCCACATCGGGCTCTGTACTGACAGCTCAGAGCATAAAGCCTACTTCATAGTCTGTGTCTCCATCTCTCTCTTCCTCTCTCCCACTTGCACTCTTTCTCTCTCTCAAAAAGAAATACTAAAAAAATACTGAATCAAGGATCAGATATATCTGAAGAACATCTGAAAATATTTACACAAGGCATGTGTTATAGAAATATGATGTTTTTACATTTATTTTTATACATTTATTTTAAAAATATAATATAAGCAGGTTAAGAATAAGTAGAAGTGGGGGGCCTGGGTGGCTAAGTTGGTTAAGCATTCTACTTTGGCTCAGGTCATGATCTCATGGTTTGTGGGTTCAAGCCCCACATAGGGTTCTGTGCTGGCAGCTCAGAGCCTGGAGCCTGTTTCAGATTCTGTGTCTCCTTCTCTCTCTGCCCCTCCCCCACTCATGTTCTGTCTCTCTCTGTCTCAAAAATAAACTATTAAAAAATTTTTAAAAAAAGAAAAAGTAGAAGTAACATGATACATAGATATATCACTTTAATATACAGAGCTTCTGGAAGGGCAGAGCACTGACATTAGAGAAGGTGAGAATTTGTAACTACAAAATACACCTTATTAGCATAAAGATTACTTCAAGCTGATCCTTTAAAAAACAAAGAAAAACTAAAGGAGGGCTGGGCACCTGGGTTGTTCAGTCAGTTAAGTGCTGGAACCTTGATTTCAGTTCAGGTAATGATCTCACAGTTCTTGAGTTTGAGCCCCACACTGGAATTCATGCTGCCAATGTGGAGCCTCCTTGGGATTCTTGCACGGGTGCGTGCTCGCTCACTCTCTCTTTCCCCTGCTCATGCTCCCTCTCTCTCAAAAATAAATAAAAATATATTTTAATATAAATTAAAATTAATTTAAAACCCCAAAGGAAAAGCACTGAAAACTGAATAAAAGTTACCCTTCTGTAAGAGACATTATATTAAGAACCTCCATTTGTAAAGGTATGTCCCTTCTGTACCAGTAAGAGAAAGATGAATAAATCTCAAACTCATCAATGGAGCAGGCACTGGCTTAAGTCTCTATGACAATACCAATGTTTACTGTGCTTTGCCTGGACTGCCCAAACTCCAGCTTCATCATTTGTCATGAGCTAGAGATGATACTTGCGGTGGTGGTTTGAGCCATTTCAAGGGAGTTACTCAGTTTTGCAGGGTCTCTCACGCATAGGGGAGGTATGTATTTTATTAAATTTCTGTTTTTCTCCTGTTAATCTATATTTTATTACAGGAGGGTCTCACCCAAAAATGCAGAATGACAGAGGGAAAATTATTTTTCCTTCCTTAATTAGCATTTTAGAAGTACGTAGGCTAGATGACAAAAATGAAAACAGGTTAATAAAGAGCCAACTATTATTTTATTCTCAGCTTCCTAATTCATGAATTAAGGAACATTGCTAACATTCTAAAATTAAAAGGGAAGATCTTTTGAAGTCCATTTCCTCTTGGGTTACTTCATTTTTTTCTTTTTGCTTCATTCCATTCATCTGAAGCTTGATGAGGTTTGACATCTCTACCCCTCTTCACTTTATTTCTCCTTTTCAATTTCCTCATGTTGTGGCAAGTTTCAGTGGCATGTTAGAGCCAGCTTGTACCAGCTTTCAAGACTTGATTGTGCGAATCTCTTTCTCTATACTACATGCAGTGATGTCAAGTTGGTGTGAAATGTGCAAAGATGTAATTATTTACACCAGGGACAGTGGTTACACATCATGGCACTTTTTGTTTTTTCCTTAAGGGCCACATGTTACACATCTATCAGCATCCTACTTTTATTATGATTGCAAATCAAAGCTACGCAATGAAAAGCAATCAGTAATTAGAAAAAAATACATTTGTCTTTTAGATGCTATTAAGACTGTGAAGATGCAAGCTAACTGGGACTTGTAGACATAAATTCAGAAAGACAGCTTTATGGAACAGGATATTCTTGGAGAAACCCAGGGCTACCATCAGATTAAAGCTTGGTGGGGAGAGAGGTAGAAAAGAAAGAAGAGAACAAGAGGGTGACTTTTTGGTACCTGTGTAAGGAGAGTCAACATTAGTTGTAAAAAAAAAAAAAAAAATAGAAACAGTAAACAAATGATTGCACAATCCGGTAAATCCTGAAAATGGGGGGATTACAGGCCCTCCTCAGAAGGCCTATAGCACTCCCAGAATTGGAACAACTTCAGTGTGGTCCCAAGGGATCTTATACTTCATAGGACCTACCAAGTTACTACAGGTCTAATAGGCACACAATTGATAAATGTCAAACAAATAAATAAGACCAAGTTTTTCCTAACTCTGTCTCAGTATCTGATAAGCCCATATTGACATAGAGCTACATTAAGAAATAGAGGGAATAAATCCTGCCTGAAAAGAATCCGAATTGGCAAATCAACATAAACAATGATGGTTCTAAACTGGAAATCTCGGTCCACTCATTTATCTCCCCATTAAACCCACCTGATGATTTTCCATTCTCAATGGGATGAATTTCAGGATTCTTAGCGTAGTTTACTAGACAATGCATAATCTAGTTTTTCCAATTCCCCAAGTTTTGCAAATGCAGCCCCACATATCTAACCTTAACTTCTCCATTTCTCCCCAGTATCCCCACCACAGACTAGATTCTCTGGCTCTGCATTAGTTCAGAGATCATACTAAAAGTTCCCATCCCACAACCCAATTCACCTTGATTTGCAAGTCATAAATGTGCATCTCTTAAAGAATTGAACTCTTCAAAGCCAAGACAACATTGTATCCAACATGAACACCATGCACTATACATAGATGGGCAGGAAGTATTTTAAATGGGTGTTTAAAGTATGTAAGGGTTATTTATAGTTTCTAGAGAAAGAAAAATTAGTGGCTAATTATAGAGCAAGTATAATTTCTATAATATTTATTCTTTACAGGTTATAAAGTTATGTGTCACTAAGAAAATGCCCAAAGAATCTGAATTCAAATCTAGTTCTTTGCTTTTATTTTAAATACTCTGACAATTCAAATAAAAATTCCTTTATGTTTGGTCAGAGTGCGTTGTTGCCATCTTATAGTAAGCTTCTAACCATTTCCCTTTCCTTATTCAAAGGAAATTTGGGTAAAGGATTGGTTTACTCAAAATTTTACTAAGGTAGACGCAGTATATATACTTTATTCTTTGAGGAAACACATCTGTGTAAATATGTATAAACGTGGAGAGATACAGACTCATAATCCAAACTGTACACAATATAAAGAAAAAAAATCAGAAAAAGATAAATACTTGTCAATTTTTTTCTAGATTAACCCAATCAATTCCCTTTCCCACGTGCTTCTTCCCCCAAACCACACCATTCTGCCTAACTTGATCAAATGGTCAAGTGATGTATTCTGTGGATTAAAAACGAAAATTGTGGCTACATCTATGCCCTTCAGTCAAGGCTCATTTTTCTTGAGAATGACTAACATTTAGTTCTGCATAAATGTACCTAGCAGGAAGTTCCATAATATAGTTTTTAATAGTGTTAATGTCTATTGCCAGACATCTGTTTTAAACCTATCTTCTTTATTGTACTTACTCCATCTAATTGCATTATTTTGGTAAACAGAGAAAGTAATTTAAAATGACATCTATCTGAATCAGCCCCAAACTAATTAGCTTTTTCCCTCCCCAAACGACATAAAAACAGATGTTTTTTTACTCTGCCCTGATAATGCATATCTTTTTATTGTGGAATCAATTTGCTTAATCTTTTCCACTGTCTGCTTTTAACTGACGTTACTACTTCCAATCTTATATAGAAGTAGTCTTAAAACATTTACTCTTGAAATTTTTATGTTTTAACCACTATTAACTTCCAAATCTGACATCCTTTGACATGAAAGAAAGATGATGCAGAAATGAATTCCAGTGAATGGGCTGGGTATGTGGAGTAGAAGGACTTCAAACTAGGCAGTGGAAGCCATGAACAACTACAACCTCTCAAAACCTTAATCTGTGCCATCAAGTAACTACTCAAAATTTGTTTTCCCTTTTATTAGATGAATCAGGCAGGGGACATCTCAATTCAAGGATATAATCCTGGCTTTTACTTCCCGTGTTTGGGGTGGGGGAAGGGCAAGGAAAGAGAGTATTAAGAGAATGGTGACAGTAAAAGAAGAGTAAAAAAAAAAAAAGCTAATAAAAAGCTAAAATGGATCACTTTTCATAAAACCAGAGAAAAATAAAAACTAAAGGCTGAAGATGTCAATAGTGCAAAGTGGTAATAATAGTAATTCTGCTCACTTATATAGTATTTCTGTTTCCAATATTTTTCATACATTAAAACTTGTAACCAATGACAATTCTGTGCTAGAACCAGATAGATATTTGTCTTCCTTTTTTTGTAGTTAAAAAAAAATCAAGGTTGGGGCAACTGGGTGGCTCAGTTGCTTAAGTGTCTGACTTTGGCTCAGGTCATGATCTCAAGGTTCGTGGGTTCGAACCCTGTGTCGGGCTCTGTAATGACAGCTAGCTCAGAGCCTGGAGCCTCTTTCAGATTCTGTGTCTCCCTCTCTCTCTCTCTGACCCTCCCTGCTCACTCATTCTCTCTCTTCTGTCTCAGAAATAAATTTTTAAGAAAACATTTAAAAAAAACCAAGGTTAAGAAATGATTAAGTCAGATAAACACGAATATAGGAAAAATTATGTCATAAAATATTTCTGTTCTACAGATAGGGGTTATTACAAGCATAGTTTATGATCTGCACTGCCTGGATTTGAGTTTCAGATCGCTAGGTGTTACTGACCCTTTAACCTTCCTGGGCCTCAGGACACTCATCTTTAAAATACAGATCCTGAAAAAACTTATCATCAAAACTGTGTTAAGGATTAAAGAACTGGATATATGCTAAGCACTAAGACAACTGCTTGGCATTCAATAAATATTAGCTGCTATCATTATAGTCAAAGCGATGACCAGCAAAAGGAAAATACAGCCATAGCATCACTAACTCAGTTTATCTTCCCTTTATGGAGTACTGGAAGAATTAAGGAGACAAAAGGAATGTGTCAAGGGGACTTTAATGAATAGTGGCCAACCAGCCAGTTAAGGAAGCAGGATGACAAGGTCGAATACCCTACTCCCTGCCACCAGTGCTGTCAGTGGTTAGCCCTGGCCTGGCAGTCTCCTCCAAGGAACAATAGATAGCCAGGATCTTCTCATTTACAAGGAATTTACATCACTTTAATAAGGGCTTTTGTTTCAAGACAGTGTTATAGAAAGTCATAACTTGTGAATTTAATTCCAGTCGAAGAAATTGTACAAGTGTAAGCATGGAAGTTAATTACTTTAAATGTTGAAGACAGAATTAACTCACGTAGTAACATCTGGTGGGCCTATTTGCTTTTTCAAATTAGGATAATTAGAACTGACAAACTACCTTCATTCCAATTTCTCTTTCTCATCATCCTTTAGATTATTTGCCAGTTGCTTTTTGTTGTCGTGGGTTTTTTTTTCTTTCATTTTACTCAGCATCACTCAATTTGTTTTACATGATGCTGTAGCAGCTGTAATCATTACTATGACACTGCTCATAATACAATTTTATATTATGTTGAAAGAGTCCTAATATGAAAGAAGTACATAGAATTTAAACAGTCAGTACTCACCATCATTATATAGCATTATGAAAGACACAAGTTGCAAGGCAAGTTTCTACAAGACTTTCCAAAAGGTATTTATTCTAGTCTTCCTAACTCTTAGAACAGGGCCTGGCATACATAGGCATATAATAAATGAGGCATGAAGGACTAAATGAACCAGTCAATCAACTGTGTTATTTTATGGGGCTATACATTTGTTAGAACACAATTATTTTGCTTTTATTTTATTAAAAAATTTTCAATGTTTTATTTATTTCTGAGAGAGAGAGAGAGAGAGAGAGTGAACAAGGGAGGGTCAGAGAGAGAGGGAGACACAGAATCTGAAACAGGCTCCAGGCTCTGAGCTAGCTGTCAGCACAGAGGCCGACAGAGAGCTCAAACTTAGGAACTCTGAGATCATGACCTGAGCCAAAGTCAGACACAACCAACTGTGCGACCCAGGTGCCCCTATTTTGCCTTTATTTTAGAAGTCTCTTTAATTGGTATTTTAATTTATGAAATTCTTTGTTACATTTATTCAAGTATACGTTTATCTCCCTTAGATGGTGTCTGTTTCATCCTGTGCATCCTAAAAATTCTTTCATTGCTCGGAAAAACACTTGCATATGTAAAGCTCTATGATCTATATTACAAGTACAAGGATAACTCATTCTTATAATTTTATAATGATTTTCTGGCCATTCTTCATAACCAATACAGTAAAACTGGCACTATTATTCACAACAGTTGAGTATTCATTTCAGCCCTTTAAAAAATCACTTAAGTTTTCTGTGCCTAATCTTCTATATACAATGTCATTGATTATAAACTCATTTTCCTTAGCTCAAACAACTGTTCTGAAGATTAAATGATTTGTTAATAAAAAGTTAAATAAAATTATTAAATTAGAAAATATCTATATGTGTTTCATGATTTTATTCTACTTGTTTAAGGAAAACAATAAAATATTTTAAATATATTACTTTTAAAACATATACGAAGACAATTTTTTCTTTAAAGTATTAAAATTTTTATATGGTAAAAATATAGTACTGAAATTGAGTAAAATAAAATTTAAAATGAGAGCATCTACATTAAAACCCCCTTTTTAAGTTTATCTGAATTTATAAAATACAAACTCAGAAGGTCAAAAACACAATTAATATTCCAACACACAGTCCAATCAATTCAGGTAATATATATTCTCTAACACTTTTCATCTTTTCCATTTTTGCTAAAAGTGAGGTTATATTTTCACTAGAATACTTGTGAGTGTGTCTGAAATCACTACCTAGAGATTTTAATACTATTAAATACAAATCTGAGCCCTGTGACCAATATTAAAAAAGAGAACTTAAATCAAGTTATATTACACCTAAAACATATTTATCAGATGATGTTAATAAAAATTCACAAGCTCACGATCACATTTTGTGGGACTAAATTTGAATACAAATAGAAAGTTAGATCTTCCTATTTCTTAATTCCTCTTTCATGTTTGTTCGTTATATTTATACTACTTTTGAAAATTCCCTAAGCATTTTTAATCAGCAATGAATACTGATTTCAAAAGGTCTAGCATACGGTATAATTTTTTTAAAAAATCATTAAAATGATGAGAACTAAAAAAGTTGAAGTGAGACAAGAGTTTCTACAACATCTTAACAATGAGTAAGTATATCACAGAGTCTTTTTCAAACAGTACAGAAGCTACCAAGTTTAAATACACACACAGGAAAAAAAACTATAAATGGTAGTATTTCAATGATAATGTTATTGAGATTATTCAAAGCTATAATTTACTCAGCCTTAGGTGACCTAACAACTGCAGTGTATAACAAACATCCTCATTTCCAAGACATTAATGAAGCAATTAGCAGAGATGACTGCAAATTGCAAGTAGCTATGGAGAAATGTGAAATTAAAAGAAAGAAAATTAAAGCCAATGAATAAATGACTGTCTTCCCTATTCAGTACCTTTGAGGATAACCTGGCTCCCCATTAAAAACGAGTGTCTGTCAAAGCTGTTGCATATAAGATGCTTTCCTGTTTCCAACAGGTATACCAGATGGTAAAACTTACCACAGACCTTTACCTCCAGAGTATAGTCAATTTTCATATAAAATCCTCCAGAATTGCAAAGTATTTTTTATTCTAGAACCCTAAAGTGTACTTCAGGAAAGAAAAAAAAAGGGGGGGGGAGAAGGGATTTATTCCTCCTGGGGTCTTTCAGTTCCATGGAGTAAGGCAAAAGTCACATTAACTATAGGTAACATTAAAAATTAGAGAATACAAAGACATTCTCAAATCACAAAGATTTAGTGCACTTGACTTCCCTTGGCACCTTACCTATCATCAAAGAAACGTTTTATGGAATTTTTTTGTTGTGTTAAGACACCAGGCCTTAAATGCAGTCACTTATGTTCAATCCCAAATTAGTAAACCAAGACTCAATACCTAATCTAATTCTAGTCTCAGCTATGAATTGCTGAATAAAGCAGATTTGATCTTTCAATTTACTCAGTTGGACTTCTGTCATTTAAACAGTTGGGTTTATTCTCACTGGCCTGTAATGTTACCTAAGAAAAAAGTTCCTTTCGTTCCTCGATGGAATTAAGTCCTACTGTATGAATGTATAATTATTCAAAGCTAAGCAAGCTGATTCTGTTACAAAAATATAATGACTTTTCTAAAAGGCCAAAATAAAAATTAGGCAAAAAACCTGTTTAGAATCCTAGCTGTGTCCGATGCTGTGCCACTTTGGGAAAGTCCCTAACGTTTTGTGCTTAAATTTCCCTGACTACAATATGGGGTAGTAAGAGAACCCTCCTTATATACTTGTGAGGCTTAAAGTCATTAAAGCAAATAAAGAACGTAGAAAACTATCTGATTCCTGTAAATACTCAAAACATACTAACTACTATTATCACAAGTAATCTAAAAAAGTAGAAGGAAAAACAGTCCCTGTTCACTGCCACAATGAAAACCTTACTTCTTTGAGGAAATGTGTTCTCATGTATCATTCTACACCACTATTTATACCCGTACAAATAAAAACATATATCTAATTTTCCTTTATTACAATAAGCTGGTCATATTGGATACATTTGATATAACTTGTTTTTTTCACTTAATAGCATTGCAGATAATAAAACAGATTATTTTTCAGAATACTTAATATTCCTTATTAAATTTTTTTCTTAAACAGAGAAAACAAGGACAAAGGAGTGAAACATGACCTTGGCTAGGTTAAGTAAAACAGAAAGATCCTTAAAAACAAATTCAAAAGCACAGTGTGAGGCATATAGATGTAAATACAACATTTTATGAGAACACTGTATGGCATGACTATGTCAGGAAGTTGGAGGCAAACAATTATCTTTATATAATTTCTGTCTTAAATTTTAAGAAAAACAAATCACTGCTAAATGTGGTCCAGCAAATGAGACATTAAGTCTACTAAGCATTCTGGACTATTTTAACTCAAACCTGTTATTCATCCAATAGTATAAAAAAGATCTGAGAAGGCTAACTTTCTAAAACACTATTCTCTTTATTATGGCTGAACTAAGACTTTTACAACACTACATTTCAATAAAAATAAACTTTTTTCTTCTGTATCTGGTAATGATTGACTACTCAATTCAGACACTATTCTGGACAATTAATAATCTGGGAAATACATAAAAATCATCTATTTCAAGTCAGAGAGATAATAAAATAGTGAAAAATTATCAGGCTAGGATCTGGCAATGAGGTGAACCCATTTTCTCTGGGGATTCAGATGGAGAAGCTGAGAGACTAAAATGTGATTTTGATATTCCTGTTGAGCTTAGAAATAAAAATTGGAGTCTGATGTTCACTTAAAAGTCCGTACTGGAAATCCTTGCTTTGACTGGAACAGCAACAACAACCACAACAGAATTCTATCCACCTTTGAATCATTTAAATCCCTAAAACTGGAATAATGTGATTTTGAGATTAAAAAGTAGCATGTAGCAGAATGAAACATTACTCCTCTTTGAAGAAAGATTATTTTTTTCAAGAGACTCAACACATTTGTACAAAAAAAGTCTGCAAACACAAGAGAAAACCAAACAAAAAAGTCACATAAGGGAATTAACATAAACAGAACAAGCTATGAGTACTCCAAATAATAATGTTATCAGATCTAAGCTTTAAAACAGCTTTAACTACCAATTCTAAATAGTTAAAGAACAATGTTGGGAATTTAGACAGAGGACTCTAAAAATGTTAACTTAAAATCTGAGTAAAAGAAATTCACTTCTGAAGCAGGAGTCTCACACAGAGAGAAAGACACTGAGGCTTTTCTGTCGAGGAAGCAACTTTATTTGTGCTGGCACAGGCTCAGTGTGTTCTATTTGAAAAACTGAGCCCCAAGTACAGAAGGGTGTAGCCTTTTATGCAATTTTTACTTCTCTGTCTCCTCTATGTGGTAACATATAGTCTGACTGGACACAGTTAAAGTTACTGACTCATGTCAGAACTATGGATATGTGTATAGGAGTTGATTGGGCCACATTGCCTTCCTTTTTTCTGAGGAAGCCTCCACCACACTTCTTAGGGAGGGGCTGCACCACACTTCTGAAATGGCAAAGTGTACAGAGGGAGGGCCATGTGAAGAGGCAGGAAGGGGAAACCATCTGCAAGCTAGGAGAGTCCTCAAAAAAACAAACCCTGCCAGCAATTCACAAATATCCGGAAGTTAAACAGCACACTTCTAAATAACCAATGAGTCAAAGAAGAAAACATATGAAATCATGTTTTGAAATGAATGAAAATGAAAACGCAAAGTACAAAAACTTTCAGGATGCAGCTAAAGCAGTAATTAAAGGGAAATTTATAGCTATAAAGTGCCTAAATTAAAAAAGAGGACACATCTTAAATTGCTAACATAACTTATCCCCTTAGTAAACTAGGAAACAGAAGAGTATTAGACTGACTACAAGTGGAAGAATGGAAATAATAATGATCAAAGTAGAAACAATAGAGAAAACAATTGAAAAGCCAACAAAAACAAAAGTTGGTTCTTTGAAAAGATTAACAAAATTCCATTTACAACAGCATCAAAAAAAAATAAAAAGTGGGAGAAAAACCTTAACCCCTATTCAGAGATAATTTAACCTCCTTTCTCAGAAGTGTGTAATTCCACTCAAAGAATGTGTCCAAGTCAAAGAATATAAAATAACTTCTGTTATAATAAATGGTATAATATATGCTCCACTAGAACACTACTTCTCAAATGGGAACCGGGACTATACCTGTTCACCATACCCTTACTTGTCTTGGGTATTTAGAAAAATCATTACAGATTTCCATCCCATCAGTAGTTGTATTTCCTTCAAAATAATACCTAGAAGTCTCTAAAATATAATAAACACAGTATTTAAAAATTTATGAGAGATAACAGAATGTCTTTTCATCTTTACTCTTCAAACAAAATTTTTACAGGAAGAAAAAAACAGCTAGAAAAGCTGGCTCAAAACTTACCTCTAACCTTAGAAAAAATAAAAAACAAACATTTCTGCTCTGGAACTCCCCCTCCCCCAAAATTAGTCTAAATAAATTTACTGGAGTTGTCATTGGCAACTATGTATTACTTTATTTCCACCCACTGAGAAAAATGAGGTTTTATATAGCTATGGCTAATATTCTTTGTTATTCCTTTATAAATAATCCAGAACACAGAACAGTGTTGACTAAACAAACCTATCTTACTATCTAAAGCAGAACAAAATGTATTCTGGGACACATTATCAGTACCTGGGTTTCATAATCCAGCTACCTGACTTCAAAACCTATTTTAAAAACTATTTATTTATTTATTTATTTATTTTTATATCTTGAGGTAGGCTTATATTGCTTTAATCTTTCCTGTTAGAACAGCTTTTGCTGCATCTCAAAGATTTTGAACCGTTGTGTTTTCATTTTCATTTGTCTCCATGTATTTTTTGAATTTCCTTTTTGATTCCTTGGTTGACCCATTCACTGTTTCGTAGCATGTCATTTAGCTTCCACGTATTTGATTTATTTCAGATATTTTCTGTGACTGATTTCATAGAACTTAAATAATTCAAAATTTGTATGGAACCACACAAGATTCCACATGGCCAAAACAATCTTGAAAAAGAGGAACGAAGATAGAGGTCTCACAATCCCAGATGGCAATTACAACGCTGTGGTAATCACAGCAACAGCATATCAGCAAAAACACGGACATGGGATGAAAGTAACAGAAAAGAGAGCCCAGAAATACACCCACTCTTTTATGGTCAATTAATCTATGACAGAGGAGTCAAGAATATACAAATGAAAAAAGACACTCTTCAACTAACGGTCTTGAGAAAATTGGAAAGCTATAAGGAAAATAATGAAACTGGGTCCTTTCTTACATCATATACAAAAATGAACTCAAAAGGGATTAAAGACCTAAATGTGAGATATGAAGCCATAAACATCTTGCAAGAAAACACAGGCAGTAATTTCTATGACATCAGCCATAAGACATATTTCTAGATATGTGTCTTCAGGCAAGGGAAGCAAAAACAAAAATAAACTATCATGAGTACACCAAACTAAAAAGCTTTTGTACAGCAAAGAAAACCACCAACAAACAAAAAGATGACCTCCTGAATGGGAGAAGATATTTGCAACTGACATATCTGATAAAACGTTAATATGCAAATTGGTACAGCCATGTGGAAAACAATATGGAGATTCCACAAAAAATTAAAAGTAGAATTACCATATGATCCAGTAATTCCACTACTGGATATTTACCCAAAGAAAATAAAAACAGTAATTCAAAAAGATATATGTAATTCTATGTTCATTGCAACATTATTGTAATAGCCTTATATGGAAACAACCTAAGTGTCCTAGATGAAGAAGTGATATGTGTACATATGTGTATAAATATGCATAGATAAACATACACACAATGGACTATTCTTCACCCACAGAAAAAGAATGAGATAATAATTACCATTTGCAGCAATATGGACGGGCCTAGAGGGTATAATGCTCAGTGAAATGAGACAAATGCCACATGATTTCACTCACATGTGGATTTCAATAAATAAAGAAAAAAAGACTCTTAAATATTGAAAACAAAGTGGTGGTTGCCAAGGCAGCTGCAGGGGTGTGTGAAACAGGAAGGATTAAGTGTGTATGTATCTTGCTTGAATAGCACTGACAAATGTATAGAATAGGTCATCATTATACTGTATACCTGAAATTAATATAGCACTGTATATTAATTATATTAGAATTTTTAAAAGTTAACAAGAAAAACACAAGGCAGTAAAACAGTAGATGGAATGTTTTACTCACAAACAGAAGAGACAAACAAAATCACCTTCAGTAGTGGGTGCTGTTATCCCTATGTCAGCAGGTCCCTCCCAGCAGATGACACAAGGTCACTAGCCTATACATGTCTATCTTGTGCCACAGAATGCAGGACCTTGTCTCCTTCTGCAGGAGAAAGATACAGTAACAGAGTTGGCCAGGTGCCATATGATATACACCCTTAGGCAGAACAAGGGCATGTACACTAAATACACACCAAAACAGGAAAAGATATTCCCAGACAAACCTAGCACAAGCTAGGAGAATCCTTTATCTCCTGGAAAGAAAGTGTTTCCAGCCCAAAGCTCATTCTTATATGGCCAACCAGAGGTTGAAAGACTGAGTGCAAGAGATGAGATTGTCAGCTGAAATCTTGAAATAATTCTTCTAGCATTATAAAGTTACAATTATTCGCACAAAACAATATTGGTGCAGAGATAAATAAACTGAGAATGCAAAAACAGATTCCAGAAAGAGATCCATCCATACAGATATTTGACTTACGGAAGTGCAGAGTAGGAAAAGGCAGTTTTCAATAATTGTTGATGGATCAATTCAATGCACAGGTGGGAAAAAAAGGAAATTGGACTTTACACCATTCACAGAAAAATCTTTTCCATTTGAATTGTAGATATTAATGTGTAAAGCAAAGCAATTATGCTTTAAGAACATTTTCATGATTTCAAAAGTAAGGAAATATAGGAAAAAAAGAAACATTGACCAAAAAGATATAAATAATCTCAACTACGATAACGTTAAAGAAGCTTTTTTTTTAAATCAAAATACATAATTAACAAGTAAAAAGTTGAGACTGGGCAGAGAAGGACAAATAGCCTATGACTTCACTCATATGTGGAATTTAAGATACAAAAGCAATGCACATAAGGGAAGAGAAGCAAAAATAATACAAAAACAGGGAGGGGGACAAAACGTGAGAGACTCTTAAATACAGAGAACTGAGAGTTGTTGGAGGGGCTGTGGTTGGAAGGATGGTCTAAATGGGCAAAGGCCATTAACAAGGACACTTATTGGGAGGAGCACTGGGTGTTATACACAGGGGATGAATCACTGGAATCTCTCTCCTGAAATCATTATACTGTATGCTAACTAACTTGGAAACTGAAAATTAATTATTTTTTAAAAAGTTAAGACTGGTTAAGATATTTGTTTATGTGTAACACATACAGTTGACCCTTGAACCACTCCGGGATTACAGGCAACCATCTCCACACACTCAAAACATCTCATGGTTTTGACTCACCAAAAATCTGTTAGTCTCCTGTTGACTGTAAGCCTACTGATAATATAAGCAGGTAATTTACACCTATTTCAAGTGCTGTATATATTCTATACTGTATTCTTTCAATAAGGTAAGCAGTGAAAAGAAAATGTTAAGAAAATTTTAAGAGAAATGGGGCGCCTGGGTGGCTTAGTTGGTTAAGCCTCCGACTTTCGCTTAGGTCATGATCTCACGGTTCGTGGGTTAAAGCCCCGCGTCGGGCTCTGTGCTGACTGCCAGCTCAGAGCCTGGAGCCTGTTTCAGAGTCTGTGACTCCCTCTCTCTCTGACCCTCCCCTACTCATGCTATCTCTCTCCTAGAAATAAATAAAAAACATTAAAAAAAAAAAGAAAATTTTAAGAGAAAATACATTTGCAGTACCATACTGATTTTTAAATAAGAAACAGTAAGTGTACCTGTGTAGTTCTAAGCCATGCTGTTCATGGTCAACGGTAGTATCAATCAAGTGCTTACTGAGGAAAAGACCCCCAAGAGCAGAAAAATAAGTCAAACATTTCAAAGGCACTTCACAGCAGAGGATATCCAAATGGCAATATACACATAGATAAGTTTTCCAGGCATTAGTAAACAGGAAAAGGAAAGTTAAAACCAAAACTGAATACAACCACAAGTCCATAAAGTGGTTCAGCTGGTACCACTGCAATACCCAAATTTCAAAGTCTGAAAGATGCACCTTACACCTTTTGATAATATAGATCCATAACAAAAAGGCTCTATTTTTTTGACATGTAGAATCATTCACTTGCTGCTGTGGAAGAACACATAATGCACTGTGGTAATGACCACACACCTTAATGCTAGCAAAATAAGATCAGGATAGCAGGGAGGGTAGAGGTGGTGGGCTAGATCTATGCATTTTTTCCCTTGCTGTTATGGGCTGCATGTCGCCCCACGAACCTGCCAAATTCTTAAGTTAAAGCCTCAACCCTCCTCAGTGTGATGATATTAAGAGGTGAGGCCTTTGGGAAATAACAAGGTTTTGATGAGTTCATGAAGGTAGAACCATTATGATAGAATTAGTGCCCTTATAAAGAGGCCAAGAGACCAGAATGTTCTCTCTGTGAGGACACAGTAGGAAGGTAGCTATCTGCAAGCCACAAAGCAGGTCCTCACTAGCCAGCTAATCTGCCAGCAAGTTGATCCTGGACTTCCCAGTTGCCAAAATCATGAGAAATAATTATCAGTTGTTTAAGCCACCTGGTCTATGGTATGTTGTTATAGCAGGCCGAGCTAAGACACTTCTAGCGAAAAGCACTGGTAAATTAGAATAGGCCCCACCAAGAGTGCGTGCACTAGGGAAGTTGCCAAACCCCACAAACCTGGGCTATTTTTCTTTTCTGGAGATATGGTTACTCAATGCTCATTAGCATTCCATTGTAAGGTCACTAGCCCATCTTCTATAGCTTTGTAGAAATGAGGAAGCTGATCGATGAGAGGGTAGATGCTCTCACACCTCATCTAGGAGCCAAACTTCTCCACTAAAAGCAGAGGGTGGGCTTCCTAGTATTATGAATATTTAACAAGCATAAAGAATTGTCCTCCCCTAGTACAACAGGGCATTCTGGACACAAATTTGAATTTTAATGTTACATCTTTGACATACCAAAATAATAGCACTTCAAAATTCTTCATTTTATTACAAGTTAAATAACTTAGTATTCACTTTCAAAAATGCAATCTTCGAAAGTAAACAACTATGAACTGCCATGATAGGGACATCAAGTTCCTGTTATGCATTCATGATATTAATCCACATTGTGTTTTTATCTTGTTCAAAGTTTTTATAGGTAGAGACCAGGTGAAACTGAGTTACGATTTTGAATAAACAGATGGCTAGTATATAGGTTATTTCATTTCCCTCATCTCTAGTTATGCAGCATAAAAAGCACACACCTCTTAACAGTGTGACAGATACATAGATTTATTTTGTTGAAGAAACAAGGGGATTGTTGAACTGTTGATTTTCCATTTATTCCACGGAGATGATCCCAGTTTGTTTTACTCTTTATGAACTCCACCTTCCCTCGAACTGAATTTTTTTACTCTTGCAAATAAAGTAACAATACTTACAAATCTGATAATGTAAAAGTATCAACATTTTTATGTTTGTTTCTAGTTAGAATAGGACCAGACATTTTAATATATGTATTTGTTTTGCATTTTAACATATACTTCTGTGTGTTTTGTAGAAGTAAAAGCCAACTGCTAGAAACAGTAATTCCATGTCCTACCCTAAATGACTTGACTATTTAATAAAGATTATGGGGGGAAAAATCCAAAGTAAAAATGTGGTTTGTCCTGGTTAGATACTCTCAATTTTAATATTCTCTTTTACTCCCAACTTTCTAACAGGCTAAGAATTACATAATATATATTTTTTAAATTTTTATGTCTTTATTTTATTTTGAGAGACAGAGAGCGAGCAGGGGAGGGGCAGAGAGAGAGGGAGACACAGAATCCGAAGCAGGCTCCAGGCTCTGAGCTAGCTGTCAGCACAGAGCCCTATGTGGGGCTCGAACCCCTGGACTGTGAGATCATAACGTGAGCTGAAGTCGGACACTTAACCGACTGAGCCACCCAGGCACAATATTCTGAGTAACAGAGACCATTAAAAGTATCCATTCATACTCCACCTCAGGCCTATACAATGATCTTATAATTTAACAGTTCTCTAATTTACAGTCAATGAATCTGAGCTTCAGAAAGTGAGTAAGCAGGGCAATCAGGAGAACAGAGGCTTTCCAACATTTCATTAACTGTATTTCCCATTCTCTATAATCAAACAAAAATGACTGCACTGTCTAACACAACGTCTGGTAGCCACACATAGCTACTGGGCATGTGACATTCAGCCTACTCGGAAATAAGATGTGCTTTGGAAGTCCAAAATACACACTGGGTTTTGAAGACTGAGAATGGGGATCCAATGAAAAATACCTCATTTGTAATTTTAGTATTAATTACATCTTGGAATAACATGTGGGATATATTAGTGGAATGGAATCGTTTACTGCAATTAATTTCACCTACCTCTTTTTAGTTTTGCATTAGCTACGAGAGCATTAAAAATTATTTATGTTGGTTACATTTGATGCTTGCATTATATTTCCAACTGACAGTGCTGCTTTCAAGTATTCTCATTCACGATTCTGTTCGTGGCTCATCCTTTGTAAGAGCTATGACATTCCTGCCTCCAACATGGCCTACCAAGCACAATTATGGTTCTCCACTTCATTTCCTTTTCATTATTTCCATCCTGTATTTTCCCTAATATCCTCTGATCATAGTGTTGTACCCATAGCTAAGTCTGAAACCCCACTAAAATGGGGTTGTGCCAATTCCTTTATTGTATTCCCACAAAATGCAGCACACTCACAGCCTCTAAGGGTATGTAAGATTCCAGTTGGCTGGGGTGCCTGGGTGGCTTAGTTGGTTAAGCGTCCGACTTTCGCTTAGGTCACAATCTCGCGGTTCGTGGGTTTGAGCCCCGCGTCGGGCTCTGTGCTGACTGCCAGCTCAGAGCCTGCAGCCTGTTTCAGTCTGTGACTCCCACTCTCTCTGAACCTTCCCTGCTCACGCTGTCTCTCTCTCTCTCTCTCCTAGAAATAAATAAAATATTAAAATTAAAAAAAAAAGATTCCAGTTTGCTGATCATTGCCATTGTTAACTAGAGAAAATCCCCAACACCAAAATTTTTATAGTTAAAATAACCACTCAGTTCTGTACTAGAATAAAGTATCCTTAGAAGAGTTTGAAAAGGTTACACCAATTTTTTTTTTTTTGCACCTATCACAAGTTAAAATTTAATGCAAAAGTTTACACACTTAAAAGGACACCAGCAGCAAAGGAAAACTAGTTTCCTGGGACATTTTAGAAACTGAAAATTTTCCTAACTCATTAAAACCTAGTAAAAATGTACTTCCAGTTTTGGATTTGAAAGCTAACTAAATTGTTTTATTTAGAAACAGTAACTATAAATATTTGTACAGAATTTATCACATTGGTAGCAGAGATTTTTTTTTTTTTTTTTGGTTTGTGTTCTCTTTTGATTTACAATTGGCTCTTACGATAACAAGAACCGTGTATACACAATCACAGGAAAGACACTATCACCAAAAATATTTTTAAAAGACCAGGAGAGTCCTAATAAAAGGATTCTCTTCTGTGGCAAAATTAAATAGTTGTCGTTGTTGTTTCAATCCCAATCAAATACAACTGACCCAGGGCTTTTCTGATACCCACTTATAACGGAAGCTGCGCAAGTATGGTACTATTTCTCTGATGACAGCGTTAGGACACCTACTCTGTGGCCATTTGGAGGGAGACCACAAACAAAATGTTTAGTCATTATCTTTCAGGCACTGGTAAAAATAACGATTATATATATAAGCATTTAACTTTCTCCTTTCGTATCACATCTCAAAAGTTTCACCGACGTTGTTTTGTACAGAACAGTGTCTACTCAGTAAATGGTTTTACAAAAAAAATAAAGAGGTAATTTAATTTTTTCTTTTCCTTTATCCAAAGCAATCCCGAAAAAAGATTTTGTGCAAGAAGTTAGTCTGTCGTATTTTAATGACCACTGCATAACAACAGGGCCGTAACTTGCAAGTCATTTAAGATTCAGTCACAATTTGGTACAAATGCATACTAATATATTAATGAGACTGAATGATATCTCTGTTCTGATATTCTCAAGCTCGCAGATATGCATAAGCCATAATATCACCAACTGTTCCAAAGAGAAATTGTAATGTGCGTATAACAGTAAAAGTGTCTTAATGAGAAATGGGCAACTTATTCTTCAGTGAAAAAAAGATAAAGTGAACTCCAGCAGAACTGATATACCATGTGGCCAATAAAGTCTATGTGTCAGGGTCCCTCATTTCCAGGTCTCCTTCAAAAGCTTGAATGTAATATATTGGTAGCTTTGTATACTTCTTTCTTAAACACAGTCTTGAAATTATTTTAGCCCCAGGCTCTCTGAAATATAGAACCACTCCAGATTCCATGTTAAATCATTTTTTTTATAAGACGTAAAGCAATCAAATTTTTACATTTAACTACAGAGTACCTTCCCAAATTCCTTTCACATCAATGAGAAAGAAAACCTTAAAATCAGTTGTTTGCAACATTTTCTTCACCAAAAACCCCTTGAGTTATACTTTTTTATGATTCTGATGTTTCATATATTTTATATAACAGAACCTTACAGAAAAAGATGGGATTGGGGTTAAAATAGCTGGCACGAATCATTATTCTGTCTTACACAGCCTGTGTGCTTTGTGCCAAGTGTTACCTGCCCACTGTGTCAATTTTTACATAAATCTACAAGGTCATTCTAATATATGTTAACACAGAAAGGGACTTCTTGCATTATAAGTATAAGATTATGCTATACATACTATTGTGAACATATTTTTTCACTTAGAGCAATACCATGTAGGGGCATCTGGGTGACTCAGTTGGCTGAGTGTCCAACTTCAGCTCAGGTCACATCTCACAGTCAGTAAGTTCAAGCCCTGCATCAGGCTCTGTGCTGACAGCTCAGAGCCTGGAGCCTGCTTTGGACTCTGTCTCCCTCTCTCTTTGCCCCTCCCCCACTCAGGCTCTATCTCTCTCAAAAATGAACATAAAAAAAAATTTTTAATTGAAAAAAAAGTGCCATGTAAACCCTTCTAGGCTGAAAATCACATTCACTAAAGGCACAGCAAAAAAATGACCATAAATTTGTTGATTATTCCATGACAGAAAAAATGAACAATTTTGCTAGAAACATCTCTACTTACAAAGAGTTGTTTTAGTTGTTACTTGTCTGAAGTGTTCAATATTTTGTGTCTATTTTAACATCTCACATTTGAGGTCTTGGACTATTTTATTTATGCTCCTGTAATACTTTCTTACAGCTGTTCTATTTGAGGGATTATGTTTCTGGAGTTTGGGTTCTTGGTTATTCATAGTTACTCACACTGTAGGTTTATTGCCTTAAGTTGTTTAATTTTTGCTATCTTGGGTTTGCAAAACTGTCATGCCAAATTCTCTGACCTAAGCAGCCCTGAATGGATAGCTCTTTCAATACATTGCACTTTCCCCAAAAGAGTATGGATGACTTACTGATTTCCTTTCTACTCCCTGTGAAGAATGCTTCCCCACTGCTATATGGTTTCAGATTGGAGAACTTGGTATCTATTTTTTCAGCCCATTTTTCAATGATTTGATAGAATGAGTAGTGAGGCTGAGGACAAAGGACAATCAAATGCAATGTCTCATCTTTGTGAGATGTTTCAAATCAGTTCCCCATTCAATAGTTTGTATGAAATGTCCTGTAGCAGAACACACGGGAGTGGATACCCACTCTCATAGGAGAAACTTCCAAGATTCAGAAGGATTCTCTCAACTTCAGGGTGTGGCCTTGGAGCCTTCTCTCCCTGAGTCCTTTTGTGTCAAGTTCTCCCTGGTGAGGGGGGACAGATGGGATTTTAGGATTGAGACTGTTTCATTATTGCAATATAATTTCCAAAGCTGTTTCTCAACTTTCCTTCATCCTAGAACAGGTGTATTATCGTTACCTTTTTTTAGCTGCAAGAACCAAAACCTGTTCCAACTACTTACAGAAAAAAAGGAGTTCAGTAAAGGGATAATAGTGTCTTACACAAAATCTCAGGTGTAGTGCGACAATTAAAGAAAAAAAAAGAACAAGATGAGCGCTGCAAAGTGTGCAGCTCTTCAGTGCTGCTACCATTACTGAGACCTGGTCTAAGGCTTGTCCCTAAGTTTCTTCTTCCCAAACTTCAAATTCCCAGGTAAGCCTCAAGACTGATGAAACTTCAGTTCAGCACACAGTCATGGATTAATCAATGTGGCTAGGGAATGGGGTCATATCCCACTAACAAAGTTACTACCCGGAGCACCTGGGTGGCTCAGTCAGTTAAGCATCCAGCTTCGGCTCAGGTCATGATCTCACGGTTTGTGGGTTTGAGCCCCGCGTCGGGCTCTGTGCTCACAGCTAGCTCAGAGCCTGGAGCCTGTTTCAGATTCTGTGTCTCCCTATCTTTCTGTCCATCTCCTGATCATGCTGTCTCTCTCTCTCAAAAATAAATAAAACATAAAAAAATTTAAAAAAAGACAAAGTTACTACCCAAGACTGATACATAATTTTGTGGGGCCCAGTACAACATGAGAATGTACGTTCCTCTGTTCAAAGACGTAGACATTGAAAAGAGCCACAGAAGAGTGTGAAAACAGAGGCTGGGGTCATGTAACTGTAGAGGTCACGTGTCCATAATGTGGATATCCAGTTCTGGCAATCATGAACTCTGCACAGGTATGTTGGGGGTGGGGAAGCAGCTGCCAGAAGCTACTGAAAAGGGGGGAAAAGAAGCCAGTACACTGCACCTGCCAAATCGTTATTTGAAAAGAAAGCCAGAGGTACTTCTGACACTTGGCTTTTTTTGTAGCCTATACTATCTCTGGCATCCACAGTCTATCACATCCTCAAAAATGTTGTTTGACATCTCCTTCCACATCATTTTTTTAAAGTGCTAGTGGACTAATATATGTATATATAATAAGAGAAAATGAAGTATTTGGAAAAGTAACTAAGCACCAAGTTTCATTAGATTCAAAATATGTTTCAATAATAAACTGGATAAGATTTTAAGAAAAATAAATATTTATTGAAAATACACATATGGGTAATTAACACAGACAACTGCCATGACTCCTGCAGCTTTTTCTTTTGTTTGACAATTCCTTTTTTTTTAATGTTTTATTTATTTCTGAGAGAGAGAGAGAGAGAGAGAGAGACAGCATGAGCAAGGGAGGGTCAGAGAGGGAGGGAGACACAGAATCTGAAGCAGGCTCCAGGTTCTGAGCTAGCTGTCAGCACAGAGCCCGATGTAAGGCTCGAACCCACGAACCATGAGATCATGACCTGACCAAAGGCAGACGCTTAACTGACTAAGCCACCCAGGCGTCCTTGTTCAACAATCCTAACTTAAAAAGTTACAAGCAAAATGTAATTCTCCACACAAAGAACTTATACACACAATTTGAACACACATCACATATAAAAACATGTAAATTTTTTTGCATGACAAATACCCTTGTGTTTTGTCATTTTTCTAACCTATTGTATTGATGACGATGCTACAGGTAAGCAATAATGTATATCTCAAGTATTACTCTATTTGTTAAATAAAACTCATAATAGCATTCTCACACAGGTATGCTGATGAGAAGGGCTGAACATCGTTTCCATCCCCACTCCTGGGCTTTGAGCTATCAGTACAGAGCCTGACATGGGGCTTGAAACCACAACTACAAGATGAGGACCTGAGCTGGAGTCTGACACTTAACAAACCTCTTTTTTTTTTTTTTTTTAATAGAGATGGACCATGTATGAGTGGGGATGAGACAGACGGATAGAGGAAAAAAACCCTAAGCAGGCTCCATACTTAAAGCAGAGCATGATCTGGGCTCTTTCCCACAAGCCTGGGATCATAACCTGAGCTGAAATCAAGAGTTGGAAGCTCAACCAACTGAGGCACCCAGGCGCCCCACCTCAACTTTTTTTTTTTCTTTTAATATAATTTATTGTCCAGTTGGCTAACATACAGTGTATACAGTGTGCTCTGGTTTGGGGGGCTAGATTCCCATGATTCATCGCTTACATACAACACCCAGTGCTCATTCCAACAAGTACCCTCCTCACTGCCTATCACCCATTTTTTCCTCTCCCTTGCTCCCCCACCCCATCAACTCTCAGTTTGTTCTCTATATTTAAGAATCTCTTATGGTTTGCTCCCCTCCCTCTCTGTTTGAAACTATTTTTTCTCCTTCTCTTTCCCCATAGTCTTCCGTTAATTTTCTCAATCTACACGAGTGAAAACATATGATATCTGTCTTTCTCTGACTTATTTCACTTAGCACAATACCCTCCAGTTCCATCCACATTGTTGCAAATGGCAGGATTTCATTCTTTCTCACTTTCAAGTAGTATTCCATTTTATCTATAAACCACATCTTCTTTATCCATTCATCAGTTGGTGGACATTTAGGTTCTTTGCAAAATTTGGCTGCTGTTGAATGTGCTGCTATAAACATTTGGGTATATGTGCCCCTATGAATCAGCACTGCTGTATCCTTTGGATAAATTCCTAGTAGTGCTATTTCTGGGTTATAGGGTAGTTCTATTATTAATTTTTTTAGGAACCTCCACACTGTTTTCCAGAGCAGCTGTACCAGTTTGTATTCCCACCAACAGAGCAAGAGGGTTCCCCTTTCTCCACATCCTCACCAGCATCTGTTTCCAGAGTTGTTAATTTTAGCCACTCTGACCAGTCTGAGGTGATTTTGATTTGTATTCCCAATGATGAGTGAGGTTGAGCATCTTTTCATTTATGTGTCTGTTGGTCATCTGGATGTCTTCTTTGAAAAAGTGTGTATTTAAGTCTTCTGCGCATTTTTTCACTGGTTTATTTGTTTTTTGGGTGGAGTTTGGAAAGTTCTTTATAGATTTTGGATACTAAACTTTTATCTGATATGTCATTTTCAAATACCTTCTCCTATTCCATTGGTTGCCTTTTAGTTTTGTTGATTGTTTCCTTTTCAGTGCAGATGGTTTTTTCTTGATGAGGTCCCAATAGTTTATTTTTGCTTCTATTTCCCTTGCCTTCAGAGATGTGTTGAACAAGAAACTGCTGCAGCTGAGGCTAAAGAGGTTGTTGCCTATTTTCTCCTCCAGGGTTTTGATGATTTCCTGTCTCATATGTAGGTCTTTCATCCATTTTTAGTTTATTTAATGTATGGCATAAGAAAGTGGTCCAGTTTCATTCTCCTGCATGTTGCTGTCCAGTTATCTCAGCACCATTTGCTAAAGAGACTGTCTTTTTTCCACTGGATACTGTTTTCCTACTTTGTCAAAGATGAGTTGGCCATACATTTGTAGGTCCAAATCTGGGTTCTCTATTCTATTCCATTGGTCTAGATGTCTGTTCTTGTATCATACCATATTGTCTTGATGATTACAGGAAAGGTTGCACATCTCTTAAAACAATTTCATCAAGGTTAGGATATTAATTTTACCTTTTTATAAAAAACAGAGCAAGAAATACTGTATTTTCAACTGATCTTCTAAATTTTATCAGCAACCAGTTTCAACAATTTATCCTGCATTTATAACTAAATTTATATCATTAAGTGAGGGGATTCCAAATTTTCTATGAGTTTCAATTAGGGATAATCTTGAAATAGGACATGTTATAACGTGACTACAGCACAGCTTATTTGCACCTTCTATGAATCAGCACTCAAGTTCAACAACACCCTGAATGCTTTATACCCTGTTCAACCAGACAGTCACTAACAACATGATTAGATATCATGACAATATCAAATCTCCATAAATGTTTCTAAACACTTCCCCCCAATGTCTGTATTTAACTCATTATAAACAATAATAGTTTACTTTCAAGCACCGTTTTATGGATATTTCTCAGTGCACTTCCTAGTATCCAGCATCCATGCAACAAAGATCTGACGCTACATAGATATTCAGGTACTAGCTAGTGGCACGCTAAGCCAAAAGCAAAGCAGCCACACAAAAGCAGAACATGGAGCCAAGTATTTTCAAGCAGTATCTGGAGATACAGAAAAACCATGGTGAAAACTCTAGTGGTCAAGCTTTTCAAAAAGTGTCAGGTAGGAGAGGCAACTCTCACAGTGTTCAGCTTCCTTTTATAGTTCGTTTCATTTCTGTTTAATAGTAGACATTCACATGGTTAAAACTGATGCATGCTATTTTAACATATGATAATCCTTATAAACCTAGTAGACCACCTCACCGCTTTCCACTGCATCCTTTTATACTTCTTTGCTCTTTGGAGCCAAGTCTATGTTCCTCCTTAATAACCATCAATGTTAATACTTCTGATGGTCTTAAATTCATAAATGTCAAGTAGAAGGGAGCATGGGAGACAGATTGAGCAGAAACAGAAGAATTTCTCAACAAAGATATTAAGTGGTTTGTCCACACAGATGTATTCATCTACTCTAAGTCCCTCATGGCCACCTGAGTCCAGTACATAGCCCTGAGGCACCTCCTGGAAAGAAAGAAAAATCCCAGTTTAAGGGGCTTTCCAATAATGCCAGCTGCCATAGCTACAATGATAATACAAATGGATATCCTCATCTAATTAGACTTTAAATTCAAAATGTACTACAGATATTAATGTAGAGGGAATAACAGATCTAGGGGTCATGATGCATTCGTTGGGGACTAAATTGTTAATTTCATATTAACTGACATTGTGTTCTATTATCGTCAAAACAGCAACTAATAAAATAAAAACTTTTAATAACTGAGAGCATATTGGAACACTCAAGAAAATCCTGTACAGGAGCTGAAACTGAGAATTAATGTGTAATTTGATGTTCCATTAATGCATAGCATTGCAATACAAGCTTTAGAATATTGAAAATAATTTGTTCATCAGAACTACTAATCTTCTAATTCTCAAATGTGCCAGAACATGAAAAATAATCCTTTGTAAAGCTAGTTCTCTAAGAAAGGACACTGTCCTAAATTTTTCTCATTTCGGCAATTGATACCTATAAATACTTGGGCATATAATTAATTAGTAGGTCTTGCTTCCAGAATCAGATACATCCCTGGGTTCATTTGCATGTTTCTTTCTTTCTCTTCTACTGATGCTAGTTTAACCTACTGAGTAATGAGATCTTTTAACCTGCTATTAAGTTATGATTAGTATTTTCTATCAAGAATTAGAGATACTTTTCTAGTTTCAGCAGAAATACATGCACATTGTATTTAACTTCTTAGACATAATGAATATGCATTTTAGTATACTTTTTTATATAATTTAAATCAATATCAAATTTTCTTTTATCTCCAATTCCAATTTCCATTTCTCATTTCCAACCAGACTATAAAATACTTTCTGCACTGTACATAATAGTAAGTATTTTCCTAGGTCACTACATATTCTTTATAAACAAATTCCCCTTGAACTACAAATTCCCCTCTCCCACATTCTTGAAATTGACAAAATAAAATAACAGAGGGGCACCTGGGTGTTTCAGGTAAGCGTCCAGCTGTTGGTTACTGCCCAGGTCATGATCTCACAGTTCGTGTGTTAGAGGCCCACATCTAGCTCTTTGCTGTCAGCACATAGCTGGCTTGAAATTTTGTCTCCCTCTCTCTCTAAGCCTCTCCCCTGCTTGCTCACTGTATCTCACTCTCACTTGCTGTCTCTCAAAAATAAATAAACATTTTAAAAAGTGACTCTCTAGGCATACATCAATTTTTATTGATTTGACTTTATTAGTTTTGTGGAATGTCACAGTCTCTTCTGAGCTAATTAATGAACACTCAAAACATTTCCCCCACTAAGGTCATTTGCTCTACTGCTTCTGTCCTGGTTTCTTCAAGAATTCTATGACCCATGTAACTATTTTTAGATATCTCATTGTTTTTCTTATGTTATTTTACTTTTTCTATTGGATGGACCCTGCCATGCATTAACATTACTGACCATCGACATTAATGACCACCTGTAGTAAAACCAATTTAGATTCTAATGGCTTTTTAGCCTTTTCCTATTTATTAACCAAAATGTCTCAGATTATCCATTTCTTTTTAAATTTTTAACATTTCTGTTTCCAGTTTAGAAGTAGATAGTTGAGTGAATCCTACTCTTAATGCCATGTCATTATTAGTTGATATGAAACCTCTTACACTTATTTACCTAAATTTCCAATTCTAGATCTCAATCCCTTGTCACCATCTACCATAAGGACTTTAATGTTTATTATACATATTTTGATAAGCATATATCTTTGAAAATACATACTATTAACTGATGCATATGAGAATGTTTTATTTATTAAAAAATATTGTGTTACCTAGGTCACTCAATCCATTATGCATCAACTCTTGGTTTTGATTCAAGTCACGGTCTCTTGGTTCAGTTCATCAGTGAGAGTCCCGCATCAGGCTCTGTGCTGACAGTGCAGAGCCTGCTTGGGATTCTCTCTCTCCCTCTCTACTCCTCCCCCAGTCATTCTAATTAATTAATTAATCATTTATTAAAAATTTGTGCCACTGCTTCTTATACATTTTCTTCCCTCTACTCAGGACTGGGTTCGCTTTGTTTTTGTTTTTTAATGTTTATTTATTTTTAAGAGACTGAGAGCACACAAGCAGGTAAAGGGCAAAGGGAGAGGGGTTCAAACTCATGAACCAGGAGATAACGACCTGACCCGAAGTCAAATGCTTAGCTCACTGAGCCACCCAGGTGCCCCGAGTTTTTAAAGCCAGGGTACAACTAGTTCTTTATAACCATCTGTGCACAGTTATTTCTATCACTTCTTACATATCCATTCTTTGGGTGATACTTATTTTATCTAACTATTCCTGATAGCACAAGCAGTGCTATATATGAACACATTTATATAAGCTCCCTTGTGGGTCTATTAAGTTCTCTGCCCTCTAACCAATAAGAATAAAATTGCTGGGTTATAGGATTTTGGCATGCTAAATTTCATGAAATGCTGTCAGACTACTTTCCAGGGAGCCTATATTAGTTTACATATAATCAATAGTGCATAAAGACTTCCTACTTCCTAAATAATCTAATAACTCAATTTCCTAATGTTTAAAAATCTATTCAGCATAAAGTAATGTAACAGCTACAGTGCAATTCCATCATTACTGAGGAGCTTACATTAGCCTATGTTCATACAATTATTAGCCAATTGTTTTATATCTGTGTACTACCTATTTATATACTTTGCTCATTTTTCTTTTGGGTTTCTGCTTTTATTTTTTCTGATGTCAATTAGTTCCCTCAGTATTTCTGGACATTTGTCTCTTGTCTTTCTCAGCTTGGCCTGCTACAACAAAACACCAGAGATGAGGGGGCTTAAACAATAGAGATTTCTTTCTCACAGTTGGTCTACTTGAAAGCTATTAAGATACTCAAAAACATTTCTATAATTTCTAATTCTTTTTTTTTTTAATTTTTATTTATTTCTAGGAGAGAGAGAGAGAGAGAGAGACAGCGTGAGCAGGGGAGGGTCAGAGAGGGAGGGAGTCACAGACTGAAACAGGCTCCAGGCTCCGAGTTGGCAGTCAGCAAAGAGCTCGATGTGGGGCTCGAACCCAAGAACCACAAGATCACGCCCTAAGCGAAAAGTCAGACGCTTAACCGACTAAGCCACCCAGGCGCCCCTACAATTTCTAATTCCTATAGAAAATAATTTTCAAAAGTATTCTCTTCCTCTAAATTTTCAAGCTGAGACTGACAAAGTTTGGCTATGGTTGAAGTTTTCTATTCATTCTTCATCAAATGAGGAGAGCTGTAGTGATACCCAACCATTCCTAATAATAGGGTGTGTGATCTGCCAATGGTCTTCAAATTTTTTTTTTTTGATGGTCAAATAACTGGATCTAGTTTCCAGGATCAAATCTCAACAGAGATCTTGGAAGAAGTCTTTGTTAGGCTCTGATGAGACTGTCACTGTCACCAGAAACCCATTACTAAAAAATTGTGTCCAGTTAAAAATTGAGCAAAGGGCCTGAATAGACATGTTTCCAAAAAAAATGATATACAGATGGCCAACAAACACATGAAAACATGCTCATCATCACTAATCATAAGGGAAATAGAAATCAAAACCACAGTAACATATTACCTTAGACCTGTCAGAATTAGTATCACAAAGACAATAACAAAGGTAGCAAGGATGTAGGAAAAAAGGAATGCTCGTGCACTGTTGATGGAAATATAAATTGGCACAGCCACTATGAAGAACAATATCTAGATTCCTCAAAAGATTAAAAATCAAAAATTCCGTATGATCCAGTAATTCCCCTATTGGGTACTTACCTTCACCCCAAATTTGAAAAGCTATATAACCCCTATGTTTATTGCAGCATTATTTACAATAGCCAGGATGGAAGCAAACTAAGATTTCATCCATATCTATCTATCCATCTACATATATGTATGTACATATCTATACACACACATATACACACACACACACACAAAACGCAATACCTCTCAGCCATAAAAGAGAATGAGATCTCACCATTAGCAAAAACATGGTTGGATCCAGAGAATATTATATGGCGTGAAATAAGTCAGAGAAAGGCAAATACCATTTGATTTCACTTACATGTGGAATCTAAAAAACAAACAATATGGACAGAAACAGACTCATTAATAGAGCGAACAAACTGATGGTTGCCATAGGGGAGGAACATGGAGGAATGGGGGAAATGGGGGCATGAGTGAGAGATACAAGCTTTCAGTTATGGAATGAATAAGACACAGGATGAAGGTATAGCACAGGAAACACAGCCAGATGTAATTGTGCTGTGTGGTGACAGATGGTAGCTACACTTGTGAACAGAGCATAATGTACTGACTTATCAAATCACTCTGTTGTACACCTAAAACTAATGTAATGTTGTATGCCAAGAATACTTCAATTAAAACGAAAATCACTACGCAAGTAGACAGATGGTTGTCTATCATTCTCTCGTCAAAACTTTCATTTCTGAACTGGGAGGAGAAGATGGAGAGAAGTACATATGATCTTTCCTCACACCAAGAAGTATGTTCTATTTCACGCATTATGTTCTGAGAAGATTTGGCTTATGTTCCAATTTTAGTTGGAATAGCCATTCAATTAGAAGAAATTTTTCTATATCCTATTAATAGCTATTTATTTCTCATCCTTTTTCTTTTTATCTTTAGTGTGCAACTGGAGAAGGCTCTGAAATGATTGACACTCACAGCCCCATTTTAATTAATATTGAACAGTTTATGCTTTATTCATTCTTCTCCAATTAGAATATAAATTCCTTAGGCCTCAATCTAGTACAAATTAATGTGCATGGTTACCTCATTTTATTTTTGTTTCTTTTAGTTTTTTAATGATTTTTTATTTATTTCTGACAGAGAGAGACAGAGAGAGAGCGAGCGAGCACGTGTGCGCGATCAGGGGAGGGTCAGAGAGAGAAGGAGACACAGAATCTGAAGCAGGATCCAGGCTCTGAGCTGTAAGCACAGAGCCCCACACAGGGCTCGAACCCACAAACCCACAAACCCACAAAGCATGCAGCTTACTTCATGCCTCTGTCACATTTTGGTAATACTTAGAATATTATAAACTGTTTCGTTACTCTTTTGTTATGGTGCTCTGTGATCAGTCATCTTTAAATTTATTATTATAATAGTGGGGGTACCACTAACTACACTCCTAAGAGATCAAACTTAACTGATAACTTGTGTGATCTGATGACTCCTCCAACTGACCACTGCCCATCTCTTCCTCTCCTTTGGCCTCCTTACTCTCTGCAACAATACTGAAATTAGGCCAATTCTGCTTCAGATTCTCTGTTTCCCTCTTTCTCTGACCCTCCCCTGTTCTCTCTCTCTCTTTCCTGTATCTCCTTCTCTCTCTGACCCTCCCCTGCTCACGCTCTCTCAGAAATAAATAAAACATTAAAAAAAAGAAATTAGGCCAATTAATAACATTACCATAACTAAAAGTGTTCAAGTCAAAGAATTACATGCCTCTCACTTTATATCAAAACCTTAAAAGGACTAAGCCAAGATAGGCCAAAAATTAGACTTTCTACAACAAACAGCCAAGTTGTCAATGTAAAAGAAAACTTCTTAAACAGTAAGTGCTACTCCAGTGAGCACACTAAGAATAAGAAAACAAAACAGCCTTATACAGGCACAACATTCCCTTAAGCCAAAGCCTAATTCACAATAAGGCTCTAACTCTCTTCAGTAGTATGAAGGCTGAAAGACTTCAAAAAGCTCAAGAAAAGTTTGAGCCAGCAGAGGTTGGTTCATGAGGTTTAAGGAAAAAGGCCCTCTCTGTAACACACAAATGCAAGGTAAAGCAGGAAGTGCTGATACAGAAGCTGCAGCACGTTGGCCAGAAGATTTAGCTACAATAATAAATGAAGATGACTACACTAACCAATAGATTTTCACTGTAGACAAAACAGCCTTATATTGAAAAAGATGCCTTGTAGGACTTTCATAGCTGGAGAGGAGAACTCAATGCCTTGCTTTAAAGCTTCAGAGGACATGTTAGCTTTCTTGTTAAGAGCTAGCATGTCTTAACTCAAATGGTGGCTTTAAGTTGAAGCCAATGTTCACCATTCCAAAAATCTTAGGGCCCTTAAGAATTTTGGCACATCTACTCTGCCTGTGCTCTGCAAATGCAACAACAAAGCCTGATCGACAGCAAATCAGTTTATAACATGGCCTACTGAATATTTTAAGCCCACTGTTGAAACTACTGCTCAAACAAAAAGTTGTCTTTTAGAATAGGACTACTCACTGACAATGCACCTCATCATGCAAGAGCCCCGATAGAAATGTACAGGGACAGTAGTGAGGCTCTCATGCCTGCTAACATAGTATCTATTCTGTAGCCCATAGGTTGAAGAATAATTTCAACTTCCTTCCAAGTTTTATTATGTAAGAAACATCTTTTGTAAGGCTAGAGCTGCCATAGACAATCATTCCTCTGATGGATCTGGGTAAAGTAAAATGAAAACTTTCTGGAAAGAATTTACCATTGTAGATGTCATTAAGAACATCTGTGATGCATGAGAGTAAGTTAACATCACCAGGAGTTTGAAAAAGTCATTCCTCATCAATGACTTTGAAGGGTTTACCAAGTCTTCAGTGGAGGAAGTAACTGCAGATGTGGTAGAAATAGCAAGAGAACTAGAATTATAAATGGAGGCTGAAGATGTCACTGAACTGTTGCCATCTCTGATAAAACTTGAATGGATAAGAAATGGCCTCTTACAGATAAGCAAACAAAGTGGGTTCTTGACATGGAATCCGTTCCTGGTGAAGACTCAGTGATGATGGTTGAAATGACAACAATGGATCCAGAGTATTCCATAATCTTTTTTTTTTTTTTTTAATATTTTATTTCTAGGAGAGAGAGAGAGAGCGTGAGCAGGGGAGGGTCAGAGAGAGAGGGAGATAGAGACTCTGAAAATAGGCTCCAGGCTCTGAGCTGTCAGTCAGCACAGAGCCCGACGTGGGGCTCGAACCCACGAACCACGAGATCATGACCTAAGCGAAAGTCGGACGCTTAACCGACTAAGCCACCCAGGCGCCCCATCCATAATCTTAGTTAAGAAAGCAGAAACAGGGTTCGAGAAGATGGACTCCAATTTTTAAAGAAGTTCTACCCTGAGTAAAATGTTAATCAAACAGCACTACATGCTACACAAAAATAATTTGCGAAAGTAAGAGTCAATTGATATGGCAAACTTCACTGTAGTCTTTTTTTTTTTTTAATTGCCACAGCCACTCCAACCTTCAGCTACCGCCAGCTTGAATAATCAGCAAGGTAACATTGACCCTTGATCAGCAGAAGAATACAACTTACTGAAGGTTCAGATGAAGGTTAGCATTTTCTGGCAGTATTTTAAAATTATGGTATGCACGCTTTGTAGATAAGATGATACTGTACTTTTAATGGACAATGGCATATTATAAACTTTGATATGCACTGGGAAACAAAAAATTCAGTTGACCCTCTTTATTGAATTTTTGTTTTACTGCAGTAGTTTTAACTGAACCAACAATATTTCCCAGGTATGTCTGTATTCCTCAAAACAATTAGAGTTATACATGCTATAGGCCTTTCTAAATTAGGTGAAAACATAAATTTTTTATATAAGTTATAATTTTAAAAAAGGATTAAAATGAATTCAGAGTGTAGTTTAAGTTACAGAGCTTGCTTTTTAACTTATTGGGCTCTCACACAGACTACTGCTTTATCAGACAAAGTCAGTGTGGTTTATAAATTGGGATATGATTTTTACACCTGTTCTCTTGAGAGCCAGAAAGCCATTATTTTTAATCAAATATTTATGTAATACCTCTTTGAGCAGCTTGGGGTCTAAACGAATGGTTGTCTATGATGATGAAATGAAATTGACTTTGATCTACCAGAAAATACATAACTAAAGAAAACACTAAAGTATGAAAATTACAAGATGATGAAAGAAGTGTCAGTGGTAAACAAAACAGCAACACTAAAAGCTCCCATGCTGTGGTCTCAGAAAAGTGTTATTTCCTAGGAGTTCTTAACTCTGGAATATAGATATAATTTTATATGCTTTGGATGATTTAAAGGTCCACAAAGTCCTTTTCTTGCTAGAAAACGCTTCTAGAGCATAGATAACCTGTTCATGGCTCCTGTTTTTGTGAAAACTCTCTAAACCAGCTCACCTTAAAAGGAGATACCTTGAGAAACAAGGCACATGAGCAGAGCTATAACACCAAAACCAAACACAATAAAAAAAATAATAATCAATAATTCTTGGGGTGCCTAGATGGCCTAGTTGGTTGAGCATCCAAGTTTGTCTCATGTCATGATCTCAAGGCTGGTGGGTTCAAGCCCTATGTCAAGCTCTGTGCTGACAGCTCAGACCCTGGAGCTTGCTTCACACTCTGTGTGTCTCTCTTTCTCAAAAATAAAGAAACGTTGGGGCACCTAGATGTCTCAGTCGGTTAAGCATTTGACTTCAGCTTAGGTCATCATCTCATGGTTTATGGGTTTGAGCCCTATTTGGGGTTCTGTGCTGATAACCTAGAGCCTGAAGCCTGCTTTGAATTCTGTGTCTCCCTCTCTCTCTGCTCGCATTGTGTCTCTGTCTCTCAAACATGAGTAAAAAAACTTTTTAAAAATATTTTAATAAACATCTTTTTAAATAATGAGTTCTTTATTAGATCTAAGAAATTTTCTATAGATACAAATGAATTGTGAAAGTTCCAACTGTCATTGCTTATCATAGCCATGCTTAGTTACATGAAATGAAAGGTCCAATGATTTTTCTTTAATCACTATGTAAAATTTCTCGTTTTAGAGTTAATCTTTTCCAAGAGAATAAAGGAATTCAGTTTTTCTGAACTTCCCCTAAATTCAGCATATAGTATTTTTTTTTAACTTGCAACAAATATAATAAACAGCACTGGTGTCAGCCTAACTGATTTGCTTTATTGGTAAACCAGAAAAAAAGACAAGTAATAAAAAAAAATGTTTGGAACTTCTATCAGGCACAAAATAAATAATATGTCCAAATAAAATAACTTTAGGTATAATAAGTAAAAGGGAGCAAGATGATAGAAGGGAACCAACATTGGTAACAAGAGCCATCTGCAAACGCACAGTGCAGTGTTTTACTCTACCACTAATATTTCTCTAATGTTCATTATTCTAATTGTAGATATAACAATAAAAAGATTCACAGAGGTTAAGGGATTGGCTTCAGATAGTACATGATGCCTGGGGCTATCTGCCATACATTACATACAAGTGATTGGGGAAGACACATCAATCCTGATATGGTAAGGGAAGGGGCTTGTGTATTCAATAAGAGACTAATTGCAGAGAGCCTTAAAAATTGAATAACGACTTGGTATTCATCATCCAAAAAAAAAAAAAACCCAGAAGTCTAGCAATTTAGAGAGAAGAATGTAATGAATCAGTATTTTTAAAAACAGAAATATAGTCAAGCAGTGGATTACCATGGTAAAAGAACAGAGGGTAACAAATGAGGAAGCTGTTTTACTCATTAGATGGTAGACAACCAGGATTAGAATGACAATGAAGGAGAAGAGGCCCTATTTGTGGTAACAACAAAGGATATAAAGACGTGTTCCCTATTTGCTTGTCTAATGGTGCCCAGTGCCCCAACCATCTTGCTAAGGAAGGGGATATTCTGTCTGGTGTTGGACCCTGGATTTACTGAAGCCAAGTCTTCATTCCCTTCCCACCACCAGTGGCCGGCGGGGGGTGGGGGGGGTGGGGGGTTGGTGTAGCAGTCGCCAAAGAGGAGCTGCATGGCTGCCAGTGGAGATGCACAGGCTTCCCTCAGAGCACCTGCAATATTGCACCCGTGATTACTTTACTTCTGGAAACAAGACTTAGAGGTGGGAGGGCCTTTAAAACAACCAATATAGAAATTACTTCTGGTACATGCTCACTCAGCCTCTTTCTGAGCACTTCCAGCTGTCTTCATTTCGTAGAGGGGTCACTTTCCTGGTTTGGAGACTCTTATAGTTCATGTGCAAATAAATGGCCAAAAAAAAAAAAAAAAAAAAACAAGGAAAGATGGGACAAGCAAATATACAGTTTGGACCTTGTTTGGATCCAGACTGGGACAAACCAATTGTAAACAGACGTGTTTTAGGTGACCAGGGAAAATTACAGATTTAACATGTAAAAATTATTTTATTGTTAAATAGTGTAATAATACAGGATTCTATTTTAAAAAGCCAGCTGGGATGGATATATTGAGGAATCAGTACTTATGGGCAAAACATATAATGTCTGAGATTTTCTTTAAAATACATACATACTGGGGCGTCTGGGTGGCTTAGTCGGTTAGGCGTCCGACTTTCGCTTGGGTCATGATCTCGCGGTTCGTGGGTTCGAGCCCCGCGTCGGGCTCTGTGCTGACTGCCAGCTCAGAGCCTGGAGCCTGTTTCAGTCTGACTCCCTCTCTCTCTGACCCTCCCCAGCTCACGTTGTCTCTCTCTCTCTCCTAGAAATAAATAAATCACTTAAAAAAAAAAATGCATACATACAACAAGGTGTGGGAAAGGACTAGTTTCCTCTGCATTTTTGTGGCTGTTTGAAATTCTCAGATGTTAAAAAAAAAAAAAAGTGACTTCACAAGAGAGAGAGAATGGGTGTATGTATGTATCTGAATACATATCAATGAAGACCAGTTGTACACAGATGAATCTCACTTATGCAGATGGATCCAAATGTTTCTCAAGTGTGCTCTCATGCTCTACCATTCTTAGTCAGTTGCACACCCAAAAGGAAAAGACGGACCTTGCGAGTAGATAACACTTTACTATTCTGGCAGGAAGAAGGATATTCTTCTCCTCCCTTGGCAACAGCCTAGCCCAATGACAGACAGTCATGACTCAGCCAATGAAAAGCCACTATATTTCAAACCCCTAGTTTACTTCAGTGGACGTTTAGCATCTGACAGCCTTCCCAACTTCTTCCTTTCCTCTCAACAAAGGAATGTTCCACTCCTTTGCTCTGCAGACTTAGGTATGGCTTTGCCTTAGCTTGACTATCCCAAATTGCAATTCTTTGCTATTCCTGAAAAAAAATATTTTTGCTAGTAAAATAACCAGTAATCTTATTTTCCAGGTTAACAAAAGAGATACTGGTCAGGAAAAGAACTCCCAGCTACACCTTTCACACATAGTCTCATTTGCTACCTGATTACTGACATTTTCTAGTGATATTTTCTTAATGCCTACTGGTATTCAGTTTAGACACAGGGAGAATGTATGCCACGGCAGCAAAGCTACTTATTTTATCGATCAGAGAGAAGTGTAAAAAAATATTGCCTGTATATAAATCAAAAAAAGAGCTGAATTTTCCACACTAACGTTTAAAAGGAATTTCCTTGGAAACATTATTTATAGGCAAAGCAGGCAAAGCCTGAATCTTTGGCCTCCAGTATTCTTCTAGAGTTCTGCTTTACCTTCCCTTATACAGTTCTCATTCAGTTTCACTTTCTCTTCAGTGTCCAGCTAGAGTGAAGATTTTATCACTTGCAGAGAATTGATTTTTCCGAAGTGGAAGGCTGAATACATTTCCTTCTCCCTGATAACAGTGTTCTCACAGCCACTCTTATTGGCTGTTTTGTTATTCTTAAGTTTTCTCTTTATCAGTAAATGAGGAGTGAATATTTTCATTTGCTCTCTGTTTTCTTTCAGTATATTTTAGTTTTCTTCTTTTTTCTGTACAAGAAACTGATTTTCTCTTGCCAAAGAGCTACATCCCTGACACCTAGCACAACACTGAGCACATATCAGGGGTTTTATAAATAAAGGCTGAATGACGAAAGAAATGCACACTCTTACTCTTACCCACTCACTACATCAACACAGCAAATGCAATACTCAAAGTTTATAGTATTCAAGAATCTCTTTGCTAACATCTTACTCCAGGAGACATTATTATATTCCTGATGGCATGGAGACCTTTACTTACTAGTTTGCTGGGCCATTAAAGCTACCGATAATCTCAGCCTCAACATAAAAACACCCAAGTCAATCCGTAGCATTAGACAGGAGAACAGGTAATAATTTTGTATAATAAATGAAGCATGCTATCCTCTTTATGGACAAATACGTTACCAGCTCATAATAAGAGGACTGCAAGGTACAAGGTGTTTCTCCCATGAACTGTTGCATTTTGAGTCTCTAGGCTCTCTATACTATTGAAGGGGCTGATGGAAGGGCAGTGAGATGAGGGTGTAATCTTTAATTATAGAAAAGTCATATTATGTGACTACAATAAACCAGGTTGATAAAGCAGAGCTTGATGGTAACATGTACCATCTATGTACCAACTATGAAACCAAACTTACCACCAATGTTTTTCATCATTCAAATACTGCTTTTCAGAGTACTAATTTTTCTTTTTTTTTAATTTTAGAAACAACTAGACCGGGAAGGGCAGAGAAAGAGAGAGAGACTTCTAAGCAGGCTCACTCTCAGCACACAGCCCTCCATGGGGCTGGATCTCATGACTCCGGCATCATGACCTCAGCCAAAATCATGAGTCAGATGCTCAACCAACTGAGCTACACAGGTGCTAACCAGGTCATGTAGGTGACCTTTATTTTTCTACTTCTTCAAAAGGATACCAGCATAATTATCATTTTGGAGACAATATCACTTTTTTCAGTTATCATGTTGGCATTTTTTACACATTAAAAAAAAAAAAAGTCATTCTGCATCAGAAAAGAATTGCAAAACTTAGTATTTTATTTCAGTGGTGCCTCAGGAGAAAGTCATGATAGTTATTTCCTTTTTAGTTCATTTTCTTTCTCTTAGAATACTGAGAACCACAGAGTTGTGTTTCTATATTAAATTAAAATATCTGATAATGAACAGAAATGTCTATAAAATGGTAACAAGTCTTCTGCATGTTCTTAAAACATTCTATTGTCCCTCAGTGATGAGGCATGAGTGCTTAAAAAGTGAGTCTCCTGAGGAGACAAGTGAAAAACCTAAAGCCCTCTCAGAAACAAAGCTCCAAGAAACATTATCAAAATTTCCACATATTTTTCATTTTAAAATGACACCATTTTTAATCTGCATATTCTTGTCACTAACATGTCAGACTAGAACCCTTCTGGAGATACTACAGCGAGAAAATTACTATCACAGAGTATCAAGTTAAGCTGTAGTAGAAGTTATTTAAGCTGCAGGAGAAGTAAAACAAATTCTAACACCAAGATCTTTTCATACTATAGATGAAAAGTCCAAATTCCTACAATTATTAAGGGAAGTTGGTCTTATAACAGATCATTTAAATTGTGTTATGGTTTTTGCCCTGATGTTTCGGGGGGTTCAAAAGAAGAAGTGTACAGTATGCTTTCTTGCATATAATTTCATAAATATAGTACTCTCACAGGTAAGCATGGCTGACCTTTCGAATTCTCTAAATTCTGTCACATTCTGGGAACTGGTACCTCTAGACACATGATGAATGTCAGGTGAAAAATTCTCAATAGGAGAATTTCTCAAATTGTAAAACTGTAAATTGTAAAACAATTTCTCAAAACTGTAAAAATAATAATTGATTCCTTTTCTTACAAACATATTTCTAATTCCTTACCCAGATTTATAATTAGATACAGCTTAGAATCCATACTCTTTGAGAATTTTCCCCAAATGAATGTAGCAGATGAATTTTCTTTAAACTGTGACCGAATTTTTATTTAAGCACGAAACATTTTTTTTAATATTTTTTATTTATTTCTAGGAGAGAGAGAGAGAGAGAGACAGCGTGAGCAGGGAGGGTCAGAGAGAGAGGGAGTCACAGACTGAAACAGGCTCCAGGCTCTGAGCCGGCAGTCAGCACAGAGCCCGTCGCGGGGTTCGAACCCACGAACCGCGAGATCATGACCTAAGCGAAAGTCGGACGCTTAACCGACTAAGCCATCCAGGCGCCCCTTAAGCACAAAACATTTCTAAGCTTTTCTTTTGTAAGGTGCTTTCTTTAATCTTTCAAATTAATGTTAATGATTTATTTTGAGGCAGAACATAAGAAAAATGCAAGTAAAAGAAGGCGTGTGTGTGCATCGTATTATTTTTTACAATACAAATAGAAACAATCTATCTTTCTTTCCTGTTTTGACTTGGAACAGTCTTTTCAAGGGTAATATACACAGCCACTTCTAATCATGGTTTTAAATGTCAGATGTAAATTTCAAAAAAAAAAAAAAATAAATAAATCTTTTTAAAATGGAATTCACAATGTTAACTCTACCACTGACTTTTCATACAAGTTTTCCATCACTTTGACATTTTTCTTGCTGGATCATTCACATACTCTGCATTAACATGTGGTGAAATAAAACCATAAACTATCTTTCAAATATGACTTAGGAATAAAATAATTCAAATGTGCTCTAATGGAGTATGTTACATAATCATTTTAAAAGACTTCCCCGAATTTAGGTATGTGTGATGATTAGCAAGAAACAGAAGATATTACTTTAACTTGAGCCAAACGTTCAACTTACATTCACAAAACAAATATCCTTCTTACTTCCAGTTTTTTATTTTCTTGATGACAGTGAAATTTAAGAGTTAGTAAATGAGCAGAAAGTATTCAGTCAGGAGCACGTATATCACAAGAAGTTGTCAAAGAGTAATTAATATTTTGGACAAAAGTAACTGATAATTAAGTGATATCTGAAGAACTCTAAAAGAAGTTCAGAGTGATAACTTATTCTTTTTAAGAAGATACAACCTATAGAGTGTTTGCCATAAATCAGGAAAAGGGGCAACCAGGAAAAGTTTTTTACTCAAAAAGCATTAAATAAATTAGATTTGTTTCTCATCCCACCAGACTTCTTAAAAACTGAAAAGAAAAACATCAATAAATTCGTTTCTAGCATCTCTTTAAGTTTCACTATTTAGAACAGTAGTAAAGTCATGTCTTTATAACAAGCACGTAAAACATTTCTTTCATTTATTTTCTGGTTTACTTCTTTTCCTTTTTGTGTTACAGAAGGATGCCCTCGGGTACTAATTAACTACTTGCCAACTGCCGTAAGCTAAAATGTGAAAATAGCAACGTATTTGAGAAATAGCCTTTCCTGTACATTCTATTTAAAACCATGTTCACTATTAGATTAGAAATTTTCTGTACGTGCAAAACTGCAAGACACATACTTAGAAATGAGAGAAGCATTTAAGCGAATCAGGCTTATGAAGCATATCAAATATAAATTGTTCCAATATAAACTGTGTTGAAGTCAGGCTTGGTTTTACAAGAAAGCTTTCAAAACATCTGTGTTTTCATTGTCAAACTTTTGCTGACAATTCAAAAACGGAACTCCTAAATGTTGTGTTAAAAAACAAAGGATTCAAAGGTTGCAATAGTGCTAATGAACAGTTTAATTTAGAAGAACACTGTGGGAGGGAAAGCACGGGAAGGGAAGTATGGGAGGAGAAGACGGCTGAGGGTGACCAAGGTCACGGCCTATTTTCAACACGCACCTCCTCCTACTCAAGGGCAATAAAGGAGAAAAAAAATGTGTTCTCAGAATAATAGTTTCTCCCCTAGATTTTAATACTTTCTATGTAACTGTTAAAGAGTTAAAAAATAATAATAAAAATACAGGGAAATACATAAGAACATTAAAATATGTGAGGATTTCCAATCAGTTGGTATTCAGATTTTTGAAAATAGGTCAATGTGAAAACTGCTAACAAGGTCACAATTAAGGTATCATCAAATTAAGCTCCTTACTGGGGTAAGGCACAGTTAGACAAGCACACAAAAATGAAACCCACACTCCACTGATTGGATGTTTTCAAGTAAGAGTACTTGTGGTTCCCACGATGACTCACACTGACTCTAAAATCATTTACTTTAAAACACATTTGAACTGCATTTTAATATAGTTGAATAAATATGTCAAAAGTTCAAACTACATTTTGATTTTCAAAACATAATTGTTTTCAACTACAAGTGCATATACTAAGGTCCAATCATCTATACATCAAAGCATGTGCCATATATAATTATCTTCTACAACTTGTGGAATCAGGTTTGATACAAAAAAAGTTTAAAAAAAATTATGTGCCATTAAATTTCTCTTATGATTTTATTTATTTTGCGAGACTTTAGCATGATTCTCACACAGCTGTAATGCAGAGGTTTTCTTTCCAGGAAGCAATTTCATTCCTGCCGGCACCACTCAGGTGGGTTCATACCTGAAGAACTGAGCCCCAAACACCACGTGGTGTAGCTTTTTTTATAAATATATTTTCTACTTCTTTGTCTCCCATACATGGTAACATGCAAGCATGTAGTCTGATTAAGTGGTCTCATGTTACAAGGTTATGAGCGATGTTGTTACGTACGCATATAACCAGGTTACGTTGAGGTTTTTTGTTTCCTTCCTTTCCTTACAGGCGAGACCCTACCACAAGAGAGCCTAAGTGAGGAAGGGGCAGAGACAGAAAGAAAAACAGAGAGAGAGAATCCCAGGCAGGCTCTGCATCACCAGTGCGGAACCCAACACCGGGCTCTAACTCACAAATCCACAATATCATAACCTGAACCAAAGTGTCAGACACCTAACTGACTGAGCTACCCAGGCAGTCCAAATTTCCCTTACAATTTAAATACAAACATTATCCTGAGTCTAAAATTATTCAGCAGAAAAAAAATTTTTCATGTAAGTGATATCTCTAACATTTATCTAAACAGAATCTCATTTTAAGTTTTTAGTATCTGTTTCTTAAAATAAAAGGATTTTGGAATGCCTGTAAAATGGGAATGTATATAATCAGTCATCTTCATAAGCCTACAAAAATCTAGTCACATTTACTCAATGATTTTATTATAAATTTATCCAAGTGTAACAATATTCTTTAAGACCGTAGTGATTATAAATCTTAGTTAATTCAGTGAAAATTCCATATTAATAATGCTAAGACTTCAATCTTTTTAAATATGACAAACTTCCATATGTATACATCAAAAAATACTACTAAGGGTTTATTAATCCTTAAATTCATTTATGTAATACTCCTGGTTTATCAAAAATGTACAAGAAGATGACTAGATAGGAAGAATATTTTAAGGATTTAAATTTAAGGAGAACAAATTTGAAAAAAAAAATGGAGCCATAGCTCCTTCAACTTTTCTTCCTTTCTATAGTATTTATTGGAAAGTTTATTAGCAAGAACACTTGTTTGATTGGGTTTAGGCATCAACTTCTGTTCTAGCTTTGTCCCTATACTGTAGTGTGCTCTTGGGGATGTCACTTCACTGTTCTGTGTAATTAAGTGATTGAATTTGATGATTAGTATAAATTTATGCTTCCCTCAACTGACTTCACAATAGGTAACTTCAGGGAAAGTGGCTTAGAAAAATAAAAGATAATTCATTGTTTTAGTATATTTTTATCAGTAAGTCAAGCAGTCAAAGTAGATAAAATTGGACTAGCTTACATGGTGATTAAAGATAATGACCCCCTGAGTGTTTGGTACCAGCTAATTGATTCATCAGAAATGCCCTAGAAATGCCATTTCAAATGATCAGAGGGACCTGCAAGTAATTTCATCTTGATAAGGAATCCTCTACCAACCTACATTCGAAACACCCAATAGTACTATTTAATACCAAATTAACTAAAAATCAAGCCACCAACTTTACTTTTACTTTTAAGTAATATGGGTTTAGTGTTGGGGTGTCTGGGTGCTTCAGTAGATTAAGCCTCCCACTCTTGATTTCAGTTTTCATGGTATCTCAGTTTTGTGGGTTCAAGACCCCTCCGGCTCTGTGCTGGCAGTGTGGAGCCTGCTTGGGACTCTCTCTCCTTCTCTTTCTGCCCCTCCCCCACTCGTGCTGTCTCGTCTCTCTCAAATAAATTAATTAAATTAAACTTAAAAAAAAATACGGGCTTAGTATTTACTTAGAAAAATGTTTCTTTTATGTATTTGTACTACCTTTACAGCCATATGGAAACAAATGCTGAGTGACATTAATTTTTATTTAGCTGTTAGTTTAAATTAGGTTTTCTATTAACTTTAAAATCTACACACCAATTTTTTTGGTAACAGTTAATTAGCAGAAACATGGTATTGTATTCACTACAGAAACTTTTACCCTGATTTAGGAATGTCAAGGTTTCAGCATGGTTCTGAGTGGAGAATTTAACATTTGACAAGTTTTCTTCCTCTGGAAGAAATGTGAATTATTCTGGATCATAATGGTAGTATGGAGAATTTTGTTTTGTACTGCTTAGGAAAGAACACATAACTGGAATAAACATATTTAATTAGTGAGTTGGCATTCTCACGGACCTAAAGAGGTAGGCTTATGGAAAACAAGGTTGTAAACATTGACGGTAATGGAATTATATTAAAATTTAATGAACGTGAATTCATAGCAGAGGGAAAAAGTTGCCTAATAAATGTTTCTGAAATTCTTTATCTCCCTTCCACTATTTACTGTGTACAAATCTACATGACACATTAAGGCATCCTTCACAAGTACCTGAAGAGGGAATGAGAAGAAGAAACTTTATAGTTCTTTGGTATGTACAGGACACATAAATCCACAGGATTATAAAATTTACTAGTGACAAGATCAGCAGAGAGGGGCTGTCCACAGATATTTCTTCGAGAAAGGCAAATTTACTTTGGCAAGCCCAGGCCCTCTGTTGAGCACTCTATTAGATTCATTCACACTTAGTAACTCATTTTCCCTTCACTGTAACCCTGCCAGAAATAATTTTGGGAACAAATTTAAACCTCCAGAAACAGTTTACGCTACTCTTATTTTATCTGTATGGTTGCTAAGCTTGCATGTCATGATATCCGAAGAGAAATGGGTTTGAGGGATTAAGGTGACAAGCTTTCAGCAATCTTTCCACTATCTGCAATTTACTTCCTTGAAACCTTCATTTTTGGTCTTTTCTGGTCTTAGAGCTCTCCCATTCATTCTCAAGGGTTCCTTCTTTCTTCCCTATTATAAAGCCACCATTTTTGAGCTACATTCTGTATCAAATTCCAAACATCAACTAAGTTGGGCTCAGGGAAAATGCTGCATAAAGATGACTGCTAGACCTATCTCTACCATGGTTGTAACATTCCTCAGTGTTTTTTTTGACACTGAGCTATACCAAGTGTTAGTATGGCATGTGTGGTCTGGTTCAAGAACTCAGATTTCCTGAAAACTCCAATAGCTACATCCTGAAAAGGTCCCTAAATCTAAAATATAAATAAAGAGACTTCTTACTCATATATAGTAAATAAAGCTACATCTACAAATGAAATCAATTGGAGAGTTTCATGTATTGACTTGACTACACATTAGAATGACTTCATGATTTTTAAAAAAGGTAAAAGACCAGAATCCATACATGCTAATTAAATCACCATCTCTGAGGGAGCTGCTTGGCTACAAGCACTTTTTGTAAAATTCCTAAGGGACCCTAATGCTCAACCAGGTTTGTGAGCTAATGATACTGAATCAGAAGAGATTATCTATCCTTTAGGAATTCCAACATTTAAAAACTGTACTCAAGATGATTCATAGATAAAGTATGGAAATCAAGGGGTAAGATGGTTTAAATAAGGAGAAATTAGGAAATGGAGACTGAAAGTATAACCAATTTTCTAGAAGTTATAGTGTTGGTTGTTTAAAAATATAGGCAGAGGTTTTTTTGTTTTTGTTTTTTTTATTTCTGAGAGAGACAGCATGAGCAAGGGAGGGTCAGAGAGAGAGGAAGATACAGAATCTGAAGCAGCCTCCAGGTTCTGAGCTAGCTGTCAGCACAGAGCCCGATGCAGGGCTCAAGCCCAGAAACTGTGAGATCATGATCTGAGCCGAAGTCATATGCTTAACTGACTGAGCCCCCCAGGCACCCCAAAATATAGGCAGAGTTTTTAAGGAAAAGAGACATTTTTAACATAGAGAAATGCTGATGGGAAAGATAAGCACAAAGGGAAAGACTGAGGTTATGGAAGAAATGGGAAAATCCATCCCTAAAGGCTGAGACTAAATGAAGACTCAAGATCCACAAGAGAAAAAAATGTACACTGTAAAAAAGAATGTCTCCCTTCCTTCTTGTAACAGAAGAAAAATAGAAAATTTGAGTTCAAAGAAGTGTACAAAATTTAGAGAAGGTGAGAGCCATCCAATAAGATAACTTCTCTTTTTCCTTTAACATTGGATCTAATGCTACCTGGGGGGAGAAACGTGAACCTGCCTGAAAAATAATAAATATTCCGTAGGTATTAACAGACTTACTTCTTAAAACAATTCAGTGAGGCATATACTGTCATCCTTAGTTACAGACCAGACAACAGAGGCAGACAGAGGTGAGGTAACTTGCCCAAAATTCCCAGGGACAAAATGGGCTGTAAATGGGCTCTAGGACATGAGCCTCCAGATTACCACAGCGTCTGTCAGCTAAGGTTCCCCAGCACCTCAGAGAATAGGAGGAAGTGCTCTCCTGCAGCATCAGACAAACCTCCCTCTGATTCTGATCTTTGATTTACTCACCTTAAGAAAGTTACTTACCTTTTACAGACTCAATTCTATTACTAGCAAAATGGAAATAATAGAACCTTCCTCAGAGAACTATTGGCAAGAAAAATTGAATTCCATTGCATAGTATAGACATTTTTATACCTCCAACATTGGCAAGGCATAGTTCTAATTACTGAGGGCTACAGCAATCAGAGGAAAAGTCAATTCTCTTCATGGAGTTTATGTCCTAATAGAACAGAAGCAGCAGCAAGGAACGCGCAAATTCCATCAACTGAAAAAGACTTGTCTGAATTCCCAAGTATGTACAACTTTAGAGAAACATGAACCTCCCATCTCCTTTATCCTCAAGTTGTGCTACTACTTTGCCTTGTTAACCCTTTGGGGAAACATGCTCCTTTATGATTTTTATCACAGCAGTCAAAACCACAGAGAGGAAACATTTGTGGTATTGAAAAAGAGGCATCCTCCTGGCAAACAAAATTGACAGTTAATATTTTAAGGTTTTGGGAAAAGGCGATTAACAGTAGCCAAAAGAAACTGAAGTTAGCTATATTAATTTCCCAACAAGTAGACTTTAAAAATCATTACTGGAGATAAAGAATAGAATTCATAAAGACAAAGGCGGCTATCAAAACCTCGAATTTGTTTGAATCTTTTAACATGACCTCAAACGCATAAAGCAAAAACTGATAGAACTAAAAGAAGAAATAAACCTATAATCACTACAGAAGACTTCCACATAGTATTAACAATTCAGTAAGTAGCTGTACGGACATGGAAAATAAGTAAAGATATTGATCACATAAATAACATAAATAGCATTATATTTCACATATTTAGAATACCACACTCAACAATGAAGATTTATATTTAAGTGCAAATTAAATATTTACTAACATTGGCAATATGTCATAATGCAGGCATCAACAAACTTCAAAGAATTTAAATTATTTAAAGTATGCTGACTAACCACGGTAAAGTCAGGAATTAAAAACAGAGAGAAAGAGAATGTGTCCATACACACAAGAAAATTCATCATTTCCTAGAAATTAAATATTTCTCTAAAGATGCAAGAAACAAAAATTAAAACAAATCATAAAATACTTTGAATTAAATTAAGACATTTCAAGATCTGTGAGGGAAAAAATTTGTGAGATACAGCTAAAAAGCAGGGTTTAAAGGCATGTTTATAGCTTTATTTTATTTTTGAGACTTAGAGTAATAATTTTTTGTGTCATTTTGTAATACTTTAATCCTAAAGTCAATTCATTTATTTCATTTAAACAATTTACTGGGACAGCAGTGTGGCTCAGTTGGTTAAGCATCCAACTTCACTCAGGCATCCTCTCAGTTGATGGGTTTGAGTCCCGCATCAGGCTCTGTTCTGAGAGTGAACATGGAGCCTGCTTCAGATTCTGTGTCTCCCTCTCTCTCTGCCCCTCCCTGGCTCATGCTTTCTCTTAAAAAATAAACTCTAAAACAATTTTTTTAAACAATTTATTTAAATTAAAAATAAAATAAATAGTTCACCCATTTCTTCCACTCTATAACCCCTGACTCTGGCAACCACTAATCTGTTCTACCTATTAATTTGTTTGCTGCTTATTTGTTTTAAGACTGTATTAAGAGACATCCTACATGGGTGCCCAGGTGGCTTAGGTAACCATCTGACCCTTGATTTCGGCTCAGGTCATAATCTCATGTTTCATGGGAACGAGACCTCCATTGAGCTCCGTGCTGGCAGTGTGGAGTCTGCTTGGGATTCTTTCCTTCCTCTCTCTCTGCCCCTCTTCCACACACACCCCATCTCTTTCTCTCTTTCCCTCTTTTTTTCTCAAAATATACAATCATTAAAATAATGACACCATACAGTGTGTGTCTTTCTCTGATTTACAGTGTTTAGCATAATGTCCTTAAGGTTCATCCATGTTGACTCACCAAGAGTCAAAAAATAAAAATGGAAATGAAAGAGATTAACACATGATACCACAGAAACACTAAAGATAAGAGGTTACTACAAATAATTATAAACTACACTAGACAACCCACAAGACATGGATACATTACTAGAGACATACAACCTACCAAGAATGAATCATGATGAAGTAGAAAATTTGAACAGACTGATTACTAGTAAGGAGATTGAATCAGCCTTCAAAAAACTCACAACAAATTGCAGTCCAGGACCAGAAGGCTTCAGTGGTGAATTCTACCAAACATTTAAAAAAGAATAAATTCAAATCCTTCCAAACTCTACGGAAAACATAGAGAGGAGGGAGCTCATCCAAACTCATTTGAACAGACTCATTACTAGTAAGGAGATTAAACAGTATTCAAAAACCTCCCAACAAATTACAGTCCAGGACCAGACGGCTTCACTTGTGAATTCTACATAACATTTAAGGAAGAATAAATACCAATCCTTCTCAAAACTCTTCCAAATATAGAAGAGTAGGGAATGAAACGCCCAGAGTTCGAGAGAACCCCAAAATCAGACCACCAGAGACCAGAGTCAAAGCCAAGCGGCAAGGGTTGTTAATTCGCAGGTTCGAACCCGGACCTCCACGCACTCATTGCCGGTGACGCTAAGAGGCCCTGAACAAAGCCTTTGCAGCCTTTTTATAGACAAAAGTAAACAAGTCATGGGGAGGGACAGGAGATTTCCATGGTTACAAGTTTGCCATTGGTTAACATTCAAATGTGAACATATACCATATCTAATTGGTTCCCGCCATCAGGTTTTTGGCGGGATCCAATTACAACATTTGGGATACCTTTGAATTCAGTCTATCATAGAGCGAGTCTAAAGTCTTGTTTGGCGACTAACAGGTTAACATCTCTCTCTCCAGGCCCTTCCCTCAGCAAGGTAGGGGGTAGCCACTGGCCTTTTCGGATTGGCTGCCGCCAAGGTGGGGTGATGGAGGGAACATGGGGCTAGTTGCTTGGGCAGTCCGGTGGCGGGAAAGCAAGCCTTAAGCATTGTTACAGAAGCGGAAAGAGCTGGTTAGGTAATGGCTTCCCGTAGCGCAGGCATTTGCCCAGAAGCGGAAAAGCTGGTTAAGTTTTTGGTTTAGTTTATCTAGGCCTCTCAGGAACTCATCCAAACTCATTTTATGAGGTCAGTGATGATACCAAAATCAGACAAGGATACCACAAGAAGTGAAAACTACAGGCCAATATTCCTTACAAACAGAGATGCAAAACTCAACAAAATATCAGTAAAATGAATTAAACTGTTTATTTAAATGGTAATGCACTGTGACCAAGTAAAATTTATTCCAGGGAGCAAGGATGACTTGCCATCTGCAAATCAATTAATGTGATACACCACATTAGCAAAACATAGGATAAAAACTGTATGGTCATCTCTTTCTTTTTCCAGCTAGAACCATGGAGGGTGCTAAGGTGAAGAAATAGAAGATTCCTGTTGTGCCCAAAACTTTAAGAAAAAAGGAAGGAATTTCACAGAGTTGAGGATCAAATGTCTGAGAAACAAGTATGCCCAAAAGATACTTCAAAAGGAAAGGAATAAGCTTTTATGTGAAAAAGCTAAGCATCACCAGAGGGAACATAGGTAGATGTCCTGAACAGAGATTCAAACCAGTGGGATGGCAAGAAAAACTGGCAATCTCTGTGTACTTGGGGAACCCAAATTTGCATTTGTCATCAGGATCTTAGAGCTATCAATAGTGTGAGTCCAAAGGTTCAAAAGGTGTTGTAGGTTGCTGGGAGCCGCACTGGCTACACTGGATGACAGTCACAGTGAGGAAATGATAGCGTTTGCGCAGCTCCTGCCATGAGAAACAAAAACTGGTAGGTATCTCCTCCTGCTACTACTGGCTCATGTTGGAAATGAGCCTGCTGGTATTGACCAGGCCTCACAATATTCCAGATCACATCGATATTCCCCACACAGATTACTCATAAGGAAAAGCATGTCCCTGCCTTTTCCAAAGAGGTTTCAGATGAAAACATTGTGGATGATTGTTAAAAGGCTCTTCCTAAGGGCATTGCAGATCCAAGACTTACACAATAAAGGGGACTGAGTCAGGCCCTGAGACAAAGAGCCTAATTTAGAGTTAAGGGCAGACATCCACCCCCACCCCATTGTTTCTGCTTGGAGCACTGGCTACCCCCCCTTCCCCCACCCAAGGCATTTGTTATCAAGTATTTGGAGTGACTTATTTTGGCCTTGAATATGCTGACTGCTCCCTGAGGAGGAACCTATTGAGAAACTTCTTTGTGATTATGGGAGCAAAGGTGTCTCCTGAAAGACCTGTTTGACCCCTGCTCACAGAGAAGTAACTTCACCCATTTTATGCTAAAAACATTGTCTGGTATGCTAAAGATGACTTCCTTCCCCATAAGATAAGCATCTAAATCCCCTACCTAAATCAGTATTGATAAAGGTTATGCAGGAGTCTTCTACAAATCTATGTCCCAGCAAATTCTTACCTATCAAAGAAGTTTGTCATCAGAGATCATTGTCTAAGGCAAATGCCACTTCTGTGCAGTCCCCCAAACACTTAACTATAAAATGAAGTTGAGCCCTAGTCAGAGCAGAGAGACCTGCCTGGTGACCAGAAAGACTCTCGGGCCTCTCTCACCCTTCCCTCGCCGACACCGTCCATCCTTCAGGGACCCCTGGACCCGGCCAGAGCCGGGCTCTGACAGTAGCTGCTTCACCTTCACCAGATTTTCAATGTCACCTTTGTTAAGTTCAACAAGGTTTCGGTTAACATGCTAAGGATCATGGAACCCTATAAAGCATTGGGGTTCCCAAACATGAAGTCAGTGAATGAACTGATTTAGAAGTATGGTTATGGCAAAATCAACAAGAAGCAAATTCCCCTGACAGATAATGTAGAGCCAAAAATTAAGTCCTCCATTAAGAGAAACCTCGGGCTGCACGTAGCCCCAGTCCTAGATAAACTAAACCTAAAACTTAACCAGCTCTTTCCGCTTCTGTAACAATGCTTAAGGCTTGCTTTCCCGCCGCCGGATTGCCCAAGCGACTAGCTTCATGTTCCCTCTGTCACCCCATCACCCCACCTTGGCGGAAGCCAATCTGAAAAGGCCAGTGGCTACCCCCTACCTTGCTGAGGGAAGGGCCTGGAGAGAGAGATGTTAACCTGTTAGTCGCCAATCAAGACTTCAAACTCGCTCTATGATAGGCTGAATTCAAAGCTATCCCAAGTGTTATAATTGGATCCCGCCAAAAACCTGATGGCGGGAACCAATCAGATGCGGTATATGTTCACATTTGAATGTTAACCAATGGCAAACTTGTAACCATGGAAATCTCCTGTCCCTCCCCATGACTTGTTTACTTCTGTCTATAAAAAGGCTGCAAAGGCTTTGTTCAGGGCCTCTTAGCGTCACCGGCAACGAGTGCGCGGAGGACCGGGTTCGAACCTGCGAATAAACAACCCTCGCCGCTTGGCTTTGACTCTGGTCTTTGGTGGTTTGATTTTGGGGGTCTTCCGATCTCTGGGCGTTTCAATAACACACTGATTGAATGATCTCTTGGTAAATATGGCACCACCTGCACAGAGGATCTGATTCATGAGATCTGTACTGTTAAAAAAAAAAAAAAAAATTCAAAAAAGCAAACAACTTCTTATGGCCCTTCAAATTATCTTCTCCATGTAGGGGAATGAAGAAAAAGACTACTCATTTTGTAGAAGGTAGAGATGCTGACAACAGGGAAGACCAGACAAGTTTATTAGAGGGATGACCTAAGGTATCCACCATGATTATTTTTATAATCTGTTAATATGGTCAGTTAATAAACAGCTACTTTCAAGTTGCAATAAAAGACCTATAGGATCATCTCAATGCAAAAGTAAATTTGACAAAATTCAACATCCATTTATGATAAAAATGATCAACCAAGTAGGTATTTAGAGAGAATTTATATCAATATAACAGACATCATATATGACAGACCCTCAGCTTACATCATACTCTGAAAAGCTGAGAAAGCTTTCCCTCTAAGATCAGGAATACATTTCTAACTTTAAATCCCAATACTGGAAAAAAGAAAGCTTGAGAATCAATCATGTATGCTTTTCTTTCAAGAAGTTGCAAAAAGAAAAATGAATCAAATCTAAAAATATAAAAGAAATAATAAAAATAATAAATCAATAAAATACGATGCAAACATTAAAAAATAGAAAAACCTAAACTTCTGAAAATATTAATGAAATTGACCCAAACAAGATAGAATAAGGAAAAAATATTAGAATGAATAGAACAGCAAAATCAGAGATGACAAAAGGTAATATATTAACATTTACATTGTTCTTAGCTGCATCAGAAAAGAGATTATAAAAAAACTTTATAGCAGTAAATTAGAGTATTTGAGTGAATTACAAAAATTCTTCATATAAACCTGTAGCAAGATGAGAACACATAAAGAACCTGAATTTCTTGGTATCAAGTAAAGAAATTAAATCTGCCATTAAAAATATTCTTACAAAGATGACCCTAGGTCTAGATGATTTCTTCAGTGAATTCATTGAAATATTAAAGATATAGATAATACTAATGTTACACAACACTAATAATAGAAAAAGAACATTCCCTGATATATTTTAAGAAATCAGGATAATGTTGATACTAAAACATGATAAAGACATTATAAGAAAGGAAAGGTATTATGAAATCTTTCTCAAGAACAGAGAGACAAAATCCTAAGTAATATATAAGCAAGTCCTATTCAGTAATAATGAAAAAAAAAAAATAGTATGCCACTGGGACTTACTCCATGAATGAAAAGCTGGTTCAGCCATCAAATTACTAGGACTCTTCGCATCAATAGAAAAATAAGAAAAAAAAATCAAGTATTTTCATAAACACAGTAAAAGAACTTCATGAAAGTCACTACTCATGGTTTTTTTCCTAAAAACTCTCCTACCAAACTAAAAATAAAAGGGAATTTATCTTAAAGGATATCAACAAATTCTTGCATGAGAGGCAAAGTAAAGAAATTGAAGCACAACAGATTGCATACTGCATGATTCCATTTACATCAATACAAAAGCAGGTAAAGACAGTATGTGGTTTGAAGCAAAGAGATTGCTTTTCCAAGATGAGGACTTCTGACTTGTTGATAATATTAGGGTTATTGGATGGATGGATTTATGTTTATAAAAATTAAGCTGTACACTTATGATATATAGTTTCTTGTTTGCATATTATACTTCAATAATCAGGAGAGAAGAACAGGACAATGATGCTCATCATCATCACTTCTCTTCAGTATTTACTGGAAATCCCAGCCATGTAATAAGGGAAGAAGAAAAAATAGCATTAAGAGTTGAAAAAGAATAAAAATATTAATAGGTGACATAATTGTGCACTTAAAATATTTAAATAATGTTTAGAATAAGTTTAGAACTACTAAGCAAATTAAGCAACTTCACTAGATACAAGACAAAGGCACTAAATTGTACGTCTCATAGCCACAACAAAATTTAAATTTAAAAATGAAGTAATTTACAATAGCATTCAAAGTCAAAAGATTTTTTTATTAATGTTTATTAAATTGAGTGAGAGAGAGAGAATGTCCATGGGAGAGGTGCTGGGAGAGAGGAAGACACAGGATCCAAAGCAGGCTCTAGGCTGAGCTGTCAGCACAGAGCCTGATGCGGGACTCAAATCCACAAGCAGCAAGATCATGACCTGAGGCGAAGTCACACGCTTAACTGACTGAAGCATGCTGGCACTTCTCACAGTCAAATATTTAGAAGTAAATCTTGGGTGCCTAGGTGGCTCTGTTCGTTAACTGTCTGACTTCGGCTCAGGCCATGATCTCACCACTGTGGGCTCAAGCCCCGCATCAGCCTCTATGCTGACAGCTGAGAGCCTGGAGCCTGCTTCAGATTCTGTGTCTCCCTCTGTCTAGGCCCCTTCACCATTCACACTCTATCTCTCTCTCAAAAATGAATACATGGTAAAATTAAAAATTAAAAAAAATCTACACTAATAAATGGCACTATTGAGAAATATTAAAGAAGATCTAAATAAATGTAGGAATATATTATGGTTTTGGTTACATGACTCAATTATGTATGGACACCAATTCTCTCAAAATTTATCTATAGATATAATAAAACCCTGACTATATTGGTCTCCAATGATCTTCATCTCAGGATATTCATACTACTTTGTAATGGCCTCCCACATTACACGTGGGTTGGTTTGTGTGACCAACAGAATGTCATAGAAGTGACTGTAGGTCACTCCAGAGATTAGTTTATCAAAGACTCTATAGCCTCCATCTTGGTCACTTTCTCTCACCATTCTCTCTCTTGAATTGCTTGCTTTGAGGAAAGCAATTGACCATGCCTTGAGAGCACTCAAGTACCTCTGTAGAGAGAGGATCAGCTAAGAGTAAGCCTTACCAAAAGTGGATAGTCCAGCCTCAGTCAAGCTTTCACGTGAATGCAGACCCAACTGACAGCTTGCCCACAACCTCATGAGTGGTTCTGTACTAGAACCAACAGATGCCTCAGCATTTCAGATAATATGTGTTGCTTTATGCTGTTAAATTTGGAGATGATTCATCTTTCAGAAGTAGATCAGTGGTATAAATCCCAATCTAAATCTTAGAAGTTTTAGTGGAAATCAGATGATCCTAAAATCAGTAAGAAATGTAAAGGGCCAATAATAACCAAAAAAAAGTCTTCAAAAGAACAAATCTTCAGTAATAACATTACCAAATATCAAGACTCATTATAAAATTCTATTAAGACATGTAGGATAGGCAAAAAGACAGATTTTCCAATTGAAGAGAGTGGAGAGTGCACAGATTTGTCTGTAATTACAGTCACCCAATTTATGACAAAAATATCTCTAAAGTACAATGGGAAAAAGTGGTCTTGCCTACCAATGGTATTAGAAAAATTACATGTTCTTATGAAATAACTGTACCTAGATTTATCCACCATTCACTGAAGGGAGAAAGGAAGGAAAGAGGTAGAAAGAAAAAGAAAAGAAGGAAGGAAGGAAGGGAGGGAGGAAGCGAGGAAGGAAGGGAGGGAGGAAGGAAGGAAGGGAGGAAGGAAGGAAGGTCAACTTCCAATCTAAATGTAAAAGTTAAAACAGTAAGTATTTTAGAATAAAATATGAAACATCCTTATGAATGTGGAGTTGTAAATATTTTTTTTAATATTTTTTAACAAGGGACAAAAAAGCTGTTTGTAGACTGAAAATTGGACCACATTAAGATCAAGTATTTTGCTCATTAAAAGACAACATATAGAATAAAAATACGTAGTGTGGTGATTGCCATTTGCATTACACAGACCCAAAGGACTTGAAAGCATCACATATAAAAATCTCCTACAAATTAACCCAACTAAAAATTTGTTCCAAAGACCTGATACATCACAAAAGGGAATATCGTACTGGTCAGAATGCAGGTGAAAAGGAACACTTTTTTTTCCATAAGGAAATAAAAACCACAGTTCATTTATCATCCTCCATCTATTAGAAAGTCTAAAACCAATTTTAAAAAGCTAACACCAAGTGTTGGAAAGGATGTGAAATAATGGAGATCTCAAAAATTCCTGTTGAGTATGCAAATTCATGCAGTCATTTTGGAAAATTTGGGGGCAGCTGCAAAAGCAGAGTATAAGCATACTCTAGAGCGAGCTGGTCTCTCAGCATATACTCAGTAGACGGGCATGCATGTCGTTCCCTACAGTAATGAGAATTAATACTCCAAACCAGGAAAAGATGTGGATGATGCTCAATAACACAATATTGATCAAGAAAGATTAGACAAAAAGATGTGTGTGCAGTGTGTAAGTCCACTTACATAAAGTAATGTTTTTTTACAACTAAACAACTCTATGTGAGAAGTCAGAAGAATGGTTACTCTTGCATGATGGAGGTTTCCCAGTTTAAGTTAAATGAAAATGTTCATATTATGAAAATTAATCAACCTATATGCTTCTAATATCTGCAGTTTTCTGTATGTAGATTTTACCTCAAGAGTGGTGTGTAAAAGAAAATACAAAGTTAGGAACTACCAAATGGATTGTGGTTTTCATTCAATGAAAATCCATTTAATTTACTTCAGTTCACTCAAAACCAAAAAAAAAAAAACAAAAAAAACCCCCATATTTGTACTTCTAACTGAAAATATGGACCCATACCTTGTTACCCTCAATTACCCCCAATGTTTCTGCCATATTTTTAGAGCCCTGCATTGGGGTGCATGCATGCTAACAGGAAGGAGCCTGCTTGGAGTTCTCTCTCCCTCTCTCTCTGCCCCTCCCCTGCTTGCTGTCTCTCTCAAAAGAAATAAATTAAAAAGAAAAAAAGAATAAATGATTTGTTCAGAAAAAAGCATGTATTTGGTCTGGTAAACAAAGACATAATTAGTGTGAAAAAAATTATGTCTCCCCTTGTAAATGTTCAAGTTCTTTACTACCTACAGAAAAGTTTATTTTTTTTAACATTTAAAAAATAATAGTTCACAAAAGACCTTCACTCATGTGTATTTGTAGTATTTAATCCCCTCTACTCTTTATTTCATTCATTTGTACATTAAGAAACTACTGATTGATAACTTATGTCCCAGACACTATCTTAGAAGTTATCTCCAAAGAGACTGTAAACAAGATAAGCAATCCCCTTCATCCAGTGAAATTATGATATATGGAGATGATTTATAATAAGGAAAAATTATGCATGTGGAGTCAACACTCCTGATTGCCATGCCAACTACTCACTTAGAGCTAGTAGAAGAGAAAACACTCTTCTTGCCTTCCACCCTGTTATATGCACCTAAAAGTGATACTAATCCATATGTGAGGGGCGCCTGCGTGGCTCAGTCCATTAAGCATCCGACTTTGGCTCAGGTCATGATCTCACAGTTGCCCTGAATAGGGCTCCATGCTGACAGCTAGCTCAGAGCCTGGAGCCTGCTTCAGATTCTTGATCTCCCTCTCTGACACTCCCTTGCTCACACTGTCTCTCTCGGTCTCTTAGAAATAAAAAAAAAAATAAAATAAAAAATAAAAAAACATTAAAAATATATTTAGAAAATAAGACATACTGTGAACTATATTTGATTCTAATGATTCTCGTGGTAGGTACTGAGTCTAAAGCTGTTAGCTACTTTTATTCTCACTCTAAATACACTCTAAACTGTCATGTAATATATATATATTTAAAAAAGTGTATTACCTAACAAATACAAGTAAAAAAACTTGAGAAATTACCAGATGGATTATGGTCTTCATTCACTGAAAATCTACACAATCCTATGACAAAGAAATGTCATCCTGGACCTGAAGTTACCCAAGAAGTAGATCTCAAGACTAAGCTTGAGGACATGTCAACCTATCTTGTACCACATTATTCTGAAATAATTCCACTAGTCATCCTGAGCTGCTAAAACAAAATAGTGTAGTCTGGGCAGCTTAAACAACAGATTGTATTTTCTCATGGTTCCAGAGGCTAGACGTCCAATATTAGTAGGGTTGCAAGTATGGTCAGGTTCTCATGATAGCTCTCTTACTGGCCTGCAAATGGCCACCTTCTCTCCAGGTATTGAGGATAAAGATCTTCCCCTCCTTCGCCATCCCTTTTTTTCCTTTAGAAAACTAAAGTTTTCTTACCTTGGAAAACTAAAGTAAGTTTTCTTACTTTAGAAAATCTGCTTTTGAAAATTTGTTCTCTGCACCTTTGAGGTATAAATCTTGCAAGTCACTTGTCAGTGACATTTCAAACCCAGAAATGTTTTATCAAAGACCTAGAAGCCAATCCCTTTGTAATATAATAATCTAGAAAGAGAGCGTACCAGTTGGTGGGTAGAGCTTAATTTCCATAGTCATCAACTGGCAAACACAGTTAAACATAATAACCCTAACAAGCCTCACTACTAATTAATTCTCCCTTAGTTTTTCACTACCTCACCCCAATGCTTTAAAAATCTCCAGCTTTTTGAGCAGAGTTGAGTTTGATCTTCCTTCCACTCCAAGTCTTGATCTCTATTTCAATAATCTTGAATAAAGTTTTACTTGCCTGTTTAACTTATCTAATCCAGTTCTTCGAGAGTTCTAAAGAATAATTTGTAAGATGATAATAATAATCTGTAATAAATACATCATACTAAATCCTATATTCTTATCTTCCTGAGCAGTACATTTTATAGCCATCAGAGGTATAAAAGACTCTAACTTATTTTTAACCAAAAGGAAAATGAGGCCAGAAGAATGATAACAAGACATTAAGAGAAAGATGCCACTGAGATTCAGTTTTCTCCTTTGTTGTGAGAAGGAAGAGCCAAATAACTAATTACGCTAGAATGGCTAAGGAGATAACTTTACTCAGAGATCTGAAGGAAGAGCCAAAAGACTAGGAGAATTGTTTTTCTATTTTTTAAAATTTTATTTTATAGTTTATTTTTATTTCTGAGACAGAGAGAGACAGAGCATGAACAGGGGAGGGTCAGAGAGAGTGAGACACAGAATGTGAAACAGGCTCCAGGCTCTGAGCTAGCTGTCAGCACAGAGCCCGACGTGGGGCTCAAACCCACAAACTGTGAGATCGTGACCTGAGCCAAAGCCGGACACTCAACCGACTGAGCCACCCAAGCGCTCCTGTTTATCTTTCTTTTTTAAGTTTATTTTAAGAGAAGTGTGTGAGCACAGAGATTTTCAAATTGTTGATAACTATAAAAATCATTTTTTTTTACTAAATGTACTACTAAATTTACTAAATTTAGTACTACTACTAAATATGTAGTACCACATATTTAGACACCACAGGACAATGCTTGGTCTATATAACCTGGAGAATACTGTTGTATTATGCCTTAGGTGTCATTCTCTTTCACATAAATATGAAACAGAAAATATACCATTAGCCACTGACCTCAGAAATAGGAGAATGTCACAACATGAGAGGCAAGGTCCATTGAAAAATGACCCTTTTAGAATGGACAAGCACAAGTGGTGATTTTGGAGATAATTTACAAATAAGTTTGTAATATATCCACTTAGAATAAGCTTGTTAAGTTACAAGATACTTGAGAATACTGGATGGAAGGAATAAGTATTAGTAAACTGAGTATCAGGTGGATTTCACAGGTAACTTCAATCCCCATTCCAGGCCTTGTGAAGGCCACATTATTCCTCACTTGGCCGAAAGTTCACAGGAGGCTTATTCTTCATTCTACTCACTGACGTACCGGGCAACAAGACAACACTGATACCACATTAACTGCACCACGACCTGTTCTGCCTCTCATCTAGAATGTTCTTTCTTCCCTTGAAAATGCCAAGCTCTTTACCACATCCTTGTCTTGGCACATATTCGGCCCTCCGCCTAGTGTGTGGGTTCAACTGCACAGAGGTAACTAAGAATATCAATGGAGTTCATCCTGGCTTCAGGCTGTGCCCTAAATCCAGTGATAGTTTCCTTACAGGAGAAAGGCAAAGCGAGACTGGTAACACAGACACACTCAAGGGCATAGGACAACATGAAGGCAGAGGCTGCGAACGCAGTAATGAAATTACCATGCAAGGAATGTAAAGTATTCCTGGCTGCCATCAGAATCTAGGAGAGGCATGGATTTTTCCTCCCTCAGACCTCCCAAAGCAACAGCCCTGCTGACATCTTGATTTTTGACTTTTGGCCTTCCCAAGAGAGAGAATACATTTCCATTGTTTCATGCCACTAAGTTTGTGGTTGTTATAGCAGCTGGTAGAAACTAAAGCACAGAGATACTTACTCCCTCATTTTGGATGGCCTTTGCTTCAGGCCTCCTCCTAAAGAGGTTTTCCTTGATGGTACCACTAAATTATATCTCTAAACCTACTCATCTGTATCAGTGAATCCTGTTCATTTTTATAGCACTCATCAGAAGTTATAATGACATATTTAAGTGTTTATATATTGCCTGACTTTTACACTAAGCTCTAAGCTCTATAAAGGCACTTTTTGTTTTCTGTGGTTGATTCAATACCATGTGTCCAACAAATCATATACACTTAGCACATATTTGGGTTTAAAAGTTGTTAATCCACAGATTACAAGTGAATAACCTACGAAGGTCACTGGTAACCAGTTTCTAAACATAAAATTAAGGGGTGCCTGGGTGACTCAGTTGGTTAATCATCCAGCTTCAGCTCAGGTCATGATCTCATGGTTTGTGAGTTCAAGTCCTGCATCAGGCTTGCCTCCTTCAGATTCTGTATGTCCCTCTATCTCTGCTCCGCCCACCTGTCCCCCACCCCCAACTCGCATTCTGTCTCTCAAAAATAAACATTAAAAATAAACATAAAATGAAAAGGTACATGAAATATTCCTGAGCACAGAATTTACTAAAGAATGAAAGGCAGGAGAAATGGATTACATTAACTACCATACAGTAGAAAAACTTGAAGTCTTATGTATTTCTGTTTTCAAAATTCCTTTTGGTAATGTCACAACTATTAGTTTCTCTTGACCTTCCCCCAGGCAGTGCTCAATCTCTTGTTTTCTCCCTGATTGTGTTTCTTCTGGTCCCTTCTCCATTACTCATCTCCCCTCCCTTTTCAAAATAAAAAAGAAACTGTATTTTATGTAGATGGGTTTTATTCTCTAATCCCAACCCTAAACATAAGTTCCAAGTGTATCACCTCCTAAACCATTTGCCATGTTTTTAAACATTTATAGAGTGCTACTTACACATCAGTGACTGTTCTGTTAAGGGAGAAAAAATGTTCACAACTTAGAAATAAGACAAAATGAAAGCAGCAAATCTTTAGAATTTCACATTGGAGCATTGTTTAATCAGCCTAAGAATTATTTAATTACCTAAGAGACTGTATCCTTGACTTAGAATATATTTTTAATTAAAAACCCAGAGAAAAAAAAATTTACACGCTAAGTTGTAGATTTTGTCTGATACAAATGTAAATGATACCTGTTTGGTAGAATCAGTAATCCTCAAGGTTATAGGCCTTTGTCCTATAGAACATTAACTCATTACGTATCTAACCCAGCATTCTGCATCAATAACCCTTCTCTAATGACAACATAGCTCTCTTTCTGTAACCACATGCATAGATACGTGGCCTGTGCTCATCATACAGAATATCCTCTGCTCAGAATATTCTATATATTTGAAATATTCTATACTCTTTATTTGAAAAGGTTTCAAATTTTAATAGCATCATTGAGCTGTGCTCAGAATATTTTATATATGAGAGCTCTATGATAGACTTCTGAAAGTGATAGTTTAGCAATTCTAAGTGTTTCAAAAGCACTAACTCAACAATTACTTATCAAGTTATTTTCCCCCGTCTTAATGGAGTTGTGCTGCCAGCTCTTAGGATATTAACTTAATGGCATTCCCCACTACACCACTTAACACATAGCATGAAAGATTTTAGAAGATCAACACAAAAGATAAATGCTACATAGTTTGTCTTTGCTTTCCCCGAGTAATAGACCACATTTTCCTAACATAGCCACTCTCATTTTTTTTTCCTGACTAAACTCAAAGTTATTCAAAAAGCAGCTACATAGAAGTTAGAAAACTATTTCTCATTGAAACTAATGATATTTCACAGAGAGATAATTAGCATGGCCTGTATTCATCATGATGCTGCTTACCACTTTAGCAGCATGCACAACTAAAGCCACCTCTGGGCAACGAGTCTCTGTGGAAATGGCACTAGGTTAGGTTCAAAATGCACAGCAGACCATCTTTAAATGTTCCGCTCCATCCTGGGAAACATCCCTGAAGCATTCAGTCAAAATAATATCAAGTAAAGCCATTCATAGGTTTATGATAATGTGCTTTAACCATCGTAAGTATTTACGTTAAAATAGACATAACCAAAACCTAAGCTCTTCATATTATACCTATAAGCATACATGCTTTACACATATGCACATATACACACATATACATACATTTAAATTATTGCAATCTTATTAAAGAGATAATTTGCAGTTATATTAACTTACAGTAGACTATCAATTTAACTCTTTGTTACACTTGAAGACTTGGCTGCAGGAAAAACACCTCAAATAATATTGATTGATTATGGGGCGCCTGGGTGGCTCAGTCAGTTAAGTGTCCGACTTGGGCTCAGGTCATGATCTCACAGTTCGTGGGTTCGAGTCCCGCATCGGGCTCTGTGCTGACAGCTCAGAGCCTGGAGCCTGCTTCTGATTCTGTGTCTCCCTCTCTCTCTCTCTGACCCTCCTCTGCTCACACTGCCTGTCTCTCAGAAATAAATAAAACATTAAAAAAAACTTTTTTTAAATAGTATCATTGATTCTTTAAAATTTTGACTGTGTGCACCAAGGTAACACAGTGAACATCAAAATATCTACTGTCTTTCACTTAGCACTTAAGGTGATGGGAACATCAAAAAATGGACAATGATAGTCATATTAGGATATCAAATAAAAAGTTGACATTATTAACGAATGAGAATATGTATGTTTATGTGTGTAAAGACACACATATACCCTATATCTGTTTATAGCATATTTTATAGTACTTTTTTTTGTTTCTCTCCCTCTCCTTCACTTTCTGGTAATATATTCGGTCAAAGGCCAGTACTTGTGTGATTATGTCACGTGTTGTGTTAGGACTCTGGTTAATCACTGTAATTACTAATCCTTTTGTAACCCTTTGCAGTCCTGCTCACTGAATGGCAGGCTTTGTATTAGAAACTTTATACATTATATCACAAATCTTCATAGCACATATAAGGAAGCTATTATTGTGCTAATAACAAGAGCTTTATCATGTATTTTCACTGACCTCTCACAACCACCACATGAGTTAGCTCAGTGTAGTTGAGCTTCAAACAATGTAAAGGTTCTGGGGACCAACCTCTAGTGCAATCGAAAATCCACATATACGTTTCCCTCCCCAAACACTTAGCAAGCACATAAACAATCAATTAACACATATTTTGTATATCATATGTATTATATACTATATTCTTACAATAAAGCTAGAGAAAAGAAAATTAAGAGAATCTTAAGGAAGACAAAATACATTCATAGTACTATATTGATATTGTAAGTTTACATTGTCTGTTTACAAGATAAATTATCTATACCTACATCATTATTATCTTGTATGATACAAAACACTCCATTTTAACGGTGCCTGGGTGGCTCAGTTGGTTAAGTGTTTGACTTTAGATCAGTCATGATCTCAGTTTGTGGGTTGAGTCCTGTAAAGGTTCTGTGATGACAGCTCAGAGCCTGAAGCCTGCTTCAGATTCTGTGTCTCCTTTGGTCTGTACTCCTCCCTTACTTGCATGCATGGGCACTTGTTCTCTCTCTCTCAAAGAGATACATTTTAAAAAGTTTTTAAAAAACAGTACATTTTGGGGTGTCTGGGTGGCTCAGTCAGTTAAGCACGCAACTTCAGCTCAGCTCATGATCTCATGGTCCATGAGTTCGAGTCCCACATCAGGCTCTGTGCTGACAGCTCAGAGCCTGGAACCTGCTTCAGATTCTGTGTCTCCCTCTCTCCCCTGCTTGCACTCTGTTTCTCTCCCTCAAAATTAAACATTAACAAATTTTAAAAAGCACATTTTATATGTATTACTAACACTGAACATCATCAATGAAAAGAATGTGAAAAAGAAGGTGGATATGAAACTCTTACAATAGAATTTTAGAGTGCATTTCTACATGCATGATTAGATTAAGGGCTATGAAAAATAAATTATTTTACCTTCTACAGTTTCACATACAACTGTAGTTCATTCAAAAAACAGACAGGTACAATATAATGCTAATATACAGTATTTTACTCAATGGCTGCTCTGTAGGTAAAAGGAAGAAAAAGCACAGTTCACTTCTGCTGTTCTGTTTTTATTTCCTTAAGTGATGTTTAGTTTGAGCAGTATCAGCATATTTTCTGTCTCATCTCAGACTCATCTAAAGTATGTTTTTTGAAAACAAGTCTTCAAACTTACATAGGTGGTTTTCTATCCTAAGTTAGAGAATTGCAATTGCCTAAGTGTTCAAACAAGTAATGAAGAGCCAAAAATTAAGTCCTCCATTAAGAGAAACCTCGGGCTGCACGTAGCCCCAGTCCTAGATAAACTAAACCTAAAACTTAACCAGCTTTTCCGCTTCTGGGCAAATGCCTGTGCTACGGGGAAGCTATTACCTAACCAGCTCTTTCTGCTTCTGTAACAATGCTTAAGGCTTGCTTTCCCGCCGCTGGATTGCCCAAGCGACTAGCTTCATGTTCCCCCAGTCACCCACCCTGGCGGCAGCCAATCCGAAAAGGCCAGCAGCTACTCCCCACCTTGCTAAGGGAAGGGCCTGGAGAGAGAGATGTTAACCTGTTAGTCACCAAACAAGACTTTAGACTCGCTCTATGATAGGCTGAATTCAAAGGTATCCCAAATGTTATAATTAGATCCCGCCAAAAACCTGATGGCGGGAACCAATCAGATACGGTATATGTTCACATTTGAATGTTAACCAATGGCAAACTTGTAACCATGGAAATCTCCTGACCCTTCCCATGACTTGTTTACTTCTGTCTATAAAAAGGCTGCAAAGGCTTTGTTCAGGGCCTCTTAGCATCACCGGCAACGAGTGCGCGGAGGACCGGGTTCGAACCTGCGAATAAACAACCCTTGCCGCTTGGCTTTGACTCTGGTCTCTGGTGGTCTGATTTTGGGGTTCTCTCGAATTCTGGGCGTTTCAGTAACAAATTTGGCACAGTAAGTCATTAATCAGAAATACAAAAAAGAAAGTAACTCCAAATAGCAATTACACACACAAGATATGTGCCAATGGTTCCAACCTGGGTTTGATCTACCATATGGTTCTCTATAGCTCATCAGCCCCAAGGGCCACCAGGGCCGACCCAGACCCACAGAGTGCTGCCAATCACTTTAAAGTCCTGGTAGACAATAAGAATAAAAGAGCAGGTAGAAGAAAGAGGGACCGAAAATAAAATTAAAGAATAATAAACTAGAAAAGGATGAGAGACCCAACTAATGAAGTATGCCAAAGACTGACCTTTCAAAGCAGGCTGAGGTTGTTTTGTAAGGCTGTTCACGGTTGTCTGGTTATTATACAAACAACAACTGCAAGACCTTTGTCTCTACTCTTTTTTCAAAGGAAAGTAAATAAAAATACTACAGACTTTGTGTTTAGACTGTTACACACACAAGTACTATTTTGTGTTTTGCTGAATCATGTCAGAAAAGTCACAGGACAACACAGATGTTTAACTAAATCTTGACATTAGAATACATGGGCACAATAACTGGCAATAATCAACTCTTCCTTTCTTCTCCCTATCCTTTGAATTAACCAGAAAATTCTGTATGTATCAACAAACTAGTGTGTGTGCATGATACCAACTGGTTATATTTTATCTAGCCTGTTCATTACTTAATGATGTTAGTCAATCTTCTAAGTATCAGGTATTCTATTAGATGCTATATGATGAACAAAACCTTGGACTAATGGAGCACATACCTTATGTAAATAGACATTAAACTAAAAAGAACAATAACACATAGATTTAAAATCTTGATGACTGCTCTCAAGTTGAAGTGTGGTTAGCATTAAGATAGTGGTTACTGGCATGAGGAGCAATATTCCCCACTATTCAAATAACAATCCTATCTGGCAATTCCCACCCATGCCCCCAGGGGGTATCACTGGAGCAAAAGGAAATGAAGCACAATATCATTTCTCTGTTTTCTAAAAAGAGCAAAGAATGAGGGCACTTTTAATCCAATCCACTTTTCGCTACAATAGTTCTGTCCCTTTAACTTGAGATTATTGCAAGGAAAATTAAAGGACATATATTAACGATTAGGGTTCAACCAAAACAAAGACAAAACTGCTAATATTTGTCTCTTATCTAATCAAGTTTCTTAAAGTGCGAATGGTAAGAACAAACAATGCCAATAAAACGGAGTCTAAAATTATGGGTAGATATATTTCAGAAATAGCAACGATGACTGTTTCTGAATATAGGCATTGGGTGGGTATAGGACTAGGTTTGAATCCTGGCACCCTCATATACTTCATAGCTCATAGAAGTTATGTAGTATTTCAAAGATATTATTTTCTTGTGAAATGCTAATAATTCTTATTTCATGGAATATAAGATTTAAGTGGTTATGATAATTTCCATAAAATACATTCATTAGAGTCCACATAATGATAACTTTCTTCAAGTTTCGCTCACAAAAATATCAAGATTGGGAGAATAATTAAAGGGGCACCTGGGTGGCTCAGTGGTTTTATGCTCAGGTTATGATCTCATGGTTCATGATTCAAGAGTTCAAGCTCAATATCTGGTTCTGCACTGACAATGTGGAGCTGGCTTGGGACTCTCTTTCCCTCTCTCCCTGTACCTCCCTGATTCATGCTTGTTTTCTCTCTCTCTGTGAATTAAAAATTAAAAAGATAATGCAATTTATATGACCAAAATCAAGACTATACACAAGTCCTAGATCTCAATGATGCTACTAAAATTTCATAAAATTCTGCTGTTCAGAAAATTTTATCTTAATTATCTCTACTATGAAGAAAAAAGGAGGATACAAAATTATTATACACTTGTGTCTATAGAAAATGTTTCTTTCATTTAAGGACAACTACTGTTTCTTTAATTATTATACATAATATCTAAGCTTACATAACACCCTGAAAACATCCAAAATTAAGAATGACGGGGTTTTGGAGTGGTGGTAGGGGTTCAGAGCTCATGGTCAAAAAATTCTTGAAGACATCCTTGGTGAATAAAGGTGGTTTTATTACTAAAGCATGGGGACAAGACAGGTGGGCAGAAAGAGGTATATGGGGGTTGTGAAGGGTGACTGCTAATATACTGTGGAGTTAGGGGAGATAAAGTCAAGAGGAAGTTTCTTAAAGGGATTTCCATATGTTAAAGAAGACTCATAGATTACTGAAAGCCTAGCTATTGTCAAACTAAGGTTGTTTTTCCCTCTAGCAAAGCATGATCATTAAGACAGTAGGGAGTTCCTAGAGATTAAGCTATTGATAAGATTGCTTTTTTCTTACACCATTACTAAAATATTTGTAAACTGATGGAGATGCTATTAGTTTAGCCATTTGTTTTCTGTCCCTTCCTTTGTTCTTGGGCTGCCAGAAGTAGCTGAGCAATGTCACACATATCCCACCTAGGGGGTGGGGGGGTGTTGTTAGCTTGTGCTTTGCTCTCAGCTACCTTATGCTCCCTCACCAAGAACAACAAAACCTGAATTTGAAATTGCAAAGTATTTATATTATTCTGTGTTCTCCATCCATGAATCTCTTTAAATTATCTCTGCAATCTTCAGAGACAATCAGTATCCTCATACTTTATCTCTAGATTTCCTGACCCACAAAGTACAAAATAACTGATACTTTCAAGATATATTTTGATCATTTACATTCCCTTATAGATAAAGCAGGTCAGGACCAACATAACAAGTCAAGTACACAATCTAAGATACAACCATCATCGTTAAAAAATACTCAGCCAAAAATTTCTCAAGGATTCTGAAAATCTCTTATCACACATATCTTCCCAGACAGGATTTCTAGTTATATCACACATATCATACCTTAAAAATCACTGAAATGACATTTTTATATATTTCACTTTCCAATGTGTATTTAAATGATCAAGACATCTAAGATTATGGAATACATGGACAAATTTAACATGATGAATTATTTTGCATATTTTTGGGTAAAATACTCTATCATTATCACAGTATAGCAGGATTCTTGCACAGAGAGATGGGACACTGAGGCTTTCTTTGTCCAGGAAGCAACTTTATTCTTCATGCTGGCATGGGCTCAGTGGGTTCATACCCAAAAAACTGAGCCCCAAGCACACAAGGGTGTAGCCTGGTATGCAGTTTCTACTTGTCTCCCTTATATGGTGACATATAGTCTGATTGGACACAGTCCAAAGTTACAGAGTCCTGTCAGAACTCTGCATACATGTATAAGAGTTCATTGGGCCAAGCTGCCTTCCTTTGTTCTGAGGAGCCTCCACCACATTCCTTAGGGAGGGGCTCTACCTCTACTACAATAGTGTGCTCTTATAATGGAATTATTGTATATTTATCAAAAAAATAGATCAAAAAGCCTTTGGAGAACATTTTGAATGTTTCTAATACCTACATCCTGATTATCCTAATCCAACAAATTTTTAGAATTGCTACTTCTGAAATGTGATCTTGACTAGTTCAAAGAATTAATTGATGGTATTACCATCTGGCTTCATTTCAACCAACTTGCAGGTTACTGGGTTGTGATGAGTGGATTTCAGAGTGATAAAGTTCACTACACTTCAACAGATCTGATTGGTATGATAAAGAAACATGCAGCTGGGTCCCATGCTCAGTCCCATTAGAGCAACTGATACAGCTCCATTTAAATGGATTTAACAGCAGAAATAGAACCCTAAAAGAGAAAATATTAAAACTTTTGTCTTTCCTGAAAGATACAAAATCATCAATGAGTTTAAAAGTTGTTTCTTTTTCTTTTCACTGTTTTTATAGAAGCTATTTGAAAATTATCATTATCATTTGTAAAACTTCCATATAGCATAACAATTGCCAATGTTCAGTGGTAGTAAACTGAGCCAAAATGAATCAGAACTTTTTTAAAAACTTTTTAAATGTTTCACTTATTTCTGAGAGGGGGGGGAGAAAGAGAGACACAGAGAGCTAGCGAGAGAGTGAGCATGAGCAGGGGAGGGTCAGAGACAGAGGGATACAAAGAATCTGAAACAGGCTCCAGGCTCTGAGATGTCAGCACAGAGCTTGACATGGGACTCGAACTCACAGACCTTGAGATCATGACTGGAGCTGAAAGGAAACTTTTTGATTCTTGGGTTTAGAGTTTAGCCATTCTAACAGGTGTGAAGAGATATCCCATTATAGTTTGGTTTGCATTTCCCTGTTGAGTGATGTCAAGCATCTTTGGAATCAGAACGGTTTCAAAAACCATGACAAAGCCAGTTAGCTTCTAGGACACTTCTCAAGCTAAAAAATAATGTAATTATTTATTGAGTTTCCTGAAGAGTGAGTCATGCCTATTTTGGGTTTGTTAATTCTGATACTTGGGGCAAGGGTTCCTGCAAGAGAGCCGAAAGAAGGGGACCGAGTGAAGAGTAAGGAATCCATTTTTAAGAGTTTAGAGGAAAATGTTAATTTTTTAGTAATGTATATAGAACACATCTTAGTTTACTGGTTCATATCACCCTCTTCTGCCTGTCTTAGCAACTGAATTACCTACTTTACTTTCTCTGGAAATAGCAAATAGACCAACAAGACTTGGACTTTTGGACTTTTTTTTTTTTTTATCCAAGGTTTCTTTCTTGGTTTACTTTAGAAGTAAATATATTTTTATAGATTTTTTACCCCATCATCCTTTCCCTAAATGAAAACCTTTTCTCTATGCTTTCTAAGATGGGTTATCCCAACACCAAAGTCACTCATTTCACTTTCCACCTCATTTGCACCTACAGGGTAAGTGCATACATACAAGGGATAATCCATGAGGCAAGTACATTTGAACTTTATTTTAGCACCTTTCATCTCAGCAGACATCCCAGGAAACACAGGACATCGAGGACTTTGAGGTATACACGAATAAGGCAGAAGAGCAGGATTGCATGAAAACCTATCAGAACAGTAGATTGGGAAATAGCAGTATTCTCCTCTTCTTTGTGAATTCTTAGAATCTCTAGTCCTAATACTGTATTCTTTACCAGACATTAGAAAAATGTGAAAGTGGGAACCAGTTTTGCACTAACAGGAAAGAAGTAAGAAAGGGCATTATAAATTTCAGCTTTGGTGGGGGGAAATTTCAGTAAACAGTTGGGTGAGCCAATTATGTCTAAAGGAACTTTTACTTTTAAGATATGCACATGAAGTAATCACAAAGAAAAGACTTCCCATGCACAAAAATACTCTGATAAAAACCACAAATTTTAACTGGTGTTATTTATTTCCAACACATAAGTTATTAATATCATATGGCATGTAGAATAAACTGGCTAGGTGTTTGACATCAAAGCATTAACTCAAAGAGGATGTTTTAAATAAGGTAATGCATGAAAGCCAGAGCAACTGTCACATAGTAAGCACTTAATAAATGTCAACTAAGTTTTGTCTGATAATGTAATAAATACTAATTGTGTTTCTCAAATAAATGAAATTTGAAAAATAAGCTTACTTTTCCTTCTGTAATTATTTTTACATAAAAATGCATCTAAACTTTGGACACCATCTTGTATTGTTACCTTATACTTGCTGTATAATGATAATCACACTCCCTACCATTTACAATCCCTTAGACCAAATTAATCATAAAAGGCTATGGAGACACATCTTACATTAGATTTTTACCCAAAAACTCTTTAAAAAATTGTTAAGAACCCAGAAATTCCCCAGGTACATAAAAAATACTTTCTTCAGACTACCTTCACACTCCAGCAGTGCCAACTGATGTGGAAAACAAAGGTAAAAGGAAATGTAACAAAATTAAATGTTCTTATAACTTGCAGTCCATTGACAATACTTGAGACAGGCAGAGTGAGATTCTTCCAGGAATTCCCAACTGTTTTAATGTTAATGCCTTGCTAGAGGAGGAAACCACCTTAGCTTGACAATACCCGGGCCTCCAGGATCCTGTAGATCTTATTTAACATATATAAGTCCTTTTGGAAATTTCCTTTGATTTCATCTTCCCCAGCTCCAAAGTATATAATCAATTGCTCCTCACAAATCCAGTGCAGCTCTTTCTGTCCATGCATCCTGTCCTTGTACTTTAGTAAGATCACCTTTTTATGCACTGCAAATGTCTCATAAATTCATTCTTGACCATTCTTTCTCCTGACCCCCCCACATATTATCACATCACAAAATACTGGGTAGCATATATGATTAAAATATGGATATGGACAATTACAATCATTTGCCATCATAATCGATTCAAGGGCAGGTACAACCTATTACCATAAGCCACCAATTACACGAATCAGACATTTCTCTGGAGCTTTCTTTAAAAGGTTCTTGATTTCACAAATAATGACATGTTTATCTTTGCATCCCTAGAGCCTCTGGCATAGTGGCTGACACCAAACATTGCAGGTGTTCAATCAACTAGTCACAAAATGGGACAAAAGAAAATCACTTGGAACAGCTGATGGAATTCCTATTATTTCTACATATCATCATTGGATCACTCTTCTTCCCACTCAGACCTTGGAAAGGAGGTAAGAATCAAGCAACAAAATGAAAATAGTTGTATCAATTTTAGATGAATAGTAGTTATTAATGAAAAGGATATGTGGGAATGACAGGGTCCAGGAAATAGGCAAAGAAGAAAAAAGCCATCAAGAAATACAGAGAAACATGAAAAAAAGGGGGAATACAGGAATGGTGGGTATCAGGGGTAAGCAGTAGTTCCTATGTGTTACAAATGTCAATAACAGACATTAGTGAAGGATTAGGACTGAAACAGTAAGCTTTAGCTAACCAGAGAAAGCAGAAGCCTGATACATATTATTCGTCAAAATTTGCAAATAGTCTAAGGCCCTGAAGGTCTTTTGTTAATAATAGTTTAATATGTAAAGTTCATTTTTAAAAAAAGCATTTTTGGCGTAACTTCTAAAATATGACTAATTTTATCTATTTGTGAAAATATTCTCTCTTTGAGGATAGCAGCTGAGAATACTTTTTTTTTCAACATTTACCAAAAATAACTTCAAAAAACTCAGTTGACTGAGAAGACCATCTTCATTATTCTCAAAAAAACAAACAAAAAACCCACATAGCATAGATGTTCTAAACTGTTTTATAGATTACCTTGTTGTATGTCCTCTCTCCATAAATAAAAGAGTCTCTAATTTTAGTTTTACATTACTTGACAGTTTGAGAAAGAAAATATTTCATTAAGTTACCTGGAAATATTTCTACTTGACCCAGAATATATTATTTGCACTGATTTGAGTGGGAATAAAGAAATCAATGCCATCATAGAGGCTGTGTTTCCTGGCTTACTAATGTCAGAACAACATTGGACAAATTATTTTATAAGAAATAATTTTATGAACTCAATTTTTCCCTTCCCTATTATTCATGAAGAAGTCTAGAAATTGAAGGGAAGCAAATAGGCATAGCACCTTTCATTGTCTGTTAACAGAAAACAATTTTTAACATAGCCTTGGGCAGGGAAAGGCAGATGCTCTTATGGTATAATAAAGCCAGAGTTATTAGTTATTTGTTACAAATAAGGTCAAAGTTATGTTAATAGAAAGAATATGAATTTCTTACCAAGACCAGATGGGGACCTTTAGAAATAAATGAGTCATCACAGTGGGAGGTGTGTTTGATTTCATTTATTTGGGTTAAAACAAGCTACAAACTACAGTGAAAACCCCCGCTCCACAATATTTTCTATTTCCTCTATCTAGTAAAAAAGTCTTCATTACACATCTCTAACACAGCCCAAAGATACAAACCCTAGTACAAAGTGTCACCCTCTGTAGGGCCAGTGGAAAACCCTCAGCGTAGCAGAGAAAAGCTTTTAGCAACTGCTATAGTCAGCAACATTTTCAAGACCCAGGAGGTAATTGGGAACAGAGGAGTTGGGAAATCCCATATATCTGTGCATGTGTGTGACAGAGTGGTAAAAGGGCCCTCCAGACCAAAGGGAAAGTGTTTAGTTAAAGGGAGAAGATTGAAGCAAAGGGACGGAGAATGGAGACATTAAAGTTTAAGATGTTCAGTTAAGACATTTACCTATCTCACATCTCAAAACCTAGTCCAAGTCAGTGACCCTAACATGACAAGAAGTCAGGTAGCTAAGCCATTTCATCTTCCATCTATGCAACTCATTACAAGTAACTTTGAGTCAACTACCTGAATCCAACAGTAAATTCCTTATATTTCTGTTAATATTCTATATACTCATTTTGAGAATAGGAGCTTACAGTAGAAAGTACAGTAGAGAGGTTATAGGCCCAATGCCATGGTCATCAGTGGACTCTGGCAGCATTCTTGACATGGTTTACTAGCAATACGATCTACCCACAAGGCCAAGTTAGATCAGTCATCCCTACTTTGCCCCTCTTTCTAAAAAGCGACTTGAGGCAACAGAGGGATGTAGATGGGAGAGTAAAGCAAAGACCAACACATGAATTACATAGAATGTTCTTTCTCTTGAAATTTGTCTATCATCAGTATGATTCGTAAAATGTAAAACAGTCATCAGCAGAAAAATTTCTTCCCTAGCTATAGCCTTCCAAATACAACAATTGTAATTTTGCAAAGGAAGTACAATGATCTCAATATACACTGAGAAATGAATATTACAAAACCTTCAAGATTATTAAAGATTATTCAGGATTAAGAGCAAAAAAAAAAAAAAAAAAAGAAAGAAAGAAAGAAAAAAAACCCAAAAAACAAAACAAACAAAAAAACGAAAACCAAAAAACCATGTAAAAGTACATAGTAAGAAAAAAAAGACAAATTGAAAGCTGACAATTGTCATATTTTCTAGGTTTTCAGGAGGCCATAATTTTCAATACTACTTTCGAGTTGTTCCTTTGTGTTATTAATTTTCCAGGAGAAATTATACCTCATCAGAGGCTCCAAAGGAAAGACCTCACATGACAGATTTTAACATAGGGCACACTTTCTAACATCTGATTACTAAAATAACCTAGAATGAACAGATTATGAAATAGACAAGAGACTAGCAAATTAAAGAATGTGAGTGAGAAATTTTATAAAGCTTCACTCAAGTTGACAGAGATGCAAATGCCTATCAGAGAAGCAGAATCTGGAATTTTTGGCAAAATTAAGCATAAATACAATCTATAGAGGCGCTACCTTTTCCTTATACGGAAGATATAAAGCACTGACACAGAATATATAGACGCACTACATATGTATGATATATATATATATATATATGATATATATATATATGATATATATACATATGATATATATCATATTATATGCATGCAAATTCAACTTGGAACTATATTTTAATGTCTCCACAAACAGAAGTCATTTTAAGTAAAAGCTCAGTGTTAAGGTTTCTCTGACTTAATCATATGATCAAGCAGTTACAATAAATGAATGGTGTGCCTAGGGCTGTAACAGGATGGAATCTATTTTTCTTAAAGAAAATAGAGAAGGGAGAGAGAAAGAAAGTTCAAAGGTTTTTATTTTTTTAAGGCTTACTAGTTTAAAAATCTAAAATTAAATGTTGTACCTATCATTTGTATTGTCATAGGAGCACAGTTTGAAAGTCAACACATTTTCACTAAAAATATTTTTAAATCCAGATAATGCAAGATGCAAGGAAGCAGTAGACTATGATCCATTTCACACTCACTGCAGTATTCTAAAATAAAGTTTTACTATCTCAGAAAATGGGATTATTTTCAAGACTGTCATACATATTAACTTCTGAACTGTGCTTCTACTCTTGACTTGCTCAGCAAGTCAGAATACCAATGAAAGAAGAACAGAGGAATAGTTTCATCACCTGATTCCTCCCTAATTTTTCCTGTATCTAAGCCATATTTTTCTGGACAATCAAATGGCTGATACAGTTTGGGCATGCAGTTACAGCAGGGACAGGCTTGAAAATCTGAATTTACTCCTTTGAAAGAAGTTTTAGTATTTCCTTATTTTTCCTCCCCTAAAACATTCATCCTGAAAACTAGAAGTTCCTTTACCTTCACATTTATCCCTGTTTTGGTTTATTCTCTTCTTTCCTTAAAAAGTGTCCTCCACCTGAACGTGAGACAGGAAACTATCAACACCCTAGAGGAGAAAGCAGGAAACAACCTCCTTGACCTCCACTGCAGCAACTTCTTACTTGACACATCCCCAAAAGCAAGGGAATCAAGAGCAAAAATAAACTGTTGGGACCTCATCAAGATTAAAAGCTTCTGCACAGCCAAGGAAACAACCCAGAAAATTAATAGGCAACCAACGGAATGGGAAAAGATAGTTGTAAATGACATATCAGATAAAGGATTGATATCCAGAATCTACAAGGAACTCACCAAACTACACGCCCGAAAAACAAACAACCCAGTGAAGAAATGGGCAGAAGATATGAACAGACACTTCTCCAAAGAGGACATCCAGATGGCCAACAGACACATGAAACGATGCTCAGCATCGCTCCTCATCAGGGAAATACAAATCAAAACCACACTGAGATACCACCTCACGCCAGTCAGAGTGGCTAAAATGAGCAAATCAGAGAACTCTAGATGCTGGCAAGGATGTGGAGACACGGGCACCCTCCTACACTGTTGGTGGGAATGTAAACTGGTACAGCCCCTCTGGAAAACCGTGTGGAGGTTCCTAAGGAAACTAAGAATAGAACTCCCCTATGACCCAGCAATAGCACTGCTGGGAATTTACCCAAGGGATACAGAAATGCTGAGGCATAGGAGCACATGTACCCCAATGTTCATAGCAGCACTCTCCACAATAGCTAAAACATGGAAAGAGCCTAAGTGTCCATCAACAGATGAATGGATCAAGAAGATGTGGTTTATCTATACCATGGAATACTACATGGCAATGAGAAACAATGAAATCTGGCCATGTGTAGCAACATGGATGGACCTTGAGGGTGTTATGCTGAGCGAAATAAGTCAGGCAGAGAAGGACAAATATCATATGTGTGCACGTATAGGAGGATTAGGAGGAACTTAACAGAGGACCAAGGGGGAGAAGAAGGGCGGAAATGGTGGGGGAAAGGGAGAGAGGCAAACCATGAGAGACTCTTGAATGCTGACAAAAACTGAGGACTGATGGATGTGGGGGGAGGAGGGATGGGCATGGAGGAGGACACTTGTGGGGATGAGCACTGGGTGTTATGTGGAAACTAATTTGACAATAAACTATTTGTAAAAAAAAAAAAAAAAGAAAGAAAATGAATAAACATTAAAGGAAGAAAAAGAAAAAAAAAGTGTCCTCCAATCCTCTCCATAGTCCCATTTTAGATGTTTTCTTATCCATTTTACAAAAACAAAGTCAGAAGAGAATGACTAGTGGGGCACCTGGGTGGCTTAGTCGGTTAAGCGTCCGACTTTCGCTTGGGTCGTGATCTCGCGGTTCGTGGGTTCGAGCCCCGCGTCGGGCTCTGTGCTGACTGCCAGCTCAGAGCCTGGAGCCTGTTTCAGTCTGTGACTCCCTCTCTCTCTGACCCTCCCCTGCTCACGCTGTCTCTCTCTCTCCTAGAAATAAATAAAACATTAAAAAAAAAAAAAAAAAAAAAAAAAAAGAAGAGAATGACTAGTGTTTCTGCCATGTAAGACATCCTTTACAGAAATAGTGGATCAGGGGGAAAAAATCAAGTTTCTTTTAATTATCAACTTTTACATATAATCAATGAAAAAACTGACCATAAAATGTACATCAATCAAAGGGGGCTAATTCACTCTTCTAATTTTTTTCTGTTAACATTTTTCAAAGACGTACTTCAAATGGTCCCCAACCCTAGTGAAATTTAAATATGTTGATATACACTTGCAAATATTACTGCAGCTGAATACTCTACATCTTTAAACATTATAATTTCTTATTTTTCTTTTAACACTAATGGAAAGGTTCTGCAATTTTGTCTCCAAAAAAATTGCTTGGAATTTTGTCGTTTCATTCCCTTCTGTAAATGCTTGGTAAACTCATCATTGACAAAAAACTAAATAGGGAAAGTAGAGTGCCCCTAGAGTGACACATCAATATTTAGCATTTCTGTTGAGATTCACAATTTGTCTCTAGCAACCTTACCCAGATATATTCCCATACTAGAAGACAATGTATTCTATATGTGAAATGTTTAATTTTTAATTAAAAACAAAAATAAAAACACCATTGTTTTTGTAAGCAGTTACCTCTTTCTAACATGGGAGTATCTTATCAGTAAGTTTTTGTTGGCCTTTTACTCAAGAGTGTATGGATGGGAAGATTCACATGCTCCGTTGCTGTCCATGTTGTTGAGGGAGGAGATGGTCTGATGACTGAGGAGTAATAACAGGCTGGAGTTGGGAGATGGCAGACTTTCAAAAATAATGGAATGGATATAATTATTTTCTGAAAAAACAGCATGTTGGATAAATGAAACAAGCCCCAAAACTGTATGGATGTTACAGTTTTAAATAATGAACTCACACAAGCAAGCCCATCACACAGGATGGAAACTACCACTGTGAGTTCAAGAGCCATTCAGCTTGTTGTTGTTGTTGTTGCTCTTTTTTTCTTTTTAGGTCAACTTTCTACCAACCTATCTTTAAGCTCACTGATTCTTTCCAGTCTACTGATGAGCCACGACAATATTCTTCATTCCTTGGGGCACTGGAGTAGCTCAGTCAGTTAAGCATCTGACTCCTGATTACAGCTCAGGTAGATGAACTCATGATTTGTGGGATGGAGCCCAGAATTGGGCTCTGCACTGACAGTGCAGAGCCTGCTTGGGATTCTCTCTCTCTCCTTCTCTCTCTCTGCTCCTTCTCTACTTTCATGCTCCCTCTCTCTCTCAAAATAAACATTAAAATTATATGTACATAGATTCTTCATTCCTGTTAGGTTTTTTTTTTATTTCTAGCATTTCTTTCTGAATCTCAGAGTTTTCATCTAAGTTATCCATCTATTCTTATATGTTGTCCACTTACATTTAAATTATTATTAAATTTATAAACTTATTTTAAATTCCCAGGCTGGTAATTCCCAAGTCTCAGCCATATCTAAGCCTGGTTCTGATCCTTATTTTGTCTCTTCAGACTGTATTTTATGTTTTTTAGCCTGTTATATAATTTTCTGTTGAGTGTCAGATATGAGGTGAAAGGAATTAAAGTAACACTTTAGTGTGAGGTTTTACGTTTATCTGGCTAAAAGGCTATGCTTAGTCTTTGTGGCAGATGTAGTCTCATAGGCAAAAGTTTCCTCTGGTTTCCTTGGTTTTGTCTTCTCTGTGGTCTTTGGGTTTCCCTAGAGATTCCTTCTTCAATTAGGACTGAGGCTTGCAGTTCTTTGAACTGTAATTCCGTATCATTTTCCAGGAGCCCTACTGATGTGACGAGAGGTGTGTGTGTGTTGAGGGAGCACAAGCTAGTTCATGCTCAGGGCCCAACAATTAGTCAATTATCTTTTAAGTGTTCTTACCAAGTTGCACCAACGGCTTCTGCTCCAGGTAAACTATGATTCTTTGTGTTTGCCTGTCTCTGCATTTTAGAGTCAGCAGTTTGCCTTGTGACTTCACTGCTCTGATGAATCCACAGGGTTTGTAGTTTTCAGTTTGTTCAGCTTTTTTCTCCTTGCAAGGATGGGGATTAACTTCCAAACTCTTCACCTGCTGGACTTACCTGTATAAATGGTACTTTAAGGAGTTACTCATCCTCATTTTTTAAAAAGAACTTACAATATTCTTTAATCATTAAAAATTGGATTATTCAGAGATTATAACCCAGTCACCCATTTATCCTATTTGTGGTATTATGAAAAACCAGACTTTACTTTCCTGACCTGAGTAACAGTTGGTTCTACTAATCTTCACAATACATATCCTGAGGCCTACTTCAAGCTTTGACCTAAAATGACTTATTTGTCACAAGAGACATGTCTAGTATTCACGAGCATGTAAATACTTTAATGGGCAACAACTTCTCAAAGATCACCAAATGCGACTAACAAGTCTGTCTTTATTATATTTTGCCCAAAGCAAAATACTAATTGTTAGTGGAAAGGTTGTCTTCTCCTCTGGAAAGCTATGTAGTAAACAGTAAATTATTAGAAGCTAAAAAGCAGGCTGTTTTGTTTGAATGTCATTCCCTTAAAAGACTTTTACCTAATTTAGCAGAGACTCTGGTATAAAGTACAAAGACACTGCATAACAAAAGTTAAATAAATGATCTTGAAACAATTAATGAATGGATCTTTAAAAAGTAAATATTTCAGAGTGCCTGGGTGGCCTCAATTGGTTGAGTGTCTGACTCTTGGTTTCTGCTCAGATCATGAGCCCAGGGGTCATGAGATCGAGCCCCCAACACGTTGGACTCTGCTGACAGCATGGAGCTTGTATGAGATTCTCTCTCCCTCTCTCTCTGCCCCTCTCCTGCTCACTTATACATGCTCATTTGCTCTCTCTCAAAATGAATATTCTTTTATAAAGCAAATGTTAAAAAAATGTCTTCATAGTAACGTCACTCTTGAAAGACAATCCTTTTGAAAAGAGTTTGTTGTAATCATGACTCATGACAGTCACACACAAAGACTTTTCTTTTTGCTGCTGTTAAGTTACTTATTGTATAGTACATTGGCATCAAACAGACTGAGTCACCATATTTTCACATACACATTTTGAGCCAATGCTTGAAATATTTTTTAAATAAAGTGACAGAAGAGAATTACACTAAACTGCATGAAATTTCACTCAGTATTTGTCCACAGTAAAAAGAAAATGCCTTCATGGAGAAAATCACATAGTGGAAAAAAATGTAACTAAAACTCTAAGGGAGGTGGGAACTAATGATGTATGAAAATTTAATAGGCTTCAGTACGCCTACTATGCTATACTCCATTTGTTAAGGAATGGGAGAGCAGCAGTTCTCTGGGTAAAGTGAATAAGGGTTATTAACAATAATAATGGTTTGTTAGCTGATAAATTTGCAGATTAAGCAACCTCTGCCATGGAAGTTAGTAATACTTCAAAGATACTGCCTTAAAGAGAATGGAATGGGTATTTTTTTTTTTTATCAAGAAAACTGGACTCTTTACCAAAGCATGTGGCAATGGAAGTCCTGCCTCTCTCATTTTTTCAGTTTAATGGGTGGTGAGACTTCTACCCAGTACTGAAATTTTTATAACATTTCACTCATTCGATCATATGATGTTCTATAGTTACACTCCAATCATCTGCTATTCTGCTCTTCTTGTTAAGATCGCATCAGAAAAAGCACAACCTATTTTATATCCAGATCAGTTTTATAACAAAACTAATGAATAATGTATGTAAGTTTCTCTGCTAGGGTTGCATTTTTGCCATTTTTGTAATGAAAATAAATAGCTAGTGCTAAATTTTCAGAATGACCACTGTTTCCTACATTTCCTACATTTGTCAAAATGCCTTTAGGAAAGGCTTTTGGAAATTTCATAAAGGAATCCTAGGGTACCAGCTGTTATAATTAGGTAGTGTGTGGGTTACAAATACAGGTGTGAACCAGCCACATGATTGCTCTGTTGATAACCCCAGGAATACACAAAGATCCTCAAGAACATGGCTTCAGAGACGAGTGCACTGTGCTTGTGTTTTAGTCTCATCTATGCAGTTTTGTAGGCTACCCATCAAAACACCTTGTTTCATGATCATTTAATAGAAGCCAGAACCACTTAAATTCTATAATTATGTTCCTTTTCAATACTACTTACCCTTTGGCAGTCACCATCAGTAGTTCCATAAAAACCTAGCATTAGCATCAACTCTAGGTACTATCCAGTTTGGCTAAAATACCAAAATTTGCAATAAAATGTTCAAATAGATTATACCTAAATGACACGGGGATGTGATTTCCAGATCCTATTGTAAAAGGCACAAGCAAAACTATTTTGGGGAAAGGAAGGTCTACACTTTGACTATAGCTTCACTGAGGCTGTGTTGAGAGCACCAGGAGGCATGGAGCCCGGGGTTTCCAAGTGCTAGAGCCAGAGTCCCTCTATACCAGGGGCAATTTAGGAAGTAAGAGGCCAACATGAGAGACTAGTGGACAGAGAATTCGAGCCAATCTGGAGGCTTTCTCAGAAAGGTAATGATCATAATTTTGATATAACCCTCACAGCATAAAATTAAGAATCACACCCAGGCTTTAACTTTGAAGATGAGGACCGGGAAAATGGTACCTCCTGCACCACTGAAAATTCCTATACCATCGGCTATTCAACCCTGCTGCACACTTGAATCATATAATGTTCTTCATATCAAACTGTTGGGGAAAATTATTTGAGGAGCAGATATTAAGCAGTCTCCTTAAAGATAGGCTGCAAAGTTTCCTCAAATATATTTTATAATACTTTATATCCAAGCCCCATTTTCTGTCCCTTTTTCTACCTAAGAAGAAAGGTCTGGCAGGCATAATTTTTTTTAAATGTTTATTTCTGAGAGAGAGAAAGAGAGACAGAACACGAGCAGAGGAGAGGTAGAGAGAGAGGGGGATACAGAATCTGAAGCAGGTTCCAGGCTCCGAGATGTCAGTACAGAGCTTGACATGGGGCTCAAACTCACAGACCTTGAGATCATGACCTTAGCTGAAGAGATGCCTAAATGACTGAGCCACCCAGGAGCCCCATAAATGTTTTCCTTCCCTTCCCATTTCAGATCTAAGATCACCACCTGAGATCACCAATGGTGTTTCTACTTTGGAAGTTAAGGGAGACTAGAAGATCACAGATGAGCCAATCAGGAGCATGTGGTTTCCAACACTGAAATATGAAGTTTGCCCATGTAAATTAAAGGTCTTTCCCAGTGGTTCTCAAAGTGTGGTCCCAGAACAGGAGTTTAAAAGATCACTGGAGAATATTTTAGAAATGCAAACCTACTGAATTAGTAGCTTTGGGGGTTGGAACCTAGAAATTTATATGTTAACAAACCCTCTAGATGATTTTCATGCATTTCAGAGTTTGAGAATCACTGGTCTTCAGAATAATTTCTGTGAAGTCTTTACTTTTCTTCTAAATTGGTGAGCAGTGCTATAATAAATATGTAGATTAAAAAAACAGATTCAATTATCTGTGTCCTAAATTTTTATTCAAATACAAAATCTGCCCTGTTTCATCTGCCTATTTTACTCACAATTTTATAAGTCAGAGAAAATATTTGTTATGATTCTCACTAATAGTCATCTTTCAAGGACCTGACCAAATAGCCCGTATTTCCAGAGGTTTTCTGGACCAGCGGCTAGATGTAATTTTGTAGGAAATCCCTTTTCTGTCTGCTACCTTATAATCAATCTGCAATAGCCATAGGAAAAAAGACGCTTGAATCAGAGAGCCCAATTTAGCCCTTGGCTCTCCCTGTAACTAGAAGCATGACTCATGACAATTTTATGAGCTTCAATTTCACATGAAGTGGGAATAATAAACTAAAATGAAAATACAAGTAACCACACATCATAAGAATTGAAAATAACTTATGTGTGGAAAAGGCCTACCCAAATTGTGCACATTTTATCTAATAATTCTATTGTCTTAATCTACTCTGCAGTGTGTAGAATAATGTCCACCCTCCCCCACAGCCATCCACATCTTAAACCCAGACCGGTGGATGTACTGCCTAACATGGCAAGAGGGACTTGGCAGATGATTAGGATGACAGTATCCTAGAATTACCCAGGTGGGTCTAATCTAATTATATGAATTCTTTTAAGTGAGAATTGTTTCCAGCTGCAGTCAAGAGATATATGAACAGAAGAATGGTCAGAGAGTCGGATCTGGCTGGCAATATATAAACAGAAGAATGGCCAGAGAGTCGGATCTGGCTGGCAATATATAAACAGAAGAATGGCCAGAGAGTCGGATTTTGCTGGCTTTTAAGATGGAAGAAGGTGGCCATGTGTCAAGGAATACAGGCAGCTTCCAGAAGCTGGAAAAAGCAATGGAATAAATTCTCCTCTAAAGTCTCCTGAAGGGAACACAGCCTCCTGACACATTGACTTTGGATCAGTGACTTGTGGATTTCTGACTTCCAAAACTGTAAGAGAATAAATTTTGGCTATGTTAAAGCACTAAAGTTTGGGTAATTTGCGATGGCAGCAACAGGAAACTAATATTTATCCTTACGCTTATCCTTTTTTTTTTTTTTAACTTTTTTTAATGTCTATTTTTGAGAGACAGAGCACAAGTGGTGGAGGGGCCAAGAGTGGGGGAGACACAGAATCTGAAGCAGGCTCCAGGCTCTGAGCTGTCAGCACAGAGCCCAAAGGGGGACTTGAACTCACAAACAAGATCATGACTTGAGCCAAAGTCAGACCCTTAATCAACTGAGCCACCCAGTTGCGCCTCTATGCTTATTTTCTGTTACTTTGATATATAAAACTAGGCCAAACCCCACCCATACACATGACAGAGCCAGTGACATCCAAATGGATGCAGGAGCATATTAGTATCCTGAGTATCATAACACATAGGCAAGGGAGTTACTAGGGGTGAGCAGTATGTATCCTGCTCTCACTGAATCAGAGTGAACTCACCTGAAGAAAACAAAGGAGAATCACAATTTGGCAATGAAGATGGGTCTTTAAACTTTTCAACTTTTTTTTTAAGTAGTTTATTTACTTACCCTGTGAGAGAGAAAGAACAGGAGCAGGAGAAGGGCACAGAGGAAGAAAGAGGGAGAATCACAAGCAGGTGCCATGCTGTCAGCACAGAGCCCAAGGCCGGGCTCAAACCCATGAACCAGGAGATCATGGCCTGAACCAAAACCAAGAGTCAGACGCTACACTGACAGAGCCACCCAGGCACCCCTCAACTTGCTTTTTTGAAAAAGATGTTTCCCTCTCTCTCTCTCTCTCTCTCAACACTTGAAAAATATATTGCCTTAGCTGCCCTAGCCACCACAAAACAGAGCTACAATCTGTTAAGCCCTAACTGGAAAAATCAGAAATCACTGGATATAGCAGCAGACCAGTGAGATTTTTTAAAAGTGCTTAGGGGCGCCTGGGTGGCTCAGTAGGTTGAGTGTCCGACTTCGGCTCAGGTCATGATCTCACAGTTCGTGGGTTTAAGCCCCGTGTCGGGCTCTGTTTCAGATTCTGCATCTCCCTCTCTCTCTCTGACCCTCCACTGCTCATGCTGTCTCTCTCTGTCTCTCTCTCTCTCTCTCAGAAATAAAAACATTAAAAAAAATTAAAGTGCTTAAATGCTTCTGTTTGCCTAACACTGTAAGAAACAGTGTGCATATTGATCAAGTCAAATATGCATTCAGTTGCCTCACCAGCAGAAATATTCTAATAGTCTTAAAAGAAACTGAAAATATACTCTATTGACCCTGCTTTCTAAGGACTGTGAACAACCAAAGATCTCACTTTTAGAATATTTATAATTTTAATATACCCTATATGAACAGGAACACAACTAGGCTAAACAGGAGCTTATAAGTTTTAACTAGTTTCTTTACAGACTAGGATTTCTGAGATGCTTACAGATGACAGTCTTCTGTGTCCTCCCCTAACAGAGCCAAGCTCTCAGGTCTCATTGATAAGGGCACTACTACTATTCATGAGGGCTCCACCCTCTGATTTAATAACCCCCTATCTGCTACTATCAACACATTGAACATTAGACTTGCAACTCATGAATGGGAGATGTCTGCCTATGACGTTGTTATCAGTATTAAATGGACCTATCTAAGGACCTGCCTGGTCCTGCACAGTGAACTTTCAGTAATATTAACTATTATCAAAATGACTGATATGATTATCATGCTAGGTCTGCTGCTCCCATGATGGAGGTTGTAAAGTTGAAAATCAGAGGGAAAAGGAACCACCTATGTTTTTCTTCTCTTTCCAACAAATTTGTTGTGGTTGCTTTAACTAAGGTAGTTGATATGCTGATCCAGCCCTGGGCTTACAGAAGACATCAAAGCAGGGACAAAACAGCAAGCAGCAGACTGGTTGTCAGCTATGCAAATACAAGAAAAGGAGAAGGCCAGAAGTGTCCCTGGGCACAAAAGGTGAGCTCGATGATGATATCTGGCGGTCTATAACCTCATCACCCATCACACTCAGGCTGAGGAAAATTCGGCTGCATGTAATACTGCTATACCTCACACATAAACAAAATCAGAACTTTTTTTCCATTTCCAGTGAGAGCTGTCACTATTAGGTTGTCTACTCCCCTTCCTCATGTATAGGCGCAAGCCCCTAAAGGTTAATGGCTCAGTGATACTAACACCAGGCCATCACTAGTGATACATGGGTCCCTAAGCCAAGCTGAGACAGAGTCTCTTTTCCAGAGCCACTTGAACCTTGAGTATGACTTTGGGTATGAACTTTGAGTATATTGCCACATGCAATAGAGGGAGAGAGCCATATCCTACCAAGTACACAGAGAAAATGTAACGGCAAAACAGATATGCAGAGTAAAATAAAGATGAAGGATGCCAAGTCCCAGTGATTTTTCCTATTTAGGTTAGCTAATGGAGGCCTGAATGTCTGTCCCTGTATTCCAGGCTGTGCCCCAGTACCCTGATTATTAATTTATCTTTTGACTTAAGTATCTCAAGTTGGTTTCTGTTACTTTGCATCAAAGAACTCCAACAATATAATTGCATAACCTCTGCTACTGAGCCAGAGATTTTTGCCTCAGTGATTATCTTCTAGTTCAATTTGAAAATATTATTGGATCTTTCCGTTGAATAGTGAAAGTCATGGGCTGAAATTATTATAACTGCAACAGCCTAATCCCATGAAGTCATTAGAGGTTTTCATGTGTGTCAATGCCACTTTATAGAGATGACAGTATGACACTCTAGCTGACTCCAAATAATAAACCTGAGCCAACTACAAGCCACAAAGTATCCTGAGGAATCTTACTATCATTGTCAGCACCATGTAATGTGAAAGTCCACATTATTGGAACTTACACATTTGTACATTTTTTAAATATTCTAACAGTTTGCCAAGTAAGCAAAGCACTCTTCACACATATTTATTTAAAAACTCATGTTTTTGTGGGTACTTGGTTTTCATAATAGCTGAAATAACTCCCAAAGCAAGCCTAATGCTAAGACATAAATTTTTACTCTATTTTAGTGACCATGTATTTTTCTAAAAGGCTTTCTCGATAGGGAGAAAAAAACATAAGCATTGTTGGGAGCCATTCTGAGCCCACTAGTCGAGAAAACTCCTGGTGAGGTTAAAGCAAGTTTGCATGGTCTCTTGCCAATCAGATGACGACCGACATCCACCCCCACTCAATTATTGCTTGAGCACTGACCCCTAGGGTACCTTGTTGATCAATATCGGGAGTGACTTGTCCCCTTGTTCCGGCCCTGGTATGATGATTGCACCTTGTGAAGGAACTTATTGTGGGAACTTCTTCTTTTGATTCTGGGAACAGACATCGTGTCTCCAGAAGGTCCTGTTTCCCTCCATACTTTCCCTTGAGCTATGAACAGGCTAATGACCCCTCGTCATAAAAGACTGACCTTTACATGTACAATTCTGTTTCTACTGTTGCGTTAGTCCAAGATGTTCATACAGCTCAACATGTAAATCAACTAACCAAAAATGTCTCTCATGCCCTAGCTATTCAAGAAATCATAAAAGTAGACACAAAGGTAAATGCACTCAAAGAGGCTATTCTATGTATTGGAAATAAGCTAAACTCTTTAAAGGTATGGTTGGCCCTCTGGTGCAATAAAGCATATAACTGGAAAACCAAGTCTTGCCCGGAGACAAAGAGCCTAACTTAGAGAGAAGGAACAGATAAGGGCAGAAGATAAGTTAGTACATACACCTTTGCTAACTGATGGTGTATAGCAGCCCCTTCCCTAAGGCCTTCTTTCCACAAACACCTTCCCTTACCCTGACAGCTGTGATGAGGATGGATAAGAGTATCTACAAACCTATGACTTAATCTTAGCGTTATTAAAATGTGAACACCTTGTTATTTTCTTACTCAACTTCACTATAATTGGGGCTGTTCTGCAAGAAGACTTCTGTAAAACCTGTTTCTGTACATTTTCCAAAAACATCTTATCACAAAGAGCTATCCATTGTAAAAATTCCATTTCCTGATGCCATGTTAACATTTGACCTATAAATAAAGACACCAAAACCGACAGGACAGAGATGCCTGCCTGGTGATCAGAAAGGATCTTGGGGCTCTCTCATTCTCTTTCGCAGACACCGTCCGTCCTTCAGGGACCCATGGACCTGTCGGAGCTGGCGTGGCCTCCGACAAAGCATCATATTAAAAATTCAAAATATAAGTAACAGAGGATAAAGATCATTTCCAAACAAAATTTTAACCTGTTCATGTAATTTAGTTGACAAATTGCCTTTGTTTCCAACCCCTGCTGCCATCACATGCAACTACTGTTACCAAGTTATAATCCTAATGTGTTTACATATTCGTCAATAGCTTACTTGTGACAACTCGAGTTTTTCTTACTATCGTCATACATCTCGAAAGGAAAGTAGTTATACTTCTTTTATAAGTAGTATTTGTAGTCAACCTAATTAAAATTACTAATACAGGGAAGAAAAAAACATTAAGCTTTAAGAGACATAATATGTTTTTTTGTCCAATGGTTTACTTGCCTTTTTTTTAATTACATATTTATTTTTGAGAAAGAGTGAGTGCAGGCTGGGGAGGGGCAGAGAGAGGGGAGACAGATGTTTCAAAGCAGGCCCTATGTTATCAGTGCAGAGCCCAATGTGGGGCTCAAACTCATAATGTGAGATCATGACGTGAGCAGAAATCGGATGCTTAAATGACTGAGCCACCCAGGTGGCCCAAAGATTTACTTGTTTTAATAACACAGAATTATATACTAAAATGCTAGTGTATGTTCTTTGTATCAATGAAGAGGGTGCTGGACAGAGGGGTTTCAAACATTTTCAATTGGAAGGTGCACACTATGAAGAGGAAAGTCATGTTTCGTGAGCCTGTATGGCTAGTACAGTAGGAATTATAATCCAGCCTCCACTTGGCTGAAGGATGCAGCTGACCTAGAGTTTCAGATGAAGAAAAGGTGAATTAGCCTCTGAGTCTTACACAGCCACAAGCTAGGAAATCAGAGAAAATTTGAACTTAAAGTACAAAGCAATGGGAAGAACATAAGGCAAGAGTCAGTCCCCAAACTGAAGCAAGATTTAGTAAGAAGGTGGGAATTAGCAGTCCCTCTGGATGTTAGGTAGTAAGGGCAATAAGGGTAGTAAGTTCACGGAGGAGGTATAAACTTAGAGCAACTATCTCTCTCCTGCTCTGACTGAATGGCCTCTGGGTTTCCCCTCAATCATCTAATGCAGTATTCTCCACCCAGGATGTGCAATGCATCACCTAAAGAGCTTTAAAAATATATTGCTACCTGCTTTCTCCTAAGACCAAGTTAGTGAGAATTTCTGGGGTTCAAAGGCACAGTCAACATTATGAACTACCCATTAAATGGGAATTACTCAACTCGAGAGAAAGGTGACGGTGACGTGTGGATTCTTACAAGGAATCCTGTGAATCCAAACCTTCCCAGGGGATTGTGCACAAAGCTAGGCAAGGCCATAGGGCTTGTAAGGTCACCAGCAGCGCTGCGAGGAGAAAGCTACTGAGGTACTAAGCCATTTCAGAGGATGTGCTCAGATTCCTACAGCAGAAAAAAAGTACATCAACTCAGATAGAACTTGATGTCTATAATAAAGTTTATTCCAAGATGGTTCATCACAAAATAGCTATGACTTAATATCCTATATAAGTCCTGATTAAAAGCAAACAATGGGAGGTGCCCTAATTTTTTTTTTCCAGTTGCAGTCCAAGGCATAATAAGAAGCAGCATATTGATGTCTCCTTTTGTTTAAAATTCACTGAAAGGGTCTTCATTTATACAATCTCCAGGTGTTCAGAAATTCTTACGTGCAAAAACTAAACAAAATCTCCTAAGAAGTTGATCCTCAGAGCTGCAGTATTTTTCCTCTCTGGAAAAGCAGCATTCTTTTGTGTATTTCTCAATGTTTTTTCTCCTAAAATCTACATCTGACAACCAAAATAAGATGCCAGCCTCCTCTGAGAATCAGGAAAAGGGCTTCCAGCCTTTGCCCTGAGGAGGTAAGAGCCCACTCAGAATGTGTTCATCATTATAACAGTGCTTGAGGGAGTTTACCTACTCATATTTTAATTGTTTTAAGTCACATTATTTATGTTAACCCTTTCAAAGTCAACCCCAAACTCACTTTCTAGACATTATCTTCCTTGTTTATTAAGATACTTGGGTTTACATCGAAACAATATCCTGTTTGTTAAAATTCATCATATTCACTAGTGTGACCGGTGAAATCAATCCTTGTACATCACTGGTGCAGGAGGAGAAGATAAACACTGCCCAGGAGTGAAATTTTAGCCCGAGTCAGCGTAATTATCATGCTAACAGAGAAATCTGCTGTGCTGATTAGCATACAAATTAGCTTCAGGGTAAGAATCCAAAATCTATCTCCAAACTGGAGTGCCTTTACGCAATTCCCTAGAGGAAGCTGGGAAACTCAGACCCAAAGAAGGATTTGAAGTAATGTTGCCAAAATAATCAGTCTGGGTAAGACTACATTTACTTTGTAAATCAACCATTTTCCTGCTTTAAGGAAAATTCTGGAAAACCAAGGTGGGGAAAAGGAGGAGATAACACATTGGATAATGTGGGGAGGATTCAACATTAAAGACTGGGTCTCAGGTGTGTCCTGCCTAAGGTGATAGAAGTTAAGAAAGATCTTTGGATGGTTTGTTAAAATATGAACGAGGACAGGAGTTCATTTTCTTAAGGAGCTCCTCAAGGATGCAGACTGAAGTTTAGTTTGCTTTTTTTTTTTTTTTTCCTCTAAGAGCATGGGCTCTTTAAGAGGTAAATTTTACTTCCTCAGACCCCCACCCTTTCTATTCTCAATCTGTAATTTAGCTAATTTCATTTTTATCTACCTGTGATTAATATTTACTTCTTTCACATTATCAAGTTCAAGAAGACAGAAATCACCTCTTACCAATGTGCTCATTTCTCATAATACCTAGTACTCAATGTTTCTATCCAGTATATGCTTCATCCTAGAAAGGTAGTAAGAGGTCTGAAAAAATATTTGCTTAGGGGCTTTCCTAGTGAAGGACATCAACGGAGGCTCCTATGCCAGGAGGTACTTCTCCCACATTTGGCATGTGCAAGGGAGAACCATGCTTACCATAAAAAAAAAAAAATGAACACATTCCGACATAGAAAGTCAAATCGCATATCCAAATGGGTAATGAAACTCATCAATAAAATCGTTCTTCAGAATTATGAACAGTAATTGCTTAAATGGTAAAGGACCATGAGTTGGAGTTACACGTTCTGTTAACACACTTGGAAAGAAACTGTGTATTTTTTTTCAGCCTTGTTCCTTAGTATGTCCCTGAAGACATCCTATTTACTATTATTTCTGCTTTATGACCTTTGTTGCATAAAGCTAATAGGTCAGGAACTCAAAGCACTTTGAAGAGACTAGTACTTCCTAAGTTGGCACTATAACCTAGTTAAACACTGAGAGGCCTGGATAAACTAAACCAAAAACTTAAGCAGCTTCTGGGCCTGCACCACGGGAAGCCATTACCTAACCAGCTCTTTCCGCTTCTGTAACAATGCTTAAGGCTTGCTTTCCCGCCACCGGATTGCCCAAGCGACTAGCTTCATGTTCCCTCCGTCACCCCACCTTGGCGGCAGCCAATCCGAAAAGGCCAGCGGCTACCCCCTACCTTGCTGAGGGGAGGGCCTGGAGAGAGAAATGTTAACCTGTTTGTCGCCAAACAAGACTTTAGACTCGCTCTATGATAGGCTGAATTCAAAGGTATCCCAAATGTTCTAATTGGATCCCGCCAAAAACCTGATGGCGGGAACCAATCAGATATGGTATATGTTCACATTTGAATGTTAACCAATGGCAAACTTGTAACCATGGAAATCTCCTGTCCCTCCCCATTACTTGTTTACTTCTGTCTATAAAAAGGCTGCAAAGGCTTTGTTCAGGGCCTCTTAGCGTCACCGGCAACGAGTGCGCGGAGGTCCGGGTTCGAACCTGCGAATAAACAACCCTTGCCGCTTGGCTTTGACTCTGGTCTCTGGTGGTCTGATTTTGGGGGTTTTCCGAACTCTGGGCGTTTCATATGGGGGCTCGTCCGGGATATTTCCCCCCCAGACCCACCAGACCCCAAGTCAACGGGTTGTTCCTACGACCGATCGGTAAGTGAGCCGGCTCTGTCTATCTGTACGTCTCAGCGTCAGTTTCTGTCTGTTTGTTTCAGTTTCTGCCGCGCGGAATCTGTGTCAGTGACTGGATTGGCTCTGGCGGACGCGCTATAGAGTGATCAGTCGGGACTGAGGAGACGTCCTCTGGTGCCCATCTGGGGCTAGTTAGCCCATCTGGGGTCTCATTTTTGGCCCATCTGGTAAAAAGACGGAGCGGGTCGCTACCGCGAACTGGTTTGAGGCCGGCGTCTCTGGGGTCTCTTTTTTTGGCCCATCTGGTAAAAAGACGGAGCGGGTCGCTACCGCGAACCGGTTTGAGGCCGGCGTCTTTTTCTGTTGGCTACCCTTCTGTGTTTGTGCAGCGAACTCTGTTATCGGAGACGTCCTCCAGTGCCCATCCGGGGCTATCTGGGGTTCTGTGTTTCTATTGCCGCGCTTGCGAATTAACTGATCTTATCTTTCCCTATAGGGACCTCGGGACCCTCCCTGAAGACATAAATTAATCTGACTCACTTTGTTCCCCTTGTCTAGGAGATGGGACAAACTCACAGCACGCCACTCACCTTAATCTTAGCCAACCTCAGGGAAGTTCGGGCCAGAGCCCATAATTTGAGCCTAAATGTCCATCGGAATAAATTCGTCACTCTCTGTCGGTCAGAATGGCCCACTTTCGGGGTTGGTTGGCCTCCAGAGGGGACTTTCTGTTCCTCCACCATTGCCAAAGTAAAGGCTAAAACCTTCTTGCGGGGAAAGGAAGGACACCCCGACCAGGTGCCTTATATTGTAATTTGGCAAGATCTGGTCGAAAATCCCCCTCCATGGGTCTCCCCATTTCTTTTACCGGGTACCTGCGAAGTTCTCATAGCCGGCCCCCTGGCACTTCTACCTCCAGGTTCCCGTCGGCCGAGGGATCCTGCAACGCAGCCATATCCGGTACTGTCTGAGAATCAAGATCCCCTCTCCCTAGATCCTCCACCCTACCCTACTCCCCCTTCTGCGCCTCAAGCTCCGCCAGAGATGGTTGCCGCTCCCCCACCAGACCCCCCAGGGGAGCCTGAAGAACGAGAGGCAGCAGCCTCATTGGAGTCCAGAGGGCGTGAAATGACGGCCTCAGACTCTACGAGAAATGAAACTAGTCACAGGGGGCCAGCTGACCGTACTCGTGGGAGGACTCAGCGGGAGCCAAGCTCCCGTCTACCCGACTCCACGGTCACCCTGCCCCTGCAGGAAATAGGGCCCCCTGATGACACGGGTAGCCCCCGACTTCAGTACTGGCCTTTCTCTACTAGTGATCTCTATAATTGGAAAATTCAAAATGCTCGTTTTTCTGAGAACCCTAAAGATCTTATAGCCCTTCTAGAGAGCATCATGTTTACTCATCAGCCTACCTGGGATGACTGCCAACAACTCCTGAAAATCCTGTTCACCACGGAAAAAAGGGAAAGAATCCAATCAGAAGCACGAAAATTGGTTTTAGGAGAAGATGGTTGACCTACAACAAATCCTGACCTCATTAATGCAGCCTTTCCCTTAACCCGACCCGAATGGGACCACAACGCGGCAGAAGGTAGGGGACGACTGCTCACTTATCGCCAGACTCTAATGGTGGGTCTCCGGGCAGTGGCACGCAAGCCCACAAATTTGGCCAAGGTGTATTCAGTGACGCAAGGTAAGACAGAGAGCCCCGCTACTTATCTAGAAAGATTAATGGAAGCCTTTAGACAGTATACCCCTATGGACCCTGAGGCCCCAGAGAATCAGGCAGCTGTTGTAATGTCTTTCGTAAACCAGTCCGCTCCCGACATTAAGGAAAAGCTCCAAAAGCTAGACGACCTCGAATGGAAGCAGGTCCAGGATCTACTCCGTGTCGCCCAGCGTGTATTTAATAATCGAGACGCCCCAGAGGAAAAACAGATCAGGGCTACGCGGGAAATGACTAAAGTCTTAGCTGCCTTAGTCCAGAAAGAACGACCGTCCTCGGGAGGCGGCCACGCCGTACGCCCCCCCAGGTGACACTTAGACAAGGACCAATGCGCTTACTGTAGGGAGAAAGGGCATTGGTCGCGGGATTGTCCTAAAAGGAAGCAACAACACTCGGAGCTCAAGCCCTGGCAGGATAGGACAACCCCAGTTCTATACACACAGGACTCAGAATAGGAAGTACGGGGTTCGGATCCCCTCCCCGAACCTAGGGTAACATTGCAAGTGGAGGGGACTCCCGTTCAATTCTTAGTTGACACTGGAGCACAATGTCTGAAAAATCGTCCTGGGTGCAAGGAGCCACTGGGACTAAAAAATACCCCTGGACAACCCAGAGAACTGTAAACTTGGGAACTGGGGAGGTAACTCACTCCTTCCTAGTAATCCCCGATAGCCCCTGCCCCTTACTGGGGAGGGACCTTCTTACCAAAATGGGGGCACAAATTCACTTTCGACCAGGGGGGCCAACCGTGACCAATACCAATAATCAGCCCCTATCAGTTACTCCATCAGAAACCATCACTGCAGGGCCAAGACCTGAAGCCCTGGCTCCAACGCTTTCCAAACGCCTGGGCAGAATCAGGGGGTGTGGAACTGGCAAGACATCGCCCGGCCCTGTTTAAGAGTACAGGCCGGTGCAAGATCTGAGAGAAGTTAATAAAAGAATAATGGACATACATCCAACTGTCCCCAACCCCTATACTCTCCTGAGTGCCCTCAGCCCTGAGAAACAATGGTATACTGTTTTAGATCTAAAGGATGCATTTTTCAGTCTACCTCTAGCACCCAAAAGTCAAGAATTGTTCGCCTTTGAATGGACAGACCCTGACAGAGGCATAAATGGACAACTCACTTGGACCAGGCTGCCACAAGGATTTAAAAACTCTCCAACCCTATTCGATGAGGCACTACACGAGGATCTGAGTGAGTACAGGCAACAATATCCCTATATAACCCTCTTACAGTATGTCGACGACCTTCTAATAGCTGCCGAGACGCCTGAAGCCTGCATCCAGGGAACTGAAGGCCTCCTACGCACTCTAGGAACCTTGGGATATCGTGCCTCAGCAAAAAAGGCTCAAATCTGCAAACCGGAGGTAACTTACCTAGGTTATTTGCTAAAAGGGGGACGGCGCTGGCTAACCGATGCGCGAAAAGAGACAGTCCTCCGCATCCCCAGACCCCAGACGCCACGACAGGTGAGGGAATTCCTGGGATCAGCTGGGTTCTGTAGGCTATGGATACCGGGGTTCGCTGAGCTCGCAAAGCCCCTTTACCAAGCTACTAAGGAGCAGCAACCCTTCGTCTGGACGGAGGAGACCGAACAGGCCTTCCGACGACTTAAGACTGCCCTACTATCGGCCCCCGCCCTGGGGCTTCCAGATGTTACCAAACCCTTTCATCTATACATAGATGAAAATAAAGGAATCGCCAAGGCAGTCCTAACTCAGCACCTGGGCCCATGGCGTAGGCCAATGGCCTACCTGTCAAAAAAACTGGACCCAGTGGTGGCCGGATGGCCGCCCTGCCTCCGAATAATTGCGGCCACTGCCCTAATGGTAAAAGATGCTGACAAACTGACCATGGGCCAGGAATTACGAGTCACGACCCCACATGCTATAGAAGGTGTCCTCAAGCAGCCGCCTGACCAATGGCTAAGTAATGCCCAGCTCACTCACTATCAGGGCCTACTACTAAACCCCCCTAGGATCTCCTTCACCCCCCCGACAGCCTTGAACCCCCTATCTTTGCTGCCCAACCCCGACCTGGGCGCTCCACTCCATGACTGTGCTGACATCCTAGCACAGATACACGGGATGAGAGAAGACCTGCAAGATAAGCCCCTACCAGATGCGGAGGTTACCTGGTTCACAGATGGGAGCAGCTTCGTCCACAAAGGACAGAGGTATGCGGGGGCTGCAGTGACGTCAGAAACTGAAATAATATGGGCAGAAGCACTGCCTCCAGGGACATCAGCCCAGAAAGCAGAGCTAATTGCACTAACTCAGGCCTAAAAAATGGGGCGGGATCGAAAAATAACTGTGTACACGGACAGCCTATATGCCTTTGCCACCACCCATATACATGGGGCAATATATCGAGAGAGGGGATTACTCACTGCAGAAGGCAGAGACATTAAAAACAAAAATGAGATATTGGCCTTACTAGCCGCTATATGGGCTCCAAAGAAATTGGCCATAGTACATTGTCCAGGTCATCAAAAGGGAACCGGCCCTGTCTCACGGGGAAACAACCTCGCGGACCAGACGGCACATCAGGTAGCACAGGAACTCGTCCAAACATTGCCTGTGCAGTTACCAGACCCTGGGCCCCGAGATTTACCCCCACAGCCAGAGTATACGGAAGATGACCTTGCCTGGATGCGTAAACTGCCCATGACCCAAATGGTAGACGGATGGTGGAAAGACTCTAGAGACTGTCTCATCCTTCCGGATAAACTGGGCCATGAAGTTTTGACCAGAATACACCACACTACCCATTTGGGGCCTCGAAAGCTACAAGATCTTTTCCGACACTCTAAACTTATGATAAGAAACATCTCTGACCAAGCAGAAAAAATCGTAGCTGCCTGTACAGCTTGCCAACTCCAGAATCCACATCCTCACGCTGCAGCTCAAGGCCAGCGAAAAAGAGGAACTGTACTGGGAGCTCACTGGGAAGTAGACTTCACCGAGGTAAAGCCCGGTAAATTCGGCTATAAATATTTGCTAGTGTTTATAGATACCTTTTCAGGATGGACTGAGGCCTTTCCGACCAAGAATGAAACAGCGCAAATAGTAGCAAAGAAAATACTGGAAGAGATCCTGCCCAGGTATGGCTTTCCAGTAATGATACGTTCAGACAACGGGCCTGCGTTCGTCTCTAAGGTAAGTCAAGGACTGGCTTCCATACTTGGGGCTAATTGGAAGTTACATTGCGCATACCGACCCCAAAGCTCAGGGCAGGTAGAAAGAATGAACAGAACACTAAAGGAGACCTTAACTAAATTAACCACGGAGACTGGCGCTAATTGGGTAGAACTACTCCCCTACGTTCTGTATAGAGTCCGTAATTCTCCATATAAATTGGGTCTTACCCCCTTCGAGATTATGTTTGGTAAACCCCCACCGATCATACCAGGTTTAAAATCGGAACTCGTGCAAGCAGAACAAGATAACAACCTCCTATCCTCCCTCAGGGCCTTACAACGGGTTCACGAGGCCGTGTGGCCCAAATTAAGAGAACTATACGAGGCAGGGCCTCCGCCCGTACCTCATCAGTATCGTCCGGGAGACTGGGTCCTAATAAAGCGGCACCGGCAAGAGACCCTCGAGCCCCGGTGGAAGGGACCCTACCAGATCATCCTGACGACCCCCACTGCAGTCAAGGTAGACAACATCCCGGCCTGGATCCATCACGTCCACGTCAAACCAGTTGACCCGCTGTCAGACCTCGTGGGACATATCAACACGACCACTACCTGGACTGTAGACCGGAGTAAGAAAAACCCGCTTAAATTGACTTTGCGCCGCCTGTCAGACAAACTGTAATGCACTGCCACCCCCTGGCTATCACTCTTATTATTGTTCTTGCTTTACTTTTAGCTGTCGGGTTAGCAGAGGTTACTCCAGCTAGTTGGGAAAGAAGCGAAAAATGTCTGTTGGCACTCGCTTTCCTCCTATGGGTAGGATGTTATACTGCTATTGGTTGTTTCCTCTAATGTCATTGCTAGTCCTATCCAGAGACCATGCCTCCAACCCTCACCAACCCCTCAATCTCACCTGGGTACTTATGGACACCTCCACGGGGGATGTTATAAAACAACAGTCCAAGGTTGCCCCCGAACATACTTGGTTTCCGAACTTTACCTTTGATATACAAGACCTGTATTACAAAGGACCAGCTAGTAGCTGGTTCAAAGGGCAATATTTCTATATCTGTCCAGGACACAAAAACTCTGACCGATCCTGGAGATATAAATGTGGAGGTGCTGACTACTATTATTATGCTAGTTGGGCCTGTGTAAGTACTGGAGATATATATTGGGAGGCACCAATCAAAGATGATTTAATCCAAAAAACACGAAACAGGACCCGACCGAGGAATAGTTATAGAGCAGACTCCGATTGGTTTAAAACCTGCTGAAATAATCAGAAATGCAATCCCATCCTATTGCAATTCACACCAAAAGGAAAATCGGCTCCTGGATGGGAACTGGGAAAAAATTGGGGATTACGAATGTATTCATCAACCGGACAAGGGATGGTTCTTCCGGGGGTCCTTATTACCCTCCGACTCATAAAAAGCCCTATCTTTAATAACTTACCTGTTGCCATAGGGCCCAACCAGATAATAAATACACCTAAACAAACACCCAAAGGCTCTCTTAGGCCGAGGCCCATCCCCGCTAATGTCACTAATTCTACCGAACCGATGATCCCCCTATCCGAACAGCGAGCCATGACAGATGTTAAATCCTTATGGAAGATGTTAACAGCCACATATCAGGCCCTAAATCAATCAAATCCGGATAAAACGGAGTCTTGTTGGTTATGCTATGATGTCCGGCCCCCTTATTATGAAGCCATAGGTCTTACAACCAATTACTCCACTTTCAATGAAACTCTCCCCAAGAATTGCAGATGGGAGCAGAAAGGGTCTGGCATAACCCTCCCGATGATCATACACCTGCCTGGGGACTACCCCACCCGAGGGACCCCCCCGGCTGTAAACCTTTTACCTTTCAGCCAGCACTGTCCCAGTGGATAGTTCCTTTCCAAGGCGGATGGTGGATTTGCTCCAAGACAGGGCTCACCCCTTGTTTAAACACACGGGTTTTTAACTCTTCTGCAGAATATTGTGCCATGGTACTGATAGTGCCAAAAGTCAGCTACCATCCAGGAAATGCTCTAGACGAGTATTGGGCCAGAGAAATGACACAAACAACAAGAACTAAGCATGAGGTTCTCACCCTCACAGTCGCCACTATCCTCGGGCTCGGAATAATAGGGACAGGTACAGGTATTGCATCATTAGCAACCCAACATCAGGGGCTTAATAGCCTCAAAATTGCCATTGATGAAGATATTGAGAGAATTGAACAGTCAATTTCCCACTTACAGAAATCTCTAACTTCCCTTTCTGAAGTTGTATTACAAAACCGCCGGGGATTAGACCTGTTATTCCTTCAGCAAGGAGGTCTATGCGCCGCCCTAAAGGAAGAATGTTGTTTCTATGCTGACCACTCTGGCGTTGTCAGAAAATCAATGGCCAAAGTCAGAGAGGGCCTCGCCAAAAGAAAACGGGAACGGGAACAGCAGGAGGGACGGTTCACATCCTGGTTTAACGGATCCCCCTGGCTTACCACTTTACTCTCGGCTCTGGCCGGCCCCCTTATACTACTCCTCTTACTTCTGACCATAGGCCCCATTGTCTTCAACAAAATATTAAACTTTATCAGAGATAGGCTCAATACAATCCAGGTAATGGTACTAAGGTCACAGTACCAACCCGTAGATACTGGAAACTTATCTTCTCTTTAGTCAATGGGACCCAAGATTGGTTCCCCAAGTACCACAGAAAAGGGGGGAATGAGAGGCCTGGATAAACTAAACCAAAAACTTAAGCAGCTTCTGGGCCTGCGCCACGGGAAGCTATTACCTAACCAGCTCTTTCCGCTTCTGTAACAATGCTTAAGGCTTACTTTCCCGCCACCGGATGCCCAAGCGACTAGCCCCATGTTCCCTCCGTCACCCCACCTTGGCGGCAGCCAATCCGAAAAGGCCAGCGGCTACCCCCTACCTTGCTGAGGGGAGGGCCTGGAGAGAGAAATGTTAACCTGTTTGTCGCCAAACAAGACTTTAGACTCGCTCTATGATAGGCTGAATTCAAAGGTATCCCAAATGTCGTAATTGGATCCCGCCAAAAACCTGATGGCGGGAACCAATCAGATACGGTATATGTTCACATCTGAATGTTAACCAATGGCAAACTTGTAACCATGGAAATCTCCTGTCCCTCCCCATTACTTGTTTACTTCTGTCTATAAAAAGGCTGCAAAGGGTTTGTTCAGGGCCTCTTAGCGTCACCGGCAACGAGTGCGCGGAGGACCGGGTTCGAACCTGCGAATAAACAACGCTTGCCGCTTGGCTTTGACTCTGGTCTCTGGTGGTCTGATTTTGGGGGTTTTCCGAACTCTGGGCGTTTCAACACAACTACAATAGTTCATTATAATTACCTTGTCTACATCATTTTTTTCTTTCTGCATGTAGAGACTCTTGGTGGCTATCCTGTATTTCTGTAATTCTTAGTTCCACAATGCATACAGTGTTTTATCTGTTAAGTAGGAACATGTGTGAAGATTGGAAGTAAAGCATAATCAATTCTCAAATACATCAAATATATTCATTTGCCTATTATACAAGTCATTTAGCAGTTAACAATAAAAACCAAAAGTTAATTTTAGCACAAATGCGCACTAAATTCCTTAGAATATACTCAGCATATGAATAAATTCAAAACCAAATAACACAAAAATATAGAATAATATGTTTACATTCAAGGGCTCAGGAGGACAATGACTGCTGTGGTGAAATAAAGATTCACGACATTAATCCATTCATCCAAAAATATGCCACAGCAGTAGTTTAACAAATTGAATTATTCCTATAGGGTATTAGTTATTGTATAGGTCACAAGTGAAAATAATGCTACTACTGACCTCTCAGTCATCAAAAAAGCCCCAACACTGTAAGTCAAACTTTTCTAGTACATATATATGTTAACGGTTCAAAGTCAGTCACCTTCCCAACTCATCCCTCTGTAGAAAGCTTCTAAACATTTACTGATGGTTCTGGTTTGGAGGTGGTCATAAGGAGGAATATTTTCTTATTAAACTGATCTGTACAAACCATCTCTGAAAGGCACCAATACTTAAGTGAATGTCCACTGATTATTCTAGTAACTAACATCTGAGATTTTTGGAAGCAAATATTTCAGAGTGTAATTTATAGTTTATTTTTTCTCAAATCAATCACTTCATTGTTTTGTTAAGTGTTATGTCAAAGCTCTAAGTTACTAGGGCTACTAAATGATGAAATACCCAAGTCCTTGTGTCTTTCTCATTTGTTTGCAAAGCTATGTGATTCAGCCTTCTGGGAAAATGGTATATTCATGTGTATTTGTAGTAATTCACAGTGTTGAGTCATGTGAAGTAATAAAATGCCATTTCCTCTAGTTTATTAAAAAGATTCTCACTACAAACTGAAACAAATGACATTTTTATAAGAAATCTTAACTTACATTGAGACTAACAGTCAGGATCAAGAAATAACTTATACATTTTCTTGCTTTTGTATTTTTCATCATTCCTTTTACCACCATTCAACCTCAAATACTTTACCTATTACCATTGATTACAAGACAGAAAAATTAATTGCAATGTTGAAAAATGAAAAAGGTTAAGTTCAGACATGAGCCACAGTTGAGAATCCTGTCCACACTCAGTTCTATCTACAGCGTGGAGTTTGAGGTACAGGTTACCTAGTCACTCAACTTTTTGAATGACCTTTTCCAAGGTTGTAAGCTAAGTTATAGACTATTATCTGGACTCAGAAATACAGATATAACCAATTAGTGAACCAAATTATCCACTATATATTAAGTGTCTTGTAGGTACATTAGCTTATTCACTCCCATATTAGTATCTATTTACTGCACAATAGGAATGCTTTTGAGTGTAGTAGCACAATGTATAGAAATCAGATATCACACATTCTATAGAGAATAACATACTTAAGTGTGCTTTACGTTTTTGCACCTTCAATGATACACTATGCTTTCTGCAGGAAAAATTTGTTGGAGATCAATGCTCTGGCCAGCATTGGTTTGGGGAAAGCCATCTAAAATCCAAATGACACCATTTTTAAAAGGTTTATTTATTTTGAGAGAAAGAGAAAGAGAACTAGTGAGCTTGTGTGCATGCACAGGGGAGCAGCAGAGAGAAAGGGAGGGAGAGATAAATAGGGAAGGAATCAATGAATCCTAAGTAGGTGCTATGCTGTCAACATAGAGCCTATGCAGGACTAAGTATCACAAACCATCATATCATGACCAGACCAAAATCAAGCATCAAGACACTTAATGGACTGAGCCACCCAGGTGCCCTCCCCCCACCCAATTACACTATTTTGAAGTCCAAAGCTGTGGATTTGAAAGGTCATGATCAAAGAAGAGAAATACACAGGATAGAGTCATTTATTACTGCCTTCCCTTTTCACTCATTTCCTAATTTGAAGCAAAAGGTAGGAGCTGAAAAACTGAACACAGCTTCTTAAGCGGCTGGGGAGACTAGAACTGGGGTTGACAGTCATCAAGAAGAACTGATCCTAGTGAATACCCCCAGTTAAGACCCACGAATGTTGATATCAATTATACATAACTTAACAAGATTCTATGTTAAATGTTCATGTTTGTATTTGTGTGTTTGTATGTACACATGTGCACATACACTTATTTCAAAGTTGAAACAAAAGTAAAGCAGCCTTAAAACTGAACTGCAATTCTAAACAAACTTCATTTCTGACTGAATTAATAATACAAGCTCCCCCTTCTTTCTACCTGAAATAAACAAAAGTGGATTTTCTCTTAATAACCAGAGACCCAAATTACCTTCAAATTTTCATGTACAATGGAAAGGGAGCATTCCATTACAAAGTTTTCACGTATATGAAGAAAAAATATCAAATGGGTCAAAGTCAGAAAACACGTAAGAGAAACAAATCAATGGAAGATATGGATATTAGAGCTATCAGGCATGAATATTAAACATGGTAGGTACAATTATGTGGTTCCATAACAAGGTGGAGAACTTCAGACCAGAGCAATTATGTAAATCAAATGGTCAATTTAGAAATGGAAAGTTTACAATGACTAAAATTTAAATAACATATTGTGCGACTCTGGGAATGTGATTATAATGAGCATCATACTAAAGTGTATTTAAATGAGTTCAATACCATGCTTCTAAAAAGTTTAATTTAGAAAATATCTTTGACTAAATTTTCTAAAAATTACTCTCTTAATACATGAAGTTCGTTATACTCCAATATGGGAACTGCTTTTCATTCTCCATCTGTGAAAGTTTATGTGTATGTGCGTGTATCATAACACTTGAAAATTTCACTTTTCCAAATGTATGAAAAATGACTTGATCATTCTGCAGTCAGAAAGAATGCTAAAACACAAAGTGACCCTAAAGACCTTATTCAGTATTTCACCATGTGTATGTTTTGTCTTTTTAATTTATATCTCTAAGCCTTATTACACTGTTGAACAAGTTAAAGGTAGCCACTGTAATTTTTCTTTTAATATTTTTATTTATTTCTAGAAGAGAGAGAGAGCGTGAGCAGGGGAGAGTTAGAGAGGGAGGGAGATACAGACTCTGAAATAGGCTCCAGGCTCTGAGCTGGCAGTCAGCACAGAGCCCGACGTGGGGCTCGAACCCACGAACCATGAGACCATGACCCAAGCGAAAGTCAGACGCTTAACCGACTAAGCCACCCAGGCGCCCCGCCACTGTAATTCTTAATTGTTCCTAAATCTTCAAGAAATGGTAGATAAGTAAAAAAAAAAATGTCTTAAAAATATATTACATTCATCACTTTTTACCCAAGTCTAGGGTATATAAATATATATACCCCAAAGTATAAAAACTCATTCACCATTGAAAACATGAAGTCAGATATAAACTGAAGATTACCCAAGGGAAGGCTACATATTATTTAATGAATAAGGCCATCATTAATATGCTATTACAATTGTGTCACTAATCTAGGCAACGTGAGGTTATCTTTGAGTTTATACATGCACAAATGATGCTTAGCATCTACACTGCCCCTTTTAGATTGTATTACATATTTGAACATGATGTTCTATGTTGTTTTCTATTATCATATGTTTCAAAGTCTTATTTCTCCACTGATAGACTAAAAGTACATCTTATCTTAGGAAACCCTGAACTCAATTATGTGTAATAATAAAAAAAAGCCTTCTCTATGTCAGAAATTTGGAATTAAAATTTGAGTAAAAAACATATCCTTTGCTTCCCTTCTTTAGAAAAATAGCACAGATTAGGAGGCAGAATCCTGCAGTTCAAGTCCGATGGTTTATATTCCAGCTCTGAGTCTTTATAGTACATATAATTTTTCTGTGCAGTTTCCTCATTGATTAAAAAAGAAAAAACATCAATCACCTACTTCATGGGATTGCTCTAAGGATAGAATGAAATAGCATATCTAAAGGGCTTGGAACAATTCTTGGTAAGTTTTGTGTGTTAGGTGCTGCTGTTCTTGTGCCAAGTGCTATCATTACTATTACTAGTATTTTATTTACATATTCAAGTCCTTTCTTCATTCACTATATATTTCCTATCTTCCTTCCTTTGGCAACACAGTTCTCATTTTTCAAAATCTGACTCAAAAGGCTACGCTGAACCCCTAAAACAATGTCCCTTTTTTCAGTGTTCCCCAGAGCACTCTCTTTATGCTGTCATTATCAACCAAGTTATGCTAAAATTATCTATTTGAATATCCAAGGTCCCTTTACACCTGCATCCTCCCTCCCCACTATAGGGCTATAAGGTCAAGGGCAAGTCAACAGTCTTTGTTCCCTGGCACTGATGCTGTGTCAAAGGTCCCCAAGCCAACCCTCAGGTTCAGTGGTTCACAGGAGGGATCATAGGATTTAGCATGTAGTTGCCTTCATGGCTATCATCAGTAGAAGGATACAAAGCAAAAATCAGCAAAGGGAAAAGGAGCATGAGGCAAAGACCAAAGGAAATCAGGCATAAAATTCCAGGAGTCCTCTCTCATTGGATTCACACAGGATATATTTTTTATTATTCCTCTACCATGGGACTGTGGTAACACAGCTAAGTGCTCTCTACTAGAGAAGCTCATTAAGCACTCAGTGCCGAAGGTTTATATGGGGATTGATCACACAGGTACTCTCTGCTTCACCAATAGCAAAATTCCTGACTCACAGAAGAAAAGCAGGTATTCAGCATAAACCACACTTGAACGAACAGTCTAGGCAGAGTAAGCCACTTCATTTAGCCCAAGTTTTATAACATTGTAGGGAAATGTTTACTGTTCAAGTTCCCAGACACCAGTCAAGGTCCAGCCTTGCAAGAAGAACTTTCTTTTCGACACAAGAGCCTAGCACAGAAAATGTATTCAGTAGCTACTTGAGTTAACTGGACTAAATGAGGCCAGCTATCCAATGGAACAATGTTAACAATAGTAAAATCAACCCTACTCTCAAAATCTCATATAACTTATAACACAACTATAATATCAGATAATTACATACACATTCATCTAATAAACATGTTCTCTGGAGACTTACATTGAACTTTGACCTGCATTAGTTACTGAAATATAATGAACACTCTTGTCAAATGGATTCATTTGGGTAGGGAAGTTAGCTGGATAAAGTCATATTTAGAAATGGCTCTACTCAATGTAAAATATGTAATTATAGCAATATCAGAGTTGATTAATGAACTATCATATTTTATTTCCATAATTAAGTATTTCAATATTCTTAGGATTCTGATAATTAAGTGCTTTAATTAGCAATATATCATTGTTTCAAAAGATGTCAACACATTTCAACAACTTCATTTGTGGTTCTGCTTTTGCAAGTACATATTGGATAAGATATCCTGAAGAGTCCTACTGCCACAAAACAACGGGATCCAATATAAAACATGATTTTAATATTTGGCTGGTTTTTATTTTTATTTATTTATAAGTCTTTAAAATGCTTATTTAGTTTTGAGAGAGACAGAGACAGAGCACAAGCGGGGAAGTGGCAGAGAAGGAGATACAGCATATGAAGTACACTCCAGGCTCTGAGCTGTCAGCACAAAGCCCGACTCAAGGCTTGAACCCATGAGCCATGAGAGCATGGCCTGAGCTGAAGTCAACTGACTGAGGCACCCCGGTGCTCCAATATTTTGCTGGTTTTCAGAAATTAAGGGGAAAAAATAAGGCCTTCTCCACAAAAGCAAACAGATGAATAAAATCCTGAAACCAGGGCAGAACACTATGAGTTGGGAGCAAACATGAAAGCTGGGCTTGAACTGAGGTTAATCAGTGGCAACACTGGGACTGGAGCTAGGCCTTGGGAATGTTATGTCCAGATCGCGATCTCCCCAAAATCCCAAGACCACCAAGGAGTCCGAGTCATGTATGCAAAAGCAAAAGGCATTTATTCAGGCTTAAGCTCGGGCTCCCAGACCTCACCAATGCAGTGGATCCGTGCTGAGAGCCCAGAGCAAAGAAAGAGTAGGGTTTTTATGGGGTTTGTGATGGGGAGTTACAGAAGTTGTGGCAGGGGAACAGTGATCCAATCATAATTATTCAACATTATCGACAGAGGGTTTGACCATACACATTGTCTAGAGCATTCGTTACTTTTGGCGGGATCCAATTACAACATTTAGAGTACCTTTAAATTCAACCAATTACAGAGCGAGCCTAGGGTCTTGTTCGGCGACTAACAGGTTAACTTTAACATTAGGTAACAGGGTCCTATCTATAGTTTCTATCTCTAGGCCTCTGCCTCAGTAATGTGGAGGGTGGTTGCTGGCCTTTCCTGATTGGGTGTTGCAAGGGTGGTTTCTCCTGCCCTGGGCAATGTGTAACTGCCTGATAGTTTCAGGGAAGCTGAAACTTAGGCCTTCTAGTTCAGAGGGAAAACATAAAGCCTGTCATGGAGTCAGTTTGGTGTAGACTTGTGTCCATACAGGACCCACACAGTAGGAGAGCTGAGTGGGAACTGGTGGGGAATGAGAAGAGGAAAGAGGAGAAGGAAGAAGGGGATGGAGGGAAGGAGAAGAGCAATAGCTTTCACCAGATTCCCACTACAGTCTATTTCCGAAACAAATTAAGATCCATTGAAATGGAAGTTACTCTATTTTGGGAGACTATTTTAGGAATCCAGGCCATACATGCTGATCTTTAACACCAGGAAACTGAAAGAATCACTGCAAGTTCCAAAAGAAAAAATCACTATCTTTGGAAAGGAGATGAGAAGATCTAGCACTAGAACTGTGGAGGTATCACACTATGTGAGTGTAGTAAAATATACCTTCTCAACCTGCTTCAGTTAGCTTACTGAACAGGTTGAGTAATTTTGAGTAACCATATGTGATTTAATAACCACTCACTCCCACTCCTACCAGGCTTTATTTAAACTCATTGAAGTCTGTCTTCTTGGAAAATGTTAAATATTGAGATTAAGAAAATTAAAATATGGAAAATTATTCTTGATTAGCTAAAGATCACCTGAAAAAAATACAGCTAAATTCTGAACAGCAACTTTCTTACAAAAATCTTGACAGAAACTCTCAATATCCATCTGAAAGAGAAATGTAATTTGTATAATAAATACGAAGAGAATTTGGTACAGTGAGAAGCCATCATTATTTAATCACAAACGAGTGTATCTGCATTTAATATTATCTATGAAGATGTCTTTTGTACTCACACATTATTAAAAGCACATAATTAAAAAGACATAGTCAGCATAATGATCTAAATAAAATTCAATCTCCCAAAATATTAACAATTAGCTTAAATCCACTTTATCCTAAATGACTCATTCTAATTCCTCCAAGCATAGGCAATTTGATTTGTCAATCAGCCAATACAAACCTGCAATTAAATGGGTTACAAAACTATCAGAGTACTCAGTACATCATGAATACTGTAAAGATGTTCATAAGCTATTTAACTCAATTGCTGCTTACTTTTACTGATTAAAGATTATATGTGATTCTACAAATATAACTTTTGTAATTATCATCTTGTGTTTCTAATCTAATCATGCTTAGAGCAGGTAGGAGAACAAAGATATTCAAACTATACTTTAGATGCTATATTATGAAATATGGCAGTGTATAGGACTTAACATGATTTAGTGATTAATTCAGGTAAGGCTACCTAAATGCAACCCCAAGGCCTAAGTACTCTGCATATTTGACAATTCAAACACTGACAATTTTAACTAGTATTATCCTTTCTTTTTTATCATATTCATGTATCTGTATTTCTCTGTATATATCTCTCCAATCTATATAAATCGATCTATATTATCTCAACAGGCTACATTATGAAGTTACAAATGATCCCCAAATTTCATGGTCTTTAAATAACAATTTCTCACTCATACTATAATCTATTAACATTAGTTGGGGCTTTGCTCTATTTTGTGATCTTTCTGGGAGTCAGACTAAGGGAGGCTCCAACTCCATCTTACAACAAATTGACGGGGCGCCTGGGTGGCTTAGTCGGTTAAGCGTCTGACTTTCGCTTAGGTCATGATCTCATGGTTCGTGGGTTGTCGGGCTCTGTGCTGACTGCCAGCTCAGAGCCTGGGGCCTGTTTCAGTCTGTGAGCCCCTTTCTCTGACCCTCCCCTGCTCACGCTGTCTCTCTCTCTCTCTCTCCTAGAAATAAATAAAAAACATTAAAAATAAATAAAAATAAATTGCCAAAGGCTGAAGAGAGAGAGTAGGGAAAGGAGAAAGAGTAAAGGAAGTAGGAACAGAATTCTGTACAACTCACAAACTCAAATTTTGACCTTTGTCAATTTTTCATTGGCCAAAGTAAGTAACAGGCCATATCTAATTTCTTCAGCTCGTGAGGAATGTCAGTCCTATCACGTGCCCAGAAAGGAGTGAGCCAGTAACAGTTGTATTTAGTGAACAGCACTGAAGATTACTATAGCAGGCAATATATGCCAAGCACAGTGGTTGTTCCTGCAAACACTGATGCTACAGAGAAACAGAGCTTCCTTTCTAATATCTATCTTAAGAATATGTGTCAATTTTTTATTTTGTTCTCTCAATAGACTAGAAAATAAATTGAATCTTTCAGGGGGAAAAACCTCTTACCAAAGACATGTATTACTTTTTAAAATATTTAACTATAGTTGTTCCTAAATTAACCAGTAAACTTGAAATCAAATTATTCTTGCTGCACGTGATAGTCTTAGTACATTAATCCATTCAATCAACATTTAAGTTTCTACAATTCGTCAGTTCATATCTAGGTGTTATGGGACCTTTAAAAATACACTAAATTCCCCTACAAGGTACTTAAAACTGTATTACACTATTATACTATCTCTTAATGAATCATGACTCAAGTACATCTATTTGAAATGTCTTGCATTTACTACAGTGCTACAGGTCTAAGTATACAGCTGAGATTTGTATAGAATTTTTTTACAGTGAATGCTGTGGTACTATATCAGTTCTTCTAGACACACTATTAAAATCTCCCTGTAGCAGAATAATAATTTTAAAGAATCAAATGTCCAAAGAATGTTTTATTTTTTTTATTTTATTTTTTTATCCAAAGAATGTTTTAAATGGTGATAGAGTGGAAGAGCTATCTACTGAGAAATCATAGGACTCTGTTCTATTCAATATGCTTTACTTAAGACTGAGTTCTCTCTAGAAAAGCAGTACTCAACAAATTCATAAGAACAAAGTATGAGAAACCAGCATCACATATGTTTAACTATTCAGCAATTAGAGAGCTAACACCTGTAACTTACTCCATTTAAATTTTTTTTTTTAATGTTTTATTTTTTTCTGAGAGAGGCAGCATGAGTAGGGGAGGGTGAGAGGGTGAGGGTCTGAGAGAGAGAGGGGGTGGGGGGAGATACAGAATCTGAAACAGGCTCCAGCCTCTGAGCTAGCTGTCAGCACAGAGCCCGACGCGGGGCTCAAACCCACGAACCGTGAGATCATGACCCGAGCCGAAGTCAGAAGCTTAACCGACTGAGCCACCCAGGCACCCCTAACATATTCCATTTTTAACTTGTACTATATATCACTATGCCTAGCCTGTTTCCTAGAAAAGTTCTGAGTTAGCTTTCACTCTTCAGAATTTTCAAATGTTTGTTACCATGGAATTTGGTCATCTTAGGCTTCAATTCACACAAACTATAAAACACTCTTTATGGAAAATATTACAAGAGAAATGTGCCACATGGCTAATGAAGTATAAGCTTCAAAGTCCTCCAATGGCATGAAACTCTTCCCAAGTCCTAAGAGATCATAAAAATATATTCACATGGTCATACAGTTTTTTAAAATTTGTTGTGTTTTTAAAATTAGATATTTTAGCTACTTTCAGCTAAAATGACTGATTTTTTCCCTTTGCTTTTGCTCATTCTTAGCCAAACTTTGGGTACCACTGAACTGACTACAAAACATCTTTTGATATTCACCTAAGGAATGATCGATTTTGGAAATTTAGCAAAATAAATTTATGTGAGTTATAGTCTATGTGCTGCTGAAGCGAGCACCATGTGAGTTATAGTCATAGAGTATACATATGTAATCATTAGCTATCTGGAAATAGAAAGGGTTTCAATTGTACTCCTAATGACCACTCTGCCATAGAGGTAAAGGGCCAAAGATCCTACTTGTATTTTGAAGGCTTCTTGTAAGGCCCAACACCAGAAGCGTGTGGGTATCAGAAGACAATTGTCTTTCAGTGTAGCCAGAAGCTGGTCACTGGAAAATTATTCCAGCTTTTTTAACTCCTAAATAATGAAACTTAAAAGGGGTTATCTCAACTTCCACAATTCTAAAAACTTATATAACCGAATGTGAAGGCTAAAGGAAACTTTTCTATTAATTTAAAGTAAAAATTCCAAAACCATACTAGAAGACTTCTTGTTTTTTTCTTTTTACAGAAAATGTGAAATTGTTGTCATATTAAGAGGTAATCAGAGCAAGCAGCCAAAGCATAGGAAAACATTTATAGAAATGTTTTAGCCACTTAGTTAACAATGTTATTTTTCAGAATAGGACAACAATCACAGTACTTGCTAACTTTTAAAGATATCTAACTCTGATTTCTTCTCTTAGACTTAAGTGATCATTTAATTTGGAAATCTATACTTGTGATTTTATATTTTTCCTAAAGACAGCTCCTGAAACTGCTTTAGGCTTTTAGCTTTAGGCCACACAAAATCTAGATCCATCCCCAGAATCATGACCTGCACCATGATTGTCATCATTTTTATCATCACCACCAGTATCATCATCTCCACTACAGTCCCAAGGCAGAACTACGCAAGAATGACATTTTTAAAACTCCAGTCCCAACTTAACTTCTCTTCCTTTGTAAATCTATCATACTATTTGAGCTGTCAGAATTTCTGTAGGTGTGTCTGTGTATTTCACAAGAAGGTCTATTTATCCCTCTCTGTTCTATTCTTCTGAGAAGAGTGGAGGCAGCTATGGCAGCTGGTTTATCATCTCCCTCACTTGCCTGCCAGCAATTAGGAAAAATACAGATATTGGACACTCTGTGGAGGACTTGGTTTCTTCATGGGTAAAATTAAAAGGTTGGCCTGGATAAAATCTAAGTCCTTCTGGCTTTCACTTTGTATGATTATATCAATTCAGATAATTAAGTCAGTGTAAAACATTCAACAGGTAGACAAGAGTTCTATTTTTAAGTTATATGAACACTTGAAATAATAAATGACCATCCAATACTTCCTCTGTGTAAACTATGCATACATCCTTGTTTTTTTAGGCAGTGGTCAGATGGGAGAAATTTTAAGGTCAAGAGAATAGAAGGTTTAAGGTAACAGAGAACATAACTATATGGGGAACTAGAAGCTGTGTACAATGGTAACATTCCATTAGGGTTATTAGTATATAACTAAAATAAGGCTAGTGTGATTAAGGGGAGTCATTCTCTGATGATACAGGTCATTTATACTAAAAAATCTGGAAATTTATTTTGAGGATAACACATGTCTAACCTATTAGGCAGAATAATGTGATCAAATTAATGAATATATTAGTTTTCTATTGCCATTGTAACAAGTTAGCATAAATTTAGTATTTTAAAACAAGATTATTATCTTCTAACTCTGGAAACAGAGGTCTGAAATGGGTCTTACAAAGCTAAACACAAGGTGCTGGTAGCACTGCACTCCTTCTGAAGGCTAAAAGCATAAACCATTCCTTTTGTTTCCCACTTTCTAGAGTGCATCTACTTTTCCTGTCTCGTAGATAATATCACTCCACCCTCTTTTGTTGTCATATCTTCTAAATCTCCTGCCCAGTTCTCTCCCTCTTAAGAACTTTTTTTTATCACATTGCACCCACCCAAATGGCGCAAAATAATCTCTCCTTCATTTCCTTAAAAACTCTTAATATAATTCCATCTATAAAGTTCCATCTGCCATGTAAAATGTCATATTCACAGGTTCTGGTGATTTGGGAGTGAACATCCCTGGAGACCATTATTCTGCCTACTATGTTGAGCTAGAAAATAGCTGCACAGGCATTTAAAAACATTTATCTAATAAATTCTATATAGCAAGAAGTGTATGAGTAACCAGGAACTAAAGGCTGAGCAATATGTATCATATAATCTTCCCTGGAGCACAGAAGCTGCTAGAAGAGGAAGACATTAGTCAAACCATCATGCAAATCTGTAATTACTTTATGTGATCAAGAAACTGAAGCAAAAGCATAGGAATCTTCAGCAGCTGAAGCAAAGGAGACTGGAAGCAGTCTAACTTATCCGGCAAGGCTTCCTCAAGAATGGAAAATAAAAATAAAATTGAAACGAGAAGCGTCTATTTCACTTGTGAGGTCTATTAGCGAATAAAAGTTATTAGATTTTCCTAACAAAAGCAGTAACAATTGAAAATAGAGCAAAACCCAGATTTCACTGAATTGATAAATAAAGTGGCAGGTGAAAAATTCAGGTAAGTTGACATCTCTTTTCAAGAAGTTTGGCTCTACTGAAGGGGAGGGACAAAATCCAGAAGTGAATGTGAATTTGAAGGAGAAACAAGAGGAATACAAATGCTATTGAGAAATTAAAGTATGAATGTGGATGTTAAAGATACAGCATTAGGAAGTGATAACTGACAAGAGACTCCATATCAACTGAGAGAAAATGGAATCCATAGCCCAAATGGAGAAATCCATGTTAGATCATTCTTTTCATTGCATGAGGAGGGAAACAAAAAGTTAAGCTTCAGTTCAAAGTTAAACTTTTGGAGTATAGTCAAGAATTAGATTCTTTCTGATAAAATTCAAGTCCTACAAAAGAAGAAGGCACAATCCTATGTGCTTAGCAGCCAGTGTTGTTTTAAAGAACACAGGACAGTTGGAGTGATGAAAAATTACTATTTCACCAAGTGGATGAAAGATGAAACAATGGTGTGGGGGTATTGTTGACAAAATGGTTGTTATCATACATAAAATCAGATTTAAAAAAGCACCAAAAAGAGGAGGGGGTGAAACAGAAAACTCGTATAACAAACTCCTTTAATTTGTTCATTGACTAAGGTGTATAAAGACGTACTACATGCCAAAATCTATTACAGGTATTAAAAAGTAAAGAAATGAGCAATTTCAGTAAGGTGGAGAATAAATAAAATGGGACAAACGTACCAGATTTGGAAAGATGATCTGAAGTTATGATCTAAAACAGATTTTAAATTAAAGTTACAGATGTTTTCTTTTGGGAATGGCTAATTTAAGTATCAGAAACAGAAGTGGTTGAAGGAAGAAGACAATATATTGACTCAATTAAAAATCTAACAGATAAGTTAGATCAATTTCAGCAGCCCCAAAGCTCAAATATCAGAATGTGGCATATCTCCTTTCTTGCATATAAATTATCATTCTTTTGTTTCCTTCCCAGCTATAACAGACAGCTCAAACCTTTTCCTTCAGAGAAAAACGGCCACAGGAACCTCAAGCTCCAATCCTTTTAATCACATACAATAAGAAACATCAAGGGTCTTCCCAGTCTTCCCTGAATATTCTATGATTCAAAGTGATTGGACAAGCTTAGGTTAGGCTAAACCAATCACGTCCTGAGGAGACAGCTATACTTTGATTTCCATGGGTGTTCTCCAGGCAGAGAACCATGAAGAAAAATGGACTTGGATCCCCAAAGGGAAAGTGAATAAAACAAAACAGACAATTTTAGAAGCAATTAGTAGATGCAGAAGTAAACAACAGATTGCCACTACAGAGACCGTTTTACCAATAATTCTAATATTAACATTTCTTCTTATATGACCATGAAAGTCAATGGCTTAGATAGATGAGAAGTGGAAATCACTGGAATTGAGAAATTCAGAGAAGTATTGGTTCACCAGTTGAAATACTCAAATAACCTAGGATAACAGCATATCTCGAAGGAATGGCAGGAATAGACTTCTATGTGCCAAAGGCTTCTAAAATAAAAGTGAATGAGAAGGCTAATGTGTAAAATAAATAAATGGTAGAGGTGGCAAAGCTAGATAACTTAAGCCTACCATTATTTTTCTGAATGCTATATCCCACACAATGCCAAACACCATTTTAATTGGTCTTAAATATCATCCTTGAAATGATGCTTGCTTTAAATTTCTTGTTTAATGTTTTTAAATGTTTTAGGAAATTAAACTACACTAAAGATCCTCAAAGTATTTTAAGATTTATAACATTTTACCGAATATAGGATGTATACTTAATCTTTGTGTTATTTTAATTGAAGTATAGCTTACATATATATATATGTATATATATATATAACAAATAGTTTATTGTAAAATTAGTTTCCACATAACACCCAATGCTCATCCTCACAAGTGCCCTCCCTCCATATCCATCCCCCTTCCCCCCTACATCCATCAGTTCTCAGTCTGTCAGCATTCAAGAGTATAGCTTACATATATTATTAGTTTCAGGCATACAACATAGTAATTCAGTAATTGCATATATAACACAATGCTCACCAATACATGGTAAGTGTACTTACAAACTTTCACTATAGTTACTACAATATTAGTTACTATATTCCCTATGCTGTACTTTTTATCCTTGTGACTTACCTTATAACTGTAAGTTTGTACTTCCTAATACCTCTCACTTATTTTGCCTAATTCCCTACTCTCTTCCCCTCTGACAACCACTAGGTATTTTTTTTCCATATTCAGGAGTCTGATTTTATAGTTTCCACATGTAAGTGAAGTCATGTGATAGTCATCCTTCTCTGATTTATTTCACTTAGCATAATACCCTCACTGCCCATGCATGTTGCCACAAAAGACAAAATGACAACTTTTTATGGCTGAGTAATATTCCACTGTGTATATAAACCACATTTTCTTTATCCATTCACCTATCAATGGATATTTGGTTTTCTTCCATGTGTACCATTATAAATAATGTTACAATAAACATAGGGGTGCATATGTAATTTCAAATTAGTGTTGTCATATTCTTTGGATAAATACCTGAGGTGGAATTGCTGTCACAGGATACTTCTCAATTTTTTGAGATAGTCTTCATACTGTTTTCCATAGTGGCTACAACAATCTGCAATCTCACTAACAATACACAAAGATTTTCCCTTTTCCACAACTTCACCAACACTCATTATTTCTTGGCTTTTGAATACTACACCTTCTGATTGGTGTAAGGTAAAACCTTATTGTAGTTTTGATTTTCATTTTCCCTATGAATAGTGATACTAAACATCTTTTCACTGTGTATCTTTTTTGTTTAATTGTGTATCTTTTTTGTTTAATTGTCCATTTACGTACTTTGCCAATTTTTAAAATGATTATCTTTTTTTAAGTATCTTGTTTTTAATTTGCCAATTTAATTTAAATTTAATTTAAATTAAAATTTTTTAATTTAAAAATTTGCCAATTTAAATTTAATTTATTTTATTTTATTTTTTCTTATGTTTTATTTATTTCTAGGAGAGAGAGAGACAGCATGAACAGGGGAGGGTCAGAGAGAGAGGGAGTCACAGACTGAAACAGGCTCCAGGCACTGAGCTGGCAGTCAGCACAGAGCCCGACACGGGGCTCGAACCCACGAACCGCGAGATCATGGCCCAAGCGAAAGTCGGACGCTTAACCGACTAAGCCACCCAGGCGCCCCAATTTAAATTTAATTTAAATTAAAATTTTTTAATTTAAAAATTTGCCAATTTTTAAAATGATTATTAGGGGGTTTTGTTGGTGAGTTGTGAGACTTCTTTATATATTTTGGATTATTAACACTTCATCAGATGTATGGTTTGTGAATATTTTCTCCCATTCAGTAAGTTGCCTGTTTGTTTATTTGATAGTTTCATTTTGCTGTACAAAAGCTTTTAAGTTCAACATAATCCCATTAGGTTACTTTTACTTTTGTTTCCCTTGCCTGAGGAGACCTATCCAGAAAAATGTTGCTAAGGTTGATATCCAAGAGATTACTATGCTTTCTTCTAGGAGTTCTATAGTGTCAGGCCTTGCATTTAATCCACTGAATTTATTATTATGTATGATGTAAGGAAGTGGTCCAGATTTGTTCCTTTGCAGGTAACTGTCCAGCATTCTCAACACCATTTGTTGAAGAGACTGTCTTTTCCTTATTGTAAATTATTTTTTGTTTGTTTTTTTGTAGATAATTAGCTATACAAGCACGGATTCATGTCTGGGCTCTCTATTCTGCTCCATTGATCTGTGTGTCTGTTTTCATCCTTATAGAAGCTGTTTTGATTACTATAGCATTGAAAGATAGTTTGAAATCTGGGACTGTGATACATACAATCTAATCTAGTTGCAAGTATCTAATCTTCTTTCTCAAGATTACTTTGGCTATTTGGGGTCTTTTGTGGTTCCATACAATTTTAGGATTATTTGTTCTAGTTTTAGGACAAGTATTATTGCTATTTTAGCAGGAATTATGTTATATTTGGACATTCCTTCAGGAGTATGGACATTTTAAAAATATTCCTTCATTCTATGAGGTTTCAGCTTTTCACCATTATGACATTAGCTGTGGATCTGTCATATACAGCTTTTATTATGTTGAGCTATCTTCCCTTCATATTCACTTTGTTGAACTTTGTCAAATGCCTTTTATGTTTCTATTGAATTATCGTGTGATTCTTATCATACATTCTGTTAATGTGGTTATATCACTATGATTTGTGGATATTGAACCTTCTTTTCATCCTGCAGTAAAAGCCATTTGATCATGATACATGATCCTTACAGTACATTTGGATTTTGTTTTCCAATATGTTGTTGAGAATTTCTGTATTTATGTTCATCAGAGTTACTGGCCTATAATTTTATTTTATGTAGTGTCTCTGCCTAGATTTGGTATTAAGATAATAATGGCCTCTTAGGAAGAATTTATAAGCATTCCTTCCCTCTTTGATTTTTTTGAGGAGTTTGAGAGGGCAAGGGCTTAAATCTTCTCTACATGTTTGGTAGAATTCACCTGTGAAGCCCTCCAGCCCTGGACTTCTGTTGTTGGGACTTTTTTAGATTAATGATTCAATTTCATTACTAGTAATCAGTCTGTTCAGATTTTCTATGTATTCTTTACTTACTCTTTAAAGACAGGTTTATAGAAATTTATCCACTTGTAGGTTGTACAATTTGTCGGCATATAATTTTTCTCATGGTGTTCTAATAATTCTTTGTGTGTCTGTGGTGTTGGTTCTGACCTCTTTTTTAATTTCTGATTTTGAGTCCTGTTTTTCTTGATGAGTCTGGCTCTTCAATATTGTCTTTCCAAAAAAACAGCTCTTGATTTCACTGATTTTTTAAGTCTCTTATTTAGTCTCTGATCTGTATTAGAGACTTGATTTGACTAACTTTGGGCTTTGTTTTTTTCTAATTCTTTTAGGTATAAACTTAGATTTGAGATTATTCTTATTTCTTGATGTAGCCCTATATTGCTACAAAACTCCCTCCTGGAACTGCTTCTGCTTTATCCTAAGGTTTTAAATCTTCTGTTTCCATTTTCTTTGTCCTCAGGTATTTTTTTTTAATTTCTTCTTTGTTTTCTCCAACAACCCAGTGGTTGTTTGGTAGAATGTTGTTTAGTACCCATGTGTTTGAGGGATTTTTCTTTTTTTTTCTTATAACTGATTTCTAGTTTCATAAAATTGTGGCTGGGAATCATGCTTGGTATGATTTGAATCTTAAGTTTATTGATTTCTTTTGCTATCTAACGTATGACCTACCCTAGAAAATGTGTTTTTAAGTCCCTTACTATTATTGTGTGACTATTTCTCCCATTATGTCTGTTATTAAAATCCTCCATGTTGGGTTCATGAGTATTTACAGCTGTTACTTCCTCTTGTTGGATTGACCCTTTTATCGTTATGTATCAGCCATATTTGCCTCCTGTTACAATCTTTAGTTTGAAGTCTATTTTGCCTTATAAAAAGTAATGGGACCCTAAGGGTTTTTTTTCCTCTTGTATTTACATCTTTCTCTATCTCTTCACTTTGAGTCTATATAGGTCTTCAGGCCTGAAGACTATTGTAGGCAGCAAATAAATGGGCTTTTTTTGTTTTTCTTCAATCCAGTTATGACTTTTGTTTAGAGCACTTAGTCTATTTACATGAACGGGACATACTTATTGCCATTTTGTTAGTTTTCTCTTTGCCTTTGCAGTTCTTTTCTATTCCCATCTTCTCTTGCTCACTTCTCTTTAGATTTGATGACTTTATTTAACGTTATTCCTGGATTATTTTTATTTTGTGTGTGTGTGTGTTCCAGGTTTTTAGTTTGTAATTACCCTGCATTTCACGCACAACACCCTATATGGATAGTAGTCTCTATTAAGTTGATGGTCGCTTAAGTTTGTACGCATACTTAGAACTCATTTTTTTATTACCCTTTTCATAATTTATGTATTTTATGTTTTATCTTTTATTTTGTGTATCAACTTTTTTAGGTATAATTTTACTAATTTTGTGTTTTAACTTTCACACTGGCTTTTAAGTGATTAATCTGCTACCTTTACTGTATGTTTGCTTTACAAATGGAATTTTTCCTTTCATAAAACTTTCCTCTACTTAGGGCCTATTTACTTTCCACTTCAAGTCCCTTTAACATTTCTTATGAAGGGATTTAGTTGTGAACTCCGTGACCTTTCATTTGTCTGGAAGACTATGCGTCTTCTTCAATTCTCAATGATAGCCCATGCTGGGTAGAGTTATGTTGCATGGTTGTTGATATTTTCCTTTCAGCACTTAATTTATCACACCACTCCCTGCTGGCCTATGATGTTTCTACTGAAAAATCATATTTATCTCATTGGTTTCCCTTGTACATAATTGTTACTTTTCCTGTTACTGTTTTTAATATTCTGTCATTACAATTTTTGTCATTTAAATTATGTGTCTTGGTGTGGCCTTGGGTTCATGTTGTTTGGGATTCTCTGTAGTTCCTAGACCTGGATGTCTGTTTCCTTCCCCAGGTTAAGGAAGTTTTCAGCTAATTTTTCAAGTAAGTCTTCTGCCTCTCTCTTTTCCCATTCTAAAACTGTCTATAATGCCAATGTTATAATTCTTCACCTTGCCCTAGAGGTACTTTAACTTCTCATTTTTTTCTTTTGGCTTTCAACTGGCTGCTTTCCATTACCATGTTTTCCAGATTGCTGATGCATTCTTCTATATCCTCTAATTTGCTACTGATTCCCTCTAGTGTATTAATTTCTGTATTAATCAGCTCTGAGTGGTTCTCTTTTTATATTTTCTTTTTGTGGAAAGTCTCCCTGAATTAATTCACTTTTCTCTGAAGTCCAGTGAGCATCTTTAGGACCATTACTTTGAGGTGTTTACCAGGCAAACTGCTTATTTCCATTTCATTGCAGTTTTTGAGATTTTGTCTTATTCTTTCATTTAGAACATATTTCTCTGGCTCCTCATTTTGTTTGACTATGTTTTTATTACTATCTATTAGTAAAGTCAACTAGGTCTTCTAGTTATGAAAGTAATAGCCTTATGTAGAAGCCATCCTGTTGTACCCAGCAGCACAACCTTACCCCCAAGTCATCAGAACCAGATGCTCCAGTGTTACCCCTGTATAGGTCACGAATGCCCTCCTGTTGTGGTTGAGCCACAACTGCTGAGTGCACTGATAGGTAGGGCTTGCCTCTGGCACTGCTAGCTATGAGCCCCATTTGTACCTACTGCAGGTAGGGCTAGCTCTCTGCTTCCTTCCTCCAAGAGTCATGCTGGAGAGGGGCCCTCCAAGGCCAGGTCTATAGGGGAATGCTACGGTGGGGCAAGAATTGTCAGCAAGGCATATTTATAATGTCAGAACTGGCTCCTATAAGCATGCAGCCGGCTAAACTCAAGGAAGTCAAGATAAATGACACCCACCATCATCTCCATTCCTGAAGACACCTCCTATAGTTCCCTGACAGCACACGTCCTCAAATTAGTCGAGTCTTCTTCACATATAACCAACCTTTTTCTACATGCTGCTTCACTGGTGGTCCCAGACCAAGTGATACAGCATGCTGTCCTTTCAAGAGTGAAGACTTGGTTTCCTATAGCCCTTTAGCTCTTACAGAGTTAAACCCAAGTGCTTTTATTTTTTTTTCTTTTTATTTATTTCTAGGAGAGAGAGAGACAGCGTGAGCAGGGGAGGGTCAGAGTGAGAGGGAGACACAGACTCTGAAACAGGCCCCAGGCTCTGAGCTGGCAGTCAGCACAGAGCCTGACGCGGGGCTCGAACCCACGAACCGCGAGATCATGACCTAAGCGAAAGTCGGACGCTTACCCGACTAAGCCACCCAGGCGCCCCTAAACCCCAGTGCTTTTAAAAGGCTGACATTAAGAAGGCTTATCCTCCTGGTACATAGCCCAGGCCTAGGAGTAGCCAGTGTGGGGCTTCATTCCCTTTACCTTCCATGTCTTCTGTTTGTGAGTCACCACACTGGAACTTTGGTTCCCAGCCATATCTCTACCCTTCCTACACTTCATTTGCCCTTCTGTCTTTAGCTGTGGATGTTCTGATTTGCTGGTGTTCAGGTCATTTTCAGAATAACGTGTAGTTGTTGTGACAGCATGTCCGTGATTGAACTCAGGATGCTTCTAGTCTACCACTTGGCTTTGTGCTTTTAATGCATTCATTTTCATCTCCCTCCACAGTAAAAAAAAAAAAAAAAAAAAAAAAGGAAAAGTATTACTTTGTAAATCTTACTATATGTGGTTATCTTTAGTCACTTTTTCAACATTCTTGAAATTTTATCAGATTTCATTTTACATGGTCTTATATACATGCATACATATAGGAGTCCAGAAGATTTTTATCAGTAGCAGAAACTATTTTTTCAAGGAATCTAAATGATTACACATTTTATAATAATAGAATAAAATAGGTCTAGAGTTGACTTTTTGAGAAATGAAAATTATGCGAAATCAAACTCAATTTCAGTTTTCAATAACACTAGTGTGTATCTAACCTGGAACAATGTATTTTTAGATTCAGTGCTTTTAGAAGATCTTATTCATATTAATTTTATACAAGAGTATACTGTTACTGAAAAAATAAGTACCCACTTCAGTAGAACATGAAATGAATCAATGAAAGAAAAAGGGCTCCTTGCTTGATCAACCAACTTAAATCACTCAAGCAGCTTACTAATCAAAGGGTTTTATTTTTGTTTTTGTCATAAATAGCTTTTAGTTGGAAATAATATGTTAAGTCTTTTTTCCCAAGTTTTGGAATTAGGAAGAAAAATCAACTATATAGAGAATTAGATATAAGAACATAAAACATCCTGAAAGCTACTGAAACCAAGTCCCAGGCATTATGCTATTGCAGTGATTTAGTGAAACCATCATTACCATATCAAAGTTGCCATCAGATTATTATTAGACTTAAGAGATATATGTTTACCTTCTTACCTTGTGAGTGGTTATGACTGAATGGGCACTTGGCTGCCTATCCCCTGTCCCCTCTCCTCGCTTCTTCCCACTGGTGTTCTAGTGAAACATTTTTCTATAATAATGTTTTCATATTTCAAAAACATTACGTTTGGCAAGAATTAAATTTACAGTAATCAATCTACACTTGTGGTCTGAGCATTTTATGATTTACAAACAAAATGTTCCCTAGTGAGAGAAAATAGACAAAAATAGATCTTTTGGGGGCTGGGAAGGGGGGAGTACAATAAGGGCTTTCTTTCTAAGGAGAAGTTTAGTCACAAGAAGTAAGTGAATTGATTTTCAACAAGTGATCACATTTCTCCACTTCTTGACATAAATGTCCAATGTAGCAATGCATACCAGTGAAGAGCCCCTCTTTGAGGCACTGGTTTACTCTTTCGTGGGGGAAGACTACAATGGCCATTAAAAACAACTAAGGCTCTAGCACACTTTCAGCTTTTCTTAGCGTCAAACCTCATAGCCACAGTGATATTAACTTCATTTAAAGAAAATGTATTTTAGATATTCTCAGGAACCACTAAGTCTGTGCCAGTTATATACTGTAGCATAGCTCACATGAAGAAAAAACAGATGAAAGGTCTCTAAAACAGCAAAAAATATGGATTGCATTGATTGTTTTAACAGGGCTTATATGAGCACTTTCATATTTACTTGTCCCAACCTCCAGTTTGAGATGTTTTGGGGGGGAATGAGAAAGATTTTGGTGGGAATGGAGGAAGAGGAAAGGAAGATACCTAAGTGTCAATCTCATGATTTGCCTGAGTTTGAAGGACAGAGATTTTGTCCTTCTTTAGAAACTTTGCCTTTCAGAGTTAAACCTAACAAAGAAAGTATAGTGAATAAGAGCAAATGCTTTGAGGCTACAAATTTATTCATTAAACCAAAACTGAGTAAGCTATATGTAGCTCCAAATAAAGATAGGAAACAGTACCTGCTCTCAAGTAGCTCATTGTCTGAAAGGGGGTCAAAACCACCATTAAGTGCAATATAGCCAAACTCCAGGAATATGTATATGCACTGGTTACTAAAGAAGCACAAGAGTCTGCAACACTGATGAAAGGGAAAAGTATTCAACAATACAAATCCAAAGAATGTTAAAACACAAAACTGATGTTCAAAAACCTCAATACAATTTGGAATACAGAATTGTATTTTTAAGAAAATGTGACTGAAAAGTAGGAAGAGCTTTTAATGCTTGTTTCTATTTCTTAAAAAATATTTAATCTAATTAAAAATTTTATTTTTATTTTTTTAGAAATAGAGACAGAGAGAGAAAAAGAGAGAGAGAGAGGGAGAAAGAGTAAGAGCACACAAGAGCACGAGAGTACAAGCAGGGGAGGGGCAGAGAGAGAGGGACACAGAATCCAAAGCAGGCTTCAGGCTCTAAGCTATCAGCACAGAGCCCAACATGGAGCTTGAACCCATGAACCATGAGATCGTGACCCAAGCTGAAGTCTAATGCTTAACCATCTGAGCCCCCCAGGCATCCCTATTTTATCTAATTCCAAAAAGCACCTTTCAAGGTCACAAGAAACAAAATTATCTCATTCTAACTTCTTTTTCAAGATGGACATTTTTATTTCATTTCCCTCATAAACAATAAGAATTCATTTTTTTGTAACATGACCACAATGCCAATAGCACACTGAAAAACAAAACACTAAGAATTCCTTCAAAACTATCCAGCTGGTGCTACTCAACAATTTTGAAACAGGATAATATGAAAGAGGATAATAATTTTGAAACTGTTTTCTTTGGTAGTAGTAGGAAAGAGAAAGTTACAGTAGGGTGGAGGCAAGACTAGAAGACCATAATCCAATAAAAGCCTACAGCAATAATCCCCGACAAGCACATATGCCCAGAAGATGCTTGGCTTCTAGTTCAAAAGCTCCCCTGTGGGAGTCTACATTTAATTGACTGTATTAATTCATACAAATACAGTAACTAATTCTACTTTTATTAAAGATGATTGATTTTAACAAAATTCTATTCAGAAAGAAATGATTATGCCTTGCAGACAGGGACCCTCTGTAACTCAAATTTAGCTCTTAGGTTCCCTATATTAAAATCTGCAAAATGATAATAGTTAACCTTTAGTTATAACTGAGTCTTCTTATATAAAAGTAAAATAGCTTTAAGGCCTTGAAACAATGAAAAATGATTGATAGTTAATTCCTGACAATTTCTGCTCTAAAGGGAATTTCTTTAAGAGTTGTGGTATAGAAATACAAATAAGGAAAAGGAAATAAGGGAGGTCAGTTCAAGAACCACAGATGTTCCATTATTCTCAATATTACCCTATCCAAAACCGTGACCTGGTATGGAACAATCAACTAGAATTAAGCAGTTATTATATGCCCATTACCATGTTAGGCACTTAACGGAAAGGAAACCCTAAAGGCTCTAAGAAGCCTCATATACATTCCCAGGTATCACCTGATAATTTCTATAAATAAAAGTTTTCTATAATGAGCACAAGGATAATCCTGGAAATGAAAAGACATGGATAACATGTGGCAAGAATGGTTAAATGGTCAGATAAACTTTTACCCCATTCATTCTGCATTAGTTCAAGATGCTTCTGGTAACCAAAGGATGGGTTTTTACAGCATCTATTTCTATCAGTGCTTCAAAAAGTAAAGTTCATAGATCAGAGCTGATCTGTGAACAATTTACCAACCTACCATGTGTACAAAAATTGGTAGTGAACAGCTGATGTTGCCTCAACAACGAAATGTGTAATTAGCATTGACAAATGTTTGAGGTTTATGTTTGTGTGGGAATATTTTCTGGTTTGTGTGGGAGTATCATCCAATATGAAAATGCAAGGACAGAAAAAAAATTCTGAAGTAGTTATACAGATTAAGGAGTTTATGCCAGAACGTAAATGACACAAGCCTTCTGTCAATGAAAAACAAGTATCTTACTAGGAAAAAAATAAAAGGGCCAACAGTATATTTAGTTACTGATCAAACAAAAGATGGGAATCCTATAAATGACATAGTGTGTGTCAAATGAAAGATTCTTTTTATCATAGGATTATCTCCAAGAGGACTGTACAAACTACCAATACTGCATGCTCAATTCAGAGGTTTATCACAGGGCAAGCTCTGTTGGAAGTGTTTCAAGTAGGAAATACTTGCTTAGTTTTTCCTCAATGGTGATACATGTGGATGCTCAACCTGTAAAGATGAAATCTCCACACCTAGACTTGTCATTTTTTAATTATCTAATTATGCCTATACAATTAAGGAATACATTATTTTCCATAGTAGATAAGGTCTAAAGAGGAAAAAAAAACAAGTGAGAAGGAAGTATGGGTTTCTACTGAGTATTTAACCAGATTCATAGCAACAATCTCGCAATCATCAGTGAAGTAGGTGATCACTCTGACACTTTCTATGTTCAAAAGGTTTTAATAAACATTATGAATAAACATGTCTGACAAAGAATTATTAATTTTATTTTTCATCCAAAAAACCTATATGTTAGGAAATTCACAGATCTGAAATCAATTTCTCAAATCAAAAGACAATTTAAACTGAACTGTATTCTAACAGTAGGTTGTAGGGATGGCTATTGATGAAGGATTCAAAGTGATTTTTAGACATTATAGATCACTTGCTTCATTTGGATAGAAATTAAAAAGGGTATTCTGAACTTGCTCAAATTGCCTTAACATTTATTTCTTCCTCTATGCCTACCAACATAGCTATAGAACAATGCTCTTTCCATGAGCACTATTAAATTTGGATACAACATAGGACACTACCCCTTTTAAGTAACAAGTCTGTCAATGCTGTCTAGCTTAGATTCTTTCCTAGTAAGTGCACCTATCACATTAATTAACAAAGAAACTAAAGTGTGCACAAAGGTGTTGACAATGAGAAATCCTTTATTACTTCATAACTGTTTTAGCCATAATCGCACAGTTAGGCGATAGTGATTTTCTATATTCATCCCTCAAGCATCGCTTTTATTATACAACACAAATATTTGCATCATCATCTTTTCTCCTGGTATGTTTGTCCTGAGCATATTTATCGGAAATTTTAGGTCTACTGAATCAAGTAATAGAGTAGATCTTTAGTTTTTTATTTCATACTTCCGGTAATCAATTTTTAGTGTGTCTACAAAAGTATTGGTTCAGGAGTGGTTGGGGGGAAAAGTTGTTCATCACCTGCAGGAGTGACAAAGCACTGGTTTACTTACAGCATTCATTTCCCCACCCACATACTTCTCTGCTTCATGTACCCAAGATTATGTAATGTTGTTAGAAGGAAAAAAAATGAACTAGATTATCATTTCCTCGTATGATGTACAGAAATTAAGATATCACCTATTTGGCTATGTTCTTTTTTGAGATATTGATTCTTATTTTGCTTTTTGCTCTTTACCTTCCTTTTTCATTCCTAGAAGAGACTGAGGTCCTTAGCACTTACTTATCTCTGATACTTTTGCTGGGAGTAAAACTCAAGTTATTTTCAGTCAAGTTTCTCCCTTTTTGGTAAAAATTTAAACTCAAAAATATTAGCCCAGGTGTCTTCCATCACAGAAAAGGAGTATCTCTGAGTAAAAAGTGATCCCCATTAAGCAATGCAGGTTAGGAGAACAGAAGATAAAGCCAAAACAACAATAACACCCCCTAAAACACAACGCCCTGACAAGGCAAAAATTACAGTATCAGCCCATTGCATTATATGTTCTACTCACAGGTAGAGGGCTGCTCACTGGAGAGAAGTAATTAAAGATGTTGGAAGAGGTTAAGACATTGGTTTGATTTTTCTGAAGGTATAAAATGGCAGAGTATCAGCAATTTTATATGACTCAAAATATTAATTTTAAGCATGGGTTAATACAGAATAGTAGTCTTTTCTTTCAATATGATGATTAACTTATCCCAGCATTTACTGACACTGTAGTAAACATGATTTTGATGCTGCAGAGACCTGTGCATACTATATTTGACCTTGTGTGTGTGCACGCACACATGTGCATGCACATGCGTATACACACACATATAGCAGAGAAAGGAGGGTAGGAACACAGAGAAATAGTTAAGACACATACACACACACACACACACACACACACACGAATAGTTCAACCTGCTGGTTTTCTACAGAAACATACACACCAGGATGAAATGGGCAGTTCCCTAAGAGGGGCCAAAAGAGGAGGGGTCATTTTTTTTTTTATTAAATGTTGTTATAAACCAAGTTATTACTTCCTCAATTTCCAACTTCACCAGGTCTTTCTATTCCACCAAGAATAAACTACCACATTGCAGGACAGCTTTCAATCCTTGATTCCAATGCCAAAGTCTCTAATAATATACCTATATAATGGAGCGGATTAAAGTCTTAATATCCTCATTTTGAAAGATAAAATTGGAGATAAGAATATAATACTTAATGAACCCCTTTATGTGCCAGACATTGTATAGGACATTTTATATATTTCACTTAATGAGTGGACGGGTGATGGTTTAGCCATTGGAGTAATTTGATAATAAAACCACAGTAGAGAATTAAGGTTGGAAGTTTCAAAACTCAAGTAATATAAAAAGCTATAGGTTTTTCCCTCACCTCTGAAATTAATTCAATTTACACTGTGGCACCTAATATGCATAAAATGACTTTGTTTTGGTCAGTGTAAAAGACTTATTTGCCTGAGAGATTAGTATTGATTCATGTACACTCATGATCAATATTGGAATCTGAGGATTCGTTATTTTTACATTTTTTAAATGTTTTATTTATTCCTGAGAGAGAGACACCATGAGCAGGGGAGGGTCAGAGAGGGAGACACAGAATCTGCAACAGGCTCCAGGCTCTGAGCTAGCTGTCAGCACAGAGCCTGATTTGGGGCTTAAACCTACGAACCATGAGATCATGACCTAAGCCGAAGTCAGACGCTTTAACCAGTTGAGCCACCCCGGTGCCCCGGATTAGTTATTTTTAAAATATCTAACATTATTGGCCATATTAGGTTAAAACTTCTGAAATATACAATATATTAGAAATAGATAATTTGAAGAGAAACCATTTTAAAGTTATACTAACACAAAAAATACCCATCAGTTTAGTTGCTTCAAAGACATTTTTTAAACAACCTCTGGATCTTACTTTCAATTTTATCCTCCAAGCTTTCTGTGGGTATGGGTATTGGCAGGGGTCAACGGGGTAGAGAACCAGGTAAACCAAAGTCCACCTTCTCCCTCACTGGGACACTCATTGTGAATACAACTTCCCTGTGGTCCACATTGCTACATTTTTAAGAAGAGAAATGCACTCAGGGGAAAAAGGAAACATGTAAATAGGAAAGTAGGTAGGATGCCCTAATATGAGCAACTCCTCAGAATACTTTGTCCCAAAAACAAAGAAGGTAATTCCAGCTAGCAAAAGATCAAGATCACCAGCTCCCAGTCATTGGTTCCACAAGTGCACAGAAATTCCTCAGCGTTACGAGTCCTCAAGTCCCCCTGGTGGGAAGCCAATCAGGTTTCCACCAGAAACCTGGTATGGAAACCCACCAGGAAGATGCCATGTTATTCGTTTCTGGAAGTTCTTTTCAGAGTAGGGGGTATGTTTACTGAGGACCATTGTTTTTTCCCCTAAGGTAGAAGATTAGAGATACTCTTGAGCAAAGGAGATTTCTGAATTTTTTTTTCCACACAGCTTGAACTATGGTCATATAAAATAAAACATCCTGTCAGTTTAAATTCTACTGTCCTGTGTGTTTTTTGGGGGGGGCTCAAGCCAGTCTGCTAAGGTTGATGCAAAGGGATATCACAGGATACAAGTTCAGTTAATTAATTTGAGCTTTATGTGAAAAATACTGAGAATGGTAAAATTCCTGCTATGCTAGATAAAAATCAGGACTAACTATTTTTATTTTAAAGTAACTCAAGCACACACATTTGTAGTTACTGTCCATTTCCGAGGGAATGAGAAGCCATTTGTCTAGTAACATATTTAATCCTCATGTCTACCCTAACGAGGTTATGTGCTATTATTAGTTCTTATACAGAAAAAAAGTCATAGACTACCTTATGGAAACCTACAAATAGAGTCCACCAAAAAGCAACAAAAGTGTGATTCAAGCTCCCTCAATTTGGCTTTACAGCACTTTGCTCTTAGCAGCTGTGTCACGCCATTTTTATTGAGTTTTCATTCTGTTGGCTGGAGTTTGCCTAAGTTATTCCAAGTTTTCACTTGTTAGAAGGCAAAAAAACCTAAGAGAAAAATAGATAGAGCCCATGTACTCAATTAAAGATAAAGGAGAAGCATGATATAATCTTAAGACCTTTTTAAAGTATGTTCTGGCAGAAATCAGTAATTTTCCAACAATGGAATTATCTAGGCCAGCCTCCCTGAAACCTGATGGAGTTTTTCAGAACCACGCTCTTCATGTCAACAAGGTTAGTAGCAAATAGATATTCTTAGACACAGCTAATTAAAGAATAGTTAAAATGTATGCATTTTTATGTAAATAATTCAACAAAAATTGACAATTCAGAGTTGTGAACAGATGAATCCAAACTATGCATCTTTGATTAAGATCTGCATAACTGTTTGTAAGGAGTCAATTTTCGAAGTGCTTTCTGTAGAAAAGTAACTCAGGGAGAAAACAGTGTATAAAAGAGCACATTTCCACTGTGATGCTCAAGTTGGAGAAAAGTAGGTCATGCTTTTATAGTTAGCAATCTAACAGTGTAGAAATCTACAAGCTGTTTATGTACATAATTTATAAGCTAATTTCTTCTGCTACTTTTTATGTACTAAAGAGAGCTTTACTGGGGGAGTGAAAGAGCTCTCAAGTTCTCATTTTTGTTTTTTTAAATCTCAGGATCCATTCCTCTCATTGGTAAGGCATTCAAAATTATTAAGCATATACTATCTGCATTTGGTTTATATCTGTCAGAAATAATGTTTCTTGTGTTCTTGTAGTATTTTCATTGGTCTAGTAGTTGGGTTTTCTTGGCACATATTTGTGCTTAATTTGGTGATATCCAGATGAAAAGAGGAAAGATGATGTTGAAGGGTCTGGGAATGTCACTCCTTGAGTGATAGTTCGGCATAAATAAGAGAAGACAGAAGAACTCTCAAACAACCTCTTTTAATTTGAATTTATAAAAAATGTTCTAACTTGCTTCTGCTACAAGATGTTAAACTGGGCTTCCAAAGTTCTAAACAATGATTTATTATGAGGACCGATAACAGTAAAAGGATTCTTCAACCCTTCAGTCACACTGGATAAAGGTTCAGATTACTTTTCAAGATGGAAGGATGGGAAGCACCATCTTACAACTTTAGAGTTGTAAGTGTAAATGTTCACTTCAATAAAGTGAAGCTTGAGTCCATTTGACAGGCGTTTAACCTCAAAAATGCAAGGTAAACATCTAACTGTCCTTCTGATGGAAAGAACAAAGGAGAGGTAATCCACTAAGAACCAACCAGTACTCAGTTTTAGGGAAGAACAATGTATCAAGATATTCCCCAGACCGATTGCAAGCCACATAAATGAAGATACAGGTATGGGCACCTAAGTTCCCTTTCATCAAGACCTGTATAAGAGGTGTAAAGATCTCAGCAATAGAACCAGTATGTGACCAGTCAGAATGAAGATTCATCAAGAGAAATGTTGAGTAAACTGATCTGGAAAGGCTACATGTTTTAGGATTCCAACTATGTAACATCTTGGGAAAAAGAAAATATGAAAACAAAAATATCAGTGGTTGCCAGGGATTAGGGAATAGGCAGGGATGAATATGTAGAAGAAACAACAGACTTAACCCTAATACAAACTGTGAGTTTTAGTTCACATACCAACATTCATTCAGCAATTTTAACAAGTATGTCATACAAATGCAAGATAGGGAAAACTGAAGGTAGATGGGAGAAGAGGATTTATGGGAATCTTTCTGTCCATCTACTTATTTCTTCTGAAAAGCTGAACTGCTCAAATAAAGTCAAGTTTCTTTAAAGAAATCTTGAAAAGATGGCAGTTAGAAGTTTAAGAAACCAATCACAAAAGAGTAGGAGACAGAGAAGAAGGAGGGAAGAAAAACAGAATGAATAATGTTTGAAGGTAGGAGAGTGAAAGTATTTGAAATACGGTCATGGTGCACCGGAGATGAATGCTTTCAGTGATGGGATCATCCATCTTGCTATTAAGAGTTCCAAGATTAGAGATTAAGAAGTTTCCATGAATGTCACTTTTTTTTTTAAATATTTTTATTTATTTCTAGGAGAGAGAGAGACAGAGATAGTGTGAGCAGGGGAGGGTCAGAGAGAGAGGGAGTCACAGACTGAAACAGACTCCTGGCTCTGAGCTGGCAGTCAGCACAGAGCCCGACACGGGGCTCGAACCCACGAACCGCGAGATCATGACCTAAGCGAAAGTCGGACGCTTAACCGACTAAGCCACCCAGGCGCCCCACCATGAATGTCACTCTTGACCTTTAGTCAAGTCACAACATGTTCTTAAGGATACTTTTTAAAATTATTTTTTTCTTAAATTTATTTTGAGGAGGGAGAGTGGCAGAGAGAGAAAGAGAATACCAAGCATATTCTGCATCACCAGCATAGAACCAGAGGCTGGGCTTGATCCCATAAACTGTGAGATCCTGACCTAAGCCAAAATCAAGAGTTGGATGCCTAACCAACTGAGCCACCCAAGTGCCACAAGGATACTTTTTCTCTATGCTTCTAGCTACCAGTATTTGTAGGGATCTTCAATTATCCTAATATTCCTTCTCCAAATCCATGAATTTGCAATGTAGGAGAGAAAAACTAAACACCATTATCAAGTATCTAAAGGAATAATGGACAACCTCTAAACCCATTACCACTAGAGTTAAATTAAAAAATAAAGCAAAGAATCACCCATCAAGCTGAGGTTCAGAAATGAACAATTTGAGGGGCACCTGGGTGGCTCAGTTGGTTAAGCATCCAACTTCAGCTCAGGTCATGATTTTGCAGTTGGTTGGTTTGAGACCCACATCAGGTTCTGTGCTGACAGCTAGCTCAGAGCCTGGAGTCTACTTTAGATTCTCCCCCTCCCCCTCCCCCTCTCCCTCGGACTCTCCCCTGGCTGTGCTGCCTCTGACTCTCAAAAATTAAAAAATTTAAAAAAGGAAACAGTTTGAAAAGCAAAACATTAAGATTTTTAGCAAAATGGGTAGTACCTGTTGTATTTTTTAAAAGGGATTCATGTATTGATTGAGCTGCAGTACTCAAAGTGAAAGGAGGAGGTCACACTGTCTTATTTTGTTTGGCAAAATCATGTTAGGAAAATGCCTCAACTACTTTAAGTAAGAAAAAAAAATACCTGCATAAATTTATTTTTTTCTAATCATGTCCTACTGAGATATGCTCCCCACCCCCTTTATCTACTATGACATTTTGATTCTCATTTTTATTTATTTTGAGATAGAGTATAAGAGCAATAGTGAAATCAGGGAAAGAGGCAGAGGGTGGGTGGGGGGGTGGGGGGTGGGAAGAGAATCCCAAGCAGGCTCCACACCGTCGGCATAGAGTCCAACGTAGAACTCGATCCCACCAACTGTGAGATCATGACCTGAGCTGAAATCAATAGTTGGACGCTTAACCGTCTGAAAGACCAAGGCTCCGGATCCTGATTTTTAAAAGATTTACTTGTAGTGGAGTTTTTAAGATACAAGTGGGTTTTGATAAGATCACTACAAGCACTGACATACTTGTGAATCCTTGCCTGATTCACAAATTTCCAAGGAAACAAAGAACATATCAAGTATCTTGGACTTGTTTCTGTCCTACCTTTAAGTCTCTGACCTCTTAATTAGTCAGTGTGACTCACTCTCCAACAGCTCTTAGTTTGACTAGTCTAAACCTAGAGATGGTCACTTGGGTTTCGCATTCTACTGGATACTCACAACTATCTTTGAAATATTAAGTCATATACATTGACCAAAATTTGGGACCCATCTATGAAAAATTTGAAAATTCAGGAACCTACAGCATGGATGAATAGTGAAGTTCCATTATATTTACTTAAGTCCTTAAGAATAAAACTGAGGAAGGGAAGAAAAAAGATTCACGTGCTCAACCATTTAAAAAGCAAAAACACCCATAATTCATAAAACAATAGAAGTACATTTTAAAAAACCACACAACTAAATAGCCAGAGAAGAGTACAGAATGTTCTAAAATAATTTAAATACAAATAAAATAAATTATTTAATCAATAATTTAAATTAAAATTATTTAAATTAAAATTACTGTTTAAAAACAGTAAACATTGACAGTTCTAAGAGCAATGAGGTAAAAGCTGGACATGGATACTATTTCATTAGGAAACAAAGGATACAAAAAAAAGGGGGGAATATATTGTAAGTCGCGAGTTTTCATAACATTACTTCTTTGCTAAATTCTTAGTTTAAATAGATGCCATTATCAGTGTTTTTCAAATTTGTCATATGTGAGACTCTGTTCGAAATACAGTTAATGTCTTTCTGTCCCTGAAGTAGTTAACTTCCATAACCTGCATAGTTTCAAGCATAAGATCTTTGTGAATCTTAAGTGTTTAAAAAATTTTTAATGTTTTTTATTTCAGAGAGAGAGAGTCAACAACAGCAGGGGAGGGTCACAGAGAGAGAGGGAGACTCAGAATCTGAAACAGGCTCCAGGCTCCAAGCTGGCTGTCAGCATAGACCCTGACTTGGGGCTTGAACCCATGAACCATGAGATCATGACCTGAGCTGAAGTCAGACACTTAACCGACTGAGCCGCCCAGGAGCTCCGAATCTTAATTCTTAAATTATATAATTTTATACAGCATTCTTTCTCAAAAGATAAATACCTTGTATACCATTTGCATCTCTATTTAATCTCAGAATTTGAATTTTCTATTTTGCCCCTCTTTCCTCAATGACAGAAACTTATCTCCATATTTCTAATCTATACAATTCCCAGCTTGCAGATACACATCTGCCAGGAGAAGATTACTTTTCTCCTTCCTACTCCCTGACCTTCCACAGACTAGTGCCAACAGAGAAAAAAAGAAAGCCAACTTTAGGCCATGTTTATTATGAGAATATTAATTTTTCTTATTGGTTTTCCCCATTTCCTACCACCTCACACCTTTGAAGAAAGAATAAAAAAATACACTCTTCTAAGTTTTTATGCTTTCTTGGTAGAATGTGGTTTAAAATGCACATATTACAACTCACTTTTAACTCCCTAGGTATTTGAAGTTACAGGGGCGCCTGGGTGGCTTAGTCGGTTAAGCGTCCGACTTTCGCTTGGGTCATGATCTCATGGTTCGTGGGTTCGAGCCCCGCATCGGGCTCTGTGCTGACTGCCAGCTCAGAGCCAGGAGTCTGTTTCAGTCTGTGACTCCCTCTCTCTCTGACCCTCCCCTGTTCACGCTGTCTCTCTCTCTCTCCTAGAAATAAATAAAAAACATTAAAAAAAAAATGAAGTTATAAACATCCTAATCTATTGCTAATTTAGAGGCCTTAGAAAAGGTCTCTAAACCATTTTGTATTTTTATGAGAGCATAATATTTTATAAAGCCTTTAACATTTTTATTTTAACTTGTAGGAGTTTCAGGATTACTTATGTGTCACAATTAAAAGTAGGTTCCATAAAGGACTGTTTTCAAATGACACCCATTCTCAAAAATACTTGATTTTATAATACACTCTGTTTGGAAAGGTTCTTGAGTTACTTAATTTATGCCTAAAAGATTTGTGATTATTCAACATATTCCACAGATGTTGCTACATTTTTCACAATACATACACTGGATATTCCAGAAAAGTTGAGTGACTTTCCACAAGCCTCTAACCCTGCAGCTGTCCCCAGTCACGTGGACAAAAGCCTTAATTGCTCATTCAGAATTCTTTATTTCTAGCTCACAAACACATTTCCTTTCATTTTATGTGAATCTATTATCTAACGTTCCAAAAAACTCTAATAAAAAGTGGACTTGCACATTGCGAGGGTAACTTCTGTATTCTGGCATTCTTTTATTGAAAACCAGAACTTTCTGGGTTGGAGTTTGATTTGGTGGCTTATTTGCTGAGGTCAACTCTAAAAGCACATGTGTGAAATAACCGTGACCTTTTGTTTTTCCCACATCAACAGATCCTCTAAAATCTCAACATTTGTACAAACTGCCACTGATCTCACAAATTGCTTTAGTCTATGATAAGAAAGAACTCCCCTTTCTGTTTAGATCTTGGCAGGACAAAAATGTGGTTAGACCTATCTGGAAATGTTACTTGTGAGGTTGAGTTTCCACAACCAAAGCAAAATTAAAGACTAAGGATGCTTCTCATGATTTTTGAGCTGATTAAGAAATAAGACTGTTCTGCAGGAAAATTCAAAAGTCACTAATTGATCCTTAGAGAACAGACAGATCATTTGACATTAGGGTTTTTACTGAAATTATCAAAAATGATTTCACGTGTGAGACAGTCTAATTTTACACTTCAACATGAAGAAAATGATTGCGGTTTCCAAATTAAAATGGAAGATAGCTATTTTGCAGATACAATCCTCACTGAGAAAAATTCTTGTTCATATATAAAAGTGCTCTTTACTGGTCCACTACTTGAGAGGTTCTTAGAGATTTCTTCATTTGGGAGAAATAATTCTGTTTTTTCCCCCCCCTTAGCTCCCTTTATAAAGGCAAGTGTTTAAGAATGTTGGTAAAGGCTCCATGTAAAACAATAATTGTGGGGTGGCTGGGTGGTTCAGTTGGTTAAGCATCTGACTTCAGGTCAGGAAATTATCTCACAGTTCGTGGGTTCGAGCCCCACGTAAGGCTCTGTGCTAACAGCTAGCTCAGTGCCTGGAGCCTGCTTCAGATTCTCTATCTCCCTCTCTCTCTGACCTTCCCCTGCTCATGCTCTCTCTCAGAAATAAATGAACATTCAAAGTAAAAAAAAACAAATGCTATTCCATTTTCCTCGTTTCCACTTTTCCAGCTCCTAATTATTTGAACTATGAAAATCCTATGAATTCTATGAAAACATTTATATGAATTATGAGGAACAATAGCCTGCCAAGTACTTTAAAGAGATAGCCCTCACTAAGTAATTTGTTTAAAATTAAACAGCTATTAAGCAAGAAAGAGAGGACTCTTACCTGATCTTTAGTCAATAGTCTTAACCACTCCGCTGGAAGCTTCCCACATGGAATTTTTAGTATCCATTGGAGAAATAAAAAATTTTGACTATCATGTTCTGGTTCACAGCTTTGTCATCATTAATCATCAAAAAAGTTTGGGAGCAAGTAACCTAATAGACATAATGACAGATGTGCATGTCCTGTGTTGGTCCCCCATTAACACTTATAAACCCATTGTTTGGGTGCATATGTACAAAAGCCCATACAACTTCACCTAACAAGTTGGCTCGGCAGGGAAAAGAGCAAACTTATGTCTCTGATCATCTTCCATCAAAATATTACCTCTTTCTCCCTCATACACACACACTTCTATATATGCTATTTATATATCCATATATGCATAATGTAGTCTTAGAAAAGTTAGATTCCTAGTCATAGAATTTATGGAAGAAACCAGAGAAAGCAAGAGGTGAAAATTTAGCACAAGAGAACTAGAAAAGATCTGGGGCCTGAAAGAAAGGGTAGGAGTGTGGGGGGAGAACCTAGCTTCTAATTAACATTTATTGATAATTCCTATGTGCTAGGCAATATTCTAAGTGTTTTATACCTATTAACTCATTCAATCCTTACAGCAATGCTTGGAAAATGTGTAAATATTACGGCACTTCACAAAGAAAGAAACTGAGCCTCAAGTAAGACATGTCCAAAATCACAAGGCTGAAAAATGAAGCCAAAGTTTGAATGCTATCTGTCTAGTTCAAGTCCACATTTTCCACCATTAATGGGCTAATGTCTTTGTCTTTAAGTAAAGAGTACATCTTCCCAATATGTGACATATAATTTCTAGTGTGTGACTGAAGACCGTATCAAGTTGTTAACTGATTTATGCTAGCAAGAGCATGGTCACTTTGTGATAAACCAAGAATGGTGACAAGTTAATGACTGTGCAATTTTAAAAGAACCAAATGTAACTCTGATTTTTCAACTATTATTAGAAGATAACTCAGTTCAACCATGCCTTAAAGATAATTAAGGCACTTTAGCCACAATGTTTATAATTTCAGACTTATTTCACATATTTCAGACTTATACTTAGTATCGGATTCTGATGACCTAATTAAGTACTTAAGTCCCACAATTTCAGTCTGGTAGTTTAATGCACACTATCAAAGACACCTAGGGACAAAATAGTAAATGGGAGAAGTTTATTTCATGATGCATTTTACAGCCAATTTCAGGAGCTGGCATAGATGAACCACCATCTACCCTTTATTTAATGACCCAAATCTTCCCTCAAATACTCCCGATGATTTTAACATCACTATACATTAAACATGAAAATTCCTATGAAACTACTGAATGTGTTTTATATTGGTGTCTAATAGCAGCATTCATCGTTACTTATCTACTTTCATACAAGTCTGTCATATAGTTGGTTAAATTAAGAATATTTTTTGCCCAATGCAAGAAGTGTTTTAGTTTAAACCATGGTGATTGAAAAAAAAAATTTTTTTATGGAGTTCAAGAGTGGATGTAAACCTGAAAAATTTCTAAATCTTACAGAAATTTCCAATAGCTTCTAAGGAAAACAGAATGGTTGTTTTATTCAATGTTTGGTATAAAACTGTGTTGATTTCAATCACACAAGTAACACAGTCATTTGCAGTATAAAACATGACTCAATTTTAAGTTAACAAATGTATTATTTTCTATAATTTTAGTTTAAACATGGCCTAATTAAGGTTGAAATATTTTTTAAATATTGCATTTTAATTCAACCACAATCTGTTTAATTTCTTTCATATGGGCTGCCAATTTTGTCATTATCGTTTATTAAACACTTCCTTTTCTATCTATAAAAATGATCACAGATAGTTGGACTTTTTGTTGGCAATGAATTTCTATGCATATATAGTACTGCACAGATTCTGAATAAAGTAAATCATTTTTGGTATATGATCCAGTAAACTATTAGGCTATTTAAGAAAAATGAGAGACCATGCAGTAATTTTAACAAACACCAGATAACTCACAACTATTTGCCTGTATGGAATCTGAATATTCAAGTATATATAGCAGCATTTAATCAAATACTTAGTATGTCAAGTCTTGAAATTAAAGTTATAAAATGAACCCTATTAACAGTAAGTTTTAAAAGAGTGTTGGTTTTAAAAAGAATGTTGGTTCAAATTCCTTCAAAGGTCTTTTATTCTGTTCAACAAAAGCTTGAATCCAGACAATGTCAAAAAAAAAACTGAGTATTAAAATAGATTCTACCAAATCCTACTAAAGGAAAAAACTATTAATAAATACTATGCCTTGGTTTTCCCCAGATAACTTTTAAATGTTCTCTCACCTGTCTGAACTAGAGTTTTAAAGCTCTAGATCAACGAATTTACATGAAGGATTTAAAAATGTTATATCCTATGGCCTCATTAAGACCAATATCAAATTAAACTATGCTACAAACCATTTATGTAAAATTGACCAAAATCAACCATTTAAAAAATCTTGACTTTCCTGGACTGCTTTTTATCATGAAAATAAAGGTACATCCTCAGTTTTTAGCTTCCAGTCTTCACCCCATTAGTTGGTCTAGAACCTTGACCTAAAATTCAACTAAAAAACAAGGGAGTAGGACCTGGCCTAGGAACCTACTTTCAACTCAAAATTCTATTTCAAGCTTGTTTAAAGCACTTGCTTTTAGAAGACAAGATGGTGTAAAAAACAGGTTTTAAAAATATAAAACCTTGTTGATAACATTTTCACTAAAGCTATTATTTAGTGCTCTTTAAAACTTGGCTTATTTTCTTGAAAACAGGTAGCTTATACTATGAAAACCTAAGGATATCCCAATATGGAAACTTGGTTAAAAATATAAAAATATTCTTCCAAGTTCAGATGGATTTGTACTGATGCTTTGCCTCCCACGCTGACTTTTTTTAATCTCTTCAATTTAAGACTAAGAAAATGTGGTGGGACAATGAACAAGGAGCTGTACAGTTACACTGTCAGAGCCTAGAGATCACATGTTAATAGAGAAGTGTCCTTGAAACCATGTTCAAAAGGTAAGAGACTGGAGACAAGAAGATCAAAGTATTAGGCTCAATTCTTTTTTGTTGCTGTTGCTTTTTGTTTTAAGAACAGAAATGTCCCATATTTGTTTTTTTAATATAATAGCTTATTATATTACAAATTATTAAGTCCTAGTGCAGTATTTTCTGAGCTAGATGCCTTCCCCTTCAGGTGTTTTACTAACCGAAGGTATTTTCCCTGGCATGCAGATACTTGCTTGTGTAACTTTGCTAAAAGAAAACAAAAAGGTTAGAATGAAGGCTTTATATTTAGGAGGCTATGAAACCTAAGATCTCTGATGTTGGGTATTTAAAGATATTTCACTGGATTTGGACTTCTATGAAATCTGACCTAAAAATATTTGCTTTCCTTCTAATAATTGGACTCCATTTTGAACTTCATCACTGGAACTTTTTTCTTCCCCCTAAAACTTTTTTATAAAAATGGTCACTAGAATCTCAATTTCCATGACTCCATATTTAGTTGTATCTTTAAGGAGCTGTTTTACTGTGTTTACTACTGAAGGAATTGGCAAAGATTGCTTAGGAAATCTGCAGCTTCCTTTTGCTTTTTTTTTTTTTTTTTTTTATATCTGGTATCAAACAGCCAGAATCAAGCTATCAGACCAGTTTATGCTTCTGGTCACCATGTTTTTCTAACCCAAACTCAGAAATTTGTTCATTTCTATCACCTTGGTTGAAATAGATACTAGTATTATGCTCATGTATGGCTATAGAAACCAAAGCTTTAGACAAATTAAGCACATTGGCCAAGATCCCACAGCTGATCCAGAATCAAAGTCATTATTGTGAAATAATCATTCCATTAAGGAAGATAGACTCCTTAGTGCACCTCAAGAACTTTCTCCCACTTTCTTTCAACCTCCTTCTGTGGGCTAGTTCTTTCCCAGCTAATGAAACCTCAGAGAAGTATCCACAGCTTTCTAGTTCACTAGAGTCAAAAGAATAATCTCATTTCGCTAGTCAAAATGTCCACTTTCTGTAATAAAACCTCAAGCTTAATAGGAAAGGAAAACACTTCATATGTAGTTAGGGACTTTCTTTTCCTCCCCTCTCTCCCTTACCAGACTGTGGCTCAAGTGGTCATATGGGGCAGGAGGAACAAGGGAAAGGCCACTATCAAGTCAGGGTCCTCTGAGTAAGAGAATGACAACCTCTGATGGTGGTGGAGAATAAACACATTTGTTAATTTCTCAAAGGTTTATTCACTGTGAATGCTGAGCTTCCTCTAACATGGAATATTCTGGTCTCTGCTGGGGAGTTCCACTACATTCCCTGTATTTCCAGAGTCTACCTTTGGTCCTTTTGGTTAAACTTATAAAATGGTTTCTCGCCTTTTCCAGCAATCAGTAAAGCAGATCCATCCTTCTCCCACCACATGTCAGTGCACTTTACTCCTAATGTAACTTTACAGCTCTCTGTGGTCAGGCAGGGGCATTGGTCTCATCTTTTCAGGCACATGTATGCAAAGTATTAATCTCCAAAACCCCCAAGAAACATTACCAGGCCCTCATTATCAGAATGGACACTCTGAAGCTTCTCCAGCTTGATTTCATGTGAAGGAGAAACATTCCCCTCCTTCATAAAGCAGCCCCATCCATTCCTGCATGCAAAAGGGTTGGAAGTACAAAGAATGTGGCCCAAACAAGCTTGGATTTGCAAACTTGATTTCACTTTGTTTCCAAGTCCCATTGGGTGGCATAGATCTGACTTGGCATGTGTCCAACACATTCGTACATTCTTGTATTCCTTGGTTGAAATTTTCTAATTTAACATCATATTATGGTACCTTAGAAAGTAGTAAAAGAGAAAAGCGATTTTGTTTTTCCAACTGTAACCTTGGAAATGGCTGAAGAATAGGTTCACAGAATTGATTTGTGAAGACTATCCACCAAATCGAAGCAATGCCAAATAATACCTCATCAAGGGCTGAGAACTCTTTACCCAATTATTATCAACTAGAGACAAGGTATAGCAAAACCCCAATCCTTCAAAACCCCATGGATATAATTAGAGCAAATACTTTACTCACCTTCAGATTTACATGGATAGAGTATAGCAATCCATACAAATAAAATGTAAGATAATCTCTAACCATAGCTTACCAATGATAGGTATTAAGTACTCTCAAAATAAAATTTCACAGATACTAATGATTCAGGATAAATTCCAGCTCCATCAAGGAAAACAGGGCGCATCTTAAGGATGAGAAGTTGCTCAGGTGAGCCTAACTTAAGTCAATGTGCTCACCCAGGCAGTTTGGCACAAGTGAACCAAATTAAAGTTCAATGGCTTAGTCAACTTACAAAGTTATTTTCCTGCAGCCCTGTAACACTGAAACTATTCATTCTTAGAAGTCTAAGCACACTCATAGTGAACTTAACACATGTAGTATGCTATACTCCTGTTTAGACAAATTTTTCAAATGAGTAACACGTCAATTACAACTCAGAGGTCAAACATTTACAAGGCCAAACAGCTTAAAACCTATGTTTTACTTCTTAAGTGCTTTATATGAAAAAAATAGGACTAATGGGAAAACTTTGGCAGAAAAAACAAATACCCAGTAGTTTATGAAGGTAAGTGATACTTTACCCAGCTTCCAGTGCAGAAAGATTCAAGGATTCCCTGATGAAGGAATGAAGAAAAATTCCTGATCAGAAACATCAGATAAACACCCTAGCCCACCTCCACCTGCTCTAACAAAAGATGTTGGGATGACGAAGCTGATTATGCATGTATAATGTGAAAAATCTGGGATATATAGCATGTACAACGTATTACATATAGCATATACAAAATATTCCCAAACAATCCACTGATGTCTTTTAAGATTAACGTAATTGGCCTCAAACCATTAAGTGGTTTAAGAGCACAAAGTCAGAAAACCTCCAACAAAATCCTCAAATTCCTTTTACTGTCATGTATCTAACTGAAACTATCAAAATACGTTACAGGTTTAGCATTAAATTGGCTTTATATTCTGAAAATATTTCTCTCTCCACTCTTCCCCTCAAATTCTTCTTCCAGATAGGTTACATTCACAGAACTGTCCACAAGTATTTTTCAGGGAGATAGGCACAATAAAAAATTGGCACTAACCCTAACTTTCTTTTTATACAAAACTCCACATTATTTCTAGATGCAAAAAGAAATAATGGAAATTTATTTTCAAGTTTTTGAAAGGACTCATTCTGCCATAGAGTTTACCAGCCCTGCTCCAGGTGAACAGAACAATTCCATTAACATGGTGTGTTACCTAACGCAAAAACTCAAAATTTTACTCTTAACATGAACTTCATTTTCCACTGAATCTAAATTTAGGTCATATATGTTCAAGAGAATAAAAGAAGACTTTTGGAACCATGAAAAAGATTAGAATGATAAAAGTATCTCATAATCACGCTAGTTTAACTTATTTACTGTTTCCACCAGGTCAAATCTCTCCCCTATTCTCATAGCCTACTCCGCTCTCCTGCCAAATCGGTTTGAGGGTAGAGGGAACCAGGATTCATTCGGGAACTTTCAGTTTTGGGGATTTCTAAGCAAACAAAACTTACAACCAACAGTGTTGCTGGAGGATCTCTGCCAAAAAACCTGGACAGAGTGCTGAGGTCCTGTGGGATGCAGCGGTTAGGGATGGACACAAAAGGAGCTCACCCCGGGGCCCACAGCACGCTCTGAGTTCCCCAAGATGCCCCCCACTCCACCCCAGGAAAAGATATGCGGACCAGAGGTACTCACTCAGCAGGTGATGCAGAAGGTACAGGACGATGAGGCTAAGCGACGCAGGGGAACAGCCTAGTTCGCCGAGTCAGGCCAACTCTGCACTCAGCACCTGACCTCACTAAGAACGCACCTGCTGGGTGTTCTTCCAGCAGCGGGCTCCAGACCAATGCACCCCGCCCACCCACTGAAACGCCGCCCCACGCCTGCGCTGCCCTAGATGTTGCTCCAGCCTCAATTCAGCTGCGGCAGGCGTTGTCCGACCCTACAACCGGTTCCTTTATTTTTCCTCTTAAGGAGGACTGACGGTGCTCCCGGGCCCCAGAAGTACCTTTCCTGACCATGGTCGTTGGAATCTTGAGACTCACATCCCCTGTTCAAGGGTCTGACAATGGCCAGTGGCCAGGCTGGAACCCAAATTCTGTGTTCCAGCCCCCTCGCAGGTTCTGAGACCAGAGCTCGCTATAGCTCCTAAGGTTGAAGGATTAGCACGCGCCTTCCCATTCAGAACTAATCCTGAGTCCAAACATTCTCTGTTCTCTCCATCCCCTTTCCACTGTGTCACCCTTGCCCTACCCAAAGTCCCTCAAAATAAACTGCACAGAACAAAAGAAGGACACACTCTATGTATCCCTAGTCCCTTCCCACGCTTACCTTTCTGGATTTTGCGTTATCTAACTTGAAAAAGTAAACACCACAGCTCTGCAGCGCTGAATGCTGGAACCACGGCTCAAAAGAAAAGAAAAAAGACCAAACAGCCAACACCAAAACGAAAACAAAACAAAAACTTTTTTCAGTCTGACTCTGACATTTCTCCTTTTCCATCTACAAACCCCAGTAAATAGACTCTTTTCAAGTAATCATGAAATTTTATTACCAATTTAATCTAAACCAGGGTTTCTCAACCTTAGCACTACTGATACCTTGGGCGGGATGCTGTGGGGCTGTCCTGTGCATTGTAGAATGTTGAGCAACATCTTTAGGCTCTGCTGACCAGACACCGGCAGTATCCCTTCAGTTGTTATAATAAGAAAGGTCTTCATAATTGGGGTTATAATATGGGGTACACTTACAAGTAACTTATAATAATAAGTTATATAAATATTATATAATTACTTATATAATAAGTAACTTATTATATAACTTATATATTATAATTATAATTGGGGTTATATTATGGGGTACACTTATATTATAAGTTATATATATAATATAACATAAAAGTTATAATGCCAAGAGTTGCTTTGGAGCAAAATCATTTCCTCTTTCCCTTAAAGAACCATCAATTTACACCGTCAAAGTACTGGATTTTAAAAGCAATTTGGAAAATTCTACTTCTCAGCATTATAAGTTATTCCTGGTATGCGTTATGGGGTAAGGAGACAACATTGAAAGTTTTCCTGGGGCTATCATATACTTTGCTTGTATTATTCAAAACTGCAAGCAAATGGAGGGCATGGCAATTTCTTTCCTAGCAGCTTATGTTCTATTTCCTTTCCCTAATATATTAAAAATAGACTGTAGGGAAAAAATAAGATTAATTGCCCTGGTGGATGGGAAATGCATGAATATACTAATCAAGGACATTTTAGATCACCCGAAATGTAAATACATGAAAAACTAACAGATTAAATCTGATCGAAATGGACAAGAAATGAAACATACTGTGTTAGACAAGGTTTCAGACCTTATGTCATTTATGAAATCAACTTCATGAAAAAATGTTACATATAATTTATTTTTAGTTAGAAGGTCTAGTGCCAGTCCTTAGTTTCCTGATCACAGAAAAACTGCCCTGAAACACATTAGATGTATTCACATAATTTCTAAAAGATTAATTCTATGTGTAGAAAAAACTTGTTCATGAGAAACAAAGTTAGCTAGCTAAACTAAAAGACATCCGATAAATATTATGGAAATATCACCATATCATATCACCAGTGTATGATTTTGGTTGTGACTTACTTCTAGGGACACCTCACAAAAACACACATGCTCCTTCCAGTGACCTCACTTTCCCATCACCAATTCCTCATGTTTTTGAGGTTTTTTTGCACTTTTCAAATTTCAAAGAAACCTTCCTATCTATTATGTCATGTATTACTCCTCAGTATCTGAAGTGAGGAAGTATTCATCTTCCATCTTAGAGAGGGAGAAACAAGCTTCCTGAACAACATTAAGTAAACAAGAGCAAGGATTCACCCTTGTTTTGGGTCTTATATTCTTTCCACTCTTCCAAATTAATTTTTATAATTGGTCTATCTTTCTCCACTTCACTGATCTTGTTCGTACTTGATGACTATCCATGAACTCTACAAAATAAACAGGCTCAACACACTTAATAATAAAAAAAGAAAGACACTCTCTATTCTTTATTGAAACTTCAAGACCAGAAATTGATAAATCTAAATTCAAGTTTCAGGCTAGGGCTAATTTCACTTTGTGATGTTGGGTACCTGTGGAGTCTTGGTGGTTTCCTAATAACCCATAGTTCAAGGATCAATAAGAAGATACATGGAAAGGCTATACTGTTGCTGGACTTGAAAGCTACCTTATCAAGTGTACCCCAAATAATCTAAAGAATACAGAAAATTTCACTTTGTTAATTAGGGATCTATGAGATTTTTAAAAATTGTTTTTTTATCAATATGCCTTTTGTGGAAGCAGATGGTTTGCAAAAGTAGATAGAGATGAATGAATAAACAAACAAACAAAAAAAAACTATTTGTAACAAGAAGGAAGAGAGAAGGGAGTGGAAATATTTGGTCTCTCCTAACAGGAAAATCAAAAGAATTTATTGAGACCATGGACCTGTGGTAGACTTTCACTTGGAAATGTTTCTGCATTTCTCTTCATACAACAAAAGGAAATGATAATGGGGGCATGAAATGAAAGAAAAAAACTGACTTGAAATGACTAGATGGCTGCTTGGTAAGCCTCAGAAGTCATTAAGAAAATTAAGTGAGAAAATTAACATCTATGGTTCACAGAACTTCATAGCTAGAGCAGAATTAGAGGTCATCTAATTTATCCATCTCCTGAATCAAATTTTGACAAATTGCAATCAGTAGATGAAGATCATTGATGAAGATGGTGTAAGAGTTGGAGCAGGTAGAAGCAGAGAGCTGCTTGAAAACTAAGATAGTGCAAGGCATACTGTTTCAACACTGAACACTTGATAAAAGGTGGCTGAAAATTAAAGTTTTACCTTATGAAAGAGAGACATGAGGTTTGTATATATTTGTGTGTATGTGCATATTGTGTGCACGTATGCATATTTTGTAATCACCTAGGTATCTCCAGCATAGCAGATTCATGTGAGTGGAGGCTGATGAGCCATGGGATTCTCACAGCCGTTTCACAACATGAACAGCACCCTCCAACATATTTCAGAATATCGAACCTCAATTCTGGCTGTAAATAGATGCCACCTGTGGAGCTTTAAGACTAAGCCTGCCTAGGTTCCAACCTCAGAGATTTGTATGGGTAAGAACCTGGAATGAGTGTAACAGCTGCCAGGTGATTCCAATGTACTGCCAGGATTGAAAACAATAGTTTTCGAATTATGGCCATAAGGAACAGGGAAAGTTGAGGCACCTGGGTGGCTTGGTCAATTTAGCTTCCAGCTTTAGCTCAGGCCATGATCTCACAGTACATGAGTTCAAGCCCCACAATGGGCTCACTGCTGTCAGTGCAGAACCTGCCTCAGATCCTCTGTCCCCCTCTCTCTGCCCCTTCCCAACTTGTACTCTCTCAAAATAAATAAAACATTTTAAAAAAAGAATTGGGAAAGTCAAAATTTAATAACAATAAGGAGAAAGTCAGGTTACAAATATTCAATAATAGAAAATTTGGGCAACTCCTTATATACTTTTATTATTACACTTTAAATTTTAATCTTAATTTTGAAACTATTATCTTTTTGCTTTCATTTTTGTAAAAAATAGTTCCCCTCACTTCCTCCCCCATCTCAATATATGCCTAAACATTTAGCTACCCAAGTCTAAAAGTGTGTTCAAAAGAAAATATAACATGATCAAATATGATTGACATTAAGAAAAGTTTAACATCAAGAAAATATCTATCTTGGGGCAACTGGGTGGCTCAATTGGTTGAGCATCTGACTTTTTATTTCAGCTCAGTACATGATCCTAGGGTCTTGGGATCAAATCCAAAGTTGGGTTCTGCGCTGAGGGTAGAGACTGCTTGAGATTCTCTCTCTCTCTCTCTCTCTCTCTGTCCTTCTCCCCTGTTCATGCGTGCTTTCTCTCATTCTAAATAAATAATTCTTCTTATTGATGGATCAAAAAGAAAAAAATTCAAGATTATGTCCATATATAGAGAAAAGGAATCGATAAAGTGTATTCCTACATGTTGTAAAAATTATCAGCAAACTAGGAAATTTGCCAGTATCTACTAATTAAATACATACATATGTTATGACCAAAAGTCCTGCAATTAACACATACTCAAGTGAAATAAGTTCACACCCACCAAAAGAAAACCAGCAACAACAACCAAAACCCTTGTACAAGAATATCCAGAGCAGTTTTATTCATGAGAGCTCCAAGTAGTCAGCTTGCAGAAGCTCACAAGGAATTTTGCAAGCTTATTGTTAAGCTGAACAACTTGAAATTGAGCATGGTGAAAGCACTTACACCAGAGGTTGAAAAATGTTGCAAAACAGACTGTCTCCTTATTTTTTCCCACCCATGCCTGCCAGTTTGCCAGCACACCATTGAATAGCTCCAAGTTGGAAGACATCCAAGTGTCCGTCAACATGTAGTTAGATAAACACCAGGCGGGTATATTCATGAAATTGAATGATATATGACAGTAAAGAGAAAAAATTACTGATGCAGTAACATGAATAAATCTTAGAAATATCATCTGGATTGAAGGAAGTCAAACCAAAGCAACACAATAACCAATAATTAAAGAATTCAGAATATTGATTATCTCTGGAGATGAAATGATATTGAATATAAAGGGGCATGGAAAGATTCTGAAGGTGGCAGAAATGTTTTCCATTTTGTTCTAGATGGTAGTGACATGGTTATGTGCATATTTGTATTACTTGACCTACATACTATATGTAAATTATACCTTCATAAATAAAGATTGTTTAAAAATAAGTTCATGGGAAAGATAAAGATGTACATAAAGCTAAGACAATTTTGAGACAGTTGACCCTAAAACCAGGTATATGTCCTATTGGTTATTAAAATATGTCATAGGAGTGCCTGGGTTCCTCATTTGGTTAATTCTGGGGACTGTTGATTTTGGCTCAGGTCATGATCTCATGGTTCATGAGATAGAACCCCACAAGGGGCAGCATGGAGCCTGCATGGGATTCTCTCTCCTCTCTTCCCCTTCCCAGATTGTGTGTGTGTATCCATCTCTCTCCTTTCTCAAAATAAATAAACTTAAGAACAAATACCATAAAGGTAGTAACAAAAGCATACAGAATAAGCACAACAGAGAAATAACCCAATAAAAAGAATACAGAACACAGAAAGACATAAACATAATTTTGATATATGATAAATAAGGTAATCTTATTTATAACTCATAAAGCAATGAGTTATAAAGACACTATTTAACAGATTTTTGGAGGGAAAACTCTATATAATTACAGAAAGGAAAACAGTACTGAATCATTTAACTGATACTTTAAGGGAAAAAAATGTGGGAGAATATCTTTGTGACCTTAACAAGGGAAAGCATGTATTGAAGAAAACCCTAAAACTAAAAACTATAAGCCAAAACTCTGATATATTTAAATAGATCAAAAGTGAAGATTTCTATTGAATGACAAAGACCACAACAAAAGGTAGCAGACAAATAACAGCCAGAAGGAAGCTAACTGAAGTCTGCAACAGTGCCAGGGGAGCAAAGTCAGGAGCTACACTCTTCAGGACAGTAGATACTAGCCACAAGTGATTGATTAAATGTAAATTAGGGGGAATGATGTAAAATTAAAAATTCACTTCCTCGGGGCGCCTGGGTGGCTAGTTGGTTAAGCGTCCGACTTTGGCTAAAGTCATGATCTCACGGTTAGTAGGTTAGAGTCCCGCATCGGGCTCTGTGCTGACAAGTAGCTCAGAGCCTGGAGCTTGCTTCAGATTCTGTGTCTCCCTCTCTCTCTGACCCTTTCCTGCTCACACTGTCTCTCTCTCTCTCTCTCAGAAATAAATAAAAACATTAAAAAAATTCACTTCCTCAATGCGACCAGCCGTATACTAAGTACACAATAGTATATGTGGCTAATACTATTACACGGCACAGATATAAACCATTTCCATCACTGCAGAAAGTTCAATTGAACAAAATTAATCTAGAATATAGGAGCTTCTGCAAATAAACTGGAAATGAATAGCTAATGTAAAAGAAAAATTGACCAAAATATTTAAAAGACAAGTCACAGAAAGAAAAACACATGTGGTTTACATGTAAATGAATTGCTCACATTTACTAGCATTCCAAGAAGTGCAAGTTAAAAAGATATTATATTTCCACATCTATTGAACTACAAGAAATTAGATGTGATTTAATACCTTGTGTTGTCAAGGATGTAAAGAACTAAGAATCCTCTTGTACCACTGGTTGGAATATTATTTTTTATGGTTTTACTGGGAAATGGTTGCTCACTGTATAGTCAAGTGGAATATACATATAAATTCGGCCCGAATGGCCCCATACTTTGAGAAATCCTCTCAGAGTATCACAAAGGTATTTCTACAAGGATACCGATTATAGTGTATTATGTAGTTCTAGAAAGTTAAAGACATATGCATTCTAGATATCCATTCTCCTGGGAATTGATAAGCAGAAAGTAATGGATGCTCACTGTCAGATACTCTAGAGCAATTAGACACAATTCATCAGGTACATTTACTGAGAGAAATATGAGTCAGAATAGAAATATTTTTGAATATATTATGAATATTATAAAAAGTATCAAATAGGATAAAGCTATATACAAAATATTTGTGCAAGTTAAAACATGCTATACAAAATAACTGTATATTTTAAGATATAAGTATAAATATGTATGTACATATTCATATATGTACATGTTATATACACACATACACACAATAGGAAACCTATATCAAGTTGAGGAAAATAGGAGTGGAGATATGACAAAGAGGGAAACAAACAAAAGAATAATTTTTAAAAAAATTTTAAAGAAATATGTATGTCAGTGGAGTAGAAGCTACAAAGTCCACAAATTCACCTACATATATATGGGTAATTGATATTCAATAAAGATGGAAAGTCAACTCAGTGGAAAATTATAGTCTTTCAACAAATGGGCATCACTAAACAAAAAAAAAAAAAAAAGGAAAGAAAAGAAAGGGAAAAAAAAGGAAATAAAAAACAAAGAGCCTCAACCCACACATCACATCATACATAAAAATTAGATAGGCCTAAATGAAAAAACTAAAACTATAAAAACATCTAGAATAAAATAGTAGAATACCTCTATGACCTTGAGTTAAGCAAGGATTTCTGAAACATAACACCAAAAGTATTATCCACAAAAGAAAAATAAAGATAAATGGGACTTCTAAGTTAGGATATTTTATTTTTATGGCACTATGTCATAAGTGGAAAGACCTATTTCAGAGTCAGAGAAAATATTTGCAAAACATGTATCTGATAAAAGACATGCATCTAGCATATACAAAGAATTGTTAAAACTCAATAATAAGAAAATCCAATAGAAAATGAGCAAATGGCTTAATCAGAAACCTCACCAAGGAAGGTATTCATTGGGCAAAAAAACACATGAAAAACACTCAATATTATTAGCCATTAGGAAACGGAAATTAAAGCCACAATGGGAAACAACTAAATATGTATTAGAATAGTGACAACTAAAACATTGGCTGGGCCAAGTATTGATGAGAATGAGGGACTCCTGCACAAAGCTAGTGATGCTGTAAACAGCATATCCACTTTGTAAAACAGTTTGACGCTCTCTTAAAAAAGTAAACATCCACCTACTATATGACTCAGCCATTCCACACCTATTTATACAAGTAAAATGAAACCTATGTCCTCAGAAAGCTATATGTTATTGCTCATAACAACTTCATTAGTAATAGGCAAAAACCAGAAACAACCCAAATGTTTATTAACAGATGAACTAATAAACAAATTCTGTACAGTAGCATACTAGTCAGTAATAAAAGGAAGGAACTGAGGTGGCTGGGTGATGCAGTCCTTTAAGCCACCAACTCCTGATTGCGGCTCAGGTAATGATCTCATGATTCATGAGTTCCAACATAGGCCTCCACCTTGTAAGTGCAGAGCCTATTTGGGATTCTCTCTCTCCCTTCTCTCTCTGCCCCCTCATACTCCCTCATGCTCTCGCTCTCTCGCTCTCTCTCAAAACAAATAAACTTTTTTTTAAAAAAGGAAGGAACTACTGACACACACTATAACATGGATAGATTTCCAAATAATTATTCTGCATAAAAAAGCCAGACAGAAATGAATGCATACTATATCATTCCATTTATAGAAAACTCTAGAAACTGCAAACTAATATATAGCAGTAGAAAACAGATCTGTGGTTGGAAGAGTGAAGAGAAGGTAAAATCATAAAAACGGCAAAAGGAAACTTTGGGAGCTGAGAGATATGTTCATTGTCTTCATTGTAGTAATGGTTTTATAGATGTATTCATATGTCAGAATTCATCAAATCATACACTTTACATAGGTGCAGTTTGTCTTATGTAAATTAAGCCACAATAAAGTTGTGAAAAATAACAGAGATAAATAATGGAATTAAGAAAGAAGATTTTCATGAAGAAGTATTAACAATATGTCATGAATTGCAAAAGATGAGTTTAACTAATCCATCTGCTTTTAAGGTGCTCTAAAAATATTTTAAATGAAAAATCATGCTTGACTGGAAGATTTGTTCAATGCTCTTAGTTATGGCTGCTCTGAACCAGAGATAATCTATTCCATAGTTATTCAGTGCTAGCTCACCTTACTATGGTCATAGGAGAAACAACCAGCCTTTGATATATTAGCATTAAAACTACTAATCTAAAAAAAAAGAAATTGGAAGCAATCACTGGTGTCATGAACAACTAAGGTCTGAGAAAGATGTAAGCAGTGTTTTAAGAACAAGATGTAGATTAGGTAAATCTGAATTTGGTTAGTTTATTTCTTATGAACAAGCTGAATGACACTGTCACAGTTAGTCTGGGCACCAGTGCTGTCTTCTAATTATCTACTTCAAAGAATTTTTACAACAATAAGATATTAAGGTAGTTTTATCCCTCTGTTATTTATTGAATAGTCCATTACAAACTCATGTCTAAAATAACCATATTGCTTTAAGAATATTCATGAAAGAATGATATTTAGACATAGGCATCCTTAGTGAGTGCACCACCATATTAGAAGACTCTCCTAATATTCTTAGGATGGGGAAGATTTTGGAAAATAGAAAGTTTATGAACAAAGATGATCTATTTCCACCCTTTTCATCAAATTTGAAACTCAAATATGACATGCTAAGGATAATCAAGCTTAGGAGCTAACACTGTGAAAAAAAGTAGCAACTGAATTACCCTCCACATATTGAAGCAAGTTCAGATGATGGCCCAAAGAATGAAAGGGGAAATATAGCTCAATTTATGGCAGCACTCAAAATTACTCAATAAAGCTCTTCAGAGACCCTTTCTTTGAAAGACAAGGTTATTAATTTCAAGGTAACATTGAGTCTGGGCCAAACAGAAAAATGTCACTATTCCATAGCAGAATATCCTCCTATAATGTTCTGAGTGATTATAGAATACCTACATTCTTTACAGAGAAACAAAATATATTTTGCAGACCATGGAACACACACAACAGTAGCTTTCTTCCTGAAGCAAAAACAGTAATCCATCACTCCACTCTGATACCTAATAAATACTGGCGTTTCAGAGAATTATGTTTCATTTCAGCTTTGTGATTAACTTTATACACAACTTTGCTCAACTGTCAGGACTTCTATATCTCTTGCTTTTTATAAAATGGCTGAAGTCTATCTTTGAAGATGAATGCAAACTGTAAGCCATTTTTCTACAAAAATGTGTTTAAAAGAATTTTAAGCTTATAAAAAAGCAATTACGTCACTAACTTTTAAATGATATTGCTAAAAAGATGTAATTCTTCAGTTGAGAAATATTAAAATGATATATTTTTAGTATTTGTTTGATTGGCGCTCTTTGAAATGTATAACTTGGTGTAATAAAGAATCTGGAGTCACTGCAGTCTTACCCTGATTGACATGTCCAAAGCTCCGTTGAGGAGAGCCTTGTATAGTTGTCATCAAAAGATTGGAAAGTGACATGCTTTTCAAAGATGTGATCAAGCAGTCACACTGAGTATTCTATTATGTATATAATACACTCTATGTTCTATTATGTGGCACTATAGCATCAGTTTACAAAGTGTCATGTGAAAAATATCATGCCTTGAGGTAAGAGCAGCTCAAGATTTCATATCAACTGTACTAAATATAAGTGGATGTTATTGAACAGTAATCCTAATTATCTGTTATTCATTCAAGGAAAAAAAAGATGGATGCTACAACAGGCCTTTTAAATTTACAGTTAGTCGACTGAAGTGCATGCAAATGGAAATAAAACTGCAGCCCTGGGACATTCTAAAACATGACACATGAGGTTGCCAAGGTAACCCACCAGGAGGCTGCCTTGGCATCTTCTGGAATAAAATGGGAAGAAAACATTACAGTGAAAAGATGGGGGATGGGGATCTTCTGGGCCTGGTTATATAATAAAAGTGTTGCAAAAGACCACAGCTCCATGAAATTGGTTCCAAACAAAAAAGAAAAACGTATTTCTCACAATTCTGGTGTTTATTTAAACTGGGCAAGACTTATGAGCCACAACAGTGTAATTTTAAAAGTTATTTCAAATATTATTTCAATAGCATAATTATTTTAAAGCCACTGTGCAACAACATTTATTAAATTTTGTACTTACAAATAAATTACCTGTGGTCTAGAGCTGATATTCAAGGTGCAAAAGTGATGTTAACTTTGTAATATTTTAGTGTTTGGGCAGGCCTTGGGAAAGCAACAAAAGTTGCCTAATATTCTCAAAATATAACATCCCAAGAGAACAATAAAATACATGACACTAAAAATTTCACTTTAGCTCACTGGTAAATTTTCCACTTACCCCTACATTCTTCTTTTAGAATTGCAAAGTATTCCTTTGATTGAGGAGATGTTTCCATATATTTCACAATGCTGCTGTTTCTATTAAACACACACACAAGGCTTTAGCTCCCTCTCTTTGAAGAGCTGATTCTTTCTAACAGAGGGCTATTCTATAGTGACTCTCCTTGCCCTGTCCTTAGGCTTTTTCACTTCTCCTCTGTCCCTGAAGATTGAACAAGAACTCTGAGATGATGAAGGACAAACACAGGGCTAGGCCACTTTGGTGTGGCAGGTAACAGCACGTGTGGCTGTCATAGCTGGGTTGCATTTAAGAATCCCACGCACACGCAAAAAATTCAAATAGAAGAAAGGGGAATTTTAAAATAACATCATTATATTCAAATGTTTATGTACTTAATACCTGCATTTTTTTACATTATATAAAATAGAATTTGTGTCTTTTGGAACATTGCCAATAGCAGGATAAGTGGAATCTTTGTGTATCCTGGATAGCAGTATTCTAATCACTTCTGTCTTAAAAAATCAAAGCCCATTATTTTACATTGTATATTCATTTATAAAAACCAATGTTATTTTGTTGTTTTGATGCAGTGGAGATACTAAGGCAGACTTCCTTTTAAGACATTACTGTCCTTATCATACATAAGTAACTATAGACCTCCATCAGGTCATATCACTACTTTCCTCAAAATCATTCGGTATTAAAAAAAAAAAATCTCTATTTCTCATCACCTATAGGTATGAAAGTATCCTTACTATAATTCACAAAGCTCTTCTCATTTGAGACCCAGGATTTCTGCTTGTGCATAGTGAGCTTCAGCCACCAGAAATTCTCATTCTTTCTGAGCACACAGGGATATTTATTTATCTCTAAGACATTTGTCTACTTCCCTGGGAACTTGCTTCAACACAGCTCACATGTCACATCTTCTATGAATAATGTACCCTCCTCTTCTCTCCTGAGGGAAGTGACTATTTTTTCCCTTTGTTCCTATTGCACTTTGTATTTATCAGGTGGACTATATATCACATTGTAATGTGCTTTAGATCTCTGTCTCCCATGTATGGTACACTTTTTTTTTTTAAGTTTGAGAGAGAAAGAGAGAGAGATAGGGCAAGTGGAGGAGGGGGAGAGAGGGAGAACTAGAGGATCCCAAACAGGCTCTGCACTGCCAGGTGGGGCTCAGACTCACAAATTATGAGATCATGACCTGGGCTGAAATCAACAGTCGGAGACTTAACCAACTGAGTCACCCAGGCGCCCCTGTAGGATACACTTCTTAAAGACAAAATACACTTCCTAAAGACAATCAATAAATGCTTGCTGAATATTGCCTGCACATATCTATGTTCAACTGTAAAGTAAAGGACTGCTGGGGTGAGGAATGGGTCCACATCGAGCTGATCTCTAAACTTTATATTAGAGCAAAGTCACCTGGTGAAGTAGGTCCTGAGTTCGACAAAGGCATGGGTTTTATAAATAAGCATTGCAGGTGGTTCTGACACCAGAGTTTGGGAATTGAGAAACAGACTATTGAAGAGGATTTTACATGTAGCACAAATGTTTTCTAACATAGAAAAAGTGGGTAAGTGGAGGGATAGGCTAAAACTGGAGAGAATTCCATTAAATAATTGATCTAATTCATTTTAACAAAGTACACGATATTGAATGCAGTATAAATGTTTACCATTGAGTCTAAAATGTAATCTGTCTGCAAATTTCTTTTAAAGTGGAAGCAAGTTACAAACAAGGTGATAAACCTATAATCTCAATTAAATAGCATGCATCATCTTTTCAAGGTAAGAAGCTTACCCACAATATTATCTGAATAGTCCCTAAACACGTCAAACCAAGGAACCCCAGAGCTCCTGCAGTGAGAATCTTAATATTCTTTGTAGAACAGAGTTTACAAAATGAATGTCAAGTATAGAAAACCACTGCAGCGCTCATATCATCGACTGGACTCTGCTGCTTGTAAAACAAATTGGGCACCAAGGTTAGGACATTTGTTGGCTATATATTTTTTTAAGTTTATTTATTTATTTTTGGGGGTGAAGGGCACAGACAGACAGGAAGGGACAGAACTAAGCAGGATCTGCACTGTCAAGGCAGAGGCCAATGAGGGGCTTGATTTCAAGAACTGTTGAGGTCATGACCTCAGCCAAAACCAAGAGTCAGACACTTAACCAACTGAACCACCCAGGCACCCCTGTTGGCTGGATCTCTAGTTTAAAATAACTTAATTAAATCCAGCTTATCCGAAGAGCTATAAAATTGAGGCTTCTATATTCCACCTATCTTTTCCTAAAATTACTCATCTTCTACTGTGTTCTTAGGGTCCCTAGGATCCCATGGAAGCATGGCCATGAGTGGTGTGAAGAAGGCTTACCTCCAGTCTCCTCTACCTACCATTCTGTGAGAATTAAACTGGTCTCTCAGAGTATATACACAGTATATGATGCCCAGCACAGCCACAGACGACACCAACTTCTCAGCAGGAATGAAATAATATATACGAACTTGTGATTCTAACTCCAATGCTGATTTCATACCAGCTCTCAAATAGCATGCCTGTATCACACCTTCTTTACTTGGCACTGATGTCTCATTTTCCTTAACTCTTGCTGTCACCTTAAGTTGCTGAACAGAACCACTGTATAGCCTCACGCCCAAGCCAAACAGTGGTCCAAATCCTGGATCAGGATGCCACTGAATCTCACATGTGGCAACTAGACCTTTCATGTTGCTGAACCTGAGTGAAGGGTAAGGCTCTATCATTTAGCCACAATTTCCTTATCCATAACTTTAGGGGGCCATTCAGATAATATGCAGATAATTACTTACTGCAAGATTTAGCTCTATAACTGTATTCATATTTCTGCCCCATCAAGCTGGATCTGTACTTCCTCCTTTTTTTCATCCAGCCTGAGATACTAAAGCCTCAGTGTATATTACTATTAAGCCTGCATGCACTGGCACATGATTAAGTCCTGATTAAGCCATGAACTCACTGGGAAACTAATGCATTATCTGTTACTAAAGTGTCTAAAAGCCCTAACTCTTGCTGGGAAATAAACCGTTCCAGCATGTAAGCACAGAATAATTGAAGACAAAAGAGTTGCCCCTGTTGATCTCCTGGCACATTTTCTTTTAAAAGCAATTTTTAAAACCATTCTTTCTCTCCTGTGGAAATTCATAGATTATTTACAAAAAAGAGTATCTTAGAAAAGAGTTTGCCTCCCAGGAGAAGAAGTATCCTTTACAAAACACACTTAGGAACTGATAGAATCTAAGAGGGGAATTGTACGAGTTTTGGTTGATTTGGGTTGATGATTATTGTCATACTTTTCTAAAACTTTGTTTATACCATCCACATAGGTTTTTCTAAATTAAACTTGTTGTTTGAAGTAAGTTCTAATACTATCAGACCTAATTAGAAATAAGAAGAGTTCATGGGCAAAAGAAATGACAGAAATGGAAGAGAAACAAGAAACAATGTCGTAAGTAAAAATAAAATTCTTCTAACAACTTTCTCCTAAACTCTTTAAAATCTTAAAAATAAGATTGCCTAGGGTCAGAGGACCCATAGTACTCAGAAGTGTGATATTTCTTATTTTATGGATTCAGGAAGTCATGGGAGAAGAGCAGCCCTGAAAAAAACACAGCAACTTTATTTGCTTCTTTTCCTTGCTCTACTTCTATAGTCCTCTGAAGACTAATAACGCAAAATGCTTTCACCTCCCCATCTGCTTTGCTTCCAGAGCTATGACACTAAAGGGTAAGTGTATATAAATTAATGCTATAGAATATCAATTTCTATTTGCAAATTTCACTAAACTTGACAATTATTTCAGTAATTTGCTGAAGACAGAAACAAGATCTTAGCAACTTTGCCTGAGTGGAGCCTCAGAATTAAGTCCAATGTTATAAAATAAACACAGTTTTGATATTATAACCGAATTACTTCTCCATAATAGCTACTTACAAATATATCCAAGTGTTCATTTAGTAATAAAAATAGAAATAAAGGATAATCAAGTATCTTGATTAGAAAGCAATGAAAAAATTTCTTCCAAATGTCATTTCTAAGGAAAAATAAAAAGGCGTGTGTGTTCAGTAGGAGGAGGAGGACGAGGAGGAGGAGGGGTGATGGTGGTCATGGCGGTGGTAGTGGTGGTGTAATAGGAGTAGCAGTACTGAAAACCCAGTGATAATAGATTCCATGTCCTAAACAGAGTCTGGTCAGATGAAACCTTAGAACTAAGTATCAATCTTATATATCGAACCTTACTAATAAGGATAATTGTTACCTGATATTCATTCAACACTCTGTGCCATTCACTGTGCTAAGCTATATAATTCATTCTACCCTCAGGCAATCCATATGGTGACACTGGAAGGGAAAAGTTAACAGCTGTATCTGTGGCTTTTTCTTTATCTCTAGGGATGCCTGAGGATTTGACATTTGGTCAAGTCTCCTAGTAATATAGTTCACGAAATTAATAGAAAAATAGGACACTGGGTAGAAGATAAATGAGAATCCAGCCAAGAACTATGTATAGAACCAAGCACTCGTTTTATTGTACAGAGCAAATAATGAATAATTTATATTGATAAAAAGCAACTTTCGAAGATTGGAGTAAATTATGAGCACCTGAGGCGACTGTGTCTCTAATTAAGAAAAAAGGGAAAGGGGCTGTTATTCCCCTAAACCTAAGTTTTCTAGCAACTTATCTCATGATTACATTGTCCCAAGGATGGAATGACTGGCATATCCCAAGCAACACATATTAGTCATGCAGAATACATAACCTATGCTATGGTGTTGCTTTGTGTGCTATGCTATTTCCTTCCTCTCCCTTCCTTAAATCTAAAAAAAAAAAAAAAATGTGCTGGTTAAAAGATATTTATCTCATGAACTTGATGGTCAATTCAAAACTATAAACCATTACTGCTGGCATAAGAGAATGCAGACAAAGTGTAGGCTTAGAGATTAAGTTACAATAAGTAGGCAAACTAGCACTAGAATTGTCTCACATGAAACAATCAGTTCTCTATTGTTGGTTACTAATTACTTCATCATACAATCATATAACTGTATTTTGATAGTTGATATGTAATCTAATTATATTTCTGATGGATAAAACTCATCACTGCACTGCCAGAAATCTCTCTGTTATCAAGTATATCTACCCTTGGTGCTCTCTGATTTATTTTCTTTGACTATTCAAGTTACCACTAAAGTCTTAGATTTTCCTCTAATTTCTCTCCAGGAACATAGGAGAAGTAACAATTTTTTAAACCTATTTAAATATAAATCTACAATTATTTTGCTGATTTCTTCCAAACTGCACCAAAACATCAGTTTATTATTTTTAAGTTTCTTATTTGATGTTGGTATTATTTTCCCAAATACTCTTTATGTGACTGTTCTTATCTATGCTATCATAAAGTACAGCTACCTTAAGGGTAGGGACTGTGTCTTCCAACATCTTCTGTGCACCCAGATATCATAATTATTGGATAGTAATAAATATTATAATAAAAGATTATTAATGCAAATGTCTGGTATGTAGAGCTTTTTATAAAAATAAATAGACATTTACTAAACTCAACTTAGATGATCATTTTTATAGAATGCCCAAATAAAAAGCTGGAATTTATGAACCTGAATTTATATTAGAAGAGAAATTTCATCTGAGTTGCAATTTTGTATTAGCTCTAGGTCTAGAAACGTTTATTCCCTTTTGCCATAACTTCTAAGGAAGGGATAAATTTTACCACAAAACCTACACAAGCTTATTCATGAGAAGAAAAGGTGTTGGTTTATCTTCTAACCTAACCTTAAAATAAAAAGTGAATGACCTGGCTCTGCTTTTATAAACTCATATAGGAAAATCTCCACTTTTCATCTTTTTGTGGTCCCAATTTATAACTGCCCTTTACATTTTACTGTGTTAACCTTTTAGAGTCCTTCTATTCTATAAATTCCAGAAGCGTGATTATCTCTTGAACATCTCAATGGATCACATCTGGTTTCTGTAGGATACATAAGCATGTTGTCAATGATGACAGGATATCCTCTGGAAACACTTAACATACACAGAAAAATTTTAAAGGATACATATTATGGATAATAAAGATTTTCTCCTAACAAAAATTACTATTTTTATTCTAAAAATCTAAGGCTATACAGACTCACTGAAGTTATATATTGTACCAACTAGCTTAATCAATAATTATTTTCACTAAAAATTCTATTGCCTTTCCCTAGTTTATTGCATCGTTGTTCTGTTTATCTACTGAACTGAATATATGTATATTTTATAAGTATAATTAAAAATGTTAAAATATATTTATATAGAATAATATATATAATAAAAATATAAGTTATATACCACAGTCCAAGTGACTTAAACTAAAACCACTTATTTCCTATAGTTCTAGAGGCTGTGAAGTCCAAGATCAAGATGCCAGAAGGTTCAGTTTCTACTGAGATCCTGCTTCCTAGTCCACAGAAACTCATCTTCTTGCTGGGTCCTCATATAGTACAATGGGCCAGGAGTTTTCTGAAGGCACTTGTCCAATTTGTGAGGGTTCCACCCTCGTGACTTATTTACCTTCCTGAGGCCCCACACTCAGATACCTTCACACTGGGGATTAGGTTTCAGCATATGAATTTGAGAGAGACACAAACATTCGGTCTGTAGCGGCAAATTATTGAAAGCATAATTATTTTTTAAAGTTAAAGTTTTCACACATTGTCAATATGATCTTACAAACTTTATAAGGAATCTATTATAATTCCACTTTAATAGAAGATAAAAGTTTGACTCAGTGAAGTTAGCAAATACCAGACATAGATTTGAACCAAGTCTATGTAATTTTAGAGATTATTATACTTTATTTACAATGTGTGATTTTTAAATTGCTCTTATAAAAGTAATTTATTGTAAAAACATTAATGTCAATGAGACTACCACAGAGAGATAACACGTGTTGATATTTATGTAACACCTGTTTATATTCAATGAATATAAACCCTTGCAGTTATATTTATACATATAAACAATTATTGACATAATATATGATACCTAATATTGACATATCATTCTATGTATATAGATTCATAGGCAGATGTGTTATAGTCACATATATTTTTATAAATGTTTGTATATCCCATATTATATTCTACTTTTCAATTTGTAAGTTAGTGAGCTTTTTCATATATCATTAAATATTCTCATGACACTTTGAATGGTTGTGTAATACTCTCTTACAATAATTTACAATGTAATAATGCTATTAACTTACAATTTACAATGGATGTTGTCAAGTATTTCAATCATCCAGCAACACGAAATCGACTAAATAAATTGTTTCCGGTATTAGCTATATTCATGGATTTCCCTTCCCTATTATCAGCCTTCATTTATTATTCAATTCTGAGCAATTTGAATTGTGTTCTACAGTGAGTGAAACTGCTTTTGACAAAACAACTTACAACTTTTTGTTACCAAATCTAATAATTATGTGTCATGGTTCTTAACTGATCTACAAGGGTAACACTGTAGACAATGTCATTCCTTTTCCTTATGTGGATTCATTCAAGCCATATTCAGTTTTTTCACCTAGTGATTTCCCCATCATATCTCCCAGATCTCAGTTTATGTCACCTTCTCAAGAAGGCCCTCCAAATACATCCTCTCTAGTCTCCTGCTGTTTTACATCCTGAACACCTATTCATTCACAGACACAGCACAATTTGTTTTTTTAAAAAATTATTTATTTTTTTGGTGGAGTCTTTTGGGTTTCTGTATAGAGCATCATGTAGTCTTCAAATAGTGGAAGTTTGACTTCTTTCTTGCCAGTTTGGATGCCTTTTATTTCTTTGTGTTGCCTGACTGCTGTGGCTAGGATTTCCAGTGCTATGTTAAATAACCAAGGTGAGAATGGACATCCTGTCTTATTCTTGACCATTGTTTATTCAGTAGATGGAAGACACCAAAGTGCAAGAAAACTTTCTATTTTATTTAGTGATGTAAATCTATGGTACATCACAGTTCCTTGCTCTGGGTACTGTGCTGAATAGTGAATGAAACTTTCCTTCCCCACATTCCTCCTGGGAAAGAAAGACTTTCTTTGAAACTTTATCACTGAAGGGCATACAAGTCCTGTGACTCAAAGTAATGTTGTAAACTCTGTATAATTCATGAAAAAAATATTTTAAGGTTGTAACAGCAAAAGGAAATGAATGTAAAAAGAATATATTCATGAAGTCCCTGTTGATAAAAACCATTAAAACTCTTTGTCACTAATTGTGGGATCATGCGCTATTTAGTCAGCATGCCTCAGGACAGATTTTGATCAGTTATTATAGACTTTTCACCTAGGTTAATAGTTTGAGACTCTTCAAAAAAATAAAATGATGCTAAGTAAATGTCATAAATTTACACATGTTTTTTGTTTTCACCTTTAAAAGTAGATGATTCTATGATTCTCAAAATTCAATTATATGTCTCAAAAAGGACAATTACTATTACAACACCTTCCATCCTTGAATATTAACTACCTTCCTCTAGCTTTGCTCCTTCAGTGAAGAATTTCTCATACCAGACATTAACCAGGGATTCCATAGCCAGCGTTTTTAAACTATGAGCTTAATTATATAGAATTTTTTACATACTTCTTTTAAGCTATCACATGTTATAAATATTGAATGTTTCTATGAATCCCTGCATATTGAAATTTTTTTTTAATGTTTTTTATTTATTTCTGAGAGAGAGACAGCATGAGCAGGGAAAGGGTCAGAGAGAGAGGAAGACACAGAATCTGAAACAGGTTCTAGGCTCTGAGCTAGCTGTCAGCACAGAGCCCGACACGGGGCTCAAACCCACTAACCGAGCGATCATGACCTGAGCTGAAGTCGGACACTTAACCAACTGAGCCACCCAGGTGCCCCTATGAATCCCTGTATATTTAAATGTACTTCTATAAGTTCAAGTTTCAGTCTTACATGCTTGATTTTGCAATCAAATCTCACAGAATTTATTGAAGCTCATTTCTTGGCTTAAAAATATTTTAAACTACAATTTTTCAATGTTGAATAGCTCCCACATTAAATGAAAAAAAAAAAAGAAAGAAAGAACTGCAGCTCTGTGCAACCCATCGTGCATCCAGGTCCTTTCCAGATCTCTATATTCTCTAATCTATACTGGTGGTGGAATAGATGGTACTGCAAACACAAACAAGCCTCTTTATGAAGCTCATCAGCCAGCAGCACCACACAAGCTAGAGCAGTACCAGAGTATGTTTACTTAATCAAGGTGCCTTTTTTTTTTTTAAATAGAGCTATCATGTTCCTTTTAAAGATAATAGCAGACTCCAAAGATCACGAAAATTCCTGAGATATTTGTATTAAATCACACATCAATCATCTTAATCTTAAACACAGTGTTGCCATTCATGGGTTTCTTTAGGAAGATAAGCAGATTGCAGCTGCAATAGGTTTTTTAACCTATTTCTGGGAATACATAACCATTTACATCATCTGAAATAAATTTGGTTAGTAACAGTATCACTTGTATGATTGAATGGGTGAGGAAGTGGCATGAGGAAGATAATACTTCAGTGGAAATTAGAGAGGCAAGTTGGATTTAATGTTTGGTTTGATATATTTTATAAATACAAATTGTCAAAACCTTAACATCTTCAACATCATTTTACTTATTGTACACACATTTGCTTGTCTATCTACTCTTCTAGATTGTAAGCTTCTTGTGCCCTTTACTTCTTTTATGAGCAAAGGTGAAGGTTAAAAAGCATAGTAATTGCTATGAATCCCACATTTCAATAGGCTTTCATTTCACTCAGACACTCCATCTAAGTTTGAGCACATTTTGCTTTGCCACACATTTCAATCTATTTGTAGCCACCAAAACTCATGTAAAAATTTGATATACTTTTCAACAATAGAAATAAAATGGTAAAGCAGACTTCTATTCATGTGTATTTGTTTAATAATTGTCCCTCTCTCTCCTTTATTAAAATGAGAGCAATTGCATGATGGGTAGGTAAGGGGCAATAAAGGTACCAATAAGTAAGCTTAAGTCATTTTTAACAAAGCTCACTATAGATTTGGACCAAGTTTTCATTGGATCATATCAGGCAGTATAATTCATCATAAATTAATGTTTGCATTTTAATGTTTTATCTTGTCATCTAAAAGCAGTTATAATTATAGATTAATCTCTTATTATTACTTTTATAATAAAAGCCTCCAAAAATTTTTGTCAAACAGGAAGAGTTGGCATCATAGTTAATTTACTGTAGCACATGTTTTTATTCACTTGTATATTATGTAGGTTTTTATACTATCTTTAAGTAAGTTTTCCATAAAAAGGTAATAAAGGTAATTTGAATATCTATAAATTAATACCTTAGGTTACTTAATATACATGGAATTCACTGGCTAATAGCGTGATATTATTTCTTTTAGAGTAGTTTAATACTTCATGTGTTCTAATTCCAACTGTGCTTAATCAGTACATTGCAAAAAATATGAACACTATAATTATTACAGTAAAGACTTTAAAATGAATACGAAAGTAAAAATATTTCTTAGTCATTTAAAAGTTGCTTTCTTTTATTTATATTCCTTTCCTAACTTGCAATAATCATTTTATCTCTATTTTTATTTAACATCAGAATCATTTTAAAGAATAACATTTTCTATTTTTATAAATCAACTGAGTTAGATAATATCACATTCTCTTTATCCTTAGAATGAGGAGGAAATAAAAGGCACCAGAAAGAATATTTATTGAGAATCTCCTCTATAAAAGACCTTACACTCTAAGTATAAATACCAGATTTTCATTCTCTTCCTTAAATCATTCCCACTCAGTGTTCTATAACATATCTGAGATGGCCATGCCCTCTATACTTTTCCCGCTTGGTAGCATCATCCTAATATGATGCTCCACCCCCGCACCCCCCCATCTAGCTCAGATTCCATTACCTACTATTTCAAATAATTTCATCAATACTTTTCCTTATAGTCCTTGGATTTCCCTCCCACTCCTCTGCCAAAATCCCAACAGGTATCCACCATCCTTGAGCTTGCTACTAGGTTGCTGAGATCTGCTAAAAAAAATAACTAATAGCAGTGAGACAGATTAGAATTCATTACCTCCACTGATTTTAATAATGCCTCTGAAGGCATAACAAGTAAAAAAATAAATAAATAAAATAAAATAAATAAAAATTTTAAAAATAGGGGTATAGTAAAAAAAAAGAAAACTAAGCTGCTACTTAATATATTTAGCTCTAGGAAAGTTATCAGATTGCTGGGTATTGAGAGCAAAATTTAATTTTATCATGAAAAGCTGATGCGCTTACTGGAGCTGTAGAAATCAATCTATCAAGTGGCAAGATAATGATAGCACAGATAGACTCTATGATGACTCACTCTGTTTGAAATGATAACCGTTTGCAGGGACTGCTCTTAAGCAACCGTCAATTTATTTTATTGGTATAAATTGAATATGCTTTTCCCTTATGAACCCAACCTGCCAAAAGCTAAATCTACAATTTTTCTCACTGTTTTCTTATTTAACCCAAGGGCACCTAATGTCATCAGTCTAGCCCTACACATATGTTATACGGTTGAAAGTAGGACCTTGCCAATTTTTTTCTCATTAACCACTTAGTGTTTCATTCACCCCAACCTTATCTGTGAAGCACTGATAGGATTTAGCTCATGTGTCAGATCCTTGTACAAGGATTCTTGCCTACTTTTACATTAGAAAACTGGACTTTTAAAAATTTATCCTTTCATAATTACAATTAATTCCTAAGTTCTTTCAATAGTTATGTCTAAACCTAAATGTCTAAGTACATGTTTTTATCATTTAGAATAATTATTTCTGTGAAATCCATGGTTAAAGAATCTTGTTCTTTTTTAATACATATTTTTTCTTTTTAAACAAAATTTTAATGTTTATTTTTTTGAGAGAGAGAGAATGAGCAAGGGAGGGGCAGAGAGAGAGGGAGACACAGGATTTGAAGCAGGCTCCAGGGTCTGAGCTGTCAGCACAGAGCCGATGCAGACCCCACAGTTAGACCCCACGAACTGTGAGGTCATGACCTGAGCCAAAGTCAGACACTTAACTGACTGAGCCACCAGGCACCTCAATACATATTTTAAATTTTATTTAGTGTGTAGACCACCAGGTAGAAAATAAAAGGATGTGTTTTTATTAGCAAAGAATAAATGAGTAGGAGGAAAATTAGTCTTCTCCCTGTCATACCCATACCCATTGAATGTTTATGGGAAAAAACATAAAGAGCCTGGACTGATGATTGACTTTTCTTTCTGATCAATTAAAAAATATTTAGAAATTTAGTTTTATCAAATTGTCAAAGATGAGGCTTAAAAACCTAAATTAATACCTTTTCCATTGCTCATTCATCTTGATCATTTTCTTCTTAACCACATGTCCATTCTCCCCGTTCTTTCACCTTTCAGTTCAAGTTATATTTTTATATCCTTTCCCCACTCCTGTCTCTCCCTCTTTCCCCCGCCCAGCTACCTCTCTCTGCCTCTCTCTTTTTGTCTCTCTTTCATTCTCTCTTTCCAACCCCCACCGCACATCCACCCACCCTCTAACAACACCTTAGTCCACCCACATATATCTTTACCATCAGTCATCTCTTTTCCACATCAACTACCACAAAGAGGGTTTGGATGTTCAATAGCTCTTAAGTGGCAAAGCATAATAACCATTAACTGATTTCCTTCTCTAATCTAGTTATCCTCAGGTCCTGGAGACTTTCAGATTCCTTTCAAAATATGATCATAGCTTTATATCCTCTTGCCTGAAAAATCCCATACACACAAAATTCACTATGTAGTTTCTGATGATTAGCAGTTACAGAAGCCACTAGGTATTACAGAATACCACAGGTATTAGTTTACAAATCTGCTTCTTGTTTCCCCCACTTCCAATCTACCCCTACCCTACTGTCACTTTAATTCTCCTGATGTATTGATGAATCACATTAATTTCTTCAAAAAACTTGTTCTACCCTCTATTTGTTGAATATAAATCTAAATCTTTATTCTGGACTCAAAATTCTATAAGGTACAGCTTTACTTCCAGTGAGACTCACCATTCTTGTATTCTGTGAAGCCTACAGTCTAGCTCAAATTGATATGCACCAAATGTGTTCCCTATTGTCCTTCCTTTACTGATTTTCTCTACAAAAATGCTCTTTACGCCAATTAAAATATACCAATTCCTAGGTTCCAAACAAATTCTGAATTCATTTGGGTATAGCATGGACATCAGGGGTTTTAAAGCTTTCCATGGGTCTCATATGCAGAGTAAAGTTTGAAAACCCCTGATGCAGATAATCTAATACCCTGATCCCTCAGTTCTTTCTCCATTCTAGTAATTTTAGAAGACACAAAACTAGAAGAAGATATTTATAACCTATTGATCTGGAAAAGTACTCACATTCATAATATATTAAAATTTCTCCAAATTAATGGGGAAATAGCAGGAAAATTTTTAAATATGCAAAAGATTTGAGCAAGCATTTCACTTATGAGAATACATTTATCTAAGTGATCATTGAGAAAATAAAGTGGTAATCAAAATCATGAGTCATAGGGGCATGCAAATACAAACTCTGAGAAAACACTACTCACATTTAATATTGAATAAATAGTTTGACCACACAAAGTCGTGGTGAGCTGATATAGAACTGGAATTCTCTTTAACTGCTCATACACATATAAAACCATTTTAGAAAACTATTTGCCAGTGTTTATCAAAGCTGAATATAGCTGAATATATATACATCCTTATGACTGTTAGCAATTCTACCTTTAGGTATTATCCCCAAAATGATATTCATGAACACAAGACAGGTAAACATAGCATTATTCAAAATAGCCAAAAAGTGGTAAACATCAAATTTCACTGTACATATATGCAACAACATGGACAAGTCACAGACAGAATGCTGAGTGACAGAAGCCAGAGAAAAGAATGCACTCTGTGTAGTCTTATTTACATAAATTTAAACTGGCCAAATTAACCATGGAAGTGGAAGCCAGCATAGTAGTGATTTTTGGATGGAGAGCTAGAGGTAATGACTGAGAGGGACATATGAAAAATTTCTGGAATATTGGGTAGTTCTATATCTTGATTTGATTCATGGCTACACAAGTATGTTCACTTTGTAAACAGTTCATTGAGCTATACAGTTAACTAGACTTATGTTATATAATATACTTCAATTTGATGTTTTTAAAAGGGAAAGATCTGTATGTATTTACATGTCACATGAGTAGAACTTTAAGATGTATTACTGATGAAGAAAGAGCACATTTTTGCGTAAAAAACGGACCATCATTTGAAAAACCATAGGCCATACTAAAGTGGTGGACAATTATGTGTTTTTCCTAAATATTCAACAGTGATACGTATAGAGCCCACATTTCATTTGGTAAAATTGACACCCATGCCACACTGATTGTGGCATATTGAATAATGGAAACCACAGACATAAGTGCTGAGCCAGGAGTTAAAGTAAGGCAATGTAAACCCTTCCTACAGAGTAAAGATACATAAGTATTGCCCATTCTCCCAAAGTTAGAGGTAGTAGTAACCTGCAATAAGTGACTTCCTCTCGATCAGAAGATTTCACTTTGAGGGCAACATACTTAACTAACTTCCTAACATCCAGGAAGTAATTATTTTTTTCTCAAAACAGTATCTGAATCCTTCAAATAATTTTACCTCTATTTTTTTCATTTTCTAGAAAGTATGAATGCATCGATATTAAGAGGAAAACAAATTTCACTCCTCTAATTACACGAATTATTCAGTATTCAAATAAAGACAACACTAGGTTAGATCACTAAACTTATCATTTCTGTTAAATAAACCTTAAGTATCGATTACATAGCAAAATCTATAGTTACTATGAATTAATATTACCAATTCTATATAAGTTATTGAGAGAAATGAATATTGCCTATTAAGAATTTATTGTGATAATTTTAGAAACTATACTTTCACTCACCAACAAGCTATTCTCTATTGTAGACAATCTATATTAAGACACATTGTATATTAGTGATCCTATGATTTAATACTGTCATAAAATAGTTGCTAGCTCTTTATATTTCAGCAAAAAAGAGAAAAACAAAATCTACTTTTTACTCCCAGTCTCCCCCTTTCTTTCTAATAATATGCTTTTAATTGCTGGAAGAAACCTGGCCAATGTATCGTCATATAATTCGTACACTAAGGTGCACAAAATTCCAAAATCCTCAGGCTTATGTACAACATTTATATTTTAGCACTTAAAACTATATTGTTTAATTGTGAACTCTAGTAAGTTTTGTAGCTGAAAGTAGATTTTATCAAAATTAACAAAAATTAAAATATGCAAATATTATTTCTACTAATTCAGAAAGCATTTAAAATAGCCAGAAAGCATATCCAATTGATTAATATTATATTTAATGGCAAAAAAGCATTCATGTTTAGAATTTTACATTTTCACTAAAAAAAATTTTTAATGAAAAGATTGGATATATCTTAAAATCAATTTAAGTGGCCAATGACCTTAAGGACATCTCACTAGAAATGACATACAGATGCCAAATACGAATCTGTGAAAAAATGCTCTATATGTTATCAGGGAAATGATAATTTAAAAATAAACAATGAAATACCACTACACACCTCTTAGAATGGTTAAAATTCAAAACACTGATAAGACCAAATGCTGGAGAGCATGTGGTCTAACAAGAACACTCCTACGTTGCTGGTGAAAATGCAAAGCAGTATACTTTGAAAGACAGCTTGGCAGTTTCTTACAAAACAAAACAAACTCAGAGCATATGATTCAACCATAATGCTCCTTGGCATTTACCCAAAAGAGCTGGAAACTTATTTCCACACAAAAATCCACATACGGATGTTTATAACAGCTTTATTCATAACTGCCAAACATTGGAGGCAACCAAAAGGTCCTCCAGGAGCTGAATGGATAAATAAACTGTGGTACAGACAATGGGATATAATTCAGTGCTAAAATGAAATGACCTATCAAGCCATGAAAAGACATAGAGGAAACTTAAGTGTTTACTACTAAATGAAATATGCCAGTCTGGAAAGGCTACCTACTGTATGATTCCAACTAGGCCACATTCTGAAAAGGCAACACTACAGAGACAGGAAAATGATCAACGGCTGCTAGGGGTTGGTCAGAGTGATGACTGGGATTTTTAGGGAGTGAAAATACTCTTACAGACACATCTTATTATAAATTTGTATTATGTATGTAAGTACATTTGTATATTTGTAGAATGTACAACACCAAGAGTGAACCCCAATGTAAAGTGTGAATTGTGGGTGATGAAGACATGTCAGTGTAGGTTCCTTAATTGTAACAAATGTACTGCTCTGGGTCAGGTTGATAATGGGAAGGTTGTATATTTGTGGGAACAAGTGGTATATGGGAAAATTCTGTACCTTTCTCTCAAATTTGGTGTATCTAAAAATCCTCTTAAAGTTTTAAAGCAATCAGTATGCTGGAAAAATGCCTCTACATTTCACTTTCCCAAAGCATTTCAACAAATAGTTGCTGTGAAAAATATGTGTTTCATTGATTTGTCTGTGTGTGATGACATGCTTTGATTCCTGTCACATTTTCTTTTATGTGTGTTGTCATGCTTTGATTCCTGTCACATTTTCTTTCATGTATCTTCTGTAGATATTTTCTTTATGGTTACCATGGGGCTTATATAAAATATCTTATAGCTAAAACAATCAATTTTAACCTGATAACAACTTCAATCATATATAAAACTACTTATTTACGTATCCCATCCCCACTTTGTAATACTGATGTCATAAATCATACCTTTATACATTGTGTATCCATTAACATAATTTTGCATCTATAGTTATTTTTATGCTTTTGCCTTTTTAAAAAATTATAATGTTTGCTTTTAAGAGAGAGAGCAAGAGTGAGGGAGGGGCAGAGAGAAGGGGACAGAGGATTCCAAGCAGGCTCCGTGCTGATAGCAGGGAGCCCCATGAAGGATTCTATCTCACAAACCATGAGATAGTGACTGGACCCAAAATCTGACACTTAGCTAACTGAGCCACCTAGATACCCCATATGCTTTTGTCTTTTAAATTCAATCCAAAAATAACAGTGCTTTAATTACCACCAATAGAGCATTGCAATAACCTGTACTTGCTTATACAATTACCTTTACCAACAAGACTTGTATTTCCATATGCTTTCATGTTTTTGTATGGCATCCTTTCATTTCAACTTGGAGGATTCCCTTTATCATTTCTTTTTTTTTTTTTAATTTTTTAATGTTTTATGTATTTCTGAGAGAGAGAAACAGTGTGAGCAGGGAAGGGCCAGAGAGAGAGGGAGACACAGAATCTGAAGCAGCCTCCAGACTCTGAGCTACCTGTCAGCACAGAGCCCAATGCGGGGCTTGAACCCATGAACCGTGAGACCATGACCTGAGCTGAAGTCGGCGCTTAACCAACTGAGCCACCCAGGCGCCCCTCCCTTTATCATTTCTTAAAGGGTATATCTAATGGTAATGAACTCCTTCAGCTTTTGTTTACCTGGGAAAATCTTTATTTCTCCATCATCTTTGAAGGACAATTTTACCAGGTATGGTATTCTTGGTTAGCAGGTTTTCTCCCCCTTTAGGCACTTAATATGTCATCCCATTCTCTTCTGGCTTGAAAGGTTTCTGCTAAGGAATACACTTATAATCTTATGGGAGCTCCCTTGAGCATGACAAGTTGCTTTTCTCTTGCTGATTTCAAGATTTTCTCTCTGTCTTTGACTTTTGATAGTTTAATTACAAGATGTCTTTTGGTGTGGGCCTCTTTGGATTCATACTAGTTGGATTTCTTTGAACTTCCTGAACTTAGGTGCTCATTTCCTTCCTTATACTGAAAAATGTTCAGCCATTATTTCTTCAAATATTCTCCCCCTTCCCTTCCTTTCTTTCTCAAACTTCCATGTGTGTGTAGTGGCTGTTTTTGAATTCTTTAAGCTTTCTTCATTTTTCTGTATTATTATTATTATTATTATTTTGTTCCTCTGACAATAATTTCAAAAGATCTGTCATTGAGTTCACTAATTTTTTCATCTGTTTAATCAAATTCAACATTAAATTCCTCTAGTGAATTTTTCAATTCACTGAATTTGTTTGGTTCTTCTTTATATTTTCTGTCTCTTTGTTGATGTTCTCATTTTGTTCATATATTTTCTTGACTTTGTTGTTATTCTGTGTTACTTTGTAGATCATTTACCTCACTGAAAAAAATTATTTTGAATTGTTTTTCAGGTAAATCATAAATTTCCATTTCTTTTTGTTTATTTTGTTTGATTCTGTTCCTTTGATGGAACAATGTTTCTGTTTCTTTGTGTCTTTGTGATATTTTTTTCTGAATTTTTGGATTTGAAAAAGAACTTCCTTCCATCCTTATGTCTAGCTTCAGACAGAGAAAGACCTTCACCAATGACCCAGCTATGATTCTGGGAATTTCTGAAAACTTTTGAAAGTGCAGGCATGTGACTTCTCTGGGCTTATAAGTTTCCCAATTAGAGTTTTGCTAGTTTCTTTTTCAGCAGCTCATAATCTTTTGTTCCCTCTGGTGACCACATAGTACTGCAAATTCTATATTGTTCTCAGCAGTACCTAGACATCCAAAGTATCCTGATTCCCTGTCAGGGATCCAAGTCAGGCCAGACAGAAACCTGTTTCTCAGGCAGCCCTCTGTAAATCCAGATCAATGCTTCTCTCTTCTCCATTCCTTCCAAGAAGCCATGAGTTCAGTGCATTTTCCCAATAGCACCAATTCACATTAGCCTCGGTCTGTGCCACTGCAGTTCCTCCAGTGCAAGATTAAGGTACTCCCTTTTTCTCTTACTTTCAGTGACCTGCAAGCAAATTAGGCTGGCTCCAACTATGCAGTGTTTCAAGTCAGTTGAGAAAGAAACAAGTCCCCGGGCAGCCCTATAAAAATCTTGCACATTGGACACATGTCCCACTTTTCTGACCCTCCTCTTCCCCAGGGAGAAGGCATGAGCTAGAGTTCTCTCCAATGACAGTGAAGTGTGCTGGCTTGGGGGTGGGGCAATTGAGAGTAAACTTAAATAATTCTTCCCATTCATTTCTATGTAGCTGTTCTCAACTTTTCACCTGCCTGTCTATTGCAACTTCTTAAGTGGTTCCTGGAGTTTCCATAAAAAATATTTTGGTCCAGGGGCGCCTGGGTGGCTTAGTCGGTTAAGTGTCCAACTTTCTCTTAGGTCATGATCTCGTGGTTCGTGGGTTCGAGCCCCATGTAGGGCTCAGTGCTGACTGCCAGCTCAGAGCCTGGAGCCGATTTCAGAGTCTGTGTCTCCCTCTCTCTGACCCTCCCCTGCTCACGCTGACTCTCTCTCTCCTAGAAATAAATTAAAAAATATATTAAAAAAATATTTTGGTCCATATATTGCTAGATTACTATCTCTGTAGGAATGGAAGGGCTGGGTCTTCCTGTTCTACCATCTTGCTCTTATATCATTGATTTCTGCTCTGGTCATGATTATTTATTTTCCACTTATTTTGCTCTTTTTTTTTCTTACAGTAGACACTGACATCATCAATTTGAGATCTTTCTTCTTTCTTTATATAGGCTTTTGGTGCTATAAATTCACCCCTCAAACTGCTTTAGTAGCATTACACAATTCTGATACAGCACATTTTATTTTTCATTCAATTCAAAACACCTTCTAATTTCTCCTTTGATTTTTTTTCTTTGACTCATGTTACTTAGAGGTATATTATTTAATTTCTAAATTTGGAGGGATTTTTCCAGAGAGCATCCTATTAGTGATTTCTAACTTAAATCCACTGTGGTCAGTAACATACAATGAATGACTTAGATCCCTTTCAATTTTTTGAGATTCATTTTATGGTCCAATGCACTCTGTCTTGGTAAATGTTTTGTGAGTACATGAAAAGAATGTTTGTTTGGTTTTGGGTAGAGCATTTTATAAATGTCAAGGACATGAAGTCAATTGATAGTGTGGTTTAAATCTTCTAATTCCTTACTAAGTTTTCTTTCTCTTGTTCTGTCCTTTGTTGAGAGGATCTTTGATTATAATTATGGATTAGTTTATTTCTTCTCTCAGTTTAAGCAGTGCTTACCTTATGTATTTTCAAGCACACCTATAGGTGTATAAGTCTTTTTTTTCTTTTGAGAGAAAGTAAACATGTATGCAAGCAGGGGAGAGACTGAGGGAGAGAAAGAGAGAGAACCTAAAGCAGGCTCCACACTCGGGGTAAAGTCTCACAAAGGGCTCAGTCTCACAAATGTGACATCATGACCTGAGTCAAAATCAAGAGTCAATACTTAACCAACTAAGTCACCCAGGTGCCCTTCTACTTTCACACACCTCTTTATTGGTACAATATAAACTTATTTATCCCTGGGTAATATTCTTTTCTCTGAAAGTTACTTTGTCTAATATTAACATGATCATTTAGATTTTGTTTTACAAAGTGTTAGGATCATATAAATTATTCCATTCTTTTACTTTTAAGTTACTTAAATCTATATCCATATACTTGAAATTTGTTTCATGTAGGTAGCTGTTTTTACCCAATCTGACAATTTCTATATTTTATTTGAAATTTCTACATCATTTAAATTTAAGCTGTTATTAATATGTTTAGCTTCAAATCTGTTAGCTTGTTATTTGTTTCTTATTTGTCCCATATTTTCTTTGTTTTTATTTCTTCTTACTGCAGTTTTTTAGATCAATGTATATTTCTATCACTTTATCTCCCTTGTGGACTTTTTAGCTATAACTTTTTGTCATTTCATATGGTGGCCTCAGAATTTAGAGGATAATGTTTAAGTTATCACAATTTTTAGGTGATATAATACCACTACACATAAAACAGAAAACCTTAAAAAAGTATAGTACAGTAAAAAACCATAGACTGTGTGTAACTTGCTGTGTGAGTGTTCTGCAAAATGAGCAAACATTTCTAATATGTAAATTTTAACTTGATAAACAAGTGATATCTTGTAATTTGATGCCAAATGTCACATGATCACTATTGAGCCAATGGTTGTTTTTTTAATTTTTTTTTAAATGTTTTATTTATTTCTAGGAGAGAGAAAGAGAGACAGCGTGAGCAGGGGAGGGTCAGAGAGAGAGGGAATCACAGACTGAAACAGGCTCCAGGCTCTGAGCTGGGAGTCAGCACAGAGCTCAACGTGGGGCTTGAACCCACGAACCGCGAGATCATGACCTAAGCGAAAGTCGGACGCTCGACCGACTAAGCCACCCAGGTGCCCCTGTTTTTTTAATTTTTTTAATGGTTATTTTTATCTTTGAGAAAGAGAGAGATACAGAGTGTGAAATACAGAGGGAGACACAGAATCTGAAGCAGGGTCCAGGCTCTGTGTTGTTAGCCAAGAGCCTGACATGAGGCTCAAATTCACGAACTATGAGATCATGAACTGAGCCAAAGTCAGACGCTCAACCAACTGAGCCACCCAGGCACCCTGAGCTAATGATTCTTTAAATTCATTTTGATATACAAGTGCTTTGGATTATAAGCATGTTTCTGGATGAATTATGCTTGCAAACTAAGGTTTTACTGTACTTCTATATCCCTCTCAATATCTATGCTATTGTCCATTTTAATTTTATATATACCATATATTTCACATTACATGATTTTTGTTTAAAGTCACTTATCTTTAAGAGGGTTAAATAATATGAAAAAAATATTAAATATTACTTATCTAGTTACCATTTCTGGTGCACTTCATGTCTTTTGTGGAATCCTATTTCCAGCTGGTATCATTGTCTTTCTGCCTAAAGAAATTCCTTTAACATATCTTATACTGTGCGCATGCAGTTCACAGATTCTTTCAACTTTCGTAACAAAATTTTCATTTAGCCTTTGTTTTGAAAGGAATATTTGATAGGTATAGAATTCTAGGTTAATTTTTTGTTTTTAGTTCTTTAAAATTTTGTTCCACTGAATTGTTTAGGATATGAAATATGCTATTGCCTTTGGTTTTGTACCTCTGTATGTAATATGTCTCTTAATTCTTTTCATTTTTAACATTTTTTAAATTTAACACTACCACTGAGCAATTTGATTATTAGTGCCTTTGTGTAGTTTTCTTCATCATTCCTTTGTAGAGAGTTCATTAAGTTTCTTGAATTTGTGTCATCAAACTTGTAAGATTTATCTTTTTAAGTTTACTTATTTTGAGTGAGACAGAAACAGCATGAGTGGAGAAGGAACAAAGAGAGGCTGAGAGAGAGAGAATCCCCAGCTGATGCTACACTACCAATGCAGAGCTGGATGTGGGGCTTAGGCCAAGAAGCCACAAGATCATGACATGAGCTGAAACCAAGAGTTGGATGCTTAACCAACTGAGCCACCCAGGTGCCCCAAACTTGTAAAATTTATGATAATTATTTGGTTAGATATTTTCTCCTACTCTGTCTTCCATCCTCTGAGCTAATTCCATTAAATTAAGTATATTAGGTTATTTAAAGTTGTCTCACAACTCACTTATACTCTGCTTGCTTTTTTTTTCCTCATTGTTTTTTCTTCTGGGTTTCATTTTGGATAGTTTTTATGGCCATATCTTCAACATATCCTCATCTTCAGTAATTATTTCTCCTGCAAAGTATTACCTGCCATTAACCACATTCAGTGTATTTTTCATCTCACACATTGTAGTTTTCTTCTTTAGAAGTTATATCTGGGTCACATTTATTTATATCTTCTCTGTATCCACTAAGCTTTGATCATATGGAATACCTGTACATAACTCTTTTAAAGTACTTGAGCCCTGGATCAGTTTTATTTATCTGATTTATCTTGCCAGTACCAGTCCCATTTTCCTGGGTGTTTTTTGTTTTTGTTTTTTATTTTTGTTTTAGTTTTTTTTTTAGTTTTTTTTTTTTTGCATAACTGGTAAGTTTTTCTTTTAATTTTTTTTTAATGTTTATTCATTCTTGAGAGACACACAGAGCATGAGTTGGGGAGAGGTAGAGAGAGAAGGGGAGACACAGAATCCGAAGTAGGCTCCAGGTTCTGAGCTATCAACCCAGAGCCCGATGTGGGCCTCAAACCATGAACCCTGAGATCATGACCTGAGCTGACGCCCGGCGCTTAACCAACTGAGCCACCCAAGTGCCCCAGTAACTGGTAAGTTTTGATTGGTTACCAGGCATTGTGAATTTTAACTTATTGGGTGTAAAAAAATGTTTTGTCCCTGTAAATATTCTTAAGCATTTTTTTCTGGGATCCTGTTAAATTACTTTGAAACAATGCTACCCTTTCTGGTCTTGCTGACAACAGTTATCAGAACAATGCAGTGATCAGTCTAGGGTCATTTGTTCCTTTTACTGAGGAAAGGTTCTTCTTTGTTCTCTGCTCCAGGACCCATGACATTTAAGATTTTTGAGTTTGTTTAGTAAGCACTATTCCTGGCCCTATGTGAGCACCGAGCGTTATTACATTTGGAAGGTTATTTCCCCAGCTTTGCATCCTCACACACATATGCTGACTGGTTAGACAGCTGAATTCTCAATGGAGGATCCTCTGAAGATCTTTGGAGCTTTCTCTCCTTGCAGCTCCTTCCTTTCCAAAAATCTGTTCTGTGAATTCAAGCTGCTTTGGTCTCATTGAACAGTCAGTTCCATAGCCTCAGCTCTCTGTGTCTACTGATCTTCGCCCAGGTTCCCCTTCCCTGTGTTGTGATCTGAAAACTCTTTCAAAGGATCTTCATCTTAATTGCTTGAAGTCTAGTGTCTTCAAAACCATTCTACATATATTTTGTTTTTATTCTTCAGACAGGAGGATAAATCGAATCTCTGTCATTCCATCTTGACCAAAAACTGAAGTCTGCCAAGACTTTTTCTTAAGGAATTTTAATTGTTTGCATTGAGTAGGTTGTTCTAAACGCTATGTTATCCATATCAACAGAGACTCTGCTAATTATTTATTTATTTATTTTTTTATCCTTCAGGATACCTGTACTTGATGCTAAGAATTATTTCTCAGCATCTTCCTTATGCCTACAATGATTCTTATCCAGGGAAGAAGTATTGTACTCACAATTACAGTATGTTTAATAAAATAATGGGAGGGCTTACAAATAAAATAAATCATCTCTATGACTTCAGATATAAATTAAAAAATAAGATTACATTTGCTAACATATAAAAAACTAATTTAAATCTGTTTATTATGATGACCAGCCAATACGGGTCTCTCTAAGAAGTGTTACAGATCTTCAATGATTAAGTGGCCTATAGAACTTTCTTTTATTGTGTGATTTGACACTGAAATTCTACTGAAAATATTCCTATTGGCTTTAAGCCATAATAGGTGTTTTCTCTATATTTCATGCTTTTCTAAATAATGTGGTGAAAATAAATATGAAGTAAATATATCACTGATGTTGCATGGAGAATCTTTCTGAAATGTTTTGCCTCACTTATGATTTTTAAAAATATTTTATAAAAAGAAATTATATTCTTTGACACTCCTTGTTCAGGTTACCAATATATTTACTTACTTGTAAGATATCAATGCTCAAATTTAAAAGCTAGTAGTAGGCTTTCTTTTTAAATTTAACATCTTAATTAAATAAACAGCTATGAAATATAAAACTAAATTACTTCAGACAATCTTTATGTCTGAAATAAGATTTTTTTTAATGTTTATTTATTTATTTTGAGAGACAACACAGTGGGGGAGGGGCAGAGAGAGAGGGAGACAGAGAATCTGAAGCAGGCTCCAGGTTCCATGCTGCTTGCAAAGAACCCCATGCAGGGCTCAGATCTGCAAACTGTGGGATCGTGACCTGAGCCAAAGTTAGTTGCCCAAAAAACTAAGCAACCCAGGTGCCCCTCTTGTTTCCTAAGATTTTAATGTGCACAATACTTTTCAGATCTTTCACCTTGTGTGTGTGTGTTGCACGTTCATTACATAATTTGGATTATATAACTGCATATGAAAATTTTGTAGATGCACACTGGAGAAACTGCCTAGATTCACAGTAATACCCCCATTCTATACTACACTCTCTTTTCTCAATTACCTGGGAATGGGCAGGAAATGCAAGCAGGCCCAATCATAATGTAACCACCCTCTCTTGTGTCCGACCATGGATATTAATCCAGGTCATGTTAACAAGAACCTCTTCCCAATATTTGGAAAAGGGAGGTTCTTGCTTTCCTTTCTTGCACATCTATAAGAACGTGAGATAAGTGTTATCATATACCATGGCTTTGGTTTTGTGAAGAAAGCAATGTGTGGAAAATGAAAAGATATGAGCAGGAAAACTGAGGGAATCCTGGGCTCATCACAGCTTCCAACTGACAGGCACCTTCATACACATCCATTTCCTTACAATTCAGCTTTATTAGCCAATGAATCCTTTCCCATGCTTAAGGGAGTTTGAGTAGGGTATCTATCACTTGCAGTAAAAAATTGTCCTTAAATGTGGATATAAAAATATTGAAATATATTTTTAAAAGAAAATCTTACTTAAGAATTTTAAGAATTCTTTTGACTTCATTTTGATGGTGGATAAATTAAATGGAATATATGACTGCAGGTATCAGCTTATCTACCAATGAGACTCTAAGTTGGATTGTCAGTTAATAATAAGATCACCTATAAAAAATAATTCTAATATAAAATTTCATCATCATTCCCTTTATTTCCTTGGTAATATTTAGATAAGGAGAATGATTCACATCTTCTTCCATTATTTTCCATATTTGTGTACTGAAAAGAAAAATGTTTATGAGGGTTCAATGTTCAGCCCAAGTTTCTTGACTCAAAATGAATGTTAATTAGTTAATAAAATTTTAGAAAGTAACAGAAATCTTCATGGTCTACAAATAAAAGTACTTTTCTTGGATAAAATAGAGAGGGATGATGAAAAAAGAAATAGAAAAGTAGGAGACAATAGCATAACTGAGAGCTGAGATCAAACATAAAATGTAAAGAGATCCTGGGAAATATGGTTAAACCTGGATTTAATACTTCATTAGGAGCGCAGAATATCTACATCAAATAAAATATTTTCTTTCTGTTTTCATTTTTTCTAAGGTACCCAGTAGTTAATACAATTCATAGCGCCTATCTCTTCCACATTTGTATCATTTTCTTTCATAATATAGTCATCTGCTTTCTGTGAATAAATGGAAAGCAAATCAATCTATAGATATTAATTGATTTTAAGGCACTGTGTGAAGTTCTGCAGGCAACATTGTAAGGACTAATGATTTTAATACTCTCTAAAATAATCCCTAATGTTTACTTTAAAGTGTTTATACTATGAAGTGTATGACTTAAACATTTTATATCATCTAACTGGCAGAATTTTGTTAAAATAAATTTTAATGGGTTAGGAAGAAGAAGTATGGAGGGCTGAGGGAAAAAAGAAGATTCACAGTCTTAATGTAGCCCACAATTTCCACCTCGAAATAGTTCCCACATATGAAACCCCTTAAATTATATTGTAACTCTTCCCTCTGGAGTCTTGACCTGCAGTTTGAGAAATACTGGCATTGATATATGAAATACACAGATAATGCAAAAAAACTCATTTTACCACATAGCTTCACCTTCTGCCCCCATCAATCATATTACAAAATCTGTCAAAAGGAAGCAAATTGCCTCCCTTCCCATGGTCACTTTAGAGGAGGTGTTAATGACCAACATAAATGCCAACAGTGAACAAGAATAAAGATATAGAGACAGTATTCTAGTTAATTAGTTTCTAAATAGTAATATTAACCTACAAGGCAAAGCTTGTGTTGAAAGGAAAAACTGGAAAAGCCTTCTGGATCTTTTGTTAGTTTGGAGAAGACAATGTCATTCTCTGGTATCAGTGTTTCTCTCTTAACCTTCTCTTTGCTTTCCACCTTACAGTTGTTTTTTACCCAATCTCTTCCTCCAACCTTCTCCCCTCTTTATGTCACGTATTACCCTGACAAAGCTCAGCATGGTAAGGAATGCAAATATACTTGGAAGAAAATACTTCCAAATAGTAGATAAATAAAACTATACATTAAATTCTAAATTACTTTATCTGTCACTTGGCTAATGAATATTTATTGTATGCCTACTACCTACCAGACAGTATCGTGCATTCAGATGATGCACGTGCTTAACAAAATAGCTCCTTTCCTTAAGGAGTTTACTCTCAACATTTAATAGAGACAAAACCTGCACCCATACTGCCTAGCTGAGAAACTGTTATGTGCAAAATCTTGAGAGTAAATTTTCATAGTGCTAGGAAAATGTATAATTTGGAGACCCGACTTACTTAAGTGCATTAGGAAAGGTTTACTAGCATAGTAATAGTCATACTGGGATTTGAAGGGAGATCACCATTTAGATAAGGTAAAAAGAAGGGGTAAAAGCATTCCAGGAAGAGGGAACAGAATGCAGAGAAGCAATGAAATAGGAGAAAGCTTTATCTGCCAAACAGAAAACCAGAGTGGGTGGCATGAATTAAGCAAATAGTAGATTTGTAATATGAGACTGGAAAGGCAACTAAAGGTCAGGTTTTGGGGATTTTAGAAGTATTATTCAAAGGACCACTGGAAGCTGTTGTAAGATTTTAAGAGGGAAATGACATATTCAAATCTGTATTTTAAAAAGCATATATCCTGGCTGCTGTGTGGAGAATGGAGAAGAGGAGGCAGGTTAAGTATGGCCCTGATGACTGCAACTTAGTTGAGGGCACGGACAATGAACACAGAAGTGAATGCACTTAAGAAGTACTTTGATGGTGGAATGTATTGAATTGGGGAAAAGGATAAGAAGAGAGTCTAGAAATATGCTTATATTTTTTGGATTAAATATATAATGAATAGTAGAGAGTTTTACTGACCTAGAGAAAACTAGAAGACAAGATTTTTAGATAGGAAAAAATATCGTATCTTAGGAACACAAAGGTGACCTAAAACTGAACAGCTAACTGAATATTAAGTATTTAATTATCAATAATTTTACCTGCCCTTCATAGGGATTATAAGAGTTCCAGGTAGATGATTCAGATGGCCCATTTCTTATTAAAACTTTTCCAATTTTGCATGAACATCTAAAGCGTCTGAAATAAAAGAGAATTATTTTCAAATCTGGCTGGATATGCTCCAGAATGTATTTCTCATGAAGAAAAAAAAAAGCCATGTTTAAAGGAAAGGGTGAACTTTTGAACTATTATATATCTTGTTGAATTCATAATTATAAGCAGAATTTCTAGTGGCGGAAATAATACCATCAGGAAACAATAAGAGCTTTAAGCCATTTTTTTTTCAGCTATCCCTCTTGCCACTAACTCTGCCACTGTTATTTCAGTTTTGGCTTAAAATTCTGTGTTCTCTGCACAATAGGATATGGCATTTTGTCTTTCCCAGAGTCATAAACCCCTAAGCTGCCATCTGCTTGCTCAAAACTGCTTTGAATATCCATTCTCTAAAATAAAGCCCAGGGTCATTTTGGGGTTTTTTCCATACTACAACAATGAATTTGGGTTCAATAGTCAAAAATCAATCATTCATTCAAGTTTAGTATAATATTTATTTTAAGCAAAGCAGTCTGCTAAGAGCTGAACTGAAACAGACAAGCATTAAGTTACTAGATCTCACAATGACTGAAATCTTACTGGGTTGGTAGCAGAGTCCTTTGCACAATTTTGGGAAGATTAAACAAGGTGTGAAATTATGAGGAAGAAGTTTTAAATTAATTTACCAATATGTTACCATTTAACATTTCTAGTAGAGGCCTAAAAGAATCTTACTGTCTTGCAGAGTTGTCTTTTCCATTAATAAAGGGACAAACAATAAGATAAAATCTAAGGGATCTTAGCATCTTAATTTAATAGTAACATTGAAAGCTTACCTTAATGAATTAAATACAGAGCCTGATCTCAAGGTTTTTCTACATTAAAATGCTTAAAAGTTAATCAATTAATCTTTCAGTTACACTGAAATATCTCTTCACCCCATCACTTTCACCTTCTTCTTGCCCTGAAGGATCATTACAGGTAAGATGGATGTTAAGATTAATTAACTGTAAAAATGAGATATGTTATTAACATTTCCTCTAAATGACAATGCGATTCTGGCTTGACTAACCTTTGAAAGCTGTTTTCCAGTGACTTAGCAATTCTATTCAGATTTGGGGAGAATTACATGAAATCTTATATATTACATATGATAAATATATAAATATTATAAATATGTGTCACCTTTTAAAAGTGAATAAAAACCAGATAAAATCTGGGGTGCCTAAGCAGTTAAGCATCAGACTCTTGATTTCAGATCAGGTCATGAGCTCTCTGTTTGTGAGTTCAAACCCCACACTGGAGCCTGCTTGGGATTATCTCTCTCTCTCCCTTTCTCTCCGCCCTTCCTCCACTTACTCTCTCTTTCAGTCTCTCAAAATAAGTGAAGTTTTAAAAAAATTGGTTAAAATCTTAGGCATTCTTGGATCATATATACCTTATTGCCTCTATGATATATTTCCTGGCCTGATGCCAATTAATTTGCAATTAATTTGAATCATGTAAAATTTATAGTGCTAACATGTGCTCCTGGTTTAGGATGACAAAGTTGGCACAAATATTCACCTCTTCTTACTCATAAGTTCAGAAAATCTTGCAGATTTTACAAAAGCATACGCTCTAAGAACAAATAAAACCAGAATTGTGAGGAAAATTTTTTAAAGCTATCCAGGAAAGTCATGGTCCAAGTATGATGTGAAGTGTTCAAATCAGAATAAGAAGTCAGCAGGTGTAAGAAAGAAGAATACAATGGATACCAAGAAATAGAATGATTGAATGAGATGCTGAAATAATATGGTGAGGAAAGGAAATACTTTATTTTTCAAAAATAAAAAAATAAAATATAATAAATTCCAGTGGGAGGGGAAAAAGCTATATAAGAAAAGCATGAAAAAAATGTAGAAAATTAAAACATGATACAATTTTGAGAAGTCAACAAATGGTGTATGTTACTTTTTTGTCCATTTCATTGGCCATAACTCAATGGTGGCAAGCTATAGCAGCAACTAGAAACTTTGATTAGGTGTACTAGAAATAAAGCATGATGAGCTCTTAGGTCTATTTTACAGTTTCTGGGAAATCGTTAACAGTTTAAACTCTTATTTTTTTATTTCATCATTCTAAGATATGGTCATTGGATTCCTTACTTTGCAAGGTGACAGTATTATCATTTTCCTACCTCTCATCACCCTATCATCCAGTTTCTGCCACCAGTACATTATATTTTTATCACAAGTTTGGTACTATTTACCTTATATTCAATAATAACCATCAAGTTTGCTGTCCTTTGAATATTTGTTAATTATAAAAGTTTATAGTCCATAAGAGCATTTATGTTATTATAACTATATAAAAATTGTTCGTTACAGAGCCACAGCATGTTCTATTATTGTATTTTTCTTGGTCCTATTTGCATGCTCATAGAACAGCGTGTTTAATGGATATTTCCTATCTAATGACCCTTTAACCAATTTGAATAACAACGAGTATATATATATATATATAATATATAATATGTATATAGAGAGAGGCAGACAGACAGACAAGCTGTCTGGAACTATAAGAGTTAATGTCCTTGCCATCAGAGACTCAAGAGCAGAGAAAAGTGATGAAGCTGGAAAAGTACTAAAAGAACTAGAACTCATGGCTAAACATGTCCCAAAACTGGCAAGAAACATACATTTTCATATTAAAAGAGTTGAGTGAACCCTAAACAGGAAAAACCCAAAGAAATTAGTGTCAAGACATACAATGAAAATTTAAAAACTAAAGACAAAAAAAGTCTGGAAACGGCTAGAGAAAAAGAATACCTTACCATAGAGGGAAGAAAGGAGTGGCACACTATTTTTCAAGTGCAAAAACAACAGCAACAAATCCTGTCTACCTAGAGTCCTGTACACAATGAAAATATCCTTTTTTTGAAGAAAACTTCAAGATAATATCAGGTGAAGGAAAATGTGTTACTAAAGAAGACAATAAGCAAAATTATGGGTAAAGAAAATAGACTTCCTTTCTCTTTAGCTTTTAAAATTATGGTTGGTTGAAACAAAAATTTTAACACTTCCATATTGGTATGGTTTTAGTCATACATAGAAGAAATACTTTCAAAAATTATAAATGGAGGATAACAAAAGGAGATAAAGGGAGCTAAGTCTTCTATATTTCATTTAAACTACTAAAGAAATGACACGAGTAGACTGTGGGATATATCACAGTACAGCCATAGATATAACACAAACACACATACATATACGTGCATTTAAGGTAATATGAAAAAAACACTAAAGAGCCATACAGAAAGATAGGATTGTCAAAAACAATAGAGGGTCAACTGGGTGGCTCAGTTGGTTAAGCATCAGACTTAAGCTCAGGTCACAATCTTGTTTGTGAGTTCGAGACCCTCCTGACAGCTCAGAGCCTGGAGCCTGCTTTGGATTCCATGTCTCCCTCTCTCTCTCTGCTCCTCCCTCACTCACACTCTGTGCCTGTCTCTCAAAAATAAATAAGCATTTAAAAAATTAAAAAACAAAAACAATATAGATAAATTCAAATGGTCATCTAAAAATGTAATGAAACATCAAAATTTAAAGGACACAGCTAAATCAGCACTGAGAGGAAAATTCCTAGCACTAAGTAAGTATGTGTATGTAAGTACATATATATTTGTTTTAAAGAAAAATAGTGTACTGGAGTGCCTGGATGGCTTGGTTGGTTAAGTATTCAACTTTGGCTCAAGTCATGATCTCACAGTTAGTGAAGTGGAGCCCCATATCAGCCTCTCTGCTATCAGCACAGAGCTGCTTGAGATCCTCTGTCCCCCTCTCTTTCTGCTTCAGATCCTCTGTCCCCCCCCCCCCGCCCCGCTCAAAATAATAAATAAGCATTTAACAAATAAATAAATATTTAAAAAATTTAAAAAGTTCATGGATTTAAAATCTTAAGGGTTGGGGCACTTGGGTGGCTCAGTCAGTTAAGCATCCAACTCTTGATTTTGGCTCAGGTTATTGTGTCATGCGCAGTTCGTGGGATGGAGCCCTACATAGACAGAGCATGGGGCTCCATACTGACAACATGTTGCTTACTTGAGATTCTCTTCTCCTTTCTGTGGCTCCCCTACCTTTCCCCCTCAAAATAAATAAATAAGCTTAAAAAATCTTTGGGGTTATACATTAAAATATTTTGAAGCATGTCTTAGTTATGTGTATGACATTGTATGTGTGTTATGTATATATATTATGTATATTCTTATATACACATACGTATAACTTAGATACATTAAAAAGTATTTTAAACTATAACACTTAAAAATTTTAAATCCACTAACTATTGAAACAACATATTTTATATAAAAATAACCTTAGTTTTTGACTCATTAGGGAAAATAAACCTGATACATTTGGTTCCAAAGACTGAGTATGTTGCATTTATTGATGTCCTGGCTCTTGATGCCTTGGGAATGTTTCAAATGCCATAAGTCTTTTCCTGCACTACAATAATGGACATACATTATAAATTTCATGTATGAGAAGGATTTGTCTGCCAAAAAGAACTTAACTAATCCTCTTTTTCTATACTCTTTTTGCCATTATCATCTCTCTTCTACAATCATTAGAGTCATTGATGGCTACAATTCCACTAAGAACATCAATTCAACAATTTGGACATAGAAGCAGTTAAGACCAAAAAGTTCCAATGAGAGTGTGATTGATGAGAGGAGGAAGAACACAAGGTATCTTCTTAGGACCATCAAGCAAACCCAGTTAGAGCTTAATGGAGGAAGGTAATAGATTAAAACCTCAGTGCTATCAAATTAACATTGACTACATTCACTGAGTATCCTGGAATAGCAGTTTGATCCTGGAGCAGAAAAGAGACAACCATGGAAATTACTGAAGAATCTGAACATGTTATGGAATCTGGTCTGGATCACCCAGCAGAAGAACCAAGCAGCACTCGGAGACCTTGGAAGGCAGGAGATTTATTTTACACTGGTGGGCTCAGAGGAGATCATTCTCCAGAGGTCTGAGCCCAGAGCATCAGCAAAGAGAACAATTTATAGCCTGTTATTTCTGCATTCCTCACTAATGCACGCAAAAAGCAGAGTAGGAAGAAGAACCCAGAAGGGGAAGTCTTTGATCAGGGACAGGCATTTCCTTATCAGTTCTGTCAGCCATCTTAAAACAGATTTCTTCCTATCAGACAAAGTGTAGTTTTTTTAAATAGTAAAGTACCAATGCTATTTGCTTATTTTGACAAGTATGTCTTGGTTATGTAGGATGGCAACGTAAAGGAAAAATGGATGAAGCATTTTCAGAAACTCTTCACTTTCTCTGTAACTCTTTTACAAATCTAAAAATACTTCACAATATAAAGTTTATTAATAAACATTAACATTAAAATTGTGTATACAAAGACAAAAACTTGAGACTAAGGTCTTTGAAACATGAAATGTCATTCTAGCAAAACCTCAATACATTGATGAAGAGCAATATAGACTTAAAAGAGATATGCCAGAACGGACTGGAATAACGGTTTTCGTCATATAACTTAAAGATCATTATCACTTTCTTTCTAAGTGGTAAATCTAGAATTAAATAAAAACATGCCACATATTTTAAATAATTTCACATAGATAATAATGTGCATTAATTTAATGACAGAATCGTTACACTTGGGAGGTGCCTGTGCTTGCTGTATGCATTAGAAATGGCATAAAGAACCTTCACGTTCCCACCAAAAGGAACTTTATATGCACATATGAAGGTTAGGAAAACACTATAAAATACTTTGACTAAACGAAGACTGTCTAATCTCTGAAGTGAAGTATAAAAAGTGAGAAGCCCTTACAGCAGGCTAAGGAGTTTGGATTCTTAAGTTTCACCTGCAGTATAAATTTAATTTTCCTCCGCACTCCAAAAGTAAAGTCCCATAGCAGTGAAATCTCTTCAAGCCACTTTACACAGTTTTGCTTTTAAACAGATTACAACTCCTTTCAGGAAAAAAAAAAATCAAGATTTTTTTTTAATCCAGAAAAGTAAGCCTGGATTCTTTCCCCTGATATTTCACTTCAAAGTACAGAAAGGGGAGATGGCTGGTCACTGTCCAGCCACTGTTTATAAACCTGTTGTTGCTTCTGTGTTTTCAGTACATCATTAGAAAGGCATATACAATTTGATTAAAAAGTTAGAAAACATGAGAGTGTGGCCAAGTGGTATTTAGTGTCATTTTACTTTTCAGGGAATTGGAAGAAAAATGGTTGAGAAAATTAATATCAACCTGCAACATCCTTGCCCAAATACAGTGTTCCCTGTGTTTTCTGAAGGGCCAGCTTTCAAATGCATAATTCTGAAAATTGAGTTAACTTTCTTTTTCTTTTTTTAAAGATTCTGGAACAATATTGGAAGCAAAAATAATGAGAAAAAGATGACTATAATTTAAAAAATAATGAAAGCATTCAATCCCATTGTCTTCATATAGTACATAATAAAATGTAAGAGAAATTCCAGAGTAAATGCCATAAATAATAGAACTAGTTAAGTTAGGAAGACAGCATACAAACTGAGATAATTTATGGGGGCCTGGGTGGCTCAGTCAGTTAAATGTCCGACTTCAGTTCAGGTCTTGCTTTCACAGTTTGTGCGTTGGAGCCCCCAAAAGGCTCTGGGTTGACAGCTCAGAGCCTGGAGCCTGCTTCCGAGTCTCTGTCTCCCATTCTCTTTGCCCCTCTTTGCCCCATTTGTGCTCTGTCTCTGTCTCTATCAAAACTGAATACATATTAAAAAAAAATTTTTTTTTAACCTGAGTTAACTTGTATTTTGAAATAATTTTTCTCCCCTTCATTATAGCAGATTCTTCTACATAAAGATTGAGTAACATATCTCAACTATAATGAGATATCACCTTATACCTGTCAATATGGCTAAAATCAACAACACAAGAAACAACAGGTGTTGGTGAGGATGTGGACAAAAAGGAACACTTGTGCACTGTTGTTAGGGAAGCAAACTGGTGCAGCCACTGTGGAAAACAATATAGAGTTTCCTTAAAAATAGAACTACTTTATAATCCAGCAATCACACTACTAGGTATCAACCTAAGGAATACATGAATACTAATTCAAAGAGATACATGCATCTCTATGTGTTTATAGCAGCATTATTTATAATAGATGAACTACAGAAGCAGCCCAAGTGTCCATCAGTAGTTGAATGGATAAAGAAGATGTGATACGTATACAATGGAATATTATTCAGCCATAAATAAGAATGAAATCTCACCATTTGCAATAACATGGATGGAACTAGGGTATAATACTAAAGAAAATAAATCAGAGAAAGGCAAATACCATATGATTTCACTCATGTGTGGAATTTAAGAAATAAAATGAACACACAAAGGGAAAAAAATAAGAGGGTGAGAGAGACAAATCAAGAAAAAGACTCTTAACAACAGAGAACAAACTAATAGGTAGCAGAGGGGAGGTGGGTGGGAGAATAGAGGAAATAGGTGATGAGGATGAAGTAGGGCACTTGCGATGAGAACCAGGTGTACTACTGAATCACTATGTTGATACCTGAAAGTAATATAGCTGTGTATGTCACCTAACTGAAATTAAAATAAAAACTTAAAATGAAAAACAACAAAAATGAGTAAACAACTGAGCTTGGTGAAAACGCATTCCATCAGCAGCACTTTGTTGGTAGGATGCTTGCTACTAAGAAGTCTTCTCAGGACCACTCAGTACTCCAGATTATATTTATGCCTTTAAATCAGGTTACTATGATACACAAGTCCAAGAAAGTTTAATAATTACTGTGTATATGACTTATTCTACTTAAAAATTAAATTTTAGTCATATAATTTTATATAGGAATGTACTCTATAATTCTGATATTAAAATGATGTCTAGAATCATTCAAAGTTGTATTCTTCAAAGCATTAGAAAATTGAAACCAATGAATTTGAATTTTCAATATAAAACACTGTTGGTATCTCTACTATTCTTCAGGTAATTCATAATTAAAAACATTAAAATTAAAATATTTTAGGGCAATTCATTATCTCATGCTACTGTATTAAGGTAATTTGTAAATTAATAAACTACAAAATTACTAAATTTGTACTCAGACATAAGAATAAGTGAATTTGCTTATTATAAACTCAGAATTTTGGGGCACCTGGGTGGCTCAGTCAGTTAAGGATCCGACTTGGCTCAAGTCATAATCGCATAGTTTGTGGGTTTGAGCCTTGCACCGGGCTCTGTGTTGATAGCTCAGAGCCTGGAGCCTATTTCAGATTCTGTGTCTCCCTCTCTCTCTGACTCTCCTCTGCTCATGCTATGTCTCTCTCTCTCAGAAATAAAATTAAATAAATAAAGAAATAAATACCCATTATAAAAAAAAAGAATTTTGCATCAACATGAAAAAATAGACCAGTGATTCAAAACTGCAGAAGCAATGTAATGAGATAAATGGATACCACACACATACAAAAAAAGAGTTTTAACAGATTTAAGAGGCTGGCACACTCTTCTTTCACTAGGATATAACCAATTACAGTAACAGGAATCTTTACATGTTTTAGTTACTACTTTATACAAAGATCCAAGATCCACGAGCTCAAAACACATGCTTTAACCTCCATTTTAAGACTAAAATCTAAAAGTCAAATAAGGTAAACAATGACAAAGAAGAGTTAGCTAATTTTTAAAATAAGGCCTCTATTTCTACTTCTTTTTTCAAAAGACAAGCCATATTAGATTTAAAATAATAATTGTCAGGGGAAGTGGCAACAAAAAAGCATGATGAATTATTATTTACTATGGATTATTTGTAATACTCTGTCATAACAGTAATGATTACATGGCCTCTGAAATCAGACCATCTGGTTTCTAATCCCAGATTTGACAAATTGCTGTGTGACCTTGGGCAAGTCACTTAATCTTTCTGTGCCTCCTTTTCCTTATCTGTATTTTGCAGACAATGATAAAACCTACCTCATGGTGTTATCATAACAATTAAATGATAGATAAAAACTGCTACTTAACTGGTAGTAGTAGTAGTAGTAGTAGTAGTAGTAGTAGCAGCAGCAGCATATCCTAACAAGGTTCACAGTCATTCTGTATGGACACCTCTAATCAAGGCAGAAGGTACTAAGATAGAATTTTGCCTCACAGATAAAATGCATACATAATAACAACTCATTGAATTTCCAAGAGTTTTTGTAGTTATAAACATCAATAATGTTTTTAAACAGGACTATATAAATATAAAAAGAACATAAAATAGACATAGAGGCTGGAGATAACCCTTTTACCTTTATAATTAGTTTTTTAAACTTATGCCTATAGCTAAAATCACTTGTAAACTATCCTAACCAGAGGTGATTTATTTTAATATGTATTATAATATAAATTAATGTCTAGTATTGCTCATAAGTATGGATCTTCATTTTATTGTTACAGTGTTTTGAGAAATATTTGTTGCTTACTGCTTATAGCATCTTTTCTCTAGATTATTGTTGGGATAATACCATTAATTTTTCTTTGAGTCTATGTTCTGTCATGTTGAATTATATGGAAGTAATGAAAAAGAAATGTATTTCGATAATATATAGGAATCTGGAACAGTTCAATTAAAATAAGTTAAATAATGTGGTTAGTCTGCATGAAGTTGTAAACATGATGGCATGAATTTCAGTGGCAATCTGCAACCAATATTTCAGCACAAATGTTTCAAAATATGATTTTAAATGTGCAATTTCATACATATGTTATGCTTTGAGTTGCATACCCACAAAGAGATATGTTGAAATTCTAATCCTCAGTACCTCCAAATGTAAGCTTAGTTAGAAATAAGTCTTTACAAGGTAAACAAGTTTAAATAAAGTCATCATACTCAGCCTTGTGAGCATGACTGGTGACCTTGTGAAAAGGGGAAATTTGGATACAAAGACACAAATAGAGGGAAGGAGATGCAAAAATACACAGGGATAAGACCACAGATGGAAGCAATGCATCTACTACAAGCCAAGGAACAGCATAGGCTATGAGAAGTGAGCTTTGTAAGAAAGGCAGGGGAAGTCACTTCCCCCACCCTCTCCTGCCCCACACCTTCAGGGAGAGCGTGGCCTTGCCAACACCTTGCTTGACTTCAGACTTCTGGCCCCTCCCTCATCCTCCACTGAGCTGCAAGGCAAGAAACTGCTTGTTGTTTTGAGCCATCCTGTTTGTGGTCCTTGGTCACAGCAGTTCTAGGTGTACATGACACTTTACTAAAGGTGCTGTTGCATTTTTGTTGTTTAGTTACCTATCTTCCATAATCTCAATTATGTACTTCTTTGAAACTGAAACTGTTCTATATAGATGTCACACCCCTGTAGAAACAATCCTGAATCTGAAGGTGTGAAACCACAGGCATAAGGCAGATTGTTTTCATCAGTAGATTTTACTGTGTTCTCATATATTCTACAAAATGTGTATTTTATTTATGCAGAAAAATTGGATTAGGGTTTTCCATAGAAAAAGCTAGTGTAAATTTCAGGATTTTTTTTTAAAGTAGAACAATTTTGTTTTATCTTAGACTGCATTTTAGTAACAAAAAAATTGTGTTCTTGTACACCTTGATGTGAATATTCAATAGAAACATTTTTATGCTAATACTGGGTAAAGGTAAAAGAGATATACTAAACCACATCCTACATATGCTTTGAATCACAGAAATGAAGGCATTACACAATAGGTATTAGTTATAACCATTCGCCAGCAGCTAAGTGCAAAATAAAAAATAAAGGAGTCAACTAAAATTTCTACCATAAAAGCATTCCTATATAATTGAGAAATACATTTTGTATCTTCTTTTCTTTGTACTAAGAAAGTAAACTCATTCTTCAAGACACAATTCCTTGGTTATTGTTACATAGAAGGAATATAACCTGCTTCCATAATAATTATAAGAACGATGAATATGTTTACTTCTTTCTCTACTTCTCAAAAATACTTCTTTCCTCTGGGATTTCCTTTTTTCTTCAGATTCAAAATAATAGATTTTTCTGAGTCCTCCCTGTGCACTAACTTCACTCAGATTTGAATTCCTCAGATACTTTAGTCTTTAATGAAAAGATTAATGTTTACAAAAGATTATGTCTACTATGCAATTTGAGAGCAGTTGTGGGCTACGAAGATATCAGGTGACATTGAGATGATCTGAATGGAGGACAAGAGAAAACAAATCAAGGAAAATGGCAAACCCATGTAGACATAAAGAATACCAATAAATGATCAGAAGTGGATCTTATCTAGGCAAGTTGGACACAAAGGGAGACACTACAAAGGATGTGGGTAAGTGTATAGATTATGGAGTCACACCTCATTCGTGTTGACTGTATGTCTTAGTAGCTGTGTGATCTAGAGTATTACTTTCTTCATCAACTAAAAAGAAGTAATATTAATTATCTTATTAGTTTATTGTAGGGATAAAGGGAGATGTTCTTTTTAGAGCTCTTAGCACAGTATTTGCGTGGCACTTTCTAAACATCTGATAATAGTCAAGGGAAGATAATGGCTTTCTTAGAGCAGTAACCCTACTAAGGCAGGCAAGAACTAACCCAGCAAGTAGCAGCAAAACTGTCCAAGAAGTTTTTCTGCATCCTTTTTTTTAATCTAGCTGACTGGAATACTCTACATGTCTATTGGAATAAAATATCTATCATTTCTATGTCATTATTCATTATATATTCATCAAGACCAAGACTTTAATATATTAATACCTTGGTAACTCAAATTTATATCTCCAGGCCTTCTGCTCCTTCCCCTTGAGTATGGACAGGATCTGTAACTTGAACATGGCAAAGATCTTGGGACATCACTGTTGTAATTGTTACATCATATAAGTCTTCATCCTGCTAGTTGACTTGCTCTAGAATCTTACATTCCTTGCTGACTTTATGTTTTTTTTCTTTTCAAGTTTTAATTTAAATTCTAGTTATTTAACATATGTGGTAAAATTGGTTTCAGGTGTAGAATATAGTGATTCACCACTTACATATAACATCCAGTGCTCATCACAAGTGCCTTCCTTAGCCCACTTAGGCCATACCCCACCTACCTCCTTCCATCAACCCTCAATTTGTTCTCTATCCTTATCTCTTATGGTTTAAAATAAACCTTCTCTCTTATGGTTTGCTTCCCTCTCTCTCTTTTTTTGCCTTCCCATATATTCACCTATTTTATTTCTTCTATTCCACACATGAGTGAAATCATATGACATTTGTCTTTCGCTGACTGACTTATTTTGCTTATCATAATACACTCCAGCTCCATCCACATTGTTGCAAATGGCATGATTTCATTCTTTATGATTGCTGAGTAATATTTCATTGTGTATAACTTTGCTATTTGTTAATTAATTTATTTATTTTCAGAGAGAGAGAGAAGGCAGGGAAGCAGCAGAGAGAGAGGGAGAGAGAGATCCCAAGCAGGCTTTTCTCCAGCTGAGAGACAGACACAGGCCTCAATCTCATGAAATGTGAGATTATGACTTGAGGGGAAACCAAAAGTTGGACACTTTAACTAACTGAACGATCCAGGAACCTCTCAGCTTGCCAATTTTAAATAAAACAAGATTCTATAAGTCATAAGGCTGCAAGGAAATGAAGTCTGCCAGAAACCTGAGTGAGCTTAGAGGCAGAGCTTTCCCCAGATCATGTCAAGATGAGAACCGAGATGATTGATACCTTGTTTGCAGGTTTGTGGAGAACCCAGCTAAGCCATGCTGAGATTCCAATCTCACAAAAACTGTGAATTAGTAAATTTGTGGAGTTTTCTAAAAATGTATTTTATTTTATTTTATTTTATTTATTTTATTTTATTTTTTGAAAGAAAAAATGAGTGAGCAAGGAAGGGGCATGAAGAGAGGGGGACAAAGGATCCAAAATGGGCTCTGTGCTGACAGCAGAGAGCCTGAGTGGGGCTCAAACTCCTGAATTGTGAGCTCCTGACCTGGGCCAAAGCTGGACACTTATCCGACTCAGCCACCCAAGCACTCCAGTTTGTGTTGTTTTAAATCACTAAATTTGTGGTGATTTTTTACTAGCATAGAAAATAAATACCGGGATTTAATAAGCATCTTCTCACAAATTTAGACTGTCTAAGAGTAGTGATTCCCCCTAACATTTGAATCTGAGTCTCTTCTAATATTCCTAATCTAAGTTAATGACCCCACCATTCACCCAGCTGATCAGTTAAAACATCTTGGAACAACTTCTGATGCCTTTGTGCTTCTTGGACTTAAAAATCCTATCAGCCTTATACATATGTCCAGGAAAGTAATACTTGTTATAATCATTTGGTTCTAATAATTTGTCTGGGCTACTGTAATAGCCACTTTTCTTCAATTCCTAACCTAGAGTCTATTTCCCTGCAAAAGCCAGAAATATCCTTTAGCAGGTAAATCACTGATCAGCATGCTGTTCTCAAGTCTTCCAAATATTACCATGAGACTTGAAACAAAATCCAAATCATTTAGACGATTTGGGGTCCCAATGTTCTAGACCATGAATAACTCTTATATCATATCCTGCTTCCTCTTCCCTTGTTCATTTTGCTCCAGCCATACTGATCTACTTGCCAGCTCTTGCACACTCCTAGCAAATTTCCTATCATCCTTCAGTCTGGTGTCCTTTCTGCCTTAAATAATTTTTCCGTATTCTCACAACATGCATTCTTTTTTCCCCCAAACTTCTACTCACATGTTACCTGTTCATAAAACCCCTTTTATGAATGACTCATCTAAGTTAGAAAACTGCATGACTCCTATTTCACTTGCCTTGGGTCTTATTTTTTATGGTACTTATTAATACTATCATTATCTGGATGCCAGTTGAGCATTCAACTCTTGATGTCAGCTTAGGTCATGAGATAGAGCCCGGTTTGGGGCCATGTGTTGACAGCATGGAGCTGGCTTGGCATCCTCTCCTCTCTCCGCCCCTCCCTACCTCACTCTTGCTCATGCTCTTTCTTTCTTAAAATAAACAAATATACATTTAAAAATCAAAAACAGGGGTGTGCCTGAGTGGTTCAATTGGTTAAGCATCCGACTCTTGGTTTCACCTCAGGTCATTATCTCACAGTTCATGAGTTTGAGCCCCACATTGGACTCTGTATTAACAGCACAGAGCCTGCTTGGGATTCTTTTTCTCTGCCTCTTCCCTGCTCACGCTCTCTCTCAAAATAAATAGGTAAACTTAAAAACAAAAACAAAAAAACCTATCATTATTTTTGAGATAGGGAACCTGAAGAACCCCTATGAGGAACTGGTTTTTCCTGCCTCTATTCTTTTCAGGATGCCCTTGCCATCCATATGCCTCACGGTACCAGTAATGTATATCCTCCTTCTAAGAATCAAGGAGTTAATGATTTCTTTGGAGACTTCCAGCACACTGATAACATCTAAGGATGACCAGTTGAGACTGACTGGGTGAGGCCATCCTATGTATATGTCAGACCACTGGGACTAGATATCTCGAAACCAAGACACCTTGGCTGCAAGGAATAAGTGATTTCTGGAGCCTAATTTTTTGTTCTGACCAGTTCCTGGATGCCTGAGAGGACACATACACCAAATCACAATCCTCCTAAAATCCCCAGACCCCAAGCAAAAATTAGACTCTCTCTCCTTTCCTTTCCATGTCTCCCAGATGCCCTGCCTATATCTACACTATCTAAATATCTTCAATAAACTCTGATCTCACTTTCTTTTGGCTTGCATTTGATTTCTATCATGCATGAAATCAAAGGTACTCTTGGCTGGTCCTGTGTGGGTGCTAGACCCTGGTCTGCATAAATCATTATCACTTATCTATTTATATGGTCTTTTAGGTAGGATATAAGTTACATAAATGCTGGTAACTTGGCTTTGTTCATTTCCATATTCTACAATACTACATGGTACAAAGTAAGTAGTTGACCAATTTGGAATAAAACTGCAGTTGAAATCCTTTCGGAATTCTTACAGGAAAAAAATATTCTGCCATAGTACTTTGAGAAGTTCAAAATATCTCACAGAAAAACACAAGAGTACATTTCAAACGTTTATTGAAGATTTAGTGCTAACTAATCACAAAGCTTTATTCTGTCTTCATCTTTTTTGTATTCTGCTTTAAGAAATTTTTAAAGTGAATTATCTTCATGAAGTAATGAGTATTCCAAACTACAGCCCTTGACTTCTCTGTCAGCTACATCTCAACCATCATTTTTTACTCTCCAGTGTATATTTAATGCAAAGAAATAGAAAATAGCATGGCAGAAAAGTAAAATAACTTGTTCCCCAAGTATGTTAACAGTGAGTATAAAAGTCAGGTTTGTAATGTTACCCGACAGAGGCCAGAGACTGTGTCCACGGGAGATTTGCTTATGGTGACACAATCCATCATACTGCCATTGTTTGACAGTCACAGACAAGAGGAAATACCTAGGAAATACAAATAAATTTTCTCACTAACAATTTATAGCAATTTGCAGAACGTTGTAACTGGCACATTTTCCTCACCTATGTTCCCTATGTTACAATAAAAAAGGATGCTGTTTTTTATACTATTCTTATTTTATTCAAGAAATTTGCCAACAGAGTAGTGTCATGTGTTGACGAATTGAGTCAAATAATTCTCCCCTCTCTTGTCTGAGCCAGTGCTTTTCTGCTTGAGGAATAGGTAGCTTAGATGATTGATAACAGAATCCATAACCTTTCACCTCTAAGTCACCAGTTTGAACCCAACCTAGTTGAGCAATGAGAGACATTTGTTTCCATAGGCAGCTTATGAGAGGTTTTCATGAAATGAATGGGTAGTCTCTATTTGCTTACTGGACCTGAAATGATAGCTACTTGAATTAGAAATATATTCTGCTGTGAGTAAAGATCTAGATTATCATTATACCAATATTCTTTTTTAAGGCCCTAAAGTTAATGTATGATATTGGTTGGCATTCAGTTTCTGACTAGAATTTTACTCTCTGAGGTAGGTTTATATTCAGTATTTACAATGTTTTCAATATTACATAAGTCTTATTTTAGATTTTTAATAATTAAAACCTAAACGTGGTATAGTAATGCAGAGGAGCAGAATTTGCTACCCAAAAATATGTCTCTTTGGTATAAGGATTATTTTAAGCTTTTTTTTTTTTTTTAAGCTGCAGACAAAAGAAAATCTCTGTAAATGATTTTGTAAGAGACATTTATGTTATAAGGGAAATCTCCATTTGTTAGGGTGTCTGTCTCTCTGTACTGGGAAGAGAAAGATGAATCTAAATCCCCAGAAACTCTTATCAGTGGAGAAGGCAACAGCCTAAATCTGCATAACAACAGTGCCCTTGCTTATTGTGCTTGACTTGTAACCTCCAATGACTGACTCTCCCTTCCTCCCAGTATCCTGTTTTTGTTTCTTTTTGTTTTTGTTTGTTGTTGTTGTTGCTTTTCATCTTTGCTGGAAGATATTACTTAAGGTGGTGGCTTGGCCCATTTCAGACAGTTACTTAGTTTTGCTGGGTTTCTCTCATGTTTACAGGAGGTATACATGTTACTAAAATTGTTTTTCTCCTGTTAATCTATCAGTTATTAGAGGGGGTGGGGTTGGGAGGTGTCTCAGTCAAGAGCCTAAAAGGATAAGGGAAAATTATTTTTCCTCCCCCACAGAAACAAACCAACTATATGTATGGTAATTAAGGTTTTTTCCTTAAGTTTATATTCAGTTCTCAAAAGTTAGGTTGTCACCTTCTATAAACTTTAAATCGTTGTTTTAGTATTTTTAATTCATTTATTAACAAAAGAATTTAAAAGTAAACTCATAAAAGGATATATGCTTTTTAAGTTTGTATATTATGAGAGAGAGAGAGAGAGAGAGAGAGAGAGGGAGGGAGGGAGGGAGGAAGAGGATCCTGAGCAGGGTCTGTGCTGTCAGTGCAGAGCCTAATGTGGGGCTTGATCTCACCAGCCATGAGATCATAACTGGAGCTGAGATCAAGAGAAGGACATTTAACTGACTGAGTCACCAAGGCACTCTATAAAAGAATATTTTCTGAAGACATTTCAAAATGAGGGACATAATATCTTCCAATTGGTGAGTTAGTTAGAAGTGAGTCAGGTTACTTAGGCCCTCTTCTTTCCTAGAAACTTTAAAAATGTATGTAAGGGAAGAAAAAGTTATTTTCACAGATAATTTTTTTTAAATATATGTTATTTATAAGAGCCTCCTTGGTTTTCAATATAGAATCTCTATAGTCAAAATAGTGGTTAAGGTTGTCATTAGAGCTATTTAAAAATAGTCCTTCTGTCCTTCCTGGCACACAGTAGGGTAAGTTTTACACTTCCCTGCCTCTATGGAAGCAATGTGTGGATACGTGATTTGCTTTTTCTAATAAAATGTGAGCAGAAATTATGTGTCACCTTCCTTGCCACTGCAGTGATCATGGAAGTATGGGTCCACTTGATGCAGCTCCCCACTAACAACTTGCATTGTACATGTACCATATATAGGAAATTTATTTTTAAATATTAAGCACCTGAGATTTAGGGTATATTTATCAACAGAGAATAACATAGCCTACCCTAACTGACACAAAGCTATTTCACAAACATGACATTGATATCCTATTTTGTTTCTAAGGATGCAAAGGCAGAGAAGCATGCAGAGGACTAACATATATAACATAAGAAAGGATTACGGCAGAAGCAAAATATGGAAGAATTAGAGGGAATTCTATGCACAGAGAATTACATCAATTATTAGGAAGGAGGCAAAATAGATCTTTACTGTCTGGCAACTGAGAAAAAAGACATGAGAACTGATTTTTAGAGAGGTAAAAATATTGTGTGGTATATAGTATATGACCTATGCCCCTTTAAAGCCGTCTCTCCTATAAGGATCAAGGGCAAGCCACCCCAACATGGACTACTGTGGCATGAGCATTATTTTGAGTTGAAACCAATCCAAACCCAGCAGATTCAGAAAACGGTCTTTACCTCCTCCTCAACCATATGTTTTACCAGGAATAGAGCTATTAACAGAGATTCCTCTTTACCTAAGAAACCTATCTGCAAAATAGGGCATCTTTGATTTTCAAACCTCTCCTTTTCACTTTCCTACTAATAGTCTTTTGCCCCTTTATATCTTCGGATCCTTATCCCTCTCCTTAGATCTTATGAACATTATTTTGCTTGACTGTCTTGGGAATTTCCATTTCTATGTGGATTCCCCATACATCCATTACTAAATTTGATTTTCTTCTGTTAATCTAACTCATGTCAATTTGATTCTAAGTCCAGCTAGGACATTGAAAACCAGAGGAAATTCTTCTTCCCAACACCTCTACTAGGTTGTTAATAAAATCTATCTTTCTCACTACTTCTCTGTGAATGTATTGTCTTTGAGGAAGTGGAAAAAAAATTTTATGGTTACCACAGGAAGAAACCAGAGTGACCAATGGGAGGCAATCAACACAATCTCTTTCCCAGAAGATAAACCAAAGTAATATTGTATGTGGCTAGAAAAATCTATAGCCTTTTGTTGTGATTGATATTTAGGCATTCCTAAATACTGCTAATGCTAATGTTGATTCAGTCTATGATGGTGGATATGTGAACTATAGGAAAAGGAAAAACTTGTGTGATGGGAAGGGAGAAGCCAAAGAGAAAAAAATATAACCTCATCTAAGGAGGGATTCAACAGCTATCTGCAACTAAAAACCAGGAAATATCACTATGTACTTGTTACTTAGAAGTACAGACTCAAGAACTAGAAAAAGTAGTGAAGGGAGTTAAACTGCTTGTCTCTGGGTAATAGGACTTGAGAGTAAGGAGAGTTGAGAAGTGTGTAGAAGAGTCAATCGATCCTTCAAAAAGCTATATTTATTATTTGACAAAAATTAAATTGTATAAATAAAATTAAACAAACGCTTATTCACACTTTCTCATTTTTAATCAACTAAATTTGTTTTGATGCCTTTAATTTTTTTAGCATTTCATATTATGGTAATTATCAAAGAAAATATGTGCTCATTTTATAAAACTTAGAAATAACAGAATATTATCACTCTACGTTGGCTACATTTCCCTAGCCAATGTCCAGAGTAGTTCTACCTCGTAGAGGAAATTATGATCTCAAATGAATTAAGGAACCACTCACCTAAACATCACTGAGACGTGACCACTGAGACTGTCTTCCATTTCAGTCACCAGTACCAGCTAAAGAGCGTGAGTAGGGACAATGAAGTGCCAGCTAAATAACTAATATTAAATTGAAAGTTTACAATTGACAGTTAAATGTACGAAGAGTTGATGCAGATTATCAAACCACAGATCAATCCATACTATTCAGAAAAGACTTGATGATGAAGAAAATCATTATCTGTGATGATTTATACAATCATATTCTTGTGAAAAGCAAGAAGACACAATCAATCCATTCCATTGAAGGCTTTTTGATCAACAAATCTAGCAAAGAAAATAATCAAAGAAGGAAATGGACAGCGATAGACTTTGCTTTTTTCCCCCTTGATTCATTTCTTCCTTCTCTCCCTCCCACCCTTTTTCCATCTGTCCCTCCTTTCCTTCCTCCCTCCTTTTTCCCTACTTTCCTGCACGGAGCAAATAAAGAAAAAGTGATTCATCGTAAGTAAAAAGGTTTCTCCCCAGGAAACAGTTGTTTCAGGCTCAGGATTCGGCATAGAATCAATCTTAGCTGAGGAGCAGGGGGAGAGAGAGGATTTACCAGGCACTTTTTCGATGGCTGTGACCTCCAGGCCTTACCATTCTTGTTGATGTTGTTTTTTGACTTGTAGTTTTCTAATGCTTCCCACTAAATCGATTATTGCCTTTAGAAGTAATTTCATGGCTTTTAGAGTACTATAGCTTTATCTTTCTAACCTTCACGGTGCTGTGAAAGATTGGTCTCATTTCTTGTTAATTCTGATTCTTCTTTGAGGTTATTCTTTCCTTCTCCAAGGGAATCATCAGGTATCATTTTATTAGTCTTACACATCATGCTACCTCTGGGGAATCTGTGCTGGCTAATTTATCTTTCCTGGCAATTGCCAAAATAAATGGTAGCCAGAGCACTTGTTTTATTTCTGTGAACTTATTTTATTGCTCACCACCTTTAACAGCAGTGAGCAGTCATAAAGACCAAGTAGACCAGGGTTTTCTCTTTTCAATATTATATATAATGGCCAGTTTTAAATCATTTCAGTTGCAAAACTTTTTAAAGAATAGTTTAACCCTACATTTTTAATGGACATAGTCATATTTTCTTGTATTTGACAATAATACAAGAAATGGGTAATGGAAGAAACAATTCACAAGTATTAGAGTCTGGTCCCAGCCCTACATATGTCCTCACAGAATTTACTTAAGTCCTTCAAGCATTGGTTTTATAATCTGTAAAATATAAGAACCGATGTCTGAAGTTGGTTGAAGTTTTAAGAGACTGTGTTTTCAGTAAGAAAAAATATCACCAAATTATCAAATCTTTAAATACCAACAAGTTCACCCAAGAGAATATTTTACTTTCAATTCATTAAAATGTATCAGAAAGACATCTAAATGCCTCAATTTTTTCAAAGATATGTTTTATTACTCAATACTCTTTTACATATACATAATTAAGAGCAGACTAACAGATACCAAATCAAAAGAGGATATAAAGTTTGGAACAATGTCCTAGAGTAAGTTAGTAATTAGATGTTTTTTTTTTTCCTTTTTCCTACTAAATCCAGCCTTCAGAGCCTAAAATATCTACTTTTTGGCCCTTATCAGAAAATGTTGGGGCACCTGGGTGGCTCAGTCGGTTAAGGGTCTAACTTCGGGTCAGGTCATGATCCCACAGTTTGTGGGTTCGAGCCATGCATCGGGCTCTGTGCTGACAGCCAGCTCAGAGCCTGGAGCCTGCTTCAGATTCTGTATCGCCCTCTCTCTCTGACCCTCCCCTGATCACTCTGTGTGTCTCTCTCTCAGAAATAAATAAAACATCAAAATTTGTTTTAAAAAGTTTTCTAATCCCTACAATTAAATAAACAAATTAGAAATGGGAGAGACTACATTATCCCAAAATGTGCCACTTTGGTGTGAGGATTGCTTTGAGCCAGAGGCAACTGGGACTCTGTGAACTCAGGAGAGGGTTCTTTTGTTCCTTTGTTTTTTTGTTTTGTTTTAAAACCTTTCCCTTAACTGCCTAAAAGGATTTACATAGAAGGCCTACAGGGAAGAGCTATTGCCAGAGATAACTTTTTCTATCAGAAAGACTTATCTGTGGGGCACCTGGGTGGCTCAGTCCACTGAAACTCTGACCTCAGTTCAGAGGTCATGATCTCAGGGCTAACGGGTTCAAGCCCCCCACATAGTGCTCACTGCTGTCAGCACAGAACCTGCTTCAGAGTCTCTGTCCACCTCTCTCTCTGTACCTCCTCCACTTGTGCTCTACAAAAAATAAATAAATATTTTTTTAAAAAGAAAGAAAGAAAGAAGACTTACCTGCATGGCAATCATTTGTTTACCATACATTTGCATTTCTAGCTTTCCCGTGAATCTGCTTCCTCCCCTTTGAAACCTCAGATTCCTGCCCACTTTTCCTTAGCTGAGGATAATATATAAGCCTCAATTATCCTGACTATCTATCAGGGAGCCTCTCATGTCTTTGACACTTTTATGCTACATGTGCGAAATTAAAATTTTTCTTCTGTTAATTTGTTTTATGTCAATTTAATTATCAGACTGGCCAAAGAACTTAAAAGGAAGATGATAAAAGTTTTCTACCAGTACAGGACAAATCTGCCTTACAGTAGAATTCCAAAGATTAAATATAAAAATGTGAGAAATAGAAAATCACCATTAGAACACAACAGTAATAATTACTGCAAACAAGATTCACTGATGGATGGCAAAATTTTAAGATAAAACAGGATGGCTGCATAGTGTCAAAGTACACACCCATGCATATTAATTATTATGGTCAATTTAACACATACACAAAATGTTTGATACTTCTCCATAGAACTGAGTTCAATTCTCTTCCTCTTAGAGTGGGCAGGGTTTAACGACTCAGTTGTAAAGATAGCAAAAGAATATAAAAAGGGACAAACAGTGATTTCACCAGTGGAGAAACCTGGTATATACAATCTCAAACAAATAATAAGATTAAGTCTACTAGTCATAGTGAATGTTGTTATCATGTGCCATTGGTAGGATCCATCTATGTGGTATTCTCCAAGACCCATAATCTCCGTGTAATCATGAGAAAATATCATTTGGGTCCAAACTGAGGAACATTCTACAAAATATCTAACCAGATATCTTCAAAACTCTTAAGGTCCTAAGAAAAACAATACTGAGAAAATGCCATAAACTGGTGGAAACTAAGAAATATGCTTCCTTTGAAAGATTCTAAATTATTAGGGCCATTCAAACATGTTTTCTGCAAGGCACCCAGTGTCAGATATTCGTGGACATCTTAATGTTTATGACCATGGAAGAATTTATTTAATTGATGACATGAGACTAAGTCTTTATAATATTAAAGGATTATAAAGGTGTCAGGTTATAATGTGACTCTGAGTTGAGCATAGAATGCTGCAGTTAGTATATATTAATATATAAAAAATGTAGATATTACCATTCCTTTTTAAATGTGACAAATTATGAGTATTAAAAAAGTAAAAAGAAACAATGAATTAAGTTCTACTAAGAAAAAGAGATAGCTATAAAGATCGAAACATTGGGAGTTTTTGTTTGTTTTTGTTTTGTTTTGTTTTTTAAGATTTTATCTTTTAAGTAATCTCTCCACCCAACATGAGGCTTCTATTTACAACTTCATGATCAAGGTCTTCAGACATTACTTATCTTACAGCTGAAAGTTTGGACCCTTTTACCAGCTTCTCCCTGTTTTTCCCACTCTTCAACCCCTGGCAACCACTTTTCTACAAACAACCTGATTGAAAAAAATTGGCAGAGGATCTGATTAGACATTTTTCCAAAGAAGACATACAAATGGCAAACAGGTACATGAGAAGGTGTCAACATCACTAATAATCAGAGGAATGCAAACGAAAACCACAATGAGATTTCACCTCCCACATGTTAGAATGGCTGTTATCAAAAATGCAAGAGATAACAAGTGTTGGCAAAGATAAGGAAAAAAGGGAACCATTGTGCACTGTTGTTGGGCATGTAAATTGTTTCAGCAACCATGGAAAACAGTATAGGGGTTCCCCCAAAATATTAAAAAACAGAACTACCATATGGTCCAGCAATAGAATTGTTGGACATTTAGCCAAAGAAAACGGAAGCATTAAATTAAGAACATACATGCACCCCCATGTTTTCTGCAGCATTATTTGCAATAGCCAAAATATGGAAACAACCTAAGTGTCCATCGATAAATGAATGAATAAAGAAAATGTGATATATTTATGCAATGTAATATTATTCATCCATAAAAATAATGAAATCTTGCCATGTACAACAACATAAATGGACCTTGAGGGTATTATGCTAAATGAAATAAGACAGAGAAGGACAAATACCATATGATCTCACTGATATGTGGAATTAAAAAAGAAAAGGTCACAAAAACGGAAACAGATTAGTGGTTTGGTTGTCAAGGTAGGGGGTGAGGGATGGATGAAATAGGTAAAAGGAGTCAAAAGGTACAAACTTCCAGTTATAAAATAAATGAGTCATGGGGATATAATGTATGGTTTGGTAACTATAGGTAATAATACTTATTGCATATTTGAAAGTTGCTAGGCATATATCTTAAAAGTTCCCATCCCATGAAAAATAAATTCTGTAACTATGTATGGTAACAGGCGTTAACTAAACTTATTGTGGTTCTCATTTCACAATATGTACAAATACTAAATCATTATGTTGTAGACCTAAGACTAACAAAATATCGTATGTCAATTATACCTCAATTTTAAAAAGCTTTAAAAAGAATGAAATATGAGAATATTGTACAAATTTGCCATTTTTAAATATTTAAGAAAAGGTTCAAAAACATTTATGTTTCAAACCTAAAAACCTACTTTGATTGCATCCAAATTTTAAACTAATTCAAATTTATCATCAAGCATTTTAAAATTCTAGTTCAGAACAATAAGGAAGCAAATTTTGATTCCAGAGTGACCTTGTGTTTTGACTTTTTGTTGTTGTTCCCTCTTAATAATCTTTAGTTAAAAAAAATCACAATCCCCCTCAAAAAAATACTAAAAACAGGATAGAGATGTGAATCTCATTGTTGACAAAATAACAGAACAGATTAAGGGATTGCCCAGGTCAAACAGAATGTAGAAAAATGTGGAGAAAGGATGCCCCCAGCTGTATATCCCTGACAATGCTGATAGAATACACTTCTCCAAATGAGTGACTCATTCTGATATAGAAAACCAAAAGTTATTTCTTTACCTTAAGGGAGAAAGGATAAGTAAATGGGTAAGCCTTCCTATACTTCATTTGGTAGAAGGCAAGGATGAATGGGGGGGTGGGGGGTATTGATAAATTATTGTTGAATATTGCTTCTTTTCCTGAATGTTGGTTACTTGGGTATTCAATTGTTATAATTCACTGATCTGTATATTTATGGTGGTGTATTTTTCTAATGGTAAACCGCCGTAAACAGAATTGAAAGGGGGAATGCAAATTGTATTTACTAACTTCTACAACCCAAAAAAAGACAATGCACTTTCTAATCCATTTATTACAGTTATATAATAAATTATTTGAAACAGCTATTTATTGTCTTTGGAGATTCTGTGGATCAGGAATTTAGACAGAGCATAGTGCGGATGGCTGTTTTCTGCTCCATTCAGTGAAAAGGCTCTAAATCTAGGGATGGGAATAATGCTGACATTTTCACTCACATGTCTGGTAGTTGATGCAGCTTCAGTACCAGTGAGAGGATATTATAATGGACATAAGAGTTCCACTTACAAGAGCAAGAAAACAAAACAAAACAAAATTAAAAAAATAAAAAACCAATGAAGATATCCATAAAGAAAAATTTAAAGTTCTCCTGTGAATATCAATCAATAGAAAATACTACATTTCTGAGTTTAAAAAAATATTGAAGAATCCAAACATGTTCATTATCCTTATGTTAACTTGTAATCTAAATGTGATGGCAGCTAAAACAAACACAGGATTTTTCTTTTCTGGTAATGCAAGGTGATTCTAAGGTAAATTGCATTAGCTGTTCCACAAGTTTTGATTGGATTCAGATCACATCTGACACCTGTACAACTGGCCCGAGTCACCATCATGTCTCATTGGGGCTACTGAAAAATAGCCTAACTGAGCTGCCTGCTTTCACTCTTGCCCTCCTCTCTCCCATTTCTCTCCCACCCATTAACCAGTTTGTTGGGGAAAAATAAGTAAAGTTATGCACCATAAAATGGCCTATGGGACTAACATAAGCTCTAGTCCCTAGCTTAGAGTCTCCTCTTCCCGGTTAATCTTCCTGCCCTGCTTGCTGAGCACACCAAATTACTATTAATGCAGAATGTGGAAGTAACAGATAAGTTTTCCCCCATGCTGGTTCTCAGGACTCAAATTTCTGGAGAAGGATCTCCTCTGAGCCCACCTAGTGTAAAATAAAACTCCGATCCACCAAGATTTCCCAGTACCACTTGGTTCTTCCACCAGCAACACAGTCTGGTTCTGTAACAAGTTCTCTAAAACAGTGTTCCTTTGACAGTATCAATCATATCCCAACCTTTTACTTACTACATTCTTAGAATGTAATCCAAAATTTTTAACAGAGTCTGCAAGGCATCCCCAGACCTGGGTCTTTCCCTGACCACATTTCCTACTAGTGTCCTACCTATTCATACTTCTTTTTCAGTACTGTTCCACTTTTCTCATGTTCCACAAATACGCTCTTCAAGCTCTTGCCTATCAGCCTTTGTACTCTGTTCCATGTGCCAACCATGCTCCACAGAACCACATCCATTCCACTCTCGTCTCAAATGTCACTTCCTAAGAGGAACTGTCACTGAAACTCCTATAAAAACGTAAGTATTTATACTGCTTTATTTTCTTCATATCATAGATTGATCTGTTTTGAGGTTGTTTGTTTTCTCCACTAGGAGGTGCATTTCCACATAAATAGGGACTCTTTCCTAACAAAAAATCTGAACAGCATTTCAATAAATATTGAAACGAATAGAGTCAGAATCATGCTGAAAATCTGTATACCATGAGAATAACAATGTAACCCTAAGCTAACATAACACAGATAAAGAGCTCAATCAATGGAACATACTATAAGGACCAGAAATTGATCAAATACAATCCAATTCAGTATAAAAGAAGAAAAAAATTACATTAGGAGAAAGGTTATTTCATAATTATTGGCATTTCAATAACTGAATATCTATCTGGAATAAGAAAATGAAATTAAGTAGAAAATTAATTAGGTAAACTCCAGATGAATCAAGTATTTAAATATAAAAAAAGTAAACACAAAAGTAATAAAAAAAATCCATGGTAGAATTAAAACAATCATCTCAGAAATAGGATGAGTTTTATAATTATGGTGTGAAGCCCCGAAACCATTTTTAAATGTTGAAGACTTTGACTACCAAAAAAAAATTGTAATGTTTTTGTTTAAAAAATCACCTTATAAAAAATAAAGGGAAAACATTTGCAAATGGTATCATATGCAAATTGAAAATGTTCTCAATGTATGATAGGCTCCTATAAATAAATAAATAAGAAAACAGCAAACAATCCAGTAGAAAAAATGAGCAAAATATGTAAATAGATATCATGTTGACTTAATTCTTAAATGTATGAAAATATGCTCCACAGCACTCAGAGAATATAATTCAGGTGACAATGGCATGTTCTTTACCTATTTCATTGGCAAGCATTTAAAAAAAGATACCATGCTCTGACAGAGAAGGTAGGTATAAGATATCAGGCCATGCATAGGAGCACATGTACCCCAATGTTCATAGCAGCACTCTCAACAATAGCCAAAACATGGAAAGAGCCTAAGTGTTCATCAACAGATGAATGGATCAAGAAGATGTGGTTTATCTATACCATGGAATACTACATGGCAATGAGAAAGAATGAAATCTGGTCATGTGTAGCAACATGGATGGACCTTGAGGGTGTTATGCTGAGCGAAATAAGTCAGGCAAAGAAGGACAAATGCCATATGATTGCACGTATAGGAGGATTAGGAGGAACTTAACAAAGGACTGTGGTGGAGAAGAAGGTGGGAAACAGTGGGGGAGAGGGAGGAATGCAAATCATGAGAGACTCTTGAATGCTGAGAACAAACTGAGGACTGATGAGTGTGGGGAGGGGGAGGGGAGAGATGGGCATGGAGGAGGGCACTTGTGGGGATGAGCACTGGGTGTTATATGGAAACCAACTTGACAATAAACTATTTGTAATAAATAAATAAATAAATAAATATCAGTCTGTCATCCACTGCTATTGGAAGTAAGCATTGGAATACTATCCATGAAGAATGTAGTAGTTATCTATTGCCACATAACAAACTGCCCTACAACCTAGAGGTTTAAAACAAAAATGGACATCTATTTTCTTGACAATTTCTATGGGTCAGAAGTTTGGGAGCAGCTGTGTGGGCAGTTCTGGCTCCAAACCCCTTGTGAGGCTGCAACCAGGCGGTTAGTCAGGGCTGCATCATTTTAAGGCTGTATTAGGGCTAGGATGACCCACTCTTAAAAGTTGTTCGTATAGCTGGCTAGCAGGTCAGTGCTGGTTTTTTATGTGTTCTTATGACATGGCAACTGGTTTCTCCTAGAGCTAGAGATTAAAAAAAAAAAAAAAAGCAGGATGGTAACTGCTGTTTTTTATATCCTGGACTCCGTGGTCACATACTATTTCCCTAATATCCTCTTGGTCACATAGGTCAGTACTGTTCAGTGTGGGAGGGGGCTACACAGGAGGATACAGTTCAGGAGAAAAAGATAACTGGGGATCATTTTGGAAGCTGGCTACCAAATGGAACAATTTAGAAAATATTTTTAAAATGAAAATTTCACAAAAATTCTGAAGCTGAAGTCCCACTTCTAGTTAAGCTTCAGGCATGCACTGAGATGTATAAAAGAATATATTCCTCTCAGCACTGTTAGCATAGAAAATTGAAATAACCTAAATGCTTATCAATAGGTATCTGATTAAATAAATTATAACATATCCATACAACTTTAATGGAATGGGATGACTTGGATAGGATTTACAAGAAAGAAGGAATAGGAAAAGACAGTGGTGACTAGGGGACAAGAGAGGGAATTTATTTTTCAGTGAGTACTCTTCTTTACCTTTAGTATTTTGTAAGCAGATATAAGCATTATCTACTTTGGGAAAGCAGGAAAAAATATATAACTGTTAAAATTTTTGTAAAACTACTTATTCCCCAAACAAGTATAAGTTGGTCTCTACTGAGCCTTCATGGCTTTTTATTTTGTCCTTTTGTGATATACTAATCAATCTGTTATCACCATCCTCTTTATTTGGACTTTCAACTCAATTCTTCTCTGAGATTTCAAGCTTGAGGGTACTGATTACTTGGCTTATTTTGTATTCCCCAATGTACCTAAGCACAACATTAAACACAATGAATGTGTGTTTAATTCAGAGTTGCTTAAACCTCAGTATTACTAATATTTTAGGCTAGTGGATTCATTGTTATAAAGGGCTGTCCTGTCTACTGTTGGAAGTTTAGCAGCATCCCTGGCCTCTTTTTACTAGATCCCAGCAGCACACTCTAAATCATGACAAACAAAAATGTCTCCAAATATTATGAAATGGCCCCTGAAAGGAAAGAATTATCCCTAGTTGAAGATCATTCATTTCAAGTAACGACATATTAACCCTGAAGTGTAGCTACAGAATTTTACAACAGTTTTTAAAGCAAGATTTAGTGTATATTTTCCACTACAATATAAAACTTTGATATACACTACTGGTATTAAGTGAATGAAGAGAAGGAATATAATACATTGTATACTATAAACTAGACAAAGATTATTATTTAATATTTTTGTTATTATTCATTATTCTTAATTTTTCCTTATATTATATCCAAAATTGACCTTGCATAGGAAGGTAAAGAATTCACAACTCCTCATTTAGTGAGGCAGTATCATTTGCAACATGATAAATGATGGCCTATATGTGAAATATATCATTTTCTTCCCCCTTTCTTCTAGATGACTATAATGATAGAAAAAATTGATTACCAGTGTACCAAAGGTATGATTTGAAGTAAATACTCCACTCTTTGATGCAGATCACTTCATCACATAGGGATTAAACTATATAAAGATTAATTATTCTAGCCAAAGATTTAGTTCTGGATGATTTCTTTTAATTGATAACTAATGGTTTACAAACTAGAAATTATCATCTGTGAAATTGGATAAAGAGCCTCACAGTGAGAACGATGGACAGAGTAACACTGAGGATATCTAAGATAGATCACTGTCATCTCACAAACAGCATTATTGGGGATAAAAGACTCCCATAACACATGACTGAAGAAATTAACAAATCTTTCCCTATTTTTAAGATTGTCATTTTGTCACTAAAAGTCTTTGTGGCATTAAGAACTTTCTCATATTTCTACTCAGCTCATTTTCTCAGTTACTTTTTTCTGTAAAATCTGCCAAAAGTAAAATAGAAGGAGGAGGAGGAGGAGGAGGAGGAGGAGAAAAGGAAGAAGGGAAAAGGGAAGAAAAGGGGAGCAAAAGAATGGAAGGAAACTTTTCTGTGATAGAATGAAATGCCCCAGAGCTCTAGTCCACAAGCTAAAGATTAAACTAATGGCCTAATTTTGTATGTTCTTTCCTTTAATTCCACCAAAACACAATTTAGCCAACATCCATAAAGCCCATTTTTGGAAAATACTTAAGAAATTGGGTTTTCTGAAACTACTATTTCCATATTGTAATTTTAAAAATGTGTTTTAAAAAGATCGCTATAGACAGGCTTCCTGGTGTTCTTCAGCATAAATTCAAACAATATTGGCTTCAAAACTAAAACTTCCTGGGGCGCCTGGGTGACTCAGTCGGTTGGGCATCTGACTTCAGCTCAAGCCATGATCTCACGGTTTGTGGGTTCAAGCCCTGGGTCGGGCTCTATGCTGACAGCTAGCTCAGAGCCTGGAGCCTAGTCACATTCTGTACCTCCTTCTCTCTCTGACCCTCCCCTGCTCTCTCTCTCTCTCTCAATCTCTCTCTCTCTCTCTCTCGCTCTCAGAAATAAATAAAACATTAAAAAAATTAAGAATAACCTAAAACTTCCTGCTACCTTTAACTCTAAAACTTTTGCATTGCTTTGTTTCATCTGTCTTGATACACTAATATCTGCCACCAAATCCTGCACCTATCAACAGCTCTGGCATTTAAAAAAAGAGCTAAAAGGGGCGCCTGGGTGGCTTAGTCGGTTAAGCGTCCGACTTTCGCTTAGGTCATGATCTCGCGGTTCGTGGGTTCGAGCCCCGCGTCTGGCTCTGTGCTGACTGCCAGCTCAGAGCCTGGAGCCTGTTTCAGTCTGTGACTCCCTCTCTCTCTGACCCTCCCCTGCTCACGCTGTCTCTCTCTCTCTCTCCTAAAAATAAATAAAACATTAAAAAAAAAGAGCTAAAGGTATTTTAAATTTTTAAATATTTTAAAAAACATTTCAACCATCAGGTACAGTTTTTAATTCTGACTACATCTTGTTTATGCCATCACTGAATAATAGTCTAATCTATTTCAAACAAAACATAAGAGTAAGATACCTGGTTATTTGTTAATTTATATGAACATGGAAAATAATCATAGCATATTATTATATATTATTTATTTATTTAAAAGGCTATCAATTGTACACCTTGATTGTTTATAGGGCAAGAAAAAGGCATTATGGAATCATCCTGTCAATGTAGGTCATTTATATAATAACTAGAAATTTACACAGAATCCACAATTCAGTAATATGAATGGTCATTTATCAAGCTTTTAAAGACAAAATAATTATTCAAGAAGGAATAGGCTTTGTGTACCTTCAGGTGGAAATATTACATTTTTGTAAGATAAATGTTATTTCACAGTAAATAATAATGTCAACATGATTAACCTCAGATGAATCGATCTTAGAATCTTGATGGATGTAAGTATATTTACATTGATGAAGCTAAATCTAAGGTTTATCAAGTAATTTCAATTTATATTTTTAAGTTTATTTATTTCTTTGAGAGAGAGAGAAAGAGAGAGCACAAGTGGGACAGGGGCAGAAAGACAGGGAGGTAGAAAATCCCAAGCAGGCTCCACACCATCAGTGCGAAGACCAATGCGGGGCTTCAAACCCACAAACCATGAGATCATGACTGGAGCCAAAGTCAGATGGTAAACCAACTGAACCACCAGGTGCTACTCAATCTATTTTTTTAATTACAAAATTTACAGTTAGTATTATTCATTGGATCTTCAAAGACAAATATTCTTGGTATGATAAACATTTATCCATTTTCCATTATAATTTCTCTTCTATTAATTTAAGACAAATGAAATAAATTGCAGAAATTACAATTTCATATGATTCAACTTAATTGTATGAGCAAGAAATCTAAAGAATTGAGATAAGCGAAAGAAAGAAAGAAAGAAAATGTAAGGGAGAAAGCTGGTTCAATAAAGATAGACAATCCTCTTTAATTGTGTCATATTCAAATTATTCTAAAAACAACTAAGGAAAATCACACAAAAAATATTAGCATCCAAATGACTCTTGTACTTTGGAAAACTTACATGAAACATTATGAGGTTTAAACAACCAATTCACATGTGACATATGAATTTTGTGTTTTAACTTGGTGTCATAGTCAGGTATATAATGGATGAGAGATTAGTAAATTAAAACATGCTACGCAACACTGAATAGTTAGGGATAATGAATGCATAATTCTGATTACATTTATAGAAATTATTACATTTAAAAGAAAATAGATCCTTTATTTTTCTTTAAAAGTTGACAATGGCAAGACTTTATTACCTTTTCTTGACTTAAATTTTAAAATCATATTGTAGGGACTAACAGCTGGTCTATGATACCTTACACGTGAAAATGCTCTAAGTAAAAACCCAACAAGCAATTCAGCATAAGTTATCAACAATGTGAATATAATGGATTCTAAGTTATGAATTAACTACTTAACTGACATAATTTGAGGGTCAACTATTTATAGTAATTTAGGATATTAATACTGATCTGAGAATAAAAATGATGAAAACACTATTGACCTCAGCTTCAGCTTGATAACTTATAAAATTGGCATAATATCCAAACCAAGTGAAATATAATCAGGAATTTGGGAAGCACCGTCTAGGTAAGACACTTATAATACAAAAGTTTAACTAAAGTATTCAAGGCCCTCAGTGTAGGGTATAAAATATTATTGCTAATAAACCCTCAAGAGATGAGCCTATGCTATCAGCCACTCCTACTGCTAAATAGATTATCCTTTCTTTGACCCCTTAATTGGTTCAGAGTGCTAGTGTGTTTTATTAATTCTCACAATTTTGGAATATAAAATGTATTTTCTTAAGGGGACCTGATAATTTTCTACAAGTCAAGGAGGAAGAAACATGGGCAGCTCCCCTTCTGGTATACATGCTTAAACAATATAAAAAATACTACATGTCAGAGAACGTCAGGTTCTGATACAGATTTTAAAACACGAATGCAAAGTATCTCCAGTATCCAGTATTATGGCAAATGTGGTTTGCTCATCTTATGGATTTGACTTTGTAAAAAAATATGTCATGTAGCAGAAAAACTGCTATCTAGTATTCTGGTTGGTACAGACCCTAAGAGAATTAGCCAAGAGAGAGAGACAGAGACAGAGAACACATATTTCTACATTCTTTCAGGTTGACAGATAGAGCTGAAAAATGTGAGGATGTTTGCCAAGCCAATGACTTTCTTCTCTGATCACTACAGTCCCCTTCTCCTTGCCCACACAGATGTAGCTCTTGTTAATATGATTCTTCTAGGCATCCTGAATTCTTTCAGGCTACATTTATTTAGTGTATAGGTAGACATTTCATCTAAGCTTGTCAAGTAAGAATTTCTTTCCTGAAAACTTGGATTTAGACTTACAGACTGCAGTTTTGTATATATAATATAAATATAATATTTTTTTTACCCAAACAAGTGATCTATAACTAGTGTTGGATTGTTTGTTGTTGGACATTATACTCTTAAGTGATTTCATCCAGTTCCATGTATGAAATACCATCTAGGGTTGATGACCACTGCGTTAGTTATCTGTTGATGCCTAACAAATTATCACAAATTTAGCAGCTTGGCAGTTTCTGTTTCAGCACTTTACCTCAGTGTCTCACAAGGCTGCAGTCAACTTGTCTGCAGGCTAGCTGTGTTCTCAGCTGTGTTCTTGCACTATAATTCAACTAGGCAAGTATATGTTTCTAAAACTCCTCCAGGTTTTTGGTAGAATTTCCATGCAGCTGTGTGACTTAGGGCCCAGCTTCTTATCGGCTGTTGGATCGAGGTTGCCCTTAGGTCCCAGAGGCTACCTTTAGTTGCCTACCATGTGGCTCCTATCTGCAGGCAGTTTACCACATTTGCTTATTTAAGGCCAGCAATAGAATCCTTTCAGTCTGCTAAGACAGTTATATAATATTACATAATCATGGAAGGGAGATTCCATCACCCTTGTCATAGTGTATTTGTCAGAGTCATAGGCTCACAGGTTCCACTTACAGTCCAGAGGAAGGAACAAGAACATAACTCATCAGGAGCCTCCCTAGGGGAGGTTTGGTAGAACAATTCAATGAGTATATCTAGCTTTGATCTCTCTCTTGGGCTCTAGACTACCCTACATCTCTACTTGATGTTGAGCAGGTAATGCCAAAATGAAAATATTTTTAAAAAATTGCCTTGTCCCTATACATAACCCCCAGCCAAACCTGCTTCTCCATTTCAGTTGATGATACCACAATTTATACTTTCTTCAGGGCAAAATCATCGCAGTCATCTATGGTTTACCACCCCACCCCACCTGCCATATTCTAGTCATTAGTAAATGTAATTGGTTCAACCTTCAAGTCCCAAATCTAACGACATATCACATGGGCTGCTCACCATCCTAATCATGAAAAGCCATCTTACAGGTCTCCCAAGTGGCTATCTATAATGAATTTTTGGCACAAAAACATAATTATATTTAAGATAAGAATGAGAGAGTACAGAAGAAGGAAAAAAGATAAAAAAGGAAAGATGAGGTGGGAGAGAAGAGCAGAAGAGAAGTGAAGGAGAGAAGAGAAAGTTAAGGAGAATGAGGTGTATAGGATAAAAAAGGAGAAAGAAGATAAGAAAGGAAAGATGGGGAACAGAAAAGAGGATAGACAAGGAGAGAGTTGACAGAAAACAAGATAAAGACAATATGGAGTTATCCTCCTTTCTTTCTTTCCTATCATTCATGCATGATCTATCACCAAATCCTAAGGATTCATCTTCATAATATGTCTGAAATCTGTCCATTTGTCACTACCTCCACCACCACCACTCTAACACAAGCCACCACCTCTTGCCCAGACTACTTTAAAAGCTTCTTAGCTGGACAACCTACTTCTGTTCTTGCTGCATCCCACAATCAATTTGTCATATAACCCAAATGTTTCTTTTAAAATGTAAATCATGTGATATCTTTTCCCTACTAATTCCTCCTATGGCTTCCCATCATACAGACCAGAAAAAAAGTTCTTGATGAGCTGAATCCAACCTAGATCCTGACCTCAGTTCTGATTACTGTCCGCCTCGCTCACTCTTCTCCAGGCACTGGATAACCTCCTGGCTGGAGTATGCCTCACACTTTCCTATTTCAGAGCCATTGCTATTCTCTGTGAGATGTTCTTCCTATGGATAATCACACAGCTGGCTCCCTTTCTTTGATCAGGTTCCTGCTGGAACACCAATCTTTCAGAAAGAACTACATCAAACATCAGCCCTTTCATCATTCTTTTACCCTAATTTACAATTCTCCACTGCACTTACCAGTATTTTGCATTATATATATTTATCCATATTGGTTTTTTATCACTGTTCCCCTACTTCCCCACAGGTAAATTCGCTAAAGACAAACAAGGACTTATTTTGTATACTTTTGAATTCCCATGATCTAGAACAGTATCTAGCACATAGAAGGCACTCAGTAACTATTTGTTCAGTGAATACAAGGAAACTATAAATCTAGACTTATTTTTAAACCCCCCCCCACTTGTTGGCATGAGAAAATATAAGTTAAATGTCCCTACTATGCAATTTAATTTAAACAGAGTCTGATTCAATACTTTTTTTATTCAATACTTTTAAAAGTCACTTTAAGTTACAGCTGGTCATTTGGACAAAACACTAGATCTTTAAATGACTGTCCCCATCTCTACTTCTCTCCTTAAAATGGTGACTAGGAACATTGGTGACTAAGGAATAAGGCTCCTTGTGTCAATAAGAGATAGGTGATCCTTAGCTAGTAAATTTATGATGTATTTTGTCTAGAATATTTTCTGCAATTATTCCCTCTTGTTTGATGTTTGCTTCTTTATGATACCTATATTTGACTTGTTTTTGTCACAGAAAACATCAGAATTATAAATGCTTTTATTCATATAGATGATAAGCAATTTCTTAATACTTTAGAATTTCTGGTCAGAGCTGGCTGAGTGTTGCATACCATTTGTTATAAAATGTCCAGTAGAAATTTGATATTAATTCCTTATCTAAAATAAAGCATATACTTCAATTGAATATGGTCAAAGACACTGATTCTGCAGAAACCAATCATTACACTTTTATCTGTGAATGTATAAACTTGTTTTTAAAAAGAACAGTAGTCAGCCTGTTTTCTGATGAATACCACAGTTTGAACTTTCTTCTTAAAAAAATTCATAGAATAAGATAGTATTGATATTTAGATCATGAACTTGTTTTCTGATCAAAAATGTATAGAAAATTTTGTTCTGATCAGCATTGTCTGCCTGAGTAAATGTTTTTATTTCTCATATACGAAATGTTTCCTTCCTGAGAAAAAAATAATGTATCCTTTGAAGATAAGCTTTCTCTGTTATATATTTTTTTAAAAATCCAGCTTTGCTTTAATGGATCAGAGCTAGGCTATTTGTGTACTGATGCAGAAACAGGGAATAAGGTTGCTGCAGTCCATCCCATATTTGTTAAGATGGTGTTTTGAGAACCAATTCAAACCATCTCTTCCTTTATAACGCCAGCAAAGCTATAGAAATGGGGGCTCAACACCAAATAAATCTTGATCCAGGAAAGGTAATTGGTGGCCTTGCCATCCAAAATTTCAAGATTCTTCTACCCTAACCAAAAGGCTATTGGTACCATTTCCATTTGTTTGCCTTGTTTCCACTACATCTAATAAATGGATGTTTGTGCTTTCCTTCTACATGGTATTAAGAGTTCTTAATTCATATGAAAGATGTTGTTGACCTAAGAACTGGAATAAACTTTCTGTAATTAACTGCTACAAGTTTCCCACAAGAGTTGAAAACATAAAAGTAATCCAGGAACTATAAGAAGTTTCATAGAGTAGGGGAGAAAAGAAGAGGAAAGAGCAAATTGTGATTAAATAAATGGAATTAAAGGGGTATACCATCATTTCCAGACCTACAAAAGAAGTTTTGATACCTTTTAGCAAAACAGAAGAACTGAACAAAATAGCAGAAACCACAAAGATAATTTAAGGCAGCTGACACCAGAGAACAAAGCCTACCTAAAAATATTGGGTGGCTCAGTCTGTTGAGTGACTCTTGATTTCAGGTCAGGTCATGATCCTGGGGTTGTGGGTTTGAGCCCCACATCTGGCTCCTGCTGAGCAGGGAGCATGATTGGGATATTTTCTCTCTCCCTCTGCCCCTCATCCCTTCTCCTTGTCTCTTTCTCTCACTCTCAAATTAAAAAGTAAATTAAAAATATTACTATTTCTATTTTTTGTCAATGTCTAAGATAATGTACTAAAAGTATCTGTGAGTTTGAACTTTTTTGTCATTATTAATTTCTGAAATTGTTAGCCACAACTTTTCAATAGTTTATGAAATTGTATTTATTACTTGACAGTTATTAAATTCCAAAAAAAGTGGTGACTTCATACATAGTTCTAAGTAGGGCTGAATTTAAAACAAGTCATATTACATATAATCTCCGTTTCCATGAATGCTCCAAACTTTATTGTGTATACAAAAATTAAAAATAGTCAATAATTCTTAAAATAAATGTTTTAACTAATTAATGACCCAAGTACATGATTTTCTACCAAATAAATCTATTTTCATCATTTTATTAGCAAGCCAGTTCTCTAATAATTTGGAATTTAAGTTTTTTTTAAGTCTTTTTTTTAGCAGATTTACAACCTTCAACTATTCAAGTTAGTAGAGAATTTATTAGGTCAGTTCCCATAAATACCAGCTCCATGTAAGTTTTCATATATCAGATACAAACATATCTCAGATACTCAGTTTTGCGCTAGATGTCTCCTACGTATACCACAAACACCCAGAATTCAGCTTTCATACACATTGTTTTTCCACACTGATCTGAACAGATAATTTCAGATAAACAAGCACTTTAAAAGCAGAGGAAACACCCAAAAAATATAGAAAAATAAATTTCCTTGACATGTATTTCACTTTAAATACATGAGTTTAAAAACTACTAGCAGTTCTCCAAATGACAAAAATATGCTTCCTAATATCAAAGAAAACAAATTGTGTAATACATATAAATGCATGCACTGCATTTCCAGAAATTTAAAGTAATATTCTTAAATACAATTTTACATATCTTTAGTTTAACAGTTTCATTTTTCCAATTACAAAGAATTCTTTGACGTGTACCTTATCTTCAGATAAAAAATATGGCATATCAATTGCACATTTAATTATTCTTCAATCTCAGCCATATATTTTTAATACTGAATGTTAACTACTCATCTAAGGGGAGAATGAATTAACTAAACGTTTCAATTGATGGGTACATTACTGTCAAACATAACTAACATTTTTAGGTTGAGAAACCAAATTCCATTCCACAGTCAAATAATAATAATGAATAATTCAAGTTACATAATAATATATGACTAAAAATTATTATGTGAAAACTATCATTATGCTGACTTGACAGATTTTATTTGGTCTCCTACAGCTTACATGTGCATATATATCATTTAAAAGAATGTGTCAAAATGCACATTCTGACTCTGTAGGTATAGATGTAGTCAGATTCTATCAAGTTCCAGGGTTGCTGATGCTTATATAGACCATGAAACATACTGAGTAGCAAGAGAACATTTTAGAAAATTCTTTACATACTGTATTTTAACTATTATAAATATTATCCTTTTATATATCGTGTTAACCTCCTAAATATGAATATAAATTAGTATTTGTGCTGGACATAACTGAAGTGACTATCCAATTCAAATGGATTCTCATAGTGGCCTTAGTACTAATATCATTTTCTATCCACCTTCACCCCAGTAAAAGGATATTGATCCAATTAGAAACATTTGATCCATGAAGACAATAAGATTCTTTCTGGATGATTTTTAAAGCTTACTCACTTTAAGGGAAGCTCCTCAAAAAATCTCACCTTCCTGATACTGAGGTCCTTGGAGCTACCTTTCTAAAGTTTAGTTGATTAATTCATTTTAATCTAAGTTAACTTTAATACCTATCCAATAAATCTTCCTCTTAATTTAAATTAGTCAGAGCTGACATGTGTCTCTTGAAACCCAATAAACCTCAGTAACACAATTTATCAGAGTAAGAATCAAAGTATAATCATTGTAAATATTCCCTTTACTGAACACCATATAAAATAAGTGCTGGTGTGCTCTTCTACAGAGCAGCCGGCAGCCATATGTGACTATTTAAATAAATTAAAATTAAAGAAAACTTAAAATTCAATTCCACTGTCATACTAGTTACATTTTAAGTGTTCTATACCACTATGTGACCAATGACTAGCATATTAGTTCAGATAGAGGACCATTTCTATCATTGCAGAAAGTTTTACAAGAAGGCATTGTCCAGACACTGGCATCAAATAAATTTACAGTGGTGAGTATAGCTAAGTCTGGAAAAAGATTACTTAAATATGTTAAGAAGTTCCTCCATTGGCCATGTACTAAGAACAAATTTTATAAACTATATCTCTAAATCCTAATTTCTTTTACAAAAGGAAACTTCATAAACTGTCCATTCTTCTAGGAATGCTATGATATTCTTGACCCTATTTCTATGACTCTGGTCGGTATGCTTATAGTCATTAGTACACTATATAGAGTTATTATTTGAGAAAACAAATTTTTATTAAGATGATAGAAATTAGGGGTGCCTGGGTGGCTTAGTCGGTTAAGCGTCCGACTTTCGCTTGGGTCATGATCTCGCGGTTCGTGGGTTCAAGCCCCACGTCGGGCTCTGTGCTGACTGCCAGCTCAGAGCCTGGAGCCTGTTTCAGTCTGTGACTCCCTCTCTCTCTGACCCTTCCCTGCTCACGGTGTCTCTCTCTCTCTCCTAGAAATAAATAAAAAACATTTAAAAAAAGAGAAGATGATAGAAATTAAGTCTAAGATGAGAATTAGAAATGAAAAAAGAAAAAGCATTAAAGTACTGGATCACTATTTAATTCATGATGTATATTCATATTAAGTAAAATATGCTAAAATATTCATGTAAGTCAAATATACTAAAATTAGGCCATTTTCAAAGAATTTAAAGTAAATCAGCCTCATAGATTCTTTGCAGTTTGATGAGGAGGATTTCAAAGGCCATTCACTTTCCATTAGCTGGCCAACGACGCCTCTCCTTGACAGTACAAGGTATCACCTTGTTGGTATGTTATTTTATCTAAATCTAAAGTCATATGTCATAATTTATTTCTACATTACTTACATAGAAAAAGTAAAATATTACTTTTAATATATTAATGTCAGAGACTAAATATTTACCATACAACTTCCTAAATAGGCACACACTCATTAAAGTATAACATTAATCTTTTAAAGGGAAGAGGGGCTATATGCATACATATATACATATACCCACAAATCTGGATTCAACACTTATTTGTCTGAATTTTGAGCCTTGTGCCGTCCAGTCATTATTTTCTCCCTATATGAAAAGACATAAGCATGAAAGTAGTCCCCTTTTTTGGGTTTTTCTTGTTTTCAAAAAACACTGAATCTAAGGGGCAGTAATCAGTCCTAAAAAGTCTCCTTATTAGGGGCACCTGGATGGCTCAGTTGGTTAAGCGTCCGACTTCGGATCAGGTCATGATCTCACTGTTCGTGGGTTTGAGCCCCGCGCCGGACCCTGTGCTGACAGCTAGCTTGGAGCCTGCTTTGGATTCTGTGTCTCCCTCTCTCTCTGACCCTCCCCTGCTCAAGCTGCCTCTCTCTCTCTCAGAAATAAATTTTAAAAAACATTTAAAAAATCTCCTTATTAATAAAAGTAAGAAACAAGTTAGAATAACCAAGTTATAACCATGTATAAAACTGTTTTTGTAAGAAAACCTAGAATATTATGAAGTAAAGTTACTTTGAAGACAACACTTACAAACTGATGTGGTCTCTAAAGTAACTTTTTCTGCATGGTATTTTTTTTTACATTTATTTATTTTTGAGAGACAGAGAGAGACAGAGCACAAGTGGGGGAGGGGCAGAGAGAGACTGAGACACAGAATCCAAAGCAGGCTCTAAGGTTCTGACCTGTTAGCACAGAGCCCAACAGCGGGCTCAGACTCACAAACTGTGAGATCAATACCTGAGCCAAAGTCAGACACTTAACAGACTAAGCCACCCAAGTGTCCCTCTGCATAACATTTTAAATTCAATATCGTACCTTTAATTTGAATGTTTTGATGAAAATATATTGACCATCCAACAGATTTTTAAGCAGACCATTTCATATCCATACCAAAGTGTAAATACTTAGAATATAAAAAATTCTGACATGGAAATTAATTATCTAGGTTTTTCAATAAGGCAGGAAAGTTTTTAGAGTGTAGATGATGAATTAACTATTTGATAAAAGCAGTATGCTAATAAGACTTTGGTTCCTGTATTCATCAGTTAATTTCAGTCTTTTTCATATCTTTTATATCTTAAAATTGTGTCTATGTGTGTATGTGTGAATAAAAGAGAGAGGAAAAGAGAGACTGAATTAATGTAAGTGATCCCTATATCAGGAAGAACTGCTGTGAGTACATGTGCTACTCACATTAGATCAATATTATTATTTATTTGAAAATGACTCTTAATCATATTGCTTGTTAATTAAGTTACAATATCCTCTAAATCTGGAGTCTATTATGGTCTCCATTATATCAAAAGCAATTCTATAATTGATAAAATAATTTTGGTACGGCTTCCCAGCAGATTTACCAGTACTGATTCCAGGAATTAAATCAACCTATTCAACTGAATGTAGTTCAATTCCATATAATTGGCCTGTGCTCTCCTAACTCAAAAAACAACACTCATTAAACCATAATACATCTGATTACTTTATACAACAAAAGCCACATACATCTAAGTGATAGAGCAGCTGTTGTGAAACAAAATACTCTCTTCCCTTTTGGAAACCAAACCATTTTGTTTGAAAACGAAAGCTGATAGATGAATCAAATCCACAGGGGAAGCTCTAATAGAACAGTAAAACATATGGATAGTGTTCCTTTGCAGAATTATGATCCTGTTAAAGGAAATTTCTCTCTAGAACTGTCCTCAATGACTCCTAAACTTGTTCACATTAGAATACCTATATTGTATGACAAATGGAAAATAAATCTGTTTCAAGTATGCATTGTCATATTAAAAGACTCTGATGCTTTGCCATTACTAAAGTGTCCCATTTCTCTCTTCAACGTTAAAACACATGTCATGATGTTACCATTAGCATTTCATGTTTATACGATTCTGCATTTTCCTAATAAAATTATTTTTCACTGACACTGTATGCTTTTTACTTACCGCTGATACAAATTTTACTTCATATTTACATTAATATGAGTAAGGAAATATTATTTTGCTTTACTATCATTATAGTGTTTGCAAATATCCAAGACAAGTCAGTGAAAGGACACATTCAAAGCATTTCTACTGCAACAAAATGTGTTTTGTTCATGTAACTTTTTTAAATTTTTGGTGTATATTAACATGTGAATACAAATGTGAATGATTTAAGAGAACATTTCAGTTAATTTATAGTTTGTGAGCTACAGAAGAAAAAGAGGGTGTAGAGAGGAGAGGATTGTGGGGTGGAAGTACATGGAGAGAACAGTAGAAAACTAAGAAATTTAAACTACAATGACATGAATCTTTAAGCTTAAGATCAATGTTTCGTAATAAACACCTTTTTCACTGGGAAGTGGAGGAAACAAAGGGAAAAAAAAATGTTTACCAGATGCTGAGCATTCCAAATAAGAAAAGGAAGACACCACTCCTTTCACTGCTTCTGTATCACAGATGATATCTATGAATATGGTACTATAGTCAGATCATGTGGTCAATGAGATCATGTGATCATGTGGACGACTTTAATGAGTGTCACCCTAAGTGGCTATTAATCAGCATGTTCGTATATACTAAATCTCAATATCATTCCATAGTTTATAGCTAGTTCCCTACTTTCTTCTTTCTTTAGAGTAAGCTTCATGAGTTTTATGAAGAAGTTCCAATTATTACAAGAGCTCAGAGCATTTACATGATTTTGTGGGGGGCAAAGTATTGATAACTGGCAGGGAGGGAGTAAATAATAAATGAGCCAATCCAAATGAGGATAATAAGTAATAATGAAAGACTAAATAATAATGATGAGTGGAGCCAGTTCATTAGTTTTCCAGATCTCAGGCTTTTGCCTCATTTAACTGAATAAAATATATATAGTTCAAATTATAGTAAAAAAAAATCCTCTCTCTGATATGCATTTATTCATACAGCAACTATTTATTGTTCACTTATCATATTTCTGACAATGTGGTCTGGGATAAAATTACTTTTCAAACTTCCTGATAAACATGAATTTTAGCTCCCTTGCCTTTTGCACTTACACAAGATAGTACCTTCTGACTTTACCCTGTGAAAAACTCTTAAGAGGTGAATGAAACACTGTAATAAAAGAAAATGTCGACATAACTTAAAATCACATGAAAAAATCTTGAATTAAACGCTGTACTTTGGAAAACAGCCTGTATACTTAACAAGGCTTATATTTTCACTTTGAAAAAACACATGGTCTATCCATTTGCCACACCTAAGAGATGTCTAGGCTACTTTTATATCTTGTGAACAGGTTCGTGAATCTACAACCACCATGTCGATCAAAAATTCTTTCCTGAGGTATTTTGTCAAAATGAAATTAATTTTTACTATTATGTGAGGAAATATTAATTTGGGATACAACTGAAAGCATGATTATTTTGTAATAATAAGTGAGGTTCCAATATGGAAAACAGGTCGATGGAACTTTGGAATGAGTAGTTCCAAGAAGGAGAAAAAAATAATCTTGTATAATATCAATTATATAATTAAGTATACAGGCAATAATTATGTCATATGTTTCATTGGCACATGGGTCTTACTATTTAAAAATAAATCCTTCAGGTTTTTTTTAAAGACTATACTTAAGCCATCTACTCTCGGATATGTGAAAAAAATTTTTGAGGTTCTATAATCTATATAAATATGTTCAGAATTTTTTGTAGGTAATCCAACAGAGAGCAGTTTAGATAAATACTTCAGTGGTTATTTTTTTATTACACAAAGGTATCATGGTTAATATATTTCTGCAATTTTCAGCTACTTTCTTTAATTCAAAATCAATAGAATTCCGTACTCCACTTATGAGTAAACCACTTAGGCAGTTACCCAGAGAACACAGAACATCCATAAAAGAAAGAAATAGGTACAGTGCATATTCCCTAAAAGGAAATATAAGCTATATCTGGAAGTATAAAATTGACACTAAGCAGTTTATTTAAAACATGAAAAATGTCAAACTTTATAAAAATGATAACTAATAAACACAATGCTTAAAATAGATTTTGAAGAGCTGGAGTAAAAATTTTAAAAAAGATATAAACCAATAGGGACCATAAGCATCAAAGGACACAGTAGAATATCTAACATACTTGTAAATCACACACACAAAAAAAGTAACCTGACTTGACTAAAAAGAAGGCAACATTCTGACAAACACTGGGATGAATTTTACTACAATTTCTTAGTGAAAAAAGAATACAGAAACTGGGAACCCACTGCTTGTTGTACATTATTATGTTTCCAGTTGATTTCATACTAAATTTTATACAGTTCTCATTCTATATAGTGAGTTCAGTGATTCTAAACATAAAGTGTTCATAGAGTCCTTATAAAATAATCCTTCCAGGTATATTTGCAACAATGACCTCAAGATAATTAGCCAAGTTCTGGGGCGCCTGGGTGGCTTAGTCGGTTAAGCGTCCGACTTTCGTTTAGGTCATGATCTCGCGGTTCGTGGGTTCGAGCCCCGCGTCAGGCTCTGTGCTGACTGCCAGCTCAGAGCCTGGAGCGTGTTTCAGTCTGTGACTCCCTCTCTCTCTGACCCTCCCCTGCTCACGCTGTCTCTCTCTCTCTCTGGAAATAAATAAAACAAAACAAGACCAAAAAAAGAGATAATTAGCCAAGTTCTGGAGTCAGGAATACAAAATAAATAAATAAATAAATAAAAAACAAAACAAAAAAACAACCCACAAAAAACCAATAAGAACATTCTCACAGATGATTGTTTTTAACAAGGCTTATTTTTGTTTGGGTGTTCTACTTATTACATATGCATGCCTGATCTCTTGCAAAACTAAAGCCTTATAAGAATGTCAAGGTTAGAAGTGAGGTTCTGTAATTTTCCGTTAGTCATCAGTTACTAGTTTTAAACAGCAGATTGTTTCAATTGGTTTACTTGGCTAGTGCCAAAGCCTAGTCACATGTTCTCTGCCTGTTATTTACTTTTTTATTTGTGACTCAAAGTATTGCTGCCAAGTAGTCTATGAGCCCTCCAAAATATTTTAATGCAAATAGGTTGGAAATGTCATCTGGACAATTATATTAAGGAAAAAGTTCAAGTAAACCCACAAGCAAATGGGGGTGGGGGGACACTTCCCTGTACATCACTCATTCTTAATAATGAGGATAATAAAACCAAGGCACTGATGATATACTGTGCATATTAACATTAGCTGGGAAATAATGATTAAGCAGTAAAAACAGAAAACTGTGATTGCAAGGGGATGAGCACATTCCAGGCAGAAAGCAGAAATGAAAACACAGTGGGAGGAAGAATAAGACAGGGAAGGCAAGGGACCAAGGACTGCAGAGTCCTGGCAGTATTTGATTTGGATTCTTTTGCGGAAGCCGTCAGTATCCTGTTAAATAGCCACCCAGCCAGCAGTCAAGCCCAAATGCCCAATGTCAGACACTGAGGGGCTAAATTCTGCAACAAATGTGACCAGACGAACAAAAGGGCACACTTGTGTGGAATTAATCAGCCAGCTCAGCAGGACCCAATTCTCATTTCTTTTTCTAGTATCTGACATTCTCTAACTCTTCTAGATTAAAGTGCAAATGGCATGTTGCTATTATCATCTGATGTTAACTCCTTAAAGCCACTGTCAATGTTGCCTTTTGGTTTACAAGATTCAATCCATACCTACTGTCTGTTTCAAAATTCTGAGTATCACAGGCCTATTTTATCTCTCATTGTAGTCTCTTTGACCAAACAAATCTTTTTTGTTGTTGTTGTTAAGTTTATATATTTGTTTTGAGAGAGAGAGCATGTGCATGCATGAGCAGGGGAGGGGCAAAGAGAGGGAGAAAGAGAATCCCAAGCAGGCTCTGCACTCTCAGTGCAGGGCTCCAACTTACAAACCATGAGACCATGACCTGAGCTGAAATCAAGAGTCAGACGCTTAACTGAATGAACCACCCACACGCCCCTTTGCCAAATCAAACCTTAAAAATAAATCAGACCACAATTAACAGTAAATAAGTAAAAGAATTTAAGATGTATAATATACTATTATTTTCATAACATTTACTATATATATTGAATTTTAAAGTTTTATACAAATTATTTATGATCAGATCAGGCCAGGTGTATAGGAGAAAATGCATTTATTCAAATACAGTCGAAGCATCAATTCCCATTTATCATTCACCCTCATTAATTTATTTTTATAAAATTAATTTCTTTCAAAATTATAGTATGCCACGTTAATATTTATTTCAAAACCAACATATCGTTCCTCTATTTCATGGAGTTGCAGTGTGGAGATGGTACAGTGAATGATAAAGATACATATACACAAGAAGGAACTTTAAAGTTCATGCAGGTGCAGAAGGTAAAATAGGTTCAACATCTGGGAAAACAGTTTGGGCCACAGAGATAAGAAAATGAAGCAAAAAGACTGGGCAACACAGACCAGAAAAAGGCAAACCTTCACAGAATAGGAATTTAGAGCCCAACACTGAACATTAATGGGAATCATAGGATACCAACATCAAATAAGGGACCCAATCTTATGAAGTAGATTTATGACCTTATTTGTTTGAGGGTAAAAATAAGAAATATTGAGCCTCAGTAATGAAACGACAAGACAAATAGGAACCTCCAGGCTGGCAGATGAAGTGAGGTGAAGAGAAGGAAAAGTGTACCTAATATTTTGATTTTTTATGAAGCATGAATTTTAAATTTTTTTATTGAAGTATAACTTATATATATTAAAGAGAAGATCCTAAGTATTCAGTTCAGTAGCGTGGATAATTTAATGCAACCCTTTAACTATCCCTCAAAACAAGAACATTTATATAATCAACAGAAATTTCCTTTATGCCCCATTTCCTGTCCATTTCTACCTATACCTGAGGAAATCAGTTTCAGATTTTTAGAACAATTTCTAAAACAATAAATTTTACATTTTCTTGGAATTTATGTAAATGAATTATATTGTATGCATGTCTTTTATGCATGTAGATTTTTTATACCAGAAAATATTCTAGAAATTTATCCATGTTGCTTCTATCAGTAGTCTGTTCCTTTTCTCTGAATAGTATTCCATTATATGATTGCACAAATGTGTATCATTTGGTTTACCCTGTTGATGGATATTTGTTGGGGTTTGTTTGCTTTAAATATCTATTATTATTATTATTATTATTTTACTGTAAGAGAGAGAGAGCATGAGGAAGAGGTGTGTGTATATGTGGGGCAGAGAGAGAGAAAGACAGAGGGAGATAATCTTAAGCAGGTTACACACTCAACACAGAGCCTTATGCAGGATTTGATCCCATGACTCTGGGATCATGACCTGAGCCAAAATCAAGAGTGGTGTTCAACTGACTGAGCCACCCAGGTGCCCCTGTTAGACGGTTTTTAATTCAAGTATTGGCCTAGAAAGAGTAGACTGCTATGAATATTTATGTTCAGGTCTTTGCGTGGATGTATGTTTGATGTCTCTGTAGATAGCTAGGTCACAAGACAGATGTATGTTTAACTTTATAAGAAAGTGCCAGACAGTTGCCCAAATAATTGATTTTTACATTCCCATTAACAACTTATGAGCATTTTAGTTGCTCAACATATTCACCAATAGAGAGGTCCTATGTACCCTACAATATTGATACTTTATATTAGTATGGTAACTTTGTTATAATTAATAAACCAATATTGATGCGTTTGGTATTGTCAGGTTTTTTTTTTTTTTCTTTTTTTTCCATCTTTAGCCCTTTAAATAGATGGCAGGCGGTGTACCATTGTGGTTTTAATTTACATTTCCTGATGACTAATGGTATTCATTACTTTTTCATTTTCCAGTGGTCTATTACTATGTACTCTTTTGCAAGGTGTCTGCTATGTCTCTTGCCCATTTTAATTGGATGCTTTGTATTTTTACTGTTGATTTGTTAAAATAAAGGTCTTTTGTCACATAATTATATTTCCCCATCCATAACTTGCCTATTTGATGGTGTACTTGATAAGAAGGAATCCTTAATTTTGACAAAGACTAACAAATACATCACTATTTTCCTTTTGTAGTTCTAACAGATCTTTTAATAAATAATCTATTTAATAAATAACTTAATAAACAAATTATCTAATAAATCTTTCCCTGTCCTAGGTTAGTAAGAAAACTACTGAGAAGTCCCTTGTACCTTACACCTGATATCCCATGATACATTTGTTATAATTAATGAATCAATATTGATACATTTACCAAACTTTGTTCTCATTTCCTGAGTCTTAACCTAAGGTTCTTTGTCTGCTTCACTGTCCCATCTAGGATACAACATTGCATTTAGTTGTCATGTTTCCTTAGATTCCTCTTGGTTTGTGATAGTTTCTCAGACTTCCATTGTTAATAATGAAAGTTTTGAGGAGTATCAGTTAAGTACTTTATAAAATGTCTCTCAGTTAAGACTTTCTGTTTTTCTCAGAATTAGATTGAATGTGATGGTTAATTTTATGTGCCAACCTAGCCAGGCCATAGTATCAACATTTGGTCAAACATAATTCTGGATATCTCTGTCAGGGCATTTGTGAATGAAATTTACATTTAAATCAGTGGACTCTAAATAAAGCAGATTGTCCTCCATAATGTAGGCAGGCCTCATTCAATCAGCTGAAGGCCTGAATAGAATAAAAGATTGATCTGGAGAGCAAGAGAAAATTTGGCCAGCACATAGCCTACAGACTGGAACTATAAAATTGGCTCTTCCTGTGTTTCCAACTCTTTCTCTCTCTCTGTTTCTCAATCTCAATATCAGTATGGATACAGAAAGAGAGATACACCCTGTTGGTTTTGTTTCTCTGGAGAATCCTGACCAATACACAGGAGTTACAGGCTTTTGGGATGAAGACTTTCTAAAGAAGCAAAGTGCCATTCTCATTGCATTATACCAAAGGTACATAGTATCAGCGAAACTTACCACTTTGACTGCCTGGGTAAGGTGTGTGGGTCAGATTTCTCAAGTACAGGGGCACCTGGGTGGCTCAGTTGGTTAAGCATAAGGCTTTGGCTCAGGTCATGATCTCACAGTTCGTGGGTTTGAGCCCACGTCGGGTTCTGTGCTGAGAGCTCAGAGCCTGGAGCCTACTTCAGATTCTGTGTCTCCCTCTCTTACTGACCCTCCCCTGCTCACACTGTCTCTCTCTCAGAAATAAATAAAAACATTAAAAAATAATTTTAAAAAAGATTTCTCAAGTGCAAATTTCCTATTTTCCCCCTTCTATACTGTGCTCTTTGGAAGGAAATCACCATATGCAGTCCACAGCTAAGGAGTAGGGAGTTATGCTCCACTCCCTTGAGAGAAGAATATCTACATAAATTATTTTGAATTCCTCTACATACATCATTTGTCTATTTCCTCCTATTTATTTATTCAGTCATTTATTTATATCTGTACAAACTCAAGGATGTGTATTTTAGAATTTGGATTATCATCTACCACCACCTTATTTATATTGCTGTTTGAAGTGTAAGAGTTTTGGCCGTTGGAAACTCTTTCCATTGGCTCCTGTGTCCTTTTGATATATCCCCCTCAATGTGGGTTTTTATGACTTGTGTGTGTGTGTGTGTGTGTGTGTGTGTGTGTGTGTGCATGTTTCCTTAAGCAATTTCTTATTTTCTGGCACTACAAGCTTCTCCAGGCTAATCTTGTATAGTTCCTGATCCAATTCTAGAATAATCCATTTCTCCTAGGAGCTGTAGCTCCTTTTATTAAATAATGATATTAGAAATTAAGGTCTGGCTACTAGGTGTGCTCACTGGTACTGTGGTGTTATTGCTTCCATGCCCTCTCAACTGATAAAGGAAATCTGTGTTTATACTAATGTGTATATACAAGAATCATAAACATTTCTGTATGTGACCATCTGTATCTCTATTAAGCTAACCATGAGTTTATATTGACTTCTACAAATGTAACTCATACTACACTGATTATTGTAGCCTCTTCCCCATGCTTATCTGTAACCTCCCAGCCCAATATGGAAAGCCCTGAGTCTACCTGTCTACCGTTCAATTTCTTAATTATTCAATTTCCATATATATGTACAGTGGTATCAGAATTCATATTCTGTAGCTCAGCATGGAACAATTTTATGAACTATAGTACAGTGCCTGTGTACATTTTCTTTTGCCCTTAGACTTAAAGTCTCTATTCATTTCTGAAGTTACTTAGGTCCATATCTTTTTCTCCCTATACCTTCAGCAAAGTCAATTCATATATTTATAAAAGATTTTGTCTACATCACTCCTGGGATCTCACACCTGATAAATGATTTTTTTAAATTTATTTATACTTAGGCTCATTCTTCGGGTTTTGTCATGTGCCCACCATTATAGTATTATACAGAATAGTTTCACCATCCTTAAAAAATACCTTGTACTTTTCCTCTTCAACCCTCTTTCCCTCCTGCTGAAAGCCTGGCAACCACTGATCCTTTTACCTCATGTAAAACCTACTTCACTACTATGTCATGCAGCTTTGCCTTTTCCAGGAGCAGAGAGAGAGGGACACACAGAATCCAAACCAGGTTCCAGACTCTGAGCTGTCAGCCCCGACATGGGACTCAAACTCACAGACTGTGAAATCATGACCTGAGCCAAATTTGGATGCTTAACTGACTGAGCCACCCAGGCACCCCACAGATTAGCTTATATTTTTCTATGTAAGAATCTAATTGTTCCAAATTAAAAGACTGTTTCTCTCACTGTTGAGTTGGCTTCTTGGGAAGTTTATTGACCATGGGTCAATTAATGCATGAGTCTACTTCTGAATTTTCTGTTTATGTTCTATTGATTTTATTTGGCTATTCTTATAGCAAGGATACATTATTTTACTTACATTAACTTTATAGTTTGAAATCTGAAATTACAAGTCATTCAATTTTGTTGTTCTTTGGCAATATTTTTTGGTTCTTCTAAATGCTCATTTGCATATAAATTATAGAATCTAATTGTTGACTTTATCAAAAAAGTCTTCTAAGACTTTGATTTATATTGAATTGAATCTATTGACCAATTTATTTTATTTTTTTAAATTTATTTTAATGTTTTATTTATTTCTAGGAGAGAGAGAGAGAGACAGCGTGAGCAGGGGAGGGTCAGAGAGAGACGGAGTGACAGACTCTGAAACAGGCTCCAAGCTCTGAGCTGGCAGTCAGCACAGAGCCAGACGCGGGGCTCGAACCCACGAACCGCGAGATCATGACCTAAGCGAAAGTCGGACGCTTAACCGACTAAGCCACCCAGGCGCCCCATCTATTGACCAACTTAAAGAGAAAATAATACCTTAACATTGAGCCTTTGAATTTGTGAAAATAGTATCTCTGTTTATTTCAGTCTTCACTAATTTCTTTTCAGTTTAAAGTTTTTAGTATAGATATCTTGCACGAGTGTTACTAGGTTTATTACTAGGTATGTGCATTTTTTAAATGCAATTGCAGATGGTATTTTTTGATTTTTATTTGCAAATTATCATTACAATTGATATATTTACCTTGTGTCCTATGAACTACAATAATATACTATTTCTAGTATATTTTTCTTGGACCCATAAAATATTTTACATACAAAATCCTGTTTCTTTACAATTTTATTTATAAACTTCATGCATTTCAGTCTTTTTCATGCTTTATTGCACTGGCTAGGAATTATAGTGAAATGATGGAAAGTCATTTACCAATTTATCATCATATGATCCTATCCTATCCTGGTGAAATTTTTATAATGAATAGAGAACTGCAAAACTAGTCAGTTACTATTTTCTGCATTTATTTAGATGATCACATGATTTCTTCTTCTATATTGTTATTTTGTGAATTACATAGATTGATTTTCTATGTTAGTCACTAGTATTATTCTTTTATGTATTCCTGTATTGAATCTAATATTAACAAATTTTGAATCTTTGATCATGAGAAAGCATATGGGTCTATAATTTTCCTTTTAGTTATTGTATTTACCAGGTTTTGATATCAAGGTAATGCTGCTTGGTGTCAAAGTAATACTGCTTTGATATCAAGGTAATGCTGCTTGATGGAAATAAGTTGGGAAGTGTTCCTGCTATGGTTTTTTAAATCATTTATTTAAAACTAGTTTTATTTTTATTTAATATTTGACATAATTTAATGGTAAACCCATCTGAAATTTGAGTTTTTTTGTGAGATTTTGATAACAATTTATTTTCCTTAATAGATGTGAGGCTACACAGATTTTTCTATTCCTTTATGTGTCAATTTGGTAAGCTGTTTATTTATTCATCTATTTTATTTATTTGTCTGTTTGTTTCTAGGAGAGAGAGAGACAGCGTGAGCAGGGGAGGGTCAGAGAGAGAGGGAGTCACAGACTCCGAAACAGGTCCCAGTCAGCACAGAGCCCAACGCGGGGCTCGAACCCACGAATCGCGAGATCATGACCCAAGCGAAAGTCGGACGCTTAACCGACTAAGCCATCCAGGCGCCCCTGTTTTGTTTGTTTTTTTTAAAGAAATTCACTCATTATTTAAGTTATTCAATTTACTGACACAACGGAGAGATTCTCAGCTTTGACATTATGGGTATTTGAGTCTGGATTTATTTTTGTTATGGGAGGATGCTCTGTGTTTCATAGGATATTTAGCAACCTCTTTGGCCTATATCCATAAGATTCCAGTTTGTGTTAGTAGTGGCATACATGTTGAAATCTGTTATATCTTCTTATACAATGACTTTTACCACCATGAATTTGCTCCTGTATCTCTGGTAATACTCTTTTCCTTTAAGTCTTATTTTTCTGATATTACTATGGTGGTACATTCTTTCTTATGTTTACTGTTTTCATAGTATATTCTCCCCTATCTTTTTACTTCATGTATCTTTAAATCTTACTTTATTTTCAAATAACAAAAAAATAAAAATAAAAACACTGCAATACTCTAATTCTATTTACATTTCTTTCTACATTTTTTTGCCCTTTTTGGCATACATTTTACTACTACAGATGTTATAAATGCAAACTATATCATTACTATATTCACTCGAGCCATAATCTTTCAAAGTTATATATAGCTATAGATAGATATAATAGATGAAATACACCTACTATAAAAAATACTTCTATATGTTTATTCATATACCAGGACTTTTACCTGGTATTATTTCACGTTAGCCTGAAGAACTTCTAAAATTTCTGCTATAGATGTTCTGGTAATAAATTTGGTCAGCTTTTGTCTGTCTAAAAATAGCTTTATCTTTCCTGAAATATTTAAGTATTTTTCCTAAATACAGAATTTAAATTGACATTTATTTTTTTAATATTCTTAGGTCGCTACAAAAATGCCATTCCCTTTTCTATGGCCTCCAGCGTTTCTGATATAAGTCACTAGCGATTTTATCATTGTTGCTGTGTGTAATATGTATCTTAAAACTCGTTTTAAGATTTTTTTTTGTATGATTCCTTAGGTTTGCTTTCCCTTGAGTTTATGCTTTTTAGGATTCACTGGGCTTCCTGAATATATGGATTGTTAACTTCAGTAAAGTTGGGAGATTTCTCAGTTTTTATTTCTTCAAATATGTATTTTGTCCCTTTCTTTTTCCCTCTCCTTGTACTCCAAATACATGTGTGCTAGGTCATTTGCTATTGTGGAGATGTCGGATTCTTTCATTTGTCCCCTTTTCTGTCCTTTATATTTGGTTTGTATAATCTCTATTAATCTGTCCTAGGTTTATAGAAATTTTCTTTCTTTCTTTCTTTTTTTTACTCTGCTGCTTCCAGCTAGCTGGGAATACTATGAGGCGGATTTTCTTATTACTGATATTTTACGTATTTTTTCTAGTATTTCCAGTTTTTAACATTTCCCATGTTGTCCACTTTCTCTACAGATGCTGCAACGTATTTATAATAGTGATTTTAAAGTCCCTTTGTTATGCCCAGATCGCGAGAACCCCAAAGACCACCAAGGAGCAGATTCCGATGAAAGCACACTGAGGGTCTTTATTCAAGCTCCAGCAGGTACTCCAATGCACCCAGATACAGCGGTGATGGTATGGAGCCCCCAACTCAGGGTCGCGGGGCTTTTATTGCGATTACAGTGGAATTCTGGGCGTTCCAGCTTGGCAGCCTCCTGATAGGTTGACTTTTGGTACAGGCTGTCTTGTCAGTACCTAATTGGTTCGTCCCATCTGGCCTGACCGCAAACTGCCAACCTGACCTTCTTGGGACATAGGCACCTCTTTTAAACTGATTGGCTGTTGCTGTTGCTAGGGAATTAACTAAGGGCAGGCTGAGGCTGCCTAAGTACTTCTTGCCGTTTTTCCTGGGAATGGGTTCCGGCCTAATTCACCCTCAAGATGGAGGCTTTTTCTAAAATGGAGTTAGATTTAGGTCTCACACCTTTCAGATAATTCCAACAAACGAGCCATTTTTGTGTTTGCCTCTATTAACAGTTTTCTCTTTTGACCCCAGCTCACATGATCTTTTGCCTGCACACATCTCAGAAGCCTTGTTAAATGCTAGATATTGTAAAGAGAGGGGGAGGGGGAGAGAGAGAGAGAGAGAGAGAGAGAGAGAGAAGGGTAAATAGCATTTGCCCTAAAAAATATCTTGGCACTTTTTCTAATGGACTTCTTGTTTGGAAGTCTGAGTGTATTGATACTTTGGATTTGCTGAGTCTGGATTTTTTTGAAGCTTTCATTAGACTCTGTTCATTTCCATAAAGTGTGCTTGGGTTCTCAACACTGGCAAAACTCTAGAGATTGCTTTGTACCCGATAGCTCATCCAATGAACTGCTGCTACTCTTTCAGCTCAAAAGCCCAGCTACCAGCATACCTGAGGGCTCTTCTCTTTATTTCTCAGTCTTGCCTGTCTTACTGTGCCTGAGTGTGACTCCAAGGGCTGCTGCAGTGCACTTAATGAAGGACTGGAATCCTCAAAGGGACTGCTCCCAGCAATCCTGCTTCACTCCCTGCCTTTCACATATCGCTTTTGAGCACTCAGTTAAGACCTTTGGAATAGAGTTAAAGAGTGGATGTATATTTACTCTGCCCGGAGCTCCATGATATTGTTATCTATCATTCTAACCTACACACAACCATTAAACATTGGCTGGTCTCTCTTTATGTCTGTTTTTATGGTGTATTTATGTAGTATAAAGGCAATGTATGTACCGTAAACTGTTCTGTAAAAAATGAAAGCAGCTGTCATTCTCTTCTTTGTTAGGGAATTATCATTACCTTTTGTATTTACATTTATTAAAGTCTGTGTCCTCAGTTCAGGTAAGATACTCCCCCCTGCCCTCCATAACTGATTTTTAAAATCATTTCTGGCTTGTGCTTGTGAACTGGGGCAAAAGTCTCTTGTAACTTTAACATTTCTGATTGGGCTCTATATTTTTCCTGTATTATAAACCTTTCAGAATACGAACCCAGTTCTCCATTTTGCCAAAATGATGATAATCTCTTACTAAGAAACTGAAGACATTTCTTCTTTTCTCCCTTGACCACTTAATTTTGCTGATTGTTCTCCCTTGTATTCATGTCATAAAAAGCTACTTCACCCTCCATGATTCATATCTGGCCTCGTTTCTTATTCCCTGAGTCTCTCACTCCAGTCATGTCTTCATTCTTTCCTTCCTAAGCATACTCGGGTCTCCCTGCACTTTGAGAACAAGTCTGGCCTTTGTTCAGACATATATATATATATAATAACCAAATCCTGTTGATTCTATCTCCCAATTACTCCTACCTATTTATCTTCTCTGTTCCCCAGGTATTATATATATATATATATATAAGCACTATATATATAAGATATATATATATATCTTCTCTGTTCCCCAGGCTTATATATATATATATATAAGCACTTACCTTAAGGCTTTTGGTTATCATTAACCTTGATTCTTGGATTAGTATCTGCCCCAAATGTATTATTCACACATTTTGCCTAGATCCTTAACTTTATTATGTTGGCTTTTTGTTAAGGGTTTCTCATTCTGTTTTAAGGATTGCTTCTTCCTGAAATCTTTTGTTTCTTTAATACTAACCATCTTGTCTAATTCTAAAATCTGAAAACACTACTTCCCAGCTGGACTCACCTTTTGGACTTGACTAGTTGCTCATGGATACCATTACAATAGTTTGTCAGGAAATAAAATATATTTTAAGAATTCATGAAATTTCAAATTATGTAGATCTATTCCTCAGCTGCACCATTGATTTTGTTTAGGTTTAAAAACCCCTTTCTCTAAATTCTATATTTAACTCCTTTCACAGTCTTTCAGGAAATACTCCGTAATAACCAAATCCTGTTGATTCTATCTCCCAATTACTCCTACCTATTTATCTTCTCTGTTCCCCAGGTATCATTAATTTTGTTCTGGATCCTTCTCATACTTCTTATCTGGTCAGCCTCCACATCCCATCCACCCACCCCCAGTCATTTTCATCAGCAATTCCAGAATAATCTTTCTAAAATGCATATATGGTCATAATGACAAGCACTAAGTCATAACTCCAGAGTACAGAGGATCCTTCACGACTAATTTATTTTCTCAGTTTTAGCCTAATTTCATTTTCAATTTTGTCCTCACAGGTAGATCATGTTCCAGTTATACAGATGTTTATAGTTAAATATACCATGCTCTTTTATAGCTCAAGGTTTGTGCACATGTTCTTTTCTTGCCTGTAACTCCATTTCCAGTCTTACTCAGCAACTCCTTCTCAAATATCTCCTCCTTTAGGAAGTCTTTATTAATCCCTAAATCAGAACCAAATGCCATTTTCTATGCCTGCTGGGCAAATTCTTATCATAGCACTTATCACATTATGTTGTGATTGTTGACTTACTTAACTCTCTTCTGCACTAGGCTCTAAATAATATAAATGAATTTAATTCCATCAAAATTATGAACTTCTGCTCTTTCAAGGATACAGTTAAGAGAATGAAAGTATTACCACAAACTGGGAGAAAATTTTTGCATCTTACATCTGATGCAGAATCCATGCCTGTATTCAGAATTAAAAACTCCCATAACTCAGTAAAAAGAAAACAAAATAGTAACAATAAAAATGGACACAATTTTGAGCACTTCACCAAAGATGTTAAAAAGATGGCAAATAAGCACCTGAAAACATGTTCAATATCAGTAATCTGTAAAAAATACAAATTAAAACCATAAGAAACCACTACTGGTGTAATTAAAAAGAATGACCATTCCAAGAGTTCACAAAGTTGTGTATCAAAGGAGACTCTTACACACTGCTGGTGGTAATGTAAAATGATATAGCCTCCTTGGAAAACAGTTTGGCAGTTTCTTAAAATTTTAAATGTTTATTTATTTTTTTGAGAGAGAGAGTGCAAGTTGGGGAGGGGCAGAGAGAGAGAGAGGGAGAAAGAAAGAATCCCAAACAGGGCCTGCACTGTCAGCACAGAGCCTGATGTGGCTCTCAAACTCACGAACCACAAAGATCATGACTTGAGCCGAAATCAAGAGTTGGATGCTTAATGACTGAGCCACCCAGGTACCCCAATTTCTTAAAACTTTAAACATACACCTATCATGGACATTCTACTCCTAGGTATACACGACAAAGAAATGCAAGCAACATGTCTTTCAAAGACTTGTCTATGAATGTTCATAGCAGTTTTACCTATAACAGAAAGTTGAAAGTTACCTAAGTATCCAATAACAACTGAACAAACTGTATATCCCTATAAGGGAATACTTAGTAACAGAAAGGGATGAACTACTAGTACTTGCAACAAGTTGCGTAAATCTCAAAATAAGTAGACTGAATGGAAAAATCTAGACAAAGAGGAGTATATAATGTTTGACTCCATTAATATAAAATTCTAGGGGATGCAGGTTAATTTGGAAGGACAGAAACTATATCAGTAGAGGAATAGCAAGAGTGGAGTTAAAAAAGACACAAGTTGCTTAAGGATGGGAAGAACAAATATTGTTAAAATGTCAATAATACCCAATGCAATCTACACATTCAATGCAATCCCTGTCAAAGTAATGCCAGCATTCTTCACAGAGCTAGAAAAAAAACAATCCTAAATTTTGTATAGAACCAGAAAAGACCCTAAATAACCAGAGCAATCCTGAAGAAAAAAACAAAAAACCAAAGCTGGAGGCATCACAATTCCGGACATGAACATGTGTTATAAGGCTGTAATCATTAAGACAGTATGGTACTGGCACAAAAACAGACACTTAAATCAACGGAACAGAATAGAGAACCCAGAAATGGACCCACAAACGTATGGCCAACTAATCTTTGACAAAGCAGGAAAAATAAAAATTAAATAAAGACAGTAAACCATCAAAATCCTAAAGAAGAAAGCAGGCAAAAACCTCTGACCTTGGCTGCAGCAACTTTTCACTCAACATGCCTCCAGAGCCCATGGAAGCAATAGCAAAAATGAACTACTGGGATTTCATCAAGATAAAAAGCTTCTGCATAGTGCAGGAAACAATCAGCAAAATTAAAAGGCAAACAATAGAATGCAAGAAGATACTTGCAAATGACATATCAGATAAAGGGTTAGTATCCAAAATATATAGCAAACTCAACACCCCAAAACCAAATAATCCAGTGAAAAAATGGGAAAAGACATGAACAGACACTTCTCCACAGAAGACATCCAGATGGCTAAAAGACACATGAAAAAATGCTCAACATCAGTCATCATCAGGGAAATATAAATCAAAAACAAAATGAGATATCACCTCACACCTGTCAGAATGGTTAACATTAACAACTCAAGCAACATCAGATGTTGGCAGGGATGTGGAGAAAGAAGAACCTTTTTTTACTGCTGCTGGGAATGCATACTGGTGCAGCCACTCTGGAAAACAGTATGGAGGTCCCTCCAAACATTAAAAATAGAACTAGCCTATGACCTAGCAATTGCACTAGTAGGTATTTATCCGAAGGAAATAAGTGTGCTATTTTGAAGGGGCATGTGCACCTCAATATTTATCACAGTGCTATCAACAATAGCCAAAGTTTAGAAAGAGTCCAATTGTCCATCAACAGAAAAATGATGAAGACGTGTGTGTATACACACACACACACACACATACAGTGGAGTAATACTCAGCAATCAAAAAGAATAAAATCTTGCCTTTTACAACAAGTGGATGGAACTAGAGGGTATGAAGCTAAGCAAAATTAGTCAGAGAAAGACAAATGTCATATGACTTCACTGCATTTAAGATAGGAAACAGATAAACATAATGGAAGGGAAGCAAAAATAATGTAAAAACAGGGAGGGGGACAAAACCTAAGAGATTCTTAAATATGGGGAACAGGGGCGCCTGGGTGGCTTAGTCGGTTAAGCGTCCGACTTTCGCTTAGGTCATGATCTCTCGGTTCGTGGGTTCGAGCCCCGCGTCGGGCTCTGTGCTGACTGCCAGCTCAGAGCCTGGAGCCTGTTTCAGTCTGTGACTCCCTCTCTCTCTGACCCTCCCCTGCTCACGCTGTCTCTCTCTCTCCTAGAAATAAATAAAACATTAAAAAAAATTTTTTTAAATATGGGGAACAAACAGAGAGCTGCTAGAGGGGTGTGGGAGGGGGGATGGGCTAAAAGCACGAGGAGCGTTAAGGAGGACAAGTTGTTGGCATGAGCACTAGGTGTTATATGTAGGAGATGAATCACCGGCTTCTACTTCTGAAATCATTATTGCACTATATGCTAACTAACTTGGATGTAAATTAAAGAAAAAAACAAATAAAAGAAAATAAAGGACAAAAAAGAGACACAAGCATTCCCCCAAACCCCTGCAAAGAAAAGGAGACAAGGAAATTTTTGTGGGTGTGAATAGATTATTTTGATTATGGTTAGGGTTTCACAAGTCTATACATATGTTTAGATAGCATTCTTCTATCATTCATATACCTTATCGTATTTCATTGTTTTGTTAATTTATGTTTACCTCACTAGACTTTTATCAATATAAAGGGAAAGATATTATTTTTGAGATTGATTTCTTAGAGACAAAACAGGTCCTTTCAGAAAACACACATTGTTTCTGTTCAAAGTGGAACACTGACTTGAATGGACAGTGTCCTGTACTGATAACCAATGCCCACTTCTATATACTAATATTTTTTACTAACTTACTAATATTTACTAATGTTACTAATATTATTTTACTAATTTTTAAGGTTATCATTATTAATCACTAATGTCTGAAATGTGAAGAGTAATCTGGAAATCAGAAGAACATTCATTATTCACGCTGATATTTAAGAACTTTGAAAAGTTGAAATTAGAATGTGAAATAAGTATATCTTGACATACCTCTTATAGATATGCCAGTTTCTACTTACCTCCTCTGTCTTAAATCTAAAACTAACTGAGTCATCCTATGCATTTCTGTGGTTTATGAAAATTCCCAAAAATCTTTTCTAGGAGTCCCATGTTAGAAAATATAACAAATAAGAAGAATAGGCCAACCTGTACCAAAGTGTCATAACTTAGGAGTTATAGTGTAGAGGGGCTTTAGAAAGCAGTGTTTAGAAAGAGACAACAAGCACAATGAAAAAATTAAAGGACAGTTTGGGGTTGGCACAAAAATCTTAGTAGACATTAAGATAAAATGTGAATGAGAGGTGCCTGGGTGGCTCAGTCGGTTAACGTCCAACTTCAGCTCAGGTCATGATCTTATGGTTCATGGGTTTGAGTATTAGGCTCTGTGCTGACAGCTCAGAGCTTGGAGCCTGCTTTGGATTCTGTGTCTCCCTCTCCCTCTCTGCCCCTCCCCTGCTCGTATTCTCTGTCTCTCAGAAATAAACATTTAAAAAAATTTTTTTAAAAAGATGAAATGTAAATGATATTTTCTCTTTTAACCTAAAACTTTTTAGCTCTACATAATAAAAATAATCCTAGGAACTCTACCGGTGTTTTGTGTGGAGCTGTGTTATCTAAAGGAATATGTCCCAGCCACATGGGGCTATTGAGAACCTGATGTGTAGTTACTCATAATTGAATCACAAACTTTTTTACTTCATATGAAAAATAAAATATCCCATTAGTTTTTATGGAATAATAACGTGTTAGACATATTGGGTTGTTACAATTAATCCTACTAATTTAATTTTCTTTTTTCTAACATGGCTACTCGAAAAGTTAAAATTACACATATGGCTTACATTTGGTGCTCAATTACATTTGTGTGGGATAGCACTGGTATAAACTCTTTCATCCAGGGCTTGAACTGATAATGGCATCTCAGAGGAAGAATTTCTATATTCATAGTTAGTTGTTTTAAGTACCAGTCATTTATTTTGAATAGAGGAACAAAAGATTCCAAAATTTTGATAACAGTATTATTGCATTCTTTTTTTTTTTAATGTTTATTTTGAAAGAGAAAAAGAGAGTGAGCAGTGGACAGACAGAGAGGGAGAGGGAGAGAACCCCAAGGAGCCTGTGAGCTCTCAGTGTATAGTCTAATGGAGGGCTCAAACTCAACAAACTGTGAGATCATGACCTGAGCCAAAATCAAGAGTCAGGCTCCTAATCTACTGAGACAGCCAGGCGCCCCAAGGCCACAGAATTCTGAAAGGATTGGAAGCATAGTGCTGGGTTTATGAACAAATATTAATTGGTGGTTTTGTTATAAAGAGACGTCTCTAGGCTAGTTTCATAAGAGAGGGGTTGAGATAAAGGTAGCACCAAACTGGACTGTGTAAGACAAGTCTCCATTTTCGTCTGTAGCAGCTTGAGAAGAATAAAGGGATCTGGACTTCAGAACTTAAAGAAAAGCATTTGGGAAAAAGCTCAATGGAGAGTCAGAGTGGGCCCTGGGGAAAAACAGATGGAAGAGACTGGGCTCAGGAAGAAGGGGGATCACTACAACATGACTCTTGGCAGAAAATGAACTTTGAACTTTAGTAAGAAAATCAGTGTCTGATACTATTTTAAGTTGTTTTGTTGTTGTTTGTACGTAAACCACTTTTCAATTTCTACAAGTCTTTGGTAATCTGTTGCACGTAAAGCTTTTTGTTCACGGGGACTTACGAGGGAAAACAACTGTGTTTAAACATGTGGCAGAGGGATATAGAGAGAACAAAGAAGCATCCGGAAACAGTGATTAGACAGCACAAAGTGATCAAGTCTTGAGCCAGGAGCGAGGCACATCAAATAATGACAGGCAATTATCAGCAGAGCTGCAAGCCCTTCTTCTCAGAAATATTTAGAAAACTTGGGGAATGTACTCCATTGAAAAGGTGTAAGGGAATGAACTAGAGTTCTTTCTTTGGTCCCTTACAGGTAAAGACAGAACCAGGTGAAGCTGTCACACAAAGGAAACTGTTCACAGCAACTAAGGAGATAGATCACTATGAAGAACTTCCAAAGCCAAGATTCCCTGAGTGGGGTTAAGTGGGTTTCTTTTATTTAGGGTTAGGATGAATATTCAGAAATGGGGGCCTTGTCATCACAGGTAAAGGTGGGCACCATATTGCACACTTAGAAAACATGCCTATACACATAACTTATGCTAAATGAAGGTTGTGCTCCTCCCAGGGTAGAGACTTTAACATAATGAAGCCGAGGTAACTGCTGGACAAGGAGCAGCAGTTATGGGCATGCTCCAGAGCAGTTATAAACTTGATGGCAGATGGGGCTCCTGGTCTCAATTAAGGAATGCAGGGCCTGGCTCACTTTTGAAATGGCATTGGGAGTTTGACCACTAATTTATTGTCTCTGATAGAGTCAGGCTATCTTGGTCTATTAGAGATGTTAGTTTTTGCATTCCTTTTGTTTCCTTAAAATCATTTACTGAGGTTTCTGCTTTTACTTATAATTCTGACATCTTCTAGAAGCTCTGCAATAAGTGTGTGAGGACAAGTAGGGCTGTAAGATCACAGAAAATAGGTGGGGTCCTAAAATGACTTCTTTTTCTGAGGACTCTTAGCTCTTTGTACTTACAGAAGGTTCAGTTTATTTCATTTGCATGTTAATGGAAAGGGTGATTCGGGAAGGCTGGAGAACTAGGGAGTCACCTTGGGTAATTATATATGTGAAATCTCTAGTCAGATATTTTTCGGTTTCTCATCTACTTCCAATTCTTATTTAAGATGTAATATGTAATGAAAAAATAGAAATTTATTTAATTACCAGTTTTTAAATTATTATTTTATTTTAGAGAGAGAGAGAGAATGCATGTGCAGAGTGGTAAAGGGGCAGGAGGAGAGAGAGACAATACTAGGCAGGCTACAGGCTGAGTGCAGAGCCCCATTTGGGGCTCAATCCTAGGACCCTGGGATCTTGGCCTGAGCCAAAACCAAGAGTCAGATGCTCAACTGACTGAACCACCAAGGCACCTCTCTAACTAGATTTTTAAAAATACTTTGAGCTCAGAGTATACTAGATGTGGAAGTACTGAGGTATCTCTATATAGAAGCTCCCTGAAGACTTAAACTTTATTTTTAATTCATTTGATTTTTATTCATTCATTCTTACCTCAAATTTATTGTATTACATTAATAGATTATTTACAGGGTTAAGGCATTTGTACTTTTTAAAATGATGGTCCATAAGATACTGAATCTATTTGGACATCTTTCCACCATTCATCACCTTAGTGGCCACTGAAGCAACTCTGAAGAACCACTATAGCCAGAATCATGGGTGTCTCACTTCATAAATAAAAATTAAAACTCGTTCTTTTGAAAGTTAAACTCAATTGAAATAATATTTTTTTAAAATGTTTTATTTATTTCTAGGAGAGAGAGAGAAGGCGTGAACAGGGGAGGGTCAGAGAGAGAGGGAGTCACAGACTGAAACAGGCTCCAGGCTCTGAGCTGGCAGTCAGCACAGAGCCCGACGCGGGGCTCGAACCCACGAACCGCGAGATCATGACCTAAGCGAAAGTCGGACGCTTAACCGAATAAGCCACCCAGGCGCCCCTGAAATAATATTTTTTAATTGAAGAAATTTTTTAAAAGTTGTAAAAAGAGGATGAATGTATTCAGTTTTCTGAAAAGAAATGTAGGGTCACCTAGTATTAATATACCATGATTGAATCCTGCCTTTATATCTTTCATAACTATCATTTCCTAGAGTAACTTTTGCAAATGAGAAAATGTAACACCATTGTTGTACTGATTTAGGTCTAAATACAACCATTTTTATCTAAGTGGGTTTTATACATTAATACTTTATTATTTTACAGCCAGGGTTTTTCCCGTGGTCTTAATGGACAGACCTCACGAAACTCTGTGAACCCTTTGAAAATGTATACAAAATACTGTTGTGTATGTCCGTTTCCTTGAGAAGAGGGGCGGTCTCCAAGATTCTGATTTGTGTAGTCAAGCTACTTTGAAAATTCAAACAATGTTAGTGGAAGATGTCACCTCCTCCCCCTTCCTCCACTTCTGGAACATTTGGCTAAACAAAAGAGGCTGAAAATGACTTAAGCAATATCTCATTATTGGGCATTTAAGTTAAATGAACACACTTTGTAAAGAAATCTTTTGAGAGTTCTCATTAGCTTCAGGATAAACTCCAAAGAGTGGAATTGCTGGGCAAAAGAATGTGAAAATTAAAGTTTTTAATACTTTTTTTTTTTTTTTTGTAATCTCTACACCCAACAAGGCTCTGGAACTCACCACCTGGAGCTCAAGAGTCAGCAGGTTCCTCCGACTGAGCCCGCCAGGTGTCCCCAAATGTTTAATTCTCTTCATACACATTGCTTAATTGCCTGTCAGAAAGTTAAGGAACTACATTTTCCCCAACATTGGGTGAGAAGGCTTACTGTCTCTCATGTGAATATAATAAAATTTTAAGTCCTAAATTGCTTATTATTTTGACTTGTATTTCTCACTTTTACATATCTTAGTATTCCACCAAACACACTGATGCCGCCAAAAGAGAAATAACAGTATTATCACTTCCTTTCTTGGTTACTATGTAAGCTGTGACCATGATTGTAACAATAGGTAACATTCATTAAAAGTTAAATTCCCTGAAGGCAATGAGTCTAGTCCGCAACTGCATTGCTATTCTTATCTTCCAAACGAGATAACCTAGCCTTTTAGACTTTGGGGACAGTAGCCCCAAGTCATAGCGGTAAGTTGAAGCAAAGGGACTTGGGCTGGGATCTCATACTGTAGTTACCCCGGACTTAAGGGGGGCAGGAAGGGGGTGGTGGAGGACAGTGAACCATTGGGAAAAACAAGCAAAACCAAAACAAACAAAAATAGGGCTCCTGCCGCGCTTGCGCTTAGTTTCCTTCTACTCGGTTAGAGTTTCTAAATTTTAAACGATGTGACTTTCCGGCTGTCAGACGCGTGTCTACCAACCAGTCTATCCTACTCCCAGCGTCGCCGTGTGTCATTCAGAGACGACTCTCAAGGCGTGGACTAGAAGGATGCTTAGCTGACGGTCTGAGGCAGATAGTAAATGTTTTTTTTTTTCCCTTTGCAAAACGAAAAGTCCTGATAGAAAAAAAAAAAAAAAGGAAGCACTATTATTTTTAAATTTTCCAGGGGTAGTGCGGCCGACTTTTACCTTTAAGCCTTGAGAGACCAAAGTAACAAAACCTGGAGCGTGCACCATCACAGCAGTGGCGCTTCCGGACTTGAGCAGGGCGGAGGAAAGACGCATGCGTCGTGCGCGCCGCTGGGTCACACACCTCCTAGGAGAGCGCTCTGCGCAGGCGCGGACGCAGGTTGCAGCAGCGCAGGACCTCTGCCGAAGCCGTAGTCCTGCTGCCCCTCCCTCGCCCCGGATCCGCAGCTGCGGGCGCCTGTAGGCCTGTAGTCCCAGCCCCGGCGGTCGGTACTGCAGACCCCGTGACCCCGTCCTGTGGCCAGTGCGCGCCGGAGCCGCTCGGGACTGCGCAGCGCTCCGCGTGCCGGTGAGTGATCCTGAACGCGCAGGCCCTCGGTCCCTTTTTCGGAGTAGAGCTCAGCGGCGACGTCCTGTGAAGAGCCAAGCGGGGGAAAGGAGGTAGAGCAGCGGAGGCCGCAGGGGCGCCAGACCGGCTCGGAGACCCAGGGGCCGCTGAGGGCTGGATTAATGGCGGTGTGTGTCACCACCTATCCGGACCCAGGCTCCTTCCTAGGGATTCCGTGCTAAGCCCGGAGCATGGGGTTGATTTCAGGCTCCCACATCTTTTGCGGCCAGGTGGCCCCTGCTTTTGCTCTTACTTAGTTTTCTTGCACGGTTGCCTTGATCTTATCTTTAACCTTTCCAGAGTAGGCTGTGTGCTGTGTTTTGTTTATGCAGCTTACAAAAGGTGCGGGCTTTCGTTACATAGAAGATAACGACCCATTTAGATTGGATGAAGTGCTGTACTTTTCCCTCCCCCCTCTCTCCTTGCTAAGTCTTAGATCCATGTTGGCTTTTCAGTAAGAGATTGCAATGAAAACGTTGAATACCGGGAAGAGAAGGGGGATGTAGCACCTCTTCATAAACATACCAACGAGTTTTTAGGAATAAAAGTGGCTAAATACTGTTTGCTGTGAGGAATATCCAGTAGGGAGGGCGAGGATACCTAGTGCCTGACGGAGTCTGGTTGGTGCTTGTTAGTTAGCATTACTGAAATAAACACCTGTCAGAGGCAGACTCATCAAGACAACTGTTAGATACAGATAGAAAACAGGTCCAGACAGAGAGCACTTGATCTTGCCCTCTGGGTCTCCCTGCCCCCCTGACCAAATCATTCTAGTCTCCTAGAGACTAGACATCTTACCCGCCTGTTGTGGTAACTGGGATCCCAGAAAGTATGGCTTGGTGGCCACACTGCTGAGGCACCGATCCCTGCTCAGCTGATATTCCAGATAGGTCCCAAGGTCAGTGTGTTGATGTTAATTCACGCCTGAACCACCTGTGACTGGCAGATATTCGTTTGGCTTGGGTAATGTAATTGAGACAAACCAAGAGAAGATGTTGCATTTGTGGACATTATAGATAATTTATGTTTTTGAACTTACATGGACAACGTGTACGTCGATTTTTTAAAATAGTAAAATAGTGAAAATAAGCCTTCATAATGTTACAATTTTCAATTGATCTACTGGTTGTGAATATTTTTTATCCTGCTGTATATACTATCTTTGAGTGATCCCAGCACATGGATAACATGCCAGTATTAAAAAGTAAACTATTCTCTATATTATACTATAACTTGACTTCGTGTCAGTTTTCCTTACTCAAATCAATGAGAATTTCTAACGACATCCTTATCCCTGTATGAATGTCTATAATAATACACTTTTAGGAACTGGTAAAAGAAAATTGGTCAAATTTGGAAAGAGAAGAGATATTATTTGTAACTCTGCTTTTCCTCTTTATTAATTTTCCCTGAGAATACCGGCAGACTGGATTATTATATGACTTTTAAGTTCTTTCATCCTTAAAATTGTATAAACTCAACTGCAGTGCTATTGCATTACATACCTGCAGAGGTGATTTGGTAAAGGTATGGTATAGATGTAGGTACTACCACTAATTCTTATTTGGTTTTAAATTTATGTTAAATGTAAATTTAAATTTTACCTATGTTATTTTTTATGCTGTTGCCCTAAGAATTTGAAATTAATAGTTCTAAATGTTGCTTTGTATTGGTGAATTATATTAAATATCGTGGCATATTAATTTCAACATAATTTTAAAATTTCGACTCTGCCAACTGTTGAATGAAAGCCAAATCTGCAGGGTTTCGTTTTGAGTTGTTTTGTTGCAAATGTTTAAATGCTCAAAGCTAGAAATGTGAGAATGAGCAGGATTGTGAGTTTTGTTTATCAAAATGCGGCATGAATTTTAAAAGGCTGAAAAGTACTACTTTTAACTTGTAACCAGGGTTTAGGGGTGCAAGAGCACCTGACTCCTAGGGTTCCAAATTGACGAAGTTCGGCCACTCGCCACTGACAATATCCAAAGGCAAAGAGACAAGTGGTAGCAACACAAGAGAAGAGTTTATTTCAGTGAGGCCAGCCTGGGGAAGACAGTGACTAATGTCATAAAGATTGTCTCCTAAGTGCTGAAAATACTTCTGAGTTTATAGAAGGAAAATGTGGTACAGCAGTGGATGGGTGGGTACATTGCAGGTGGGCGGTAAGGTCAGATCGATAATTGTCTTGGGGTCAAGGAAGCCCTTACTGCTTGAAAGATTAGTTTTGCTTGCTTGGCCCTCAGGGTACTTACTGCCTGAGTTCAGGGATAAGACGGAAGTAAGAATTTAATCACTTAGAAAATACAGGCTGAGGAGGAACTGGAGGTAGTTGAAGTCTTCTTTCACTCCTTCCTGGTGATCCATATAATACATAATCATAATTTGCCTAAAGCAACGTTAGTCTTTTAGGGCTAATTGGTTTAAAGGTAGAATATGTTTTGTTTTGTTCTAGTGAAGCCCACTTTCTTTTTAGAGAACCCTAGGAAAGTCCATTAATGTGAGTGTATTTTGTTACAAAAAACACATTGGACTCTCAGTGCCCTTGTTTCACATATTACCTTGATTAGTATCATTCTAATCTGAAAAGTAATTTGAATATTTCCTTGAAGTTTGCCCTATGTTAATTATGTTGGTATAAAAATCCTGTAATATTCTTGAGTATATATGCTTTTATCCTGAAATTTACCATAAGACATTTCTTTATCTTTAGACATGGGAAAGTCTTTTTCTCATTTGCCTTTGCATTCTAATAAAGAAGATGCTTATGATGGAGTCACATCAACTGAAAATATGAGGAATGGACTGGTTAATAATGAAGCCCATAATGAAGATGGAAGAAGTGGAGACGTCTCTCAGTTTCCATATGTGGAATTTACAGGAAGAGATAGTGTCACTTGCCCCACTTGTCAAGGAACAGGAAGAATTCCTCGGGGTATGTGTCACTGTGTTATTTTTCCTTTAAAGAGTTATTACAGGCCTTTGTACTGGATTTATAATGGTAAAAAAAACCCATAGATCAAAGCACAACCCTATGTGTTTTAAAAGCTTGTAGAATTAAAGTTAAAACCATGTATCAGTTATCTTCAGTTAAAGGGACACAAAGAAACAAACCTAAACATTTAAAAGCCCATCACACCCTTTAGGTTTCTAAAGCAGTGATGAAAACCACTCCTCTACCTCTAGGATTGTTTTCTTTCCCACTTGTGATACCAGATCTGCACTGTCTTTGGACTGAACATTTTTAATCCGATTTGGTCATAATCACATGTTGGGCATAAGGAACAATTTAAGTAATTTGGTGACCTAGTATTTTTAGTTCACTGTGTAAAGAATAATAGTAAGCTGGTCATGCCTTAATTAGTTATTTTTAAGAGGAACTACATGAAAAGGGATGGTAAATGAATATGGGTCATAAAGGGGAAAATCAGTTTGTGGCATATATCATAGGGAAATTTAGAAGGGAGTAATCCTCATGTGCTGTTTGTAGCCTACACAAACTTTAGTAGAAATGGCAACAGTAGAAATAATGAAAACACTTGGTGCCATTTTCATTTTCCGCCTGTTTGAAGATAATTGGTAACCCTGAAGAAGCCATGAGGGAAGGACAGTGACCATAAGGTATATAAGTGTTTCTAAGCAATGCTTTGGGTTGGGGAAGTTTATATATGAGTTGGCCTTTCAATGTGATGGTTTTATCACTGAAGGGAGAAGTACCTATTAATAAAAGGATTTTTGTAGGTGAAGGGATTAGTGCCTTAGGCTAAGACACAAAAACAAAAAGGACTGTTTTAGCAATCTGGATATTATTTTAAGGTGTAACTGATACGCTTTTTTTTGGTAGCCTGGAGGTGGATTGTGGATAGTAGGAAGTCAAGGATGACTCCAAAGGTGTTTTTGCCTGAATAGCTGGAATGGAGAAAAGAAAGTTTAGGGGCGCCTGGGTGGCTTAGTCGGTTAAGCGTCCGACTTTCGCTTAGGTCATGATCTCGCGGTTCGTGGGTTCGAGCCCCGCGTCGGGCTCTGTGCTGACTGCCAGCTCAGAGCCTGGAGCCTGTTTCAGTCTGTGACTCCCTCTCTGACCCTCCCCTGCTCACGCTGTCTTTCTCTCTCCTAGAAATAAATAAAACATTTAAAAAAAAAAAAAAAAAAGGAAGTTTGAGTGTGTATGTCCTGGGAGAGATCAGGAGTTTTCTTTTAGGGATGTAAGTCTGGAAGAATGTAAGATGCATATTTGACATCTAAGTGTATATATTTAGAGTAGGACTTAGTTATAATGAGCATCTAGAATTCACTGCAAGGCCTTGGCTGGATATTTAAATGTAGGTGATACTTAAAGCCGAGTTGGATGAGAGCATCAAGCTTATCAGTGTGAATAGGGGAGAAAGAAGAGACCCTAGTGCTGAACCTTGGGGCATTTCAACATTTCAGTCAGCGACAGAAGGATTTATTTAGCAAAGACAATGGAAAAGCAGCTAGAGTAGAAGGAGGAATTTCCAGTGTATCTGCTGTCCTGGAAATATAGAAAGTGTACCAAGGAGGAGAGAGTGGAAGTGTTAGATGCTACTGATAGATCGGGTAGTATAAGGACTGAAAACTAACCATTGGGATTTGGTCATGTATACAGAGACCACTGGATACCTTAAAAAGGGAAGCTGTGGCAGGTTGCATATAGCATGTATAGAGTGGGATCAAGAGAGCATAGGAGGAGTGAAGTTATGTAGTAAGAATGTAGTTTTTTGGAGGAGTTTTACTGTATACATAAGGAAAGAATAGAGACAGTAGCTAGAGGGGGGCTCTCAGTCAGGAAAGGGATTTTTTAAAAGATTGAGTGAATAATTTGTATGCTGATGAGAATGATACATAGAGGAAAAAAATTGATACTGCAGGAGATGGGAGAATTATCAGATGTAACCCACAAGAGCAGGGAGCTGCTCTTACAGAGGAGCACCAGCACTTAACTCTTTGTACTAGGAGAAAGTAGAATGTATGGTCACAGAAACAGGTGGGTAGATGTGGTGGTGGGAGCTTGTGGAAGTTCTGTTTTGTTTGTCACATCATCATATAGGGAAGGAGCTATTAGAAATTTGAAGAGAGAGTTGAAGTTTGAAGTTGTGGTTTTGGGGAGTCAGATTGAGAGTGTCACCTGGGTCATGTTGTATGATGAGTGACATCAATAAAGACACTTGAGATTAGTGATCTAAATGAAGCCAGTGAGCATAGTTGTATGTTTTTCTCTAAGTATTTAGCTGTATGGATATCAGTGTAGTAGCTAAAAGGTTGCTATGGGTCAGTTTGATTTTCAGGAGCACAGTGTGGGGACCTCTGTAGTTCAAGGAATTTCAGAACATAAAGGTAGTGCTGTGTCTTGTTCTCTTATCCACATACCCAAATCAGAATCTAAATGGAAAATATGCAGTTGGAGGAAGTCTTGGTGAATTCAGAACTTCTGAAAGCTGGGATATTTTAGATTTTTTTCAGTAAAAAATTACTCTTTCTCATTCTTTGTATTGTTTTGACTGTTTAGACATCAAGCTCTGAAAAATACATTATCTGTTTTAGAACTCAACATCCACTTGATAATTTTTGAACATTTGAGAGCCATTTACTAAAGGAATGAGATAAGAGCTGGATTGTAGTCTGGTCTTTCTAAACTAGATTTGGATGGAAAGCTACTATATTTTAATTAATTGTGTTAATATATTTCTAAACCTACTTTTACTTTTAGGGCAAGAAAACCAGCTGGTGGCATTGATTCCATATAGTGATCAGAGATTAAGGCCAAGAAGGACGTAAGTGACAATAAGAAAATAGCAAATTTTTTGGTATTCTTTGCTTTTCAAATTATATATAATTATTCTAGTTTAACACTATTAAAATGAAAAATGTCATCAGGTTGTAAGTTATACCATCAGATGCTTTATGTTATTTAAAAAAAAAATAAAAAAAAAAGGATTCCTGGTTGGGGTAAGGTCCTCATAGCAGAAGAACATCTGAATCTTCTCAAATCTGTTTACTAAAACAGACAAACCTAGAATAGAAGTAGGAAACACAGCAACATTTTCATCGAAAATGAGTGTGAAGGTTCTCCTCTTCACCCCAGAATGAAAACAGAGCAAGGGTCAGAACATGTTAGCAGCTGTGGGGAATTTGTGAAGAGAAACAAAAAGAATTGCAGAAGGTCCTGAGAGCCCTGATACACCAAGCAAATGCTCTGATACTCAGTTCCCAAGAAAAAGGGGATCCCACTTCCTTCAAATACTTCTGAGATTAACCTGTGAGAATAGGAGTCCTCCACTTCCTCTACCTTGGAGAGAGGGCAAAAAAAGGCCACAGAGATTCACCTAGGGGCCTTGAGAATATCCAGAAGGACCAACTTAAGACCTCAAAGACCTTAGGAAAACTTAACAAAAGCTCTTGCAAAAGGACAGACATATTCTAAGGAAAAGCCTACTGGGGACCGAATCCCTTTTGTAAGGGAAAGAATAGTGGAAAGGGAGGAAATGTTCAAGAACTAGAGAGAGAATCTCAGAACCATAGAAGTGGATATACATACAGGCCATCTTGAAAAAAATACTTCATATTATAACAGAGGATGGAATTGTTGAGCAGTGAAGCTAGGAAAGCCATCCTGGCTCATCCTCATGGAAACAAAGCTTCTGTAAAAAGTACAAAAACATCTCATTTAAACATGAACAACAAAATATTGCAGTGAAGTGTCATACAAAGTCAGTTAAAAAGAAACAAGAAGAAAGTGAATTGAAACAATATGCTGACAGATCATGGAAGCATATCAGAAAAACAGATGAAAACTATAACTTAAGAAAACTGTAGAAGCTGTGATAGAGCAGCATGACTTAGAAATTGAAAAGGTGATAAGTGAGATGACTAAACAATATGAGGACCTGAAAAGACCATGAACCCTTGAAAGAATTAGAAAACATTAATTTCAGAAATGAAGATAAGACTGAGGACACAGTGCAAACAGATACCATGGAAAGGATGGCAAAGGAAGGAGAAGGTACAAAGGAGTAAATGAGAATAGAGACAGACATTAATGAAGAGTATTTAAGATAAAAGTGTATAGAGTACAAGGAAACAAGAGTGAACATACATGTAATTGAAGCCCCTGTAGAAAAACCAAAAGAATCAAGCTGATCAATACTAAATAATTCAATTCAAGAACATTTCCCTGAGGTAAAACAAGACATGAACCTACATATTGAAAAGACATGCCATGATCATAAATACGTGCTACCCATCCTACTGAAATTACTGGACTTTGAATGTAAACAAAACAAAACAAAACAAAACCCTTTGAAAAGCCCCAGGTTAGGGTGCCTGGATGGCTCAGTCAGTTAAGCGTCCGACTTCGGCTCAGGTCATGATCTTACGGTTCATGGGTTCGAGCCCCATGTCGGGCTCTGTGCTGACAGCTAGCTCAGAGCCTGGAGGCTGTTTCAGATTCTGTGTCTCCCTCTCTCTCTGACTCCTCCGTGCTCATGCTGTCTCTCTCTCAGAAATAAATAAAACATTTAAAAATTTTTTTAAAAAAGCCCCAGGCAAAAGGATCAATTCATTTATAAGGGACAAAAGATCAGATTGGCATGCTTCTTGACCACAGTGCTCCAAACAAGTAATCAGTAGAGCAGCATATATAAATATTGTTGAAAAGAAAATGAACCAAAAATTTTAAAAAGTCAACCTGACCTTTCATTATAAATTATGTAGGGGGTTGTAAATATTCAAGAAATTAGGTTTAATTCCCTTAGAATCCTAGGATGAAAAAAACTTAAAATTTTTTGTTTTATTTATTTTTGAGATAAAGACAGAGCACGAGTAGGGGAGGGGCATAGAGAAAGAGGGAGACACAGAATCTGAAGCAGGCTCCAGGCTCTGAGCTGTCAGCACAGAACCCGATGCGGGGCTCGAACCCACCAACTGAGATCATGACCTGAGCCAAAGTCGGGCACTTAACCAACTGAGCTACCCAGGCGCCCTGAGAAAAACTTTTCTAACTATGATTCAGAATCCAGTGAGGAAAGAAAAGATTGACAAAGTGTGGGTTACCTTTTACAGGTTGGAAACAAAACCTTAGTTGAAGCCACAGTTTAAATGGCAAACTGGGAAGCGATGTCTGCACATTACCACAAACATACGGCCAGTATCCTTACACTGTAAAGAGTTTCACAATTTGAGAGGAAAAGGGCACCACCAAACAAAAAGTGAATGAGTTATGAACAGCTAATCCACAAGAAAGAAATGCAGATGTCCTATAAACATGTGAAAAGATGTTAGTCTGGCTCATAAAGAGAAATACAGATTAAAACATTGAAATACTATTTCTTACCTATAAGATTAGCCAGGCTCCAAATTTTGTTGGCAGTGTTATTTTGTTGGCAGCACTGTGTGAAATAAGCCCATCCATACCTTGTTAGTGAAGAGGAATTTGACATTATCTACTAAAATTACAAAACACATTTACCCTTTGGTTTAGGAATTCTACTTTTAAAGTGTTTTTCTAAGGATAATTGTTAATGAAGTAGATGGCTTTTTATCCACTGTGCCAGTGTTTAATAATATAGCAAAGGACTAGAATCTATATACATCTATAAGCTATATATATATATATATATACATATATATATATCTAAATAGCTATATAGCCTATATATATAAATAGGCTATATAGCCAATAATAGGGTCTGGTAGAGTAAGTCACACTACGTCTATACAATGATAACATGGAATAAGGAAGAACTCTGTATTGTAACTACAGTCCATATCCAGAGCATGTTTTTATCTGAAAACACACACATACATACAGAAAAGGAGAGAGAAACAATGGAATGATAAGCCAGACTTATGAAATTGATTACTCTCAGAGTTTGGGAGGGAACTCGGAAGAGGGAACAGGTAAGCAAGTGAGATCTCTCTGTGTATGTGTATATATTTATATCGTTTGAACTTTAGAACCATGTACATTTTTTAAAATAGAGCTTAATAGTTCACAAATCTCAAGTAAGATGAAAAAAAGCAATTCCTACTCATCAAAACAAACTGAAACAAATGATTCTAACTGTATATCCAATTGTTGGCATAACTACAGATGAAAGAATCACTTTTTTTTTTCTTAAATGTTTTTTATTTATTTCTAGGAGAGAGAGAGAGAGACAGCGTTAGCAGGGGAGGGTCAGAGAGAGAGGGAGTCACAGAGTGAAACAGGCTCCAGGCTCTGAGCTGGCAGTCAGCACAGAGCCTGACGCGGGGCTCGAACCCACGAACCGTGAGATCATGACCTAAGCGAAAGTCGGACGCTTAACCGACTAAGCCACCCAGGCGCCCCAGAAAGAATCACTTTAAGTGACATGAACACGTTGTACTTTGACTGTCAGTGTCTAGGAAGATGTGTTCTAAATGACAGAGACAACTACAAAAGTGCAAACTACTCAGTAGCCACATTGTTAGGAGTAACGTTAGTGTAATTTTGAAACGTTTATATGTAAAGCAGATAAGTAATTATGCCATTAGAGAATAAGATTCTTAGCCTGAAAACAAAGTGATACAAGTAGAAAGTCAAATAAATTTGATTTTTTCACTTCCAACCAAGATGGAATCATAGGGACTAGGTTTATTCTTCTCTCTGAAACAACTAAAAAACTGGACAGGTAAGCGAAACAATATTTTTAGTCAGTGGACATCAAGCGGTACGGACAGTGATATCTGAGAAAGGGGAAGAGGCTAATGAGGTAAGCCCTACAATTGTACCATCTTACTGTCTGGGAAAAGATACCAGGTCACAGCACAATGGAAAGAGTGCAGGCAGAGCTTAGCAATACCCCTAAACTGAGGAGATAGATGGTTCTGGGAATCTAAGAGGTCAAGACCGCAGTCAGTAGGGGGTAGAGTCACCCTGGGTACTCCGTGAGGGTTTAGCTGAGTACTGATCAGTGTATATGTGTGAAGAAAGTACCTGAGGCTGAGGGAAGAATCATGCAAAAACAGACCAGAGGGAGCAGTCCTTAACGCTTACATAGGGCCAGAGATAGTTTTCACCAGTCAGTGTGGAAAATCTCATAATTCATAGGGAATCTGGTGGAGTACTCAGAAGGTTATTTCCATACTAACAAAAAAAAAAAATTAGCCCTAGATTAAAAGCTACAGTGCTCATGCTTAACAAGACCTAAAAGCAAACCTCAAAAGGTTTAAATTGTTTTCAAGAAACTCATGTCCCAATACAGAGCTCAAGAGTATGTGTAGGAATATTAAAATATCCAGCATTCAACATAATAAAGTATATGAGTCTGGCATCCAATTAAAAATTACCCGGGTTGGAAAGGATGAAAAGTATAGCTCATAATGAGAAAGACCATTTGTAGAAACAGACCAATAAATGGCATAGATGAAAGCATTAGACAAGGACAGTAAAATAATTACTTTAACTATATTCTGTATTTTCAAGAGTTGGAGCTTAATAGACATAGAAGATATTTTAAAAAGATATAAGTAAAATGTCTAGAAATGAAAACTATAATATCTGAGTGAGATGAAAACTACATGGGAAGAGATTAATAGCAAATTAGACACTTCAGAATAAAAGAGGAGTAAATTTAAATACATAGCAATAGTAAGTATTCAGAATGAGATATGAAGAGAAAAAGTGAAAAAAAAAAAAAGAACAAGGCATCAGTGGTGTGTGGAACACATTCAGGTGGCCTATGTGTATGTAATGGAAGGCTCTGAAAAAGAGGTGGGGAAAGGGACAGAATATATTTTCCATATTCTATGAAATATTGGAGGGCAACCTAGGCACTTTTTGAATACCTGTGAAATCAGTCATTGTCCTAAGGCCTGGGGATGTAATTTTTTCAAAGTTATCTTTAGTATAAGGGAATTATGGTTTTACAGAGGAGACAGACATGGAAGCAAGTGATTATAGTATCTCTGTGTTACCTGTTAGAGGTATTTCCAGAATGCTATAAGAGCAGAGTACGGTAGAATCTAAATTATTTTATGAAATTAGGGAAGGCTCCAAAGAAAATGAAGCATTAGCTGAATCTTAGAAAAGTAAAAAAAAGAAAGTTGAGGTGGGTTGTTCAGACAGAGGGAACAGCATGTCGGTGGACAGGAGTAATAGCCTGGCACTCAGAAGTGTGCCTAAAGTAAACAGTGCTGTTGGAAGGTGATAGAGATGAAGCTTGGGAAAATAATAAAAGGCCCATATCTTGACAATATTAGTAAGCTAAGAAATCTGAAAACCATAGGCAGCCACTTAAGAATTCTTAGGAGTTTCAGATGTGCAATAAAAAAACAATAACTCGCAATTGTTAGTCAAACTATATTTTATGAACAACTCTGGTTCTTCATTTGCAAGTTGGGAGAGTTGTGATGAGGTAGTTAGGAAATTATATTCATTGCTTTTGTCTGCATATTTTAGCTGTATCATCTAATCCTCAAAACAAACCTACAGATTTTCTTTTCTTTTTTTTTAATTTTTAAAATTTATTTCTGAGAGAGAGAGGGAGACACAGAATCTGAAGCAGGCTCCAGGCTCTGAGCTGGCTGTCAGCACAGAACCCGACGCGGGGCTCGAACCCACGAACTGTGAGATCATGACCTGAGCTGAAGTCGGCCACTCAACCGAGTGAGCCACCCAGGCACCCCACAAACCTACAGATTTTAAAGTGGAGGGAAAAAGGGGTTCCTGGGTGGTTCAGTTGATTAAGTGTCCAGCTTCGGCTCAGATCATGATCTCGCAGTTCGTGGGTTCGGCCCCCCGTCGGGCTCTGTTTATTGGAGAAACCAGGAAAATTTTATTTTGATACTCTATTTTGAGGGTAATATTGAAGATAGAGGCAATTTTTATCTCTGGGGATTCTAAATAAAAAGTGGGAGATGAAAGAGATACCTTTCAAGGAGAGTTAGAAGACTAGCAAAGGCAAAAGAAGTTTTTTCTTGTCTTATGTCTGCTTATTATTATCCCCTTTCTTGATTTTCAAGGAACAGCTTAACAGCATCATCAAAGCAGAGTTGATTAATGTAAACAATATTTTGAAAACTAAATACATAAATACTTTGGGATGAGCAGACTCAAAAAGTCTCAGTGAGACTTAGTGAGGTTGATGAGACATGTGGTTTTATCATTATGTTTTTAAGGGCTACACAGGTGGTTCTGATGATCAGTCACTTTGGGAATCATATAATGGCAGAACTCAATTGAAAATTCTGTTCTAGTAAATTCAGAAAGGAGAGAAGGGACTCTTGAAATCCACATTTTTATAAAGTTCCCCGGCTTAATTAATTCTAGTGTGCAGCGTGGTTGAGGAATCAGTAAATGTTCTACCTGCAGTAACCCTGAAATCCCAGTCTCCAAAAAAGTACATACATCTTTTAAGGAAAACCTTTTGATACTTGATAGACCAAACCCAACCCTATTAATTACTTTTATAATATTAAAAAAACAGGTAAAATTATACATCTCTTCCTGCTGGTATAATATGGGAAAAATTCAAGTTGAAAATATCGTCTCTAAATGTTTCATTATGTAATTTTTGATGCACATGTATTTTAATGCTGCCATTTTTCTTTTCAGAAAGCTGTATGTGATGGCTTCTGTGTTTCTTTGTCTGCTCCTTTCCGGATTGGCTGTGTTTTTCCTTTTCCCCCGCTCTATTGACGTGAAATACGTTGGTGTAAAATCAGCATACGTCAGTTATGATGTTCAGAAGCGTACAGTATATTTAAATATCACGGTAAGTACAAGTTTACATTAAAATATTTGACTTCCTGCCTTTATGATATTAAGTACACCTTTGTCCCTCTGAGAGAATATTAAATATGACACTGGTCAGTTTGCTTTCTGTATATCTGCTGTTGATCTTCTCTGTCATTTCTGGTTGTGCCAGAAATGGCAAATAGTAAGTGCTGGTAATTGTGTATACAGAATCATTTATTGTTTGACAGGGCCTTTAAGATGATAAATTAAACTAAACTATTCCCGACAAAAAAATATTTACAGTCTGTTTACTTTTCAGCTTTTGACTCTGAATAGCTCCTAGCAAAGTGTTAAAGTAGGTTGATGGTATAAACGTTATAAAGATAACATTTTCTTTTCCTTGTATTTGGTGAAATACAGTTTTTGCCATTTTAACAGACTATTCCTTTATTGTGTTTAAAGATAAGGTACAAGTGCTTGTTTGATTTTTCTCTTATAAATTAGTATGTGGGGAAATATCCTCGGTGTTTTCCTGATCAGTGAGTTTTAGTACTCGCTACAGCTTCCCCACTCCTGAAAACAGCAAATAAAACCTCAGGGAAAGTCTGCCTGTTCATGTGTTAACATTTGCTTGAAAAATGCATGGTTTGCAAACCACTGTATTATTAAAAAGGAAATGTGTATTGGTCATGCCATTAGCAATTGTTTATGGCTTTAGGCCTCAAGGTGCATCTGTGTGACATTGGGGATTTTTTGGGTTTTTTGGGGGGGTTTTTTTGTTTTGTTTTGTGTTTTGCAAGAGCGATAGGGGACTTTAGTTGGTTTTCCTCACAGAGATGGTTGGTATGCTTGAAGTGGAAGTAGATATGTATCCAGTGGTAGTTGGGAGGAGAGCGGTTTGGAGAGAGAGGACTGTAAGGGGCTGGTATGTTAAAGTGGAATTATTCATTAATTACAGGAACACAGAGAACTCCCATGGATCCATTTAACCTCATTGCTTACCATCAAAAGTTGTCAGTCTACTTTAATCTGTGGGAAAAACATGTACATAAACAGCACAATGTTAATTGTAAATAATTTAATTTGACTGGCAAATTTGAGTATTTTCTCACTTTAACAGCGATCCCAGATGAAGAATATATTTTTCTTTTTGTACAGTGTTTAAAAAAGTGGTCAGATTTTCTTGGCCAGTTTCCAAAGCCTTTTAGTATCAAATATTGTAAATTTGTAATAAAAATAAAAGTCATGTCATGTTTCCTTTTAAGTATGTGTATTTAGATGTAAATATCACATATAATTATTCAGGAATTCCCAGTTTTTAGGGTATTAACACTTAAAAGGTTTGAACATTCTATAAGAAATAACATTATTTTAAAAAAAAGAAATAGCAGTATTATATAAGATAAACATTAAGTTTGGGTAGAGATGATAGGTTGAGTTTCCCATAAGTTCTGTGTCAGTATTTTGAAAAAAAGAATTATATAATATTGTTTTTATTTCTTGATATGAGTAATGTATAGTAGTATTACCTACTCTTTTTTAGTAACATTTGTCTTTCTACTTATGATTAAATTTTTATTATACATTTGAAAAATACTGTGTATATTTTTACTTCTACTACCTAGACGTAACTATTAGTATATATACTTGTTAATGATACGTATATACATTTGCATACATATATGCATTTATAAATATAGTCAAACATTTTCACAGGTATATAAGGGATACACACATTTGTGCAAGTGTATACACTTGCACATTTTACTTTAACTGAGATCTTAACAGTTTCCCATGTTAAGTGGTCTCTTGTAATCTTTTACATGGCTATATTACAGATTTACTCACCAGTTTCTTAATAGATATTTAATTTTGCTATTGCAAATATTCAGAAAACTCCTTTGTATTTAAGCCCTGTTTCTATTTCAGGTTATTTCTATAGGATAAATTCCTGTAACTAAAGATCACAGATAGTTTAAGGCCTTTGATAATAACTCATTGTTTCAGGTATGCCTGGGTTGCTCAGTTGGTTAAGTGTCTGACTTTGGCTCAGGTCATGATCTCACGGTTTGTAGGTTCGAGCCCTGTGTTGGGCTCTGTGATGACAGCTCAGAGCCTGGAGCCTGCTTCGAGGTCTGTGTCTCCCTCTCTCTCTGTCCCTCGTCTTCTCTCTCTCTCTCTCTCAAAGTACATAAACATTAAAAAAATTTAAAAATCATTATTTAAAAGCTTGTGGTTATACTCTCTAAATTAAGTGGATTTTTACTGCTCTTAGCAATAAAATGTCTTGATAGTTCTAAATTTTTTGTCTTTTTTTTTTTCGTCTTTCTCAGTGTTTATCTTTGTTACCTTTCTAGACTTCAATGTATCGTTGATCCCTTTAATATTCTCATGAAAGCTGTGGGCACTTCAGAAAAAGACACATGCCAACATTATTTTGCATATACAAAGGATTCTGAGATTCTTCTGAATCCCATTCTTTGGCCTGTATCAGAGGGTCCTGTCTAGAAATTAAACTGACATAGCAGTCAAGTAGATGAAAATATTTGTATATTTAGTTAATGGTTTATTTCTACTATATTATGTAATTTAAAAAATCTCTAAATTTATAACTATTATTTAAATTAATGCATAAATGTGATCATGTAATGGCTGATCACTAGCACATTCTTTTATTTAATCCTTTACTGAGATTCTGCTTTCCACTTATCCCTTATTGGCATCTTTTCATCTTTCTCCATATTCATATTAATTTATAAGCTGAAGTGTTCAGCTTTTCTTAAATTAATAATTATTTTCAAAAGAACAATATTTTTTATATATTTTATGCATGTTGGTTTTCTCACTTGTTAATACCTTGTAGAACTCTCTCCTAAATTTCTGGGTTAGTGTTACTCCATGCTTTTTAATAGGCTGCATAATATTCCATGCAATAATTTAATACTAACCAGTCATTATTTTTGTGGATGGGCCTTCACTTTTTCTTTTTGTTTTTACCACTATTGTCATTAACATTCTGAATGTTTTTATTTCTTTGGAATAAATGCTCCAGAAAGTAGGATTTCTAGGTCAAAGGATATATGTTATTTTTATTTTAATGGGTATTGCTAGGTTACTTACAGAATGGCTGCAATGTTTCCCATGTTTCCCAGCAATGTAAAAATTGACCCTTTTGCTCAGATCCCCACCAAGAATAGAATTCTTTCTACAAGCTTTCCTAGTTTAATGAATATTAAGTTTACTAGCTTATCCCCAACTCTAAATGAATTTGAGTGTTTTTAAATGTTTCTTGGCCAATTATATTTGTACTCTTTTGATTTGTTTACTCATATACTTTGCTTTTTTTAAAAAACCTCTAAAGGCTTTGTCGTTTTCTTTTCAGTTTGTGAGGGCTCTTTGTATAGATGGTAACCATTACATTCACCCCTACAAATACTTAAGATTCATTGTTTAGTTACTATCGATTTTCTTTGGTGATTACTGTTTTAGATGTTTTATTTGTTATCTTTTATTTCTTGATTTAACATTTTTTCTTCACTGTTCATTTTCTAAAATAATTTGACATAGTTGTGAATTAGAATTGTGGAAATTACCCCTGCTGTTAAGTGTAGAAATGATGTAGCTCCATTTCTTTCCAAGAAATAGACTTGAATCTATCCCATTTCTTCTCCAAAGTGACCTGGTGGAAATCTCTACTCGTGTATAAGTTTAAAACTCCAATTCTTTTAAATGAAAAAGTTTATATAAAATGCTGTTTAACATTTTAAATGGTTATTTTTGTACCTGATAGAATAGGAAATACCTTACTAATATAGTCCACAAAGACATTTATATTTTAACATTTAGTAGAAATTTAGATGAAATTCAAGAATTATCTTTATAGAATTTTTGCTAAATACATAAATACATTTTCTAACATTTATTTTCTATATTCCTGTAATGTACATTTTCTGAGCCTTTTATTTATTTATTTTTTTTTAACATTTATTTATTTTTGAGAGAGAGAGAGAGAGAGAGAGTGAGTGAGTGCACAAGCAGGGGAGAAGGGAATAGAGTCTGAAGCAGGCTCCAGGTTCCAAGCTGTCAGCACAGAGCCTGATGCAGGGCTTGGACTCAGGAACCATGAGATAATGACCTGAGCCAGAGTCAGACGCCCAAGTGAATAAACAAGCCATACGACCCGTGTTCCTGTTATTTTTTAATTGTGTTTGTGGTCTGCATATTATATACGTAGTATTCATCATAAAACCTAGTAATCAGTTTATTTAATGTCCTTTGGTATTTTTGGCAATATTTTTCTTACTCTTAATAACTGAAACATGGCCACAGCTGAAGTCATTTGTTCTTTTAATGTTTGTTTATTTTTGAGAGAGAGACACAGTGTGAGCTGGGGAGGGGCAGAGAGAGAGAGAGAAGGAGACACAATCCAAAGGAGGCCCCACGCTCTGAGCTGTCAGCACAGAGTCCGACGTGGGGCTCAAACCCACAAACTGTGAGATGGTGACCTAAACTGAAGTTGGACTTTTAACCGACTGAGCCACCCGGGTGCCCCTAAAGTCATTTTTTAAAATTAATTTTGAATACGTATTTGTTATGCTTATACATTTTCTCCCTACTATCTTTTGCAGAACACCTTAAATATAACAAACAATAACTATTATTCTGTTGAAGTTGAAAATATCACTGCACAAGTTCAATTTTCAAAAACAGTTATTGGAAAGGCTCGTTTAAACAATATAACCAATATTGGCCCACTGGATATGAAACAAGTAAGTTTCCAACACGAAATACTTTGGAGGCGTTCATCGATTCTTGACTTTCTGTATCATATTAACTTGAGGGAGGGGGAGGATTTCCTCAAAAACTTGACGTTGACATATGTTCCATGCATCTATAAGAGAAAGTCTTAGACTCAGCCTTGCAAAACGGGAGAGATTTGTAAACTCTTTGAAATTGTGAAACATGTCTGAAGTCTTTGATGCTTTGTTCCTCTTTCCAGTTGGCTTATTTTCATTTTTTGCCTTTCAGATCGATTATACAGTACCTACTATCATAGCAGAGGAAATGAGTTATATGTAGTAAGTTTTGATTTTTGAATAATGTTCTTTCATTAAATTATAAAATATCAAGAATAGAGTGTATGGATACCTTTTTAATTTCCCACAATCTTAGCAGTCAAGAAATCACATTTTGGAATACTCCTTCTGGTCTCTGATCATCTCTTCTCTTCTCCCTTGTCAACATGCATAATATTTATGTATATTATGTATTTGTACACTTAATATTAATTTTTTCTAATTTTTCATAATTAAGGTCAAATACACCGTGTCATCTTTTTAAAATAAGTTATTTTTATTTAAATTCAAGTTAGTTAACATATAGCATAGTATTGGTTTCAGGAGTAGAATCCAGTGATTCATCACTTACTAATAACACCCACTGCTTATCCCAACAGGTGCTCTCCTTAATGCCTATCACCCATTTAACCCATCCCCTCACTGAACTCCCTTCCTGCAACCTCAATTTGTTCTTTTTATATAATAGTCTCTTATGGTTTCCTTCCTTCTCTATTATCTTATTTTTCCTTCCCTTCCCCTTTCTTCATCTGTTTCTTATAATGCACATGAGTGAAATCATATTTGTCTTTCTCTGACTGACTTATTTCATTTAGCAAAATACATGGCAAGATTTCATTCTTTCTTGATCAGAGTAATATTCTATTGTATGCATGTATGTGTGTATATTATATATACTTATTACATACATATACACACATATGTACATATACATATGTATAGCATACATATGTATATACAATATACACATACGTATACTATGTATATATATATATAAAATATACACACGTATACAATGGAATATTATACATTATATATACATTACATTATATATATGTTTATATGTATGTATGTACACACACACACCACATTTCTTCATCCATGTATCAGCTGATGAACATTTAGGCTCTTTCCATACTTTGGCTATTGTTGGTAGCACTGTTGTAAACATTGGGGTACATGTGCCCCTTTGAGTCAGCATTTTTGTATCCTTTTGATAAATACTGGATAGTGCAATTGCTAGGTTGTATTTTTAATTTTTTGAGGAACTTCCATACTGTTTTCCAGAGTGGCTGCACCAGTTTGCATTCCCACCAACAGTACAAAAGTGTTCCCCTTTCACATCCTCGCCAACATCTGTTGTTTCCAGAGTTCTTAATTTTAGCTACTCTGACAAATGTGTCATATCTCCTGGTGATTTTGATTTGTGTTTCCCTGATGATGAGTGATGTTGAGCATTTTTTCATGTGTCTGTTAGCCATCTGGATGTCTTCTTTGGAGAAGTGTCTATTCATGTCTTTTGTCTGTTTCCTCGCTTTTATAAGAAAAGTGCTCCATTTTGTTCTTTTGCATGTCCCTGTCCAGTTTTTCCACCATTTGCTGAAGAGACTGTCTTATTTCCATTGGATATTCTTTCCTGCTTTGTTGAAGATTAATTAGTTGGCCATACATTTTTGGGTCCATTTCTGAGTTCTCTATTCTGTTCCATTGACCTGTAAGTTTGTTTTTGTGCCAGTACCATACTGTCACTATAATAGAGCTCAAAGTCCAAAATTGTGATGCCTCAGCTTTGGTTTTCTTTTTCAGGATTGCTTTGGCTATTCTGGGTCTTTTCTGGTTGCATACAAATTTTTAGAATTGTTTGTTCTAGTTCTGTGAAGAATGCTGGTGTTATTTCGATAGAGATTGCATTGAATGTGTATACTGCTTTGGGTAATTTTGACATTTTAATAATACTTGCTCTTCCAATCCATGAACATGGAATGTTTTTCCTTTTCTTTGTGTCTTTTTCAGTTTCTTTCGTAAGCTCTATCGTTTTCAGCATACTTATCTTTTACCTCTTTGGTTATGTTTATTCTTGGGTATCTATTGGTTGTAGTGCAATTATAAATGGGATCAATTCTTTGATTTCTCTTTCTGTAAAGGATTATTGGTGTATAGAAATGCAACCGATTTCTGTATGTTTTTTTTTTTATATCCAGTGACATTGCTGAAATCATGTATCAGTTCTAGCAGTGTTTCCATGGAGTCTTTTGAGTTTTCCACATAGTGTATCATGTCATCTGCCAAGAGTGAAAATTTGATTTCTTCCTTGACATTTGTATGACTTCTGTTTATTTTTGTTTCCTAATTGCTGAGTCTAGGACTTTCAGTACTGTGTTGAACAACAGTGGTGAGAGTAGACATCCCTGTAGTGCTCCTTACCTTAGGGGGAAAGCTCTCAGTTTCTTCCCATGAGGATGATATTAGCAGCGGCTCTTTCATATATGGCTTTTATTATTATGGAGTATGTTCATGCTATCCCTATTTTCTTGAGAGTTTTGATCAAGAAAGGGTGTATTTTGCCAAATACTTTTCCTGCATCTATTGAGAAAATCATGGTTCTTATCCTTTTATTAATGTGGTGTATCATGTTGATTGATTTGCAAATATTTAACCAGCCCTCCAGTCTAGGAATAAACTTGCGAATATTGAACCAGCCATGTAGCCTAGGAATAAATTCCATGTGATCGTGGGGAATAATTCTTTTAATATATATTCTTTTGAATTCCGTTTGCTAGGATCTTGTTGAAAAGTTTTACATGCAGTTTCATCAGGGATAATTGCCTGTAATTCTCCTTTTTTAGTCGGTCTTTGGTTTTAGAATCAAGGTAATGCTGTCTTCATAGAATGAGTTTGGAAGCTTTTCTTCCATTTCTGTTTTTTGGAACAATTTGACAATAGGTGTTAACTCTTCTTTAAATGTCTTGTCGAATCCCTCTGGGAAACCATCTGGCCTAGGACTCTTATTTGTTGAGATTTTTGATAACTGATTCAGTTTCTTTGCTGGTTATGCTGTTTCTTCCTGTTTCAGTTTTGGTACTTTTAAGTTTCTAGGAATATGTCCATTTCTTCTAGATTGCCGTTTGTTGGCATATAATTTTTCATAGTATTCTCTTATAATTGTTTGCATTTCTCTCGTGTTGGTTGTAAGTTGTCTTCTTTCATTTGTGATTTTATATATTTGGGTCCTCTCTTCTTTTTGATAAGTCCTGCTAAGGGGTTATCAATTTTTTTTATTCCTTCAAAGAATCATTATTTACTTTCATGGATCTGTTATACTGTTTTTTGTTGTTGTTTCTATATTATTTCTGTGTTAAGTCCCTTCTTGTACTGGCTTTAGGCCTTATTTGCTGCTCCTTTTCTAGCTCCTTTAGGTATGAGGTTAGGTTGTGTATTGGGAGACTTTTCTTGCTTCTTGAAGATCTTTCTTGCAATATATTTCCCTCTTAGGATTGCCTTTGCTGCCTCCCAGAAGTTCTGGACTGTCGTGTTTTCGTTTTCATTTGCTCCCATGTATTTTTTTATTTCTTTTTTAATTTCGTGGTTAACCCATTCACTCTTTAGTAGGATGTTTTTTAACAACCATGTATTTGAGGTCTTTCCAAATTTTTTGTTGTGGTTGACTTCAAGTTTCATAGTGTTATGATCTGAAAATATACATGGTATGTTCTCGATCTTCTTGTACCTTACTGATTTGTGACCCGGTATACCATCTATTCTGGAGAATATTCCATGGACACTTAAGAATGTCTCTTCTGCTGCTTTAGGATCCAGTGTTCTGAATATATCTGTTAAGTTCATCTGGTCCAGTGTATCATTCAAAGCCATAGTTTCCTTGTTAATTTTCTGCTTAAATGATCTGTTCATTGCTGTAAGAGGAGTACTAAACTCTCTTATTATTATGGTATTATTATCAGTAAGCTTCTTTATGTTTGTTATTAACTGATTTATATATTTGGGTTCCTGCAAGTTGGGGCATAAATATTTACAATTGTTAGATCTTGATGGATAGTGCCCTTAATTATGGTAGAATGTCCTCATTTCTTGTTATAGTTTTTATTTTAAAATCTAGTTTGTCTGATATAAGTATGGTTACTCTGGCTTTCTTTTGATGTCCATTAGCATGATAGATGGTTCTCCATCCCCTCACTTTCAGTCCACAGTTGTCTTAGGTCTAAAATGAATCTCTTGTAGGCAACATACAGATAGATCTTGGGCTTTTTTTTTTTTTTTATCCATTCTGATACCCTGTGTCTTTTGATTGGATCATTTCATCCATTTACATTCAGAGTGGTTATTGAAATATATGAATTTAGTGCCATTGTGTTTGTTACCTGTAGAGTTGGCGTCTCTGGTGATGTTCCCTGGTCTTTTTATTCTTTGTTGCTTTGGTCTTTTTTTTTTTTTTTTTTTCGCTCCACTCAGAGAGTCCCTTTTAAAAATCCTTGTTGGTTTAGTGGTCACAAACTCCTTTAGTATTTGTCTTGGAAACTATTTCTCCTTGTAGTCTTAATGACAGCCTTGCTGGATAAAGAATTCTTGTTTACATATTTTTTCCATTCAGCACACTATGTCACTTTTTATTTATTATGAGAACCATAGTATCGTACATTTTAGTATTTGCTGACGTTTTCATATAGGAGAACTAAAAATGCTAGTATTATATTCTACTGTTGAAGCTCTAAAGGTTTTACATTGGGCCTAGGTGATTATTAACTCTTGTTAAGTAAAAAAAAAGTTACATTTTTATGTATCTTCTTATCATCTTTTAGTATCAGGTTGACATAGAACAGTTAGTAAACAAACTGTTGACTAAAATTTGAAAAGGTGAATAAAAAGTAGCAGTAATTTGTAGCCAGTGTGAAACAACTCTACAACTGCTGTAGTAAAAAAGCTTGTCTGTTTTCAGAATAAAGAGTCATGAAAATGTTTCTCTTTATTAGCTGTAGAAAATATTCAGTCAATAAATGCTTATATCTTTTATCATATCTCTATTAGCTTTAACATAGGGAGGGGAATCATAATTAAGTCATTTTAAATTTATAATATCATAGCTGCATTAACTCACATTGTCTTTTCTTTTTAACAGTGATTTCTGTACACTGATATCAATCAAAGTTCATAATATTGTAGTCATGATGCAGTAAGTATGAATTGTTTTTTAATAAATTTCTTTGTTAAACTTTAGGTTTATAACTTTGGCTTATAGTATACACAACACCTTTACAAATATCAGTTCAGTCAGGTTTTAAGCCTCAAAAGAGTACGATGAGATGAGTAGATATTTTCCCACTTTAAGAATGAGGAAATGGGGAGCTCGGAGAAGTAGTGAATCTAGACCTTGTAAGAACACGGGAAAATGGTAGGGGTTGGCATGAAGGGGACAGAGCTCAGAATTAGTGTTCTGCTACCTGTGGTAAATAGTCCTTAGCAGTAATGAGAAGTACTGTTACTGGTTTGTAATTGGGTGTGATTCTATGGCTTTAAAGCATTGTAGGTTATAGGTTTGGTATTTGGACCATTAGCTGACATTTGAATAACCCTTTTCCTATGATGAGAGAATTTTATTTTTAAAAGTGAAATGAACTTGCATAATTTAACTAATGGTAAATGTTCTGAAAACATTGTATTTGTTATGTATAGTTATTTGAGTAGGGCCTGCTAAACCAGCATTTATGTTATCTGTTGGGAAAATATTCTCTGAGAGGCCCATGTCCACAATATTATCATTAATCTATCTCTCCTTGGAGAAAATTTTGATACATGAAAGTATTCTCAGTTAAGAAAACTTCTGTGTAAATAACAATTTAATGTGTTTCCCCATTTGAGTTTTTTTTATTGTTTTCTTTTTTAGAGTTACTGTGACAACAACATACTTTGGACACTCTGAACAGATATCCCAGGAAAGATACCAGTATGTTGATTGCGGAAGGAACACAACTTACCAGTTGGGTCAGTCTGAGTATCTAAATGTACTTCAGCCACAGCAGTAAAAACTGAAGGAGATGCCACTGGAGAAGAAATCCCTATTGATATTTTCCAGAACTCTGAAGGATGAGGTACTTACTTCCTGATAGGAGATCTTAAATTGAAGAAACCTAAAGTTTACACCTTCCATTTTAGGGGTACAGGTAAAAGCATGTGGACTCCAACATTACTGCAGCATTCGACTCTGGTAATGTTATCTGTACCAGGATCTTTTACTTGAATCTAAATTTATCGATTGATTTTCTTCCCCCCTCTCCCTGTAGGGGGAAATTGAGACTTCCCATGTTGGACAGTAAATAATTACTTAATAATTCACAGCTTAAGTCACTACTAAAAACCTAATTTTGATTATGAACATAATTTGAGAAACTTTATTTCTGAATGCTTTTACAGAGTATTACTGAGAGCCTATTATTCATGAAAGACTTTTAAAAAATAACTTTTTTTTCTGTTTTATAAATTCCCGTTGCTACATAGTAGGATTTCAAGATATTTTAGCTTTTAGCTAAACATTTGTGGTTTTTCATTTATTGAAATTCTACTCATTTGCACGTTTTTGTCAGTCTTATTTCAAGCCAGTGCTTGCATAACACTAGAAACCAAAATAATCTCTGCAAAATTATGAACCTAAAATTTTTGAAGGACCCGTTTCACATGTCTTTCCATCGAAGTAAGTTTTGTGAAATTTTTATGTAGTCTTCAAACATCGTTATTGTATAATATTGTAAATAAACTGTGCATGGCTTTTATACAGCTTTAATAAATGTTGAATAAAGTTCAGATTCAAAATAAAGTAAGTTGCTCATAAAAATACATAAAATGGGAAACTGAAATTCAGAAACTTATAGAATGTGAATATGGTTCCAATTACATACAGAATCAGGCATCACGTAATTTTGAAATAAAGTATTTTGATGCTCCACTTTTTTTTAGACTAACAAGTTGTGGAGACATTTTTCACAACTCTTAGGTACCCAAGTCACCCATGTCATCCATTTTATGCCTGTTTTTAAGGAGGAAATTATGTCTTGGTAGAAATTCCCCAAGAAATCTTATTAAATAATGGTGGCTATATATTAAAAAAAAACAAACAAACCTGTATTATGCTTTTTAAAAATTTATTCACTTTGCACATCACATGGATATCATGCCACTAGCAGTTAACATTTTTATTAAATTTTCAGCTTTTTGTTTGGATTTAATTTAAAACTGTTTTCAAGTGGAAATCACTGACTCTTGCATTTTGTCATCTTATAGTTTCAACACCATTTTCTATTTGGGGTTCATGCCTCTTCACTTACCAAGTTCTAATTACCTTGTAAATATATACCACTGAGGGTAGGGACCAATTGTGATACCAAAAAAATAAAAATAAAAAATAAGTGACTTGAGATTGATTTCCTTTCTGCTCTGTAGAGACAGAAGTCAGGTTCCCTCTCCCTCAAAGTGCCTAACTTAGGTCTGAAAAATACCTGTTTATCAGTCGGACTCTCTGAGCTGTTACAAACAAGCTTCATTTAATTATTTAGAGCTAATGAAGTCTTTGTTCTGCCTTTAAACACACTCAGGTCTCCCCTTAGTGTTCATATAATTTTCTCCAAGTTTTCCTGAGTGAACATTTTAAATGGGTGGAATGCACAAACTTTTTTTTAACTGCTTGTTTTACCTTATCTGTTCCTAACTCCTCCATCTTTGCTATTAAAGTCACCCCATTCCATTTGTTACAGACTGACTAGTCCGACCCAGCCTTCATGTTTTTGTCTTGTGTGATTTTTGACTACTCCCGTTCTCCTTGAAACTGAATACCCCTCTCATATTTTGATTCTATTTGTATTTTTCAAATCATTCTCATTTCATTTTCCCTCATTCTGTCTTTTGACAGATCTTTTAATCTTTTCATGAGTATTATCTAGACACTCTTTTGCCTCAAATTTTCTACCCCCTGTGACTTTAACCAATAATCATCTGTATTAGGGCTTCCAAATCGTTCTACATATCTGACCAGTCACCTGTCAAGCTGCTTCTCATTTAGCTAGTGACCTAGAGATGATAGTATTTCAATGACTCTGTATAAATCATCAAATGTTTCAAAAATGTTTATCATTCTGTTCTGTTCTCTTCTTGTCCTCATGTCCCATTCACTTCAAAATCACCCTTCAGATACGCCTCCTTCAAAAATCAATCCTGATGTATTTCCCACTCTGTGTCTTTTAACCTTGCAAAATATGTAGTGTAAGTTGAATGGATTTTTCTATTGATTTGTGGTTCTGATATTGTTTTGAAGTGCATGCTTAGTATTTGCTGAAGAGACATGACAGTGAAGGAACATTTGCTTTTAATGACTTAGTTTTGAATATTTTTTCTTCATTTTAAAAAATTAAAACTCTTTTATTATACCTACTTTCCATGAAGCATAAGGTAGAAAAACCTAGAATTTAAAATAAGTGCAAACCAGTAGTAGAGGAAAAAAAGATCACCTGTGACTACTTTCAGAGACGTTTAAGCAACTTGCCAGAAAAAGCCTGGAACAGAACAGGCTATAAATTACTAAATTACAAAAACACATTCAGGTGAAACAGAATTACAGCCATTTAAAAAAGAAAAAACAGGGAAGAATGAGCACTGTCCGCTGTATTTTTTTCTTACATAGTAATAGGATAGATAGCAATATATATATTTTTTAAAACTGCTTTTAGATCTTATTCAAAAGATAGGGTAAAGATGTTACATTTTTTCCCCTGATACTCTCAAGAATAACTTTTTTCTTAAATTACAGTTTTAATAGGTCATTCTAACCAAATCCAACAAGTCTCCGTGTGTTGATATTATATGTATCTAACACTATGCCCTTGTAAAGCGTTTCCCTGTGTTTTTCTTATATAATTTACCTGGTCCACTGAGTCAGACAAAGGAGAGGGGCAGGATCCTCATCTTTTAGAAGAGGAAGAAGTGACATGGAGAGGCTAAGGGACTTGCTGAAGATCACATATTTAGGAAATAGTCTTATTGGGGCCAGACCTAATTTTTTTTGTCTCCTGTGTGTGTCCTCTATCATTTAAAAGAAGAGTCCATTGAGAAGCCCTGTTAGCTTAGGTTAGTATGTTTAAAGATCAGAGAACACATTCACATAGTTCACAGTGACAATCAAAATAATACTGATGGGCTAAGATTTGGATACCTTTAAGTTGGTACCTGAAATATTTTAAATGGAAAATGAGCATTTGTGAAATAATTTGGAGTATAATCTATAGCTGAATTTTTCTGTTAAAATTTAGTATTTCTTGGTTATTCCAATAAAGATATTACTGATACACTGTGAAACTGAGCTATATATAAATAATAGAAATTAATGTATTTGAGATCTGAAATAAGAACAGTGTGAAAATATTAGATACCAGATAAATTGCTTGAAATTGCTAAATAACCACCTTTACTATGGTACATCATATATAAATGACTGGTTTTAATTGTGAGCAGTTTTTCTGTGCCTTTTTCATTTATTTAGGCCAGTGAGGTAATTATTTTCTCTAAGATTCGTGATAAAAAAATTCAGTTGAGGTCTTTTGAGTTGTAATTTGGAAGTGATACAGTACAGTGTTCAAATAGAGGGAAAGTGATTGCCAAAATACAATGAAGGTATCATTATTGCAATATAGGGGTGTTTTGTTGTAGGGCATGTCCCCAAGTCCCTTCCACATCATTTTTTAAAATTCTTAAAATAAATAATTCTTCATATGATTATATTTTATTTAAGAAAATAGTTTGTTGGATACTCAGCCCCAAAGGAAGTCACTGCTTAGTATAGCTAATATCTATTAGTAACTTACTGTGTCAGATGCTGTAGCAGCCTCTCATGTGCATTATCTGATTGTTCCTCAGAAAGCCCTATAAGGTAGTTACTGACATTGCCGCCCCCCCCATTTTAAATCTGAGGAAACAGACTTTTAGAGAAGAAATACATAAGCTTGGAAGTGGCAGACTTGAGATTCAGAACATGACTTATGACTCAAACTTCATTGCTTTTAAAATTAGCATATTTTCTTTCCAGCCTTTGAAGATGTTTTGCCTGTAAAAATATACTGGTTGTCGCACTTAAGATATATATAAGATTTTGAAGTTTTTGATAGTATTTTCAAAAATACTATTAAGATACTTTATTATTTTATAGCTCTTTGGTATGATAAAAATGGCTTATCAGTGATTTTTTAAATGATTCATACTTATCTGTTAGGAATTTTTTTTCTTTTTAAAAGATGTAAAATTTTAAATTGACAAATACACCTCAGACTTCTTTGGTCGGCAGTATGAATTGAATTTCAAGTTACTACGTTGGAAGCCAAAGGTTACTTACGATAGTATTGTGATTTGTGGCTCATGACATCTGGAAGCAGCAACTACCTGGCTCAAATACATATAAGAATCATTAATTTTATTTCTCTTTTTTGTAAAATCAGATTTTAAATGAGATATTTATCTGAAACTATTTTATTTTAAAAGAAAAAAATGTGTTTGAAAAGATGGAATTAAAAGACTGTTAAACATTATTTCTTTAAAAAAATTATTTTTACATGAAAACAGAATATATTTGTGATCTGCTTTGATCAAAACTTTCACTTCTATATCCCAGGTCTACTTATTTCAGAGTAAAAATTTTCGCTTAGCTTAAATTTCTGATTAGAACTAATATTTATGTATTTTTGTGCTTAGTGAGAATGTAAATTTCACAGTGGAATTTTGAAATTTATCCTTAATTTGGATAAAAGCAAGTGATATATTTATAAAATTACTATAGGGATAAAAATGGTAATTTCCATTTTTTTTAGAAAGAACTAACATGATTATGTTTGTAGTTCTTTTACACATGGTTAGCAGAGGCTCTAAATTAAGTATCTGTATTGACCCTAAAAATATTCCATAAATTAACAAATATGTGGCGAGTTTTTCATAGCTAAATAACTCTTATAGAAGGAAATTGTTGCCTTCTGTTTAATTACATTAATTGAAATGTGTTTAAGGAAATGTTTTCAGCATATTTTGTATACTAAAAAACAAAAAGGATTAGTATTGGGCCAATGGCCAAGAGGTAATATTACTACCGTGTAGACTCTTACTGTTCAAATTGTCCCACTTCCCCCAGAATTTTAGAAACTAGAAGTCTGGGAGATACTGTATCAGCTGTGGTTGGGTGACACTCAGTGCCGTAGGTTCTCTTCATCTTTGAGTCATTGTGTAAGATGGAACACGTGCCAAGTTGCAAAAGATGCAGAACTTCATTATGTAATGGTTTGTTTTAGGCATTAAATATCAGCAAGCTATGCCTTGTGTGTTTTGTCTTAGATTGACTTGTAGAACTAAATTAAGTCAGATTTTGCAAAAGGCTGAGTCGATCTAATTGGTCAGATATTGAATGATGACATTATTGGATAGATCCTATTTATGGAATAAAGAATAATAAAGAATGAAAGGCTATGTTTGGGCACTTACTCTTTGCTTGTTTCATGATTAGCCTCCATCCTAACACACTAAATTTCCAAGTTACACAGTTCTGTAATTGTAATTATTGTTGCTGTTGATGTAACAAAACATACTTATGTTAGCAAAAGGAATAGAAGTGCCCCCAAATAATAGCCATGCTATTTTTTTAGTTACTTGTAACTGTTGCTCTTGTACTTGTGTATGACAAAATAAAATTTGTAAAACATTTTAGCATGAAAAATAAAAATAAAATTTGTATCAGTCAAATATCTTGGTTGTACTTTTGAAATTCCCTTGACATAACTAATCCTCACAGATACTGAAAGTCCATTACCACAAAGCTCTCAAGTCCTTTTAGTTCTCATCCAAATTCCACTTCTACATCTTTGATTTTTCTTTCATCCACATAGCTTCCATTCTTTTGTCAAATTCTGTCTCTTCTGCCTCTGTAGTTATCTCTGGACTCTGTCTCATACTTGAAATCTCTTATTGCTAATACTCCTTGTTTTGTTTTTTTGTTTTTTTCAAACTGAAAAAAGCCCAGGCCCTTAACTGTTGGTGTTGAGAACCTTTCCTTGTCTGACCCCATCTAAATTCATATTCCTTTTTGTTGTCATTGCCTTTTACATGTGTCTAGGCTAAATTGAGATGTTTGCCATTCTTTGGAAATAGTTTTTTCCATTGTCCACACTTTGCTCATTCTCTTCCCTTTTTCTGGGAAATTTATTTCACCATTTTTTAAAATCCCTCAATCTTCCCTGTTTTTCAATGTTCATCCCAAGTAGCCCACCCACCTATCCCTCTCTTCCTGCATATTCACCCAAACACTTGGTGACTTCTTTTCCCAAATGTGTAATTTAAAAAGAATTGTCCTCGGGCGCCTGGGAGGCTTAGTCGGTTAAGCGTCTGACTTTCGCTTAGGTCATGATCTCGCGGTTCGTGGGTTCGAGCCCCGCATCGGGCTCTGTGCTGACTGCCAGCTCAGAGCCTGGAGCTTGTTTCAGCCTGTGACTCCCTCTCTCTCTGACCCTCCCCTGCTCACGCTGTCACTCTTTCTCTCTCTTTCCTAGATATAAATAAAAACATTAAAAAAAATTAAAAAAAAAAATTGTCCTGTCACAAAGAAGATTTTGATTTTGGTTTTGAATTCAAAACGTTTTGTTTGAACTGAACTTAAAACTTGGTTTAAACTTTTAATCAATATTTACTCAAAATGTGTTTTGCCAGCTTACAGTTAAATGTTCTAATTACAATTTTAAAAATCTTGTATCGGGGCGTCTGGGTGGCTTAGTCGGTTAAGCGTCCGACTTTCGCTTAGGTCATGATCTCGCGGTTGTGGGTTCGAGCCCCGCGTCGCGCTCTGTGCTGACTGCCAGCTCAGAGCCTGGAGCCTCTTTCGGTCTGTGACTCCCTCTCTCTCTGACCCTCCCCTGCTCACGCTGTCTCTCTCTCTCTCCTAGGAAAAAAAAAAAAAAAATCTTGTATCAAGTAGAATGATCTGAAGTTAGGTGAGATATAACCAAAAATAACTTGATAGAATAATAGAGGGGAAAAAAGGATTACCTGGGTGTGCTCTAACTGGCCAGCTTCTCAAGGGAGACAGAAGAATCACCAGGAAATTCATGAGTTTTTTTCTGGTAGATTTTCCTTCTTTAATCAGTGGTTTTCAGAATTTCTTATTATTTTAGTTGTGAATCTATTTTTTAATTTTTTTAATGTTTATTTTTGAGAGAGAGACTGTGCGAGTGGGGGAGGAACAGAGAGAGAGGGAGACACAATCTGAAGCAAACTCCAGACTCCACGCTGTCAGCACAAAATCCGATGTGGGGCTTGAACTTGTGAACTGCAAAGACATGACCTGAGCTGAAGTCGGACACTTAACCGACTGAGCCACCCAGGTGCCCTCTGAAACTATTTTTAAGCAACATCTTCCATAGAATCCCAATAATGTGCAGGAATTTTTTTTCTTAGCCTTAATGCCTAGGGCTCATTGTCTCACTGCTTCAAAGAATGAAGAGGTGGACACATAAGATCTGAAAGTAAGATTAGTATGAAAACCCTCTTTACAGATATGGGACCCTTGAAAGTGAATGCTGGTGGCAATAGGCAAGGGTCCATATTTTATAAGGTTGTCATCAGATTCCAGAGGGCAGTAGGTGGTGTCTGTTACACTTAAAAGGAACCTTATGCCCAAGGGGGTTTGCTGTGGTCAGACCCTCCCAGCATTGTTCCAAAATTTGTGATTTTCCCCACCCAGAGCCCTCAGGTCCTATCCTTTCCCTCTCTGTCTACTGAAGCCTATCTTTTCCTGTCATAATAATAACAAAACATAACCACTTGGACTTCGTTGAGAACAGAATCCCTGTAATCCATGACTCCTCTTCCCCCAGGGGCCCCTGAAGCCAGGGGGAAGTAATAATAGCAATTTTGTTACATTGCTTTGCTGTATGACTAGAACATATTTCGTAAGTGAGCAAATACAAGCTTAAAATTTTTTTACATTTATATTTTATGAACAGCTTTAAAAATGACAATAAAGGGGAAATATGGAATTGCTAACTTTCTAGTTAATGATTTTTCCATTTTTACATATATTTCAAATGATTAGTCTTCAAAGGGAATTTAAAAAAAAAGATTTAAGACGGCAATGTGCGTCATCTTAAAGTGATTATATAATGAATTTATTTTTAATGTTAATTTTTGAGAGAGAGACACACAGACTGAGTGGGGGAAGGGTAGAGAGAGAGAGGGAGACACAGAATCTGAAGTAGGGTCCAGGCTCTGAGCTGTCAGCACAGAGCCTGACATGGTGCTGGAACTCATGAACTTTGAACATGATCTGAGCTGAAGTCGGAGGCCTAACTGACTGAACCACCCAGGTGCCCCATAATGAATTTACTTTTATTTAGAGAATTCCAGATTGATCAATAGAAAATGTCAGTAATAACATTTTTTAAGAAGATTACCAGAAGAGACTAAAACTACAAAGAATTCTAAACCCATATCTGTTTCAGATATTTTTTTATTTTATTTAAATCCAAGTTAGTTAACATATAGTATAAAATTTAATTCTTAAATTTTAAAGGGTACACTTCTCAAAACTGAGTTTTCTGCCCTGTTGATAATTTGTGAGCAATTATTTCTACTGTTGAGAACAAATAGAAATGGAGATACTGGAATATATGACAACCTATGTGAAGTTAAGATTAAGGTTAAAGTCAAATTTTTTATAGAGAATGTTTATTCAGATGTAAACTTTCATATATCTTAAATTGTCTAATTTGAGTAGAAAGCTTCTTAGTCCAGAAGTTCCTTGTTCACATTATAAATTGTAGCTTTTTAAAATTACATCCCCACTTGTTTATGTATTAATTTTAATTGTGTCCCTATCAGATAACTTTTGTTTTTAAGTTAAGCAATATGGAATTTTCTAAAAGTACTTTATTTGAATATTCATATTATCACACTTTCTTTAAAAGCAGCACCTTCTTGGGGTGCCTGGGTGGCTCAGTTTGTTAAGCGTCTGACTTCTTCATCCCAGGTGGTGATCTCACAGCTCGTGAGTTCCAAGAGACCTGAGTCGGTTGTATACTGACAGCTCAGAGCCTGGAGCTTGCTTCGCATTCTGTGTCTCCCTCATTCTCTATCCCCGCCTCCCCCCACCCCACTTGCACTCTGTCTCTGTCTCTGAAAATGGAACAAATGTTAAAAAACTTTTGTCAAACAAATGCTTTAATAGTTTCAAGGTCTTTTATTTGTAATAGTTAATATGAAACACATTGTTTAGCTATATAATGGGTGTTTCATCATTACTTTGCCATTAGTTATTTCAGCGGTGGCTTCTGTAAATGATGCACTAGAGTATTCATTTAAATACTCTGTATTTTGATACTACTTAAGTTACCAATAATTTTTAGGACACCTACTGTGATGCTGTGACTTAGTATAAGAAATTAGTATTTGATCTTCATTGCATTCCTGGCACTGAATTTCTAAAATCTTTGGATTTTCTAAGTAATAAGAGTGATAACATTGCCTTTTATTATTCATAGCAAGTCCTTTTGAACCACACCTGAGTTTATGCTAATGAGCCGGTATTTGGAAAGTCCCTAAGAATGAGGGCTGGTTGCCCCTGAACCAGCTTTGTGATTAGAGGTTAGAATTCTCAGCATCACCTCTGAGATTTTTGTGGAGAGAGACTAGAGATGGAGTTCAATTACCAAAGGCCAATGATGTAATCAGCAATGTTTGTGTAATGAAACCTCCATAAAAACCCAAAATGACCTACCATGGTTTGGAGAGCTTTCAGGTTAAAGGTATCCAGGTGCTGGGGGTGGGGGTAGGGGTGAGGGTGGTGGCAAAATCTCAGTTCCAAGGTCGCAGAAGCACTTGTACTGATGACCTTCTGCTCCAGACTCCAGGCTCACCCAATGTACCTGTTGACCAGGCTGTTCATCTATATCCTGTATAAAAAACTGGTAAATATAAGTAAATGTTTCTCTGAGCTCTGTGAGCCATTCTAGCAAATTACTGAATTCAAGGAAGGGGTAGTGGGAATTCCAGGTTTTAGACAGTGGGTCGGAAGTCAGGATAATCTGGACTTGAGACTAGTGTCTGAACTAGGGGCAGTGTTATGGGGCTAAGCCATTAACCTGTGGGATCTGATGCTCAGGTAGATTGTGTCAGAAGTGAGTTAAATTTGTGGGATACCCAGTTGGTGTTCACTGAAAATTGGAGAATTGGTGGTGTCGGAAAGCAAACCACCCAGTGATTACTTTTTATCTCTCAACTACTTTTCCTCTTCTCCTTATCTCTGATAAGGAACAAAATGCCCTTTTAACTAGAAGGCTTTGGAAAAGGTGGATGAGCACCTGAAGTGGATGATGGCCGCTGGTAACTTACAAGAGACAGGGAAAACTAATTTTATAAGCCTGTAATGTGATTCTCAGATGCAGAATATTAAGAAGCCAGCACTTTCTGCAAGAGCCATTCAGCACTCCAGGGGAAACTTGATCTGTAGGAATAATAATAATAAGTTATAATGATAATAACCAAGTGCGCCTCACAGGGGTACTAAGCTTTAATGACTCAATATTTGTGGAACTCTTTGAGCACCTCCAAAGTTATATAAGCATAAATGAATAAGTAGAGATATCATATACCATTGTTATTTCTACATTAAATCTCCCCTGATTTCTTATCTTATAATATCATATAAGGTAGGCACCATATGAGGCTAATATATGAACAAAGTTATGGAAGAAATAAAGTATAAAATAATACATAGTAGTGATTTCCAGTAAAATAATCACATTCAAATTACTGAAAGAGAATGGAGTCATTGTGCCTTTAAAAATTCATTCCTAGGTTGTAAAGTAGGGCAATGAAAATCTGGAATAGACAGTATATAAATGACTATAAAGAATTTGAAAAAAAATTACTATTTTTTAATGGAGGAGACAGCTGAGATTTTGAGTTTTTTACACTGAAGAAATTGTAATGATGTTTTCTCTGTTTAATTGATTACTTAATAGAAATTCTATACATTATGTTTATATATCTTCTATTCTGCCTTTCCACTCTCCCCTCCATCACTTATTTATACAATACGGTAGTACTTTTAATGTTACTAAGTTTGAAAAAAATCCTCACAACCCTATATCTTTATCATATTTTCCAAAAGACCACTGATTGTGGTATTTACTTCATTTCAACTTAGGTAGCTAAAAATAGAAAACATCAGTCCAAACAATATCTTCAAGTTTTGCTATACTATCACAATTTTCACCAATGAAATGTTCCTTTCTGCCAGTAAGTATCATCTTTTAAAATGAAAAATCCTCTGAGACTTTTCTATTGAGAAGACTACTTTCCTCATCCTTGGTTTCTGCCTTTCCCTTAAGGTGACATCACTTTCCTTAAGATAAAGGGAATTTATAGAAGAAAAGCAAAAATAATAGGGTCACATCCTTATTTGGAGAGTAATTCTAGGTGGGATAAGTCTGTACCAAGATTTGAGCAGGTTCCTCATCTTCCTTTTTAAATTTTTTTTAACATTTTTATTCATTTTTGAGAGACAGAGACAAAGCATTAGCAGAGGAAGGGTAAAGAGAGAGGGAGACACAATCTGAAGCAGGCTCCAGTCTCTGAGCTGTCAGCACAAAGCCTGATGGCTCCCGTCCACAAACCATGAGACCATGACCTGAGCCCGAGTTGGACGCTTAACCCACTGGGCCACCCAGACGCCCCAAGCAGGGTCCTTACCTTGAGAGTGCTGAGAAGACATAGGCCAGAAGAGAGCAATACAAAACCTAGATGCTTTATGTTTTGCCTGGGAGCAGATATGGTTGACAATGAGTATTAAAGTCCTATGCCTCTGATCATATTTTCTATTCACTGGATATTCTTGACAGCATTCTGCTATTTAGTTACAGCATTGGCACTGGAACACAGTTAACTGTTTTTACTTGTTGAATGTCCCTGTGGTACCACTGTGATCAGTTCATCCCTTAGAGTTGGACAAAAGGGGTTTCTATGTCAGTAGGTGCTGGAGTTGTCCTTTGCCATGTCACTCCTGCTAGGGCTAAGGTCATGTGGCCATCCAAAGATCATTGTCCCCCTTCTAGAGAAGGCCATGGGTGCCTAGGACTCTGCATGTCTGTTTCACAAACCCTGAGCTCACTTTTCAGCCCAGTGTACTCATGCCTACACCCGAGGGGTGGTCAAAAGACAGCTGTTAGCAGGGAGGTCCTTTGGGCACTGGAGGCCCAAGTGTGAAGTGATGCTGGGGAAGGAAGGGATGGGGAAGAAGAGTGCGTGGTAGAGTGGAGAGAGCTGGAGATGGGACTGGACCAATTCCTGCCATCACTACATTTAGTTGTAGAACAAAGAAAACTCTGAAAAGTCTCAAATAGAACTTTCAGCCTCAGGCTTCTTGCAAGATTTTTAAGGAAGAGCTCAGGGAGTGGATCCTGAGATCACCTAGTGGTCAGAGGATCCTAGGCCTGCACTAGGTCAGGTAAAAAGTAGCCTTAACTCCTTCCAGAAATTTTCCCCTCTGCCATCTAGGCTGCCTTGTCCCACAATGTTTTTGAAAAAATTAAAATCGATTTTGAAATTATGCTGTCCATTTTACTGCCCCTTTACTCACATTAAAAAAAAAAATCCAAAAAAGTTGGATTTGTTTTTTGAAAGGTAGAATGTATTTTACATAACAGTTTGTTGGCTTGTTTATTGTATGTTTTATGTTTGGACACCTGTACCTGATTGTGTAACAGGGCATAATGGCTTTACTGGATACAACTTTTGGTGGAGGGCTGAGAGGAAATGACTGATTTCAATGAGTATTTTTATAATACCTTCCATGCTACAGTGCAAGAAGAGGGGAGAAAGTGGAGGAATCTTGTGCATACTATGAAGTCTTCTTAAAATTGTATTGTCACACATAACAAAATGACTCTTTCTCAGTTAGCAAAGCACAGATTTAAATATAAAATGGAAAAATGATTTAATGCCTAATAAGTCTGCATATGTAAGTGAGTATTAATGTAGAAAATCATGATACAGTATGCTAAAAAATTATTATGGAACTTTCTCTTGGGCAATAGAAGAACTTTAGAAATAACCCTTTTTTATATGTACGTATAAGGAAGGTGACACTTAGAGCCTTAGCTCTCTCTCTCTCTCTGTCTCTCTCTCTCTCTTTCATTTACCCTGCTCAGGTGGATATGGAATAGTTCTAACTTGCATTTCTCTGATAACTAATATTTTGGGATCTTTATATATATTTATTGGTTATTTGGATACTCTCTTAGGAAGTGTTGAACTCTTCTTCATTAATAATTGAATGTTCCTTTCCTCATTTAATAGTAAGAGTCTTTAGGAGGTCTAGATGTAAGCCTATTCATATGATATGTTGAGGATATTTTCCTTTAGTTTTGGGTTACTTTTTATTCTCTTAATAATTTATTTCAGTAAACAAAAGTTCTTAATTTTAACAAACATTAATTGTTTTATGGTTTGAGGCATGCATATGTTTTATTTTGGATCTTGTAGAGATTTGACCATTTTAGCTTTTATATTTAAATCTGTGGCCAACCTTGAAATAATTTGGATGTGGTATTAAATAATTAAATGTGGAAATTTTCTTTTTAAAAAAAATATTCATAAATCAATTAGCCCAACACCATTATTGAGAAGATGGTCCTCTCTCCCAAATTACATTTGACATACTTGCAAGCATGGAAGAAACAAGTATAGAAATAACATTTCTTGGATGAGCACTGGGTGTTATATGGAAACCAACTTGACAATAAACTATTTGTAAAAAAAATAATAAAATAAAGTCACTACCCATTACTAAAAAAAAAAAGAAATAACATTTCTTTTGGAAGAAACAGATTGATTCTGTAAAAAACAAAAACAAAACAAAGAGAAAGAGGGGGGGGAAGGAAGGCAGGCAGGCAGGCAGGCAGGAAGGAAGGAAGGAAGGGGGGAAGGGAGGAAGGGAGGAAGGGAGGGAGGGAGGGTGGGAGGAAAGTGCGAAAACCAAAAAGAGACACTCTGAAAAATGTCTATTTGATATTGGGGCACTAAGTTTAGTTTTGAATTAATGATAACCTCTGAAAACTATGTAAAAAATGTACGCAGACTTCCAGTTTGAACTCCTGATATATAAAGAACTTAGAAGTCATCACTCAGATTCTTGCAACAAGAAAATGCTGAAAAAAATTACTAATCAGGGATTTATCTCGGGCTCATTGGAGAATTGAGGTTGCAAGGCAAACCATCCTGCAAAGTCTGACAAGATCACCAAACACAGAGAATCACAGATGAAATCAGCTTACCTGGAACAGAGGCTGCTAGAGCTGCAAACTGGTAGGAACACTTTTTTTTTTTTTTATTTTGGGAAATGTATTACTAAACTATGAAAAAGGATATAAATATTTCATTTTTATAGTTGATTATTAAAATTTTAGTTAAACTTATTAAAGATAAGTGAGCAACTAAGAACTACTTTGAACGTTTTGGAATTAAACCAAAATTACTTGAAAAAAAGTCATGATGCACCTGCAAATTTGACTAGTTTCATATAAATTATTAGACCTGGTGGACTTATGTGGAGTTTTTTACTTATTATATTAAATGCATTTACAGAAAAACATGCCAGTAATTATATTCTAAATTATATTCTAAAAGTAGCTTATTTTCAACAGAACCATGGTGATGAACACTTTTTTCTTCATATAAAACAATCCAAAATAGGCAAAATTCAGGATAATACAAATAAATTGTAAGTTTGGATAGTACTTTTTCCCTTTACTTTTTAAAAATTATATTTTAATGTTTTTAAGTCCAAGTTAGTTAACATATAGTGTAATAATGATTTCAGATATAGAATTTAGTACTTCATCGCTTACATATAACAACACCCAGTGCTCATCCCTACAAGGTCCTCCTTAATGCCCCTCGCCCATTTAGACCATCCCCACCCAACACCCTGCCAGCAACTCTCAGTTTGTTCTCCGTATTTAAAAGTCTCATTTGGTTTGCCTCCCACTCTGTTTTTATATTATTTTTGCTTCCCTTCTCTTATGTTCATCTGTTTTGTTTCTCAAATTCCACATGTGAGTGAAATCATATGATATTTGTCTTTCTCTGACTTACTTTGCTTAGCATAATACACTCTAGCTCCATCTATATTTTTGCAAATGGCAAGATTTCATTCTTTTTGATCACTGAGTAATATTCCATTATATATCTTCTTTATCCATTCATCAGTTGATGGACATTTGGGCATTGTTAGTGGTGCTACTATAAACATTGGGGTGCATGTTCCCCTTCGGATCAGCACTCCTTTTGATAAATACTGGGTAGTGCAATTGCTGGGTTGTACGTTAGTTCTATTTTTTTAATTTTTTGAGGAACTTCCATACTGTTTTCCAGAGTGGCTGCGCCAGTTTGCATTCCCGCCACCCGTTTGTGAGGTGGTATCTCATAAAGGTTTTGATTTATATTTCCCTGATGATGAGTGATGTTGAGCATTTTTTCATGTATTTGTTAACCATCTGGAAGTCTTCTTTGGAAAACTATCTATTCATGTCTTCTGCTTATTTCCTCACTGGATTATTTGTTTTTTGGGTGTGGCATTTGATAAGTTCCTGATAGATTTTGGATACTAACCTTATCTGATCTGTCATTTGCAAATATCTTCTCCCATTCAAAGTTACCTTGAAGTCTGATTGTTTCCTTCATTGTACAGAAGCTTTTTGTCTTGGTGAGCTTCCATTAGTTCATTTTTGCTTTTGTTTCTCTTGCCTCCAGAGACATGAGAGTCTAATGAGAAGTTGCTATGGCCAAGATAAAAGGTTGTTGCTTGTTTTCTCCTCTAGAATTTTGATGGCTTCCTGCCTTACATTTAGGTTTTTCATCCATTTTGAGTTTATTTTAGTGTATGGTGCAATAGAGTGGTCCAGGTTCATTCTTCTGCATCCGCTGTCCAGTTTTCCCAGCACCACTGGCTGAAGAGACTGTCTTGTTTCCATTGGATATTCCTTCCTGCTTCGTCAAAGATTAGTTGGCCATATGTTTGTGGGTCCATTTCTGGACCATTGTGGGTCCATATTCTGTTCCATTGCTCCTTGTGTCTGTTTTTGTGCCTGTACCATACTGTCTTGATGAATACACGTTTGTATTCTGAAGGTTCAGAATTGTGATGCCTCCAACTTTAGTTTTCTTTTTCAGGATTGCTTTGGTTATTTGGGGTCTTTTCTGGTTCTATACAAATTTTAGGATTATTTATTCTAGCTTTGTGAAGAATGCTGGTATTTTTTTATAGAGATTGCAAACTGGTAGGAATACTTAAATGTCACTTCGAAGAATCGTGGGATGCAGAGCACGAATTAGTGTGAAAATGAGAAACTTTGGGAGGCCACAGTCTTAGAAAGGGTCCCCATACTTTTCTTGGGTTTTATGTTCAAGTTTTATCTCTGCGTTTGCTAATTTTGTCTTTTCTTCTGCTTAGTATGCTGCTAAAACCACTCAATGTTATTAATTTCACATACTATATTTTTGTTCTAGTGTTCTAAAATGTCCATTTTTTATATTCTAAAGTTCTATAGAAATCATTAATCTTCCATTCATTTCCTTATTTTCCTCTGTTATCTTTAATATATTAATCACAGTAACTTTGAAGTCTTTTTCTACAAGTTTATTTCCTAAGTTATCTCTGAATCTGAATCTATTGTCAATTTTACATTTTAAATATCAGTGGCTACCTGTTGTTGTTGTTTTGCTTCTTTGGTAATTTTTAATTTTATGTCAAACACTGTGAATTCTTTTTTTTTAATTTTTTTAATTTTCTTTTTATTTTTTTACAAATAGTTTATTGTCAAATTAGTTTCCACATAACACTCAGTACTCATCCCCACAAGTGTGTGAATTCTTTTATGTGGGAATTCTCAATTATAATCTCCTAGATTTTGTCATGTTTTCCTCTGGCAAGCAATAAATTAACAGCACCTACTTCGAAAAGCTTGATTTATGGATTCATAGTCGTGGTCTATGTTCCTATCTTCTTCCTCCCACTTTTTTGTCCTTATAAGGCACAGTTCTATGCAGCTTCCAACATCTCTGCTCAGCCCTTCAGTATTGCAACAGCTATTCCGTGCTAGCCCTCCCAGTGCTTCTTAATAAACATACAAAGCTTAGAGGTGGCCAAAGACTAGAGGGAAATTTTTATGCAGATTTTTGGGGCTTATTGTATTGGCATTTTTCTCTTCAGTACTTTGATCCTCAAATCCCAACTGACTATGTAACTCTGAACTCTCATTTTTGCTTTCTTTTCATCCAGTGAGACTGCACTCTCTGATTGGACTGTTTTCCTGGATTGTTGTTTGGAAAATGCCTCAGTGAGATAGCCAGTGAATGTGGGGCTCACCTTATCTTCTTCCTTTTGCTCAGGGGTCATAGGGAACCCTATGTGATAGCTTTCCATTGCCTACAAATTATTGTTTTTCAAATGTGATAATAAATTCACAGTACACACACAAACATACACATGGCAAGCATTATCAAAGTGATCGGGAATAAGGTTTCCAAAAAATGGCCAGTTTTTTTTTTAATTTTTTAATTCTCAAATCTTTGAACAAAATGTGATACATAGTAGATCATCAATAAATATTTGTTGTGTGACTGAATCTTTCATTGGAATTTAAGACAGAACAGCTTGGAGTTGGAGTGTCTTTGGAGAGATACCCTCAAATTATATCTTATAGGCCAATCCTTATTTTGTCTAACCAAGAGGCTGATCCTACTGACATAGAATGTGTTATTTAACTTTCAAATTCTGCTTCATTATATAACAAAATTTTGTTGAAATATAGCAATTTTGAAATCTGAGCTATGGCTAAGAACTTTTTGAATACTTTCTAAATTTTAAGAAGTAATGTCTTAACTGACTAGTTGTTTATTCAGAATAACAAAAAAGAATTACTTATACTAAAAAACTAGGTCTTTAAATTATTTTAATGGACTTGATCATTTGATTATTTATAAGGTAAATCACTACGTATTTTCATTACATCTAAGCTTTTATTACAAAACCACAAGAATTAGTAGGTTGTTGACTACAAAATTTAATTTTATTTCTTATAGTCATAAAATGATATATAAATTCACCACTTGAGAGATGCTTATTTTATTTTTAATTAGGCATAAAACATGTTTAAACTAGGAAGACAAATGTCTTTATAGGTCATTAAAGAGCAATGAATTTTCAGGGCTTCATTCAAATTTAATAATTTAGTTAAAGGATTTTTTTTAAGGAAAAACAAATGGCAAGCCTATATTGTTAAAGTCTATTTTACTAAGGATGGTATCAATGGAAGGGTGGCCAAAGCAAATCTGTCCTCCCTTTATTCTCCATATGATAGTTACCATTTCATGACTGGCTGACAAGTTTTTTCTTCTAGTAAATGATAGTAAATATGAGATATTTCTTACAACAGTTTTAAGAGAGTAACTTTTGATTGTATTAGGCTGCTGATATTTTACTATGGCTTATTCCTACAGCATCACCAAGTCTATTTGACTAACATAGTATATGTAATATAACCTATTATAACAGTTGTAGTTAAAGGCTTGGCCTCAAAGAAATCTCAGATGCATTAGCAGTCACTTCCCATTTTCTCCTCTCCGTGACCTATAGCAAACACTAATCTATTTTCAGATTTGCTGACTCCAGACACTTTAGATAAATAGAATCATGCAATAGGTGTCCTTTTGTGAATGACTTATTTTGCTTGGAATGATGTTTTTAAGGTTCATCCATGTTGTACTTTATTCCTTCTATGGATGAAATATTCTTTTGCATGAATATATCACATTTTGTTTATCCATTCATTAATTGATGGTCATTAGGGTTGTTTCTATTTTTTGACTGTTATGAATAATCCTGCTATCAACATTTATGTACAGTTTTTGTGCAAACTTTTGGGTGTATGCTGAGACGTATAATTGCTGGATATTATGGTAACTCTAAGGTTAATTTTTTGAAAAGATTTTTTTGAAATTTTTTGAAAAGACTGTCTCAAGACCAACTGCACCATTTTACATTCCAACCAGCAATGTATGAAGAGTCCAGTATTTCCACATTATTGCTAACACTTGCTATTATCCATCCTTTAGAATATAGTCATCTTAGTGGGTGTGAGGTGATATCTCATTGTGGTTTTGATTTGCATATCTTCAATAAATTAGTGATGTTGATTATGTTGTTACGTGCTTATTAGCCACTTTAACGTCATCTTCAAAGAAATGTCTCTTCAGATTTTATATCCATGATGTAATTGGATCATTTGTGTTTTCGTTGTTTAGTTGTAAGGGTTCTTTCATATTTTGGATACTAGCCCCTTATCAGATAGATGTTTTACAAATATTCTTTCCCTGTAATTCGATTTTGATTATAGAAAAACCATTCAGAAAATAGTGCAGGTGGTGAGTTGGAAGAAATAAAGAAGAAGGAAGAACAATGACTAACTTTTTGGGGTAACTTAAGAAAAGGAATGGTGAGACAGTAGTCATAGAAATAGAGAGGAAATAGGAACAATTTAAAGAGTTATTTCCTGTATTTAATAATAACAGAATAGATGAAGGAGCTGGGCTTTGCGTGAGACCATGGAAGCTATAATTCTTGATTCTCTTCTTGCTAGCTGGATAACCAAGTACTGGAGTTTTTAGAACACCAAGAAATACTGTTTTTTTAAATCCAGATTTTCTCAAATACTGAAGTTTGGAGGATATTTTAGAAGATATATTTTCTGGGGTCACCTGGGTGGCTCAGTCAGTTAGGTGTCTGAGTTCAGCTCAGGTCATGGTCTCACTGTTCCTGAATTTGAGCCTCACATCAGGCTCTGTGCTGACGGCTCAGAGCCTGGAGCCTGCTTCAGATTCTGTGTTTCCCTCTCTCTCTGCCCCTCCCTTGCTCATACTCTGTCTCTCTCTATCTCTCAAAAATAAATAAATGTCAAAAAAAATTTTTTTAAAGAAAAAAAGAAATATTTTCTGGAGGACTTTCTAATCTAATGAGAATTATGTTTCTGAGAATTTTGAAAGAAAAATTGTGTGTTATACTTATGTTCACATCTGACTGGCTATATAATCTTGGATAAGGTTATTAACCATCTTTGAAATCAGTTCTGTCATCTATGGAATTGGGATAATAATTCTCCTCTATAGATTTAGGGAAAAAAAAATTAGTGGTTAATAGCATGTTTTTGAACACAAGCTACCTGCATTCAGATCATGCTAGGTATGATCTGTGTAACTTTGAGAAATTATATAACTTACTGTGCTTTAGTATCATCTGGGAAAACAAAAATAATATTTTACATCAAAGTAGTGTTATGAAGATTGAGCTAAACAAATTAAACTCAGCATGATATCTGAAAAATATAATTTCCTAATAGATACTAGCTATTATTTTAAATGTTATATAAAATAATTTATTTGAAGTACTGATTTTAGAGCCTGGACATAAAGGGTAATTAATTCATGCTTAGTGCTATCATTATAGTAACTATTATTACTTGATGTCAGAGAAAGAAAGAAAAAGTGAAAAGCTGAGGATGAACACAGTTTATAATTTGGTAAGGATGCTGTTACCATTTATTATACAAGAAAAGTAGCAAACAAGATGGAAAATGAAGACAATATTTGAACATATTAAGTCAGAGATGCTTGACAACTTGGTGTAAACTTCCAGTAGATAACTGATTGTATTCATTTGGACATTGGTTAAAGGTAGAACTTGATTTAAGGTAAAGCCTTACTCTAGGCTTTAGTTGGAGAGGAGGCTGACATAATGGGAAAATGCAGTATAGATCTTTGGTTCACTATGAGGAAGAAGAGAATAGGAGGAGGGAAGAACAACAAAGGAGTGCAAGGTAAACTGATCATAAAACTGATTTGATAAAGTAGGAAGAAAGGTATTCTGTCTGTAAAGGAAGAACTTGGGGCATCCATATTGGATTTACAACCCCAGGAGTGTGTGTCTAAGGAAATGAAGTGTTGCAGTTAGAAGTCATAAATTCTAAAGTAATTACTTCCTTTTATAACTTTTCTAGGTTTTTATTGTAGTGAAGAGAAATATAGAGTAATTATATCAGTCAGGGTCTTTCTTGGTAAGAAACACATGTACACTCAGGTTTGGTCGTGATGCAGAGTTTTTAGTAAAAGGGCTTTATAATGAAAGCATAGTTTAGAAAAAGCATCAGGGAGATGCACTGAGCCTATGCAACTAACAACACTGGGCCTTTACCAACTTTAGGCTGGAAGAGGCCAGGGGAGGTAGCAATGATCAGATCCCAGAGATGAAAGCTCTGTAGAGAAGGTGGCCTATCAGCAGACCACAGACAGCCAGATTCCGAATATGAACATAGACATTACTTTCCTCACTCTTTCCAATGTCCTAACTTTGTCCCATTGGCTGCAGCCAAAGCTTGTGAGCAAGGGAATCACTGATACCTGCTGGGTTCAACATCCTGAGGCACAAAACAGAGTGGGAAAAAATGGAGAAGGATTCAGGGATACTGGCAGGGGGTCAGCATAGAAGTGGAAGCAAAACAAAAAAATGAGAATCTCAAAAAAATTACTCCTTAACAAGGAGAAAATTAGTTAAATGTGTTAAAATATCAGATAGTGATTTAAGTAAGGTTTCAACTTGGGCTCCATTTACTTTATCATACATCTCTGATGTGTCCCACAACTTTTAAAGTAAATCCATGGAAAGGTTTACTCAGAAATATGAAAATTACTTTAGAAAAAAAATCAGTCTTCTTAATGACTATATGATAAGCCTTAAAATACTGCTGCACAATAGCTGGCTTTCTGTGACTGTGCCAGCCCCACAGGGTCAGTACCAGTGCCATGAAGTGGAATAAAAAGATGGAGGCAAAAGAGAGTTTCTCAAATGATTTTCATAATCTTTGAAATTAGAAATAGATATTCTCTATCAAACAGCTTAACCTTCTCAATTCTCAGGTGAAGTCTTATTACACTGTAGCTTTTCAGACAAGATCTGGTATTAAAGTAGATTTTGTATCTACAATATCATCTCTTTTTTTTTTTAATGTTTTATTTATTTCCAGGAGAGAGAGAGAGAGAGAGAGAGACAGCGTGAGCAGGGGAGGGTCAGAGAGAGAGGGAGTCACAGACTAAACAGGCTCCAGGCTCTGAGCTGGCAGTCAGCACAGAGCCCGACGCGGGGCTCGAACCCACGAACCGCGAGATCATGACCTAAGTGAAAGTTGGACGCCCAACCGACTAAGCCACCCAGGCGCCCCAATATCATCTCTTTTTATTGTACATTATCCATAACCCCTTTTCTGATTAAAAAAGTCATATTCTATAATGATAATGGATACTGAAAAGTTGTAACGATTACATTTTTAAAATTTTGGTTGAACTTAGAAACTTTTTTTCTCAATATCTTAATATTCTTTATATCAATCTAGCATCAAAATGTTGTTTTCTCCTCACCAGTGTGATAACTGGCTGTGTATGGTCAATTGTCCCTTCGTGGTTATCACTGGGGATGACAAAGCAGCAAAAGACATTCAACAGAACCACTTCAACTTCAGACTTACTCTCTCCTGCCTTGATTACCAGCCACAACTTTATCCCTTCATGAGAATCAGTTCCCATGACCCCTCCCACTATAGTAACTATCTGTTGGTTTGTCTTTTGGTATCAGGGATCCAAAATGTCCAGGTGGCAACCACAGTTATAGGTTTAGTAGCAAAATCTTGCCATGTCTCCTGATAGAAGCATTCCATTCCATACCCGTCCCTAAACCACATTCTCTAATGCCACACAGGGCCTAAGTGCCTAAAGCACATATTCCTCAAATGGGTCAGTAGGGGTAATGATAAGAGAGTCTACCTTTGCTCCCATGCCAAGGACTCAGCTTCATGCATAATGATATTTAAAAAAATTTTTTTGATATTTATTTATGTGAGAGAGAGGGCCAGCAGGGGAGGGGCAGAGAAAAAGTGAGACACAGAATCTGAAGCAGGCTCTGAGCTGTCAGCACAGAGCCCAAAGTAGGGCTTGAACTCATGGACAGCAAGATCATGGCCTGAGCCAAAGTCAGATGCTCAACCAACTGAGTCACCCAGGTGCCCCTCATGCATTCCGATGTTTGAGAAACTATCACCATATAATGGCTTTTGGTTTAAAATGTATACCACATCTCAGAAAGCCTGAGTGGCTCAGTCAGTTAAGTGTCTTCATTTTGGCTTAGGTCATGATCTTACCTTTGTGAGATCGAGCCCCGCCTTGGGCTCCATCCTGGGTGTGGAGCCTACTTGGGATTCTCTTTCTCCCTTTCTGCCCTTCCCCTGCTCTTTCTCTCCTCTCTCTCAAATAAACTTAAAACACACACACACACACACACACAAACACACACACACACTGCATCTTAAAGAATAGCATTCCAACTCTCAATCACTCAAGGTGTCATCCTCAGAATGAAGCCTCAGCTGGGCATTTAAGAGGCCATTCCAAAATTTTATCAGCCTGGCATCTTTTGGGTATAGTAAAATCAATGACATCCATGGTCATATACTGTCTATTTTACCTCCCATGCCATAAAATGGGGTCATACCAGTCACAACTCAATTCTGTGTTCAATAGTCTTGAAGAATTTCAGTATTCTTCTTCCTTGCTTATACAGTTACATGGATACATGTCATAGATCCCTCTGGGGACAGAGTAGGAATACCTACTATACCTGCTGTGGTGTTACAGGGTCCTTCCTTATCACCACCCAACATCCCCTTGAATTGAAAATTAGAAATGGCTTACATCTAGAAACTGGGTAATGAATCAATGATTTTTCCATTGTAGTATCTGCCTACTCATCTGCTCTTGATATTTTGGGATTATATAAAGTGGGAAGTAATTTTGTTGGTTGCTCCTCAGACTTGCTTCTAGAATAACCATGATATGTAAACTTTACTTCTAATTGTCAACATGTGAATTTCTTAGCCAAAGGAATTTTTCTAGCTGCTCCACTTTGCCCATGCCAACTGGAGTGGCACATAATTAATACCTGCCTTCTAGTCTCCCATAACATCCTTCAAAAAATGACTGGTGGAAGTTTGTAGATAAATACTACTTCCACCTCAGAGTTTCAGTGAATGAGTTTAAAATGTGAGGCTATCACTCTGTGTGAAACCAGGTTCAGCTGACCACAACAATAAATACCTTAGTCAACTTTCTTTCCTTCTTTGTCTCATTTTTCCACTACTCTACAAATGCTACCTAGAATCTACCTTCCAATAAACTACTTAAGGATTTGAACTCAACTCCTTGTTATAGACTACACTTGGGGTGAGGAGAAGTGAAATTAAGACAGTACCGAAAGTAAATCCTTGGGTCGCAATAATGGAATTGAACCACTCACAAGGTAAATGCCAACAGAGTCCCATTGCTGGTGGAAAATAGGCTGTGATTGTCCCTGGGATGCTGTACTATCTATAAGATCTTCACCTGTGGTGAATTGGGGTGACATACAGGTGGAAAGTGACCTGTAGGCTTATATAATATCACTAGCACTTGAGAGATATGGGATATGATATAAGGACTGTGTCATTGGTTGGTTGGTGATAATTACCATGAAGGTGTGGAAAGAAGAAAACATCAGTCCATACTGAAAAAGCCCAAAAGCATTTAAAAAGACCTTCAACCCCTGTAAATTCAGTATGTTGCCATCTCTTTCCATGTTGGCACTGGAAAAGCTTTAAAATCTGCCACCGAAATGTGAATGTTATGGTGATAATATGCATAAGCCAGAATAATTTAAAGGAAAAGATCATGTGTCAATAAATACGGCTGTAATAACACTCTTAATTTTCTATCCTCTATTGTGAAGATAAAAAATAATCAGTTTCTCTTCAAATATGGACTAATCTTTGTACACATGAAAATCGGGGTAGTTTCTTTCCCATTGCACTTGTTCACTCCTGGGTCACTCAGAACCTAAAAACAACATTCAGTTTCCTTTAATTTATAGATAACACTTTGTAGCTAAAAAATTGTTTAAATTTAAGCTATGTTTCCTCTAAGAAATATTTTCAATCACACAGTGAGAATACAGTTCTCAGAATACAGTAAAAAATTGACCTCAGAGCCTCTTTACAACAAAAATCCTCCACTCATTAAATTTCACTATGGTAAAAACTGATGGCCTGACAATTTGCACTGGGTAACTGAGGATTAGGCCTCTTTTTGAATTTTATAACAGCATTTAAATCAATAAAAGCTAATATTGGAATCACTTATAAAAATCACAACCAGCTTTTATAAGTTTTAAAATGTTTTCTGAAAAAGAACATGATCTCCTTAAGAGAGCATCAATTTATCATAGTAACCAAGTGCTTATTAACCACATGCTAATTTCATTTTTAAACTCTTGTGTCAATGTAATGTTTAAATAGGACTAAAATGCGTTGATGACTCCTTCATGCATCCACCAGACATTTCTGATCACCTCCTATACACAAGGAATGATGACTGGTGCTAAGAGCTTATAATAAAGTATGAAAGCAAAGACAGATAAAACATCCATAAGGCTCTGGGAATGGAGATACTCAAGCTCCCTGGAGGAGCCAGGAAATAACTATTAAGAAAATAAAACTCCAGCTGGGACTAAAAGGGTTAGTAAAAATTGGTCTGTGGTTTTACAGCAGTTCAACTGCCAAGTAGTTCCACCTCTTAGCATGGGGTAAGGAGAAAAAAACCTGTAGGGTAAGGAGGACACTGAATACTAGGACAAAGTCCCAGAGGGTGGCACACTGTGGCAGGGTGAGCTGTGCTTTGGGAGAGTCTTCATTATTCTCCTGTACTTGCTGACGTACCCTGCAGTCCTTTATGTCAGTGCAAGACTCCAGGAATTAGCCTTCCATCAACTTCTAGGGAATACCTATAGACCTTTTCCTCTCCCCTATATTTGGATATTGAGACATGGAAGGAATGGCTTCTGTAAAGTCCTGACCTTGATCCCAAGATGTTCCTATAATAACTGGTTTGAGAAATTATTTTCTACCATTCTATTTTGTAGGCTACTTGTGGACAGGACCTGGTTTCTTTTCTAGCATAGTTTGACAATATTTTTGTTTTTCTCAAATGAAACAATGGATTTGTGAGTAACTCTGGGTCATGTAATTACAGATGTATGCAAATAAGGGAGAACACTGGATACCAACAGTTGCCAATTGAATCCTTACTAGGAAGGAACTGTCACCATCAAGGAAAAGACCTTATTGAGCTATTTAGGGTAGGAAGTAATATTCAGCAGGGGTCAAGGCAATAAAAAGAGAAGGCTCACTACTCTGCAGAAGAGAAAGAGAAGCCATTTTTTCCCCTCTTCTTGCAAGTAAAACAAAACCAAAAGCAAAAAAGGAAGGAAAGGCCAGAGACTAGAACAAAAGGTAGCAATGAGAGCATGGAAGGCTGAATTCTGTGTACTGTATACAATGATAAATATGCAACCCTCAGTGGTATGGGTGGCTCTAGAAATGTTCAAGAACAAGCATGTCCAACTAAGGTTTGTCATTTACTATGTGCACTGTTAATTCTTGAGCAAAATTTCTGCTCCTTACAAACCCTGCATTATTGGTTTAGTTGGAGAGGGAGAGAGAAAATAGTGCAATGCTTGGGTAAATGCCATGTATAAAGGAAGGAATGACTGCAAAACACAAGACAAGGGCAACAACAATTCCACTCTTCCTCTAGGATTTTGCCCAGAGTATAGGACATTGGTTTCAATTTATATGTATATCTCAAGGAACTGAGGGACACAAAATGACATAAAGCTTATACAGAGTTATGACAAAATTTGCTTTGAAACTGAATATATGTGTTCCCTGAGTCAAAGAATATTTCATGATAATTCTTATAGAATACTAACATTTAATATCTTCTTTAATATAATGTATTAAATTCATTTGGATATTTAAAAATAAAAGGCAAATAAAAGTTAATTTTGTAGTGTCCCTTAGATTGTTGTTAGTAATGAATTTTTTACTGTAACCTTAATTTAGTGTACATTTAGGTATTTGAACAATGATTAGTTCTAGTGTTAGATGTAAAACATTTATTATTTACCTTTGAGCACTAATGAACTTTTCTCTTACATGATTTCATGTAACTTTCTATGTTTCATAGTGAAGATCTTTCTATGGTTTGTAGAGGAAAATCTTATTGTAATAAAAATAATACTATAACTAATGAGTAGTAAATATTTCATAATCATTGGTGTGCTAGTATTTATTTCATCCCATAAATTTTATATGTAAACTACCTCATTCTTTATCTGTGAATAGAGGTGCTCCTGGGTCCTACTAATAAATACCCAAAATGGAAGCAAGTTTTAAATAATTTTGAATCTGGGTGCATTCATAGAAAATGAGCTCCTGTCATTAGATATGCATCACGTATAAAAAATATTCTGAATTTGTTATCTTTATTACTCTTTTTCCTATTTATCTTTTATATTTATTTTATATATAGTACATGTATATATGATAACATTAATATTTACTATGCACTGCATTATAAAGTACATGTAAGATTGGCTATATTTACCTTTACTATTCTGTGTTTAGTTCATTCAAGAAATCCCTCTCTTATTTCTGTTCCTCAATATAACTGTGATTCCAATGATCAAAGTAGTATATTTCTTTATTTAGTTTTTTGTTGAGATATAATTCACATATTAGTTTCAGAGATATAACATGACTTCATATTTGTATATACTGGAAAATAATCACCACAATAAAGCAGTTTATTGATACATCAATTTAAGACTTGTGTTTATTTAAATTTTAAAAGCCCATTTTGAGATAACATAAAAGGACCTTGAAAAAAGATTTTTCTAAATTTACTTCATTAATGTTTCTTAATTTGGGAGTTTAGTTTTATTCCCGGTTTTTGAGATTTTTGGTATAAGCCTACAAGTATTTTTTGACAAATTGCTTTGCCTGTTTAAAAAGTTCTTACATATTGGTTTTCAAGAAACATCCAGAAATTAGGGGATGGAATGATATTGGTAAAATTGCTTTTTTCTTATGATCAACATAAATATAGGTACAAAATATATCATGTGTGCTAGATAAGTTGTTTCTTTTGGTTTTATTTTCTTTTGAGGTCCTTACTAAATACATATTTTAACTACACTGGGTTTGATTTAACTTGGAATTATTTAATGAAATTTTGATTAAAATTGCCTTTTTAAAAAATGTTAATTAATTTATTTTTGAGAGAGAGAGAGAAAAAACACATGAGCAAGCTAGGGAGGGCATAGAGAAAGGGAGACAGAGAATCTCAAGGAGGCTCTGCACTGTCAGTACAGAGCCCAAATGTGGGGCTTGAACTCACAAACAGTGAGATCATGACCTGAGCCAAAATCAAGAGTTGGCCACTTATCAAGTGAGCTACCCAGGTGCCCCTGATTAAAATTCTTTTTAATAATGATGTTGAAAGGTAAGGTTTAATTTTTCCTCCTGACTTTCATGCATAATTATAAATGTGTATTCATCATTTACTCAGCTCACTGTGATATTTAATTCATATTTATATATGGTTTTCTGTATTTGTTAATTGAATATAATTAGAAAAAACTATTAAAACTTCCATCCATAATAATAATCACTGGAAACAAAAAGTAAAAATAAAACTATTAACACATTGAAATTTTTTCTTTTACTTTAGTGAGAGTAAGTGGGAAAAAGGCAGAGGGTAAAGAGAGAATCTTAAGCAGGCTCCATGCTCAGCACAGAGCCAAACATGGGGCTTGATCCCGATCCCATGACCCTAGGATCATGACCTGAACTGAAATCAAGAGTTGGAGACTCAACTCTGAACCACCCAGGTGCCCTGCTATTAACACATTTTAAAGCTGAATATTCAGGTTACAGTTTTTAACATGAAGCTATTTTGAAATGTAAAACTATACTAATTGGTAAAATGCAATAAAACTTTGAAACCTCAATACAACAACAACAAAAATCAACAAAAATTCTTTTCAAATCAAAATGTAGAGTCAAAAAAAAGTTTCTGAAAACTTATTAGGACTTTGAAACCTAACTCATCAGATAGGGCTTACAAATACAGAATTTTGACTGTGAAGTAGAAATTTTTCCTGTAAATGGAAAGAACATCTGGGCAGACTCAGATGAAAACAGAATGCCACAATCAGCTTATAATACAAGCCAATTCAAATGGAAAGAGATGATTCTCAAAAAAGAAAAACCATTTTGAGAATAAAGGAACATATTCAAAACCTACAATTTATTCTTAATGATGCTTCATTTTTCATTTGCTTTATAGCAGCCTTCTGCCCAAAAGGCAAAGATTGGCAGACTATTCCTTAGTCTCTTAATTTTAGCTGTCCCCTTAACTATGACTCGGGCTGGAATGCACAAAGACGACAATAAATCAGAAGGAACAAAGAATCTTTAAAAAACTGTATGGCAGAGGAGAGAAGAAAAGTATGTTGAATAATTCCCTTTATATGTATCCTCAATAATTGATAAAAAGTATTGAATTTGCAGAGTTCAGTTATATATTTTTCAAGACAGGTACATTTGTTCATGTTTTTCCCCGTCTAACTTGAAGCAACGCAGAGACTGCTGTTTCATTTCTTCCTTGCTGTCATTCTCTAGTGAATTTATTTAAAATTAGAATAAATTAAATTTGGCTTTAGAAATATTCATACTTGCCTTATCCTCAGCTCTTTCAAAACACACAATGTATGCCTTTCTTGACTTAAAGCAAATCTCCATGTGAGAGTCATATTATCAAAAGTAGTAGATTGTTGCATTAGTTAATAATACTAATACATTTAAGGTTTCTGTTTAGATAAATCTAGCATTTTTGAAACAAGCCTAATTTGCCAACTCCAAAATGAGAAAACTAGTACTTTCTAGCTTCTTTGTCATAGATCAGATTTCATTAGATTTTGTTCTTTCCTGATTTAAATATTTTATAATTTAATAATTAAACTGTTAGTATACATTGAATGTTTTATATGAGCCGAAATACTGCAGATAATTTTTTTATGTAAGTAATAAGACATCTTTGACCTAACAACTAAAAGCACGCATATCAAGGTCAACAGCTGTTATACTAGATTTCATTACTATTTTACTTCTGTCATTGTAGGGTGGTTAAAAGCACAGGTAGGTCAAAAGTAAAGTTAAGAATGGAAGCGTGGTTAGAAATGCTCTGGACAAATTGACTCAGTTATTTCTGGTCTCAAGGACTTTGGTGCCATTATTACAGATTAGGATTTGTAAGATGATCATTGGACATGAAGGGGGAGTTGTTAAGCTTTCAGTTATTAACTCAAATGAGGAGTGTCAAGAGTAAAGAAGTTCTGGAAACGATGTATACATGTTTCGGTTTTACTGAATTTGGTAGGGAAACTAAAAATAAGCCTGGACTATGGCTCATTCCTGTTCTCACACTTATTAAATTTTGATGGTCAAGGAAAGTTTGTAAAATATAGACGGGGATGATGTTTTGTGTTTATGCAGCAGCTTCCTTTACAGTTTATTAGTTTCTTCAATTTTAAAATTCTGTTCTTCTTTCCTAAATCTAGAAGTTAACTTACAATCTTTCTACCTTACATGTGTCCTTAATATTGCAGTAATTCCCTGTAAATAAGTCATAGAACTACATAGAAAAGTAGCAAAATAATTTTATGATTAGCATCTGTCTTTTATGACAGCAAGGAAAAAACATTTCAGCAAATGAGTTCACTTTTCAGCACTCTTTATTTGTTCCTTTCCTAAATCTTTTGGATCTATTATGTTAAATCTCTAAGCATTTTTTAAAAAAAATTTTGTAATCAGATTTCCTGTATTCATTCAACAATGCCTATTCTGTTACCAGATGTGCTACAGCTAAAGAGAATTGCTCTGCTTCTCTTATTTGGAGTGGAAAAGGATCTGCTTATTTATCTTTAACACTGTGGAAGTAATCTCACATAAAACACTCAGTGATGACGGGCATGGCAATATTCACGTGAAGCAAAAATGTTTTGTTTTTCTGGTTTATTTGGGAATCGGTCATGATTCTGAAGAATTCAATTCACTCGTTTGTGAGGAAAAACAGCCTTTGTGTTTTTGTGTCTTTCATATACCAAAGAATAAATCCCAGCTTCAGAAAGAGATAAAATATGAACCCCATTAAAATGCAAGTGTTATGATACCACAGGAAGGGCGGAGGGACTGAACCCCCTGAGGTCTCTTTTCTCCTAGTCTTAGATCTACTACTGCTGATTCCCACTGTTCTGGCCCCATCAGAAGCTACAGGGCAGGGAGCCTAAGTAAGGCACTCTAACGATCAATAGCCGGGCACAGAGTGAGGCAGATAATGACTAAGCATCAGTACACGTGGGTTAAACATCAGATTAAGAAAATTTAAAAGATAATTACTGATTTAGAGATAGGTTGGAAGAATTATCCTATAGCACAGAAAGACAAGGATTTGGAAATTAATAATTAATGTAATTGACATGAAGAATTGAATACACAAGTGTCTTATATTTCTAATGGGCATCCTAGAGGAAAGAATATAAATAATGGGGGGGGGGAGACAATATTACAGCAGAATATAGTAAAAGTAGTCATTTTCTAATACTAATAGAAAACACATATATAGCATTTTCTCTGTGCTGGGCATTTGACATTTGTTAACTAATTTAATCATTATAACAATCTTATGAGTAGGTATAGCATAGATCCATAGATCCAAAGAAACAATATTATCGATCAGGTATAAATAAAAAATAAAGTGACATTCAGAAACCTTGTAGTCAGACTCTGAAAACCAACTAAAAAGAGACAAAAGGGAAAAGAGTCACAATAAAAGAAAGTAACAACAATTAGATTAATAACAGAAAGTTTAAGAACATTGGAGTAATAGTTCAATGTATAGAAAGAAAATAATTATGGATGTAGGATTAGGTATCCAGCAAAACTATTTTCAAGTATGAGGGAATCATAATATTACTTTGAGATAAAAACAATGTTTACCATCAAGACTCTTACTAAAGGAGGGGCACCTGGGTGGCTTAGTCGGTTAAGCGTCCGACTTTCGCTTAGGTCATGATCTCGCGGTTCGTGGGTTCGAGCCCCGCGTCGGGCTCTGTGCTGACTGCCAGCTCAGAGCCTGGAGCCTGTTTCAGTCTGTGACTCCCTCTCTCTCTGACCCGCCCCTGCTCATGCTCTCTCTCTCTCTCTCTCCTAGAAATAAAAAAAATATATATATTAAAAAAATATATTAAAAAAAAAAAAAGACTCTTACTAAAGGAGCATCAAAATGAATGTACTTCAAGAGGAAGAAAATTAATTACAAAAAGAAGGTCAAGAGTCAAGACAGAAGAGTGAGTACATTGATAAACATTGAACTAAATTTAAGCAAATAATTGTCTTTATAAAGTAACAATAATAACTTCTAATTTAGGATATAAAAAGAATAAAATTAAAATACAAGAATAACATGTAGTTTGAAACAAGAAAAAGTCTCATATTTTTCTGAAATGAGAGTGGAGAGCGATTTACATTTTGTTCATCAATTGAGAGTTTCAAAGGCAACAGTTAAAAGGGTCAAAATATAATATATATTTCCCAAGCCAGTTAAAGGGAAAAGATGAACCAAGAGTCAAATAAATATAATATCTCAGTCACTGAAAAATAAAGAAAGAAAGCAGGGGAGGGGAGATCATAAAAATGGGCCAACTAGGAAAAAACAAAATGAGAGAAATGTCAAGTACTTATAATCACAATATTCAACTCTTGCCAGTTGAAAGAATGGCTAATTGTATTTTTAAAAAGAAATCCAGCTATACACTGAACTCACTTAGGCATAAAACTTAAGGAGAAAGAAAGGTTGAAAATATTGTAAAAAAATATTAATCAGGAGGATTTTCCCCCCCAGGAACATCCTTTTTTTAGAAAAAGAGCAGCTATCAAAATAACGTATAAGTAACCTTTAATAACCATTAAGCAAAAAGCATTATTAGGAATAAAGAAGTCAGAACATTTATTGATTTATCAATAGCCGTATGTCAACTTCTGCTATGGGCTTGTAAGTATTCACTTATTTAAACCTCATTTCAATCCTGTCAGGTAGTCATTATTTCTGTTTCCATTTTTCAAGTGAGGAAATGAAGGAATAGAGGTTAAGTAATTTGTTCAAGGTCACTCAGCTAATTAGAAGTAAGGTTAGGATTCAAATCCAGAGGGCAATATGTCCCCAGAGTCCATGCACTTACTCACCATGACAAGCTGCCTGATCAAAGGTGTACTATACTAGAAACTTCTAAGCATTTAATTTAATGGCCTCGAGAATATAAAGTAAAATTTGATAAAGTTACAGGGAGAAAGAGACAGCTACAAAAATGATAAAAAGAAATTTCAATACCTTTCTAAATTATTAGAAAATTAAGCAGCTGAAAAACTTATAAGGTGAAAAACTGAACACAAGAGTTTGATTTAGCAGAAATTAATATACTCTGCTCTTTATTAAAACTTTATACAAGGCAAAAATAATATATAGGGGTTTTTTTTGTTTTGTTTTTTACTGCTGACTAATAAATCACTCTAAAACACAGCATCTCAAAATAGCACACATTTATTATATTTCATTTCCTGTGGGTCAGGAATTTGAGTGGTTTACCTGAGTGCCTCTGTCTCAGGGTCTCAATCAGGGTGATTGATGCCTGGGGCTATGGTCTCATCTCAAGGCTTGACTTGGGGATGATCCACTTCAAAATCATTCAGGTGATTGTTGAGATTCATTTCCTTCTGGGTCGTTGGGACTTAAGGACTCAGACCTTCCTGGCTGTTGACTGGAAGCCCTTCTCATTCTTTGCTACCTTTTCATAGGCAAACTGACTGCATGGCGACTGGCTTTCCTCAGAGCAAGCCACAGGGAAGAGGATGGGTGAGAGGAGAGAAGGAAAGGGGGGAGATAAGGAAGGAGGGAGTGAAAGAGAGAGAGAAGCTATAGTTATTCTATAATCTAATTTAAGAAGTGACAGCCATTACTGTCTCATTCTATTTTCTAGAAGTGAATCATTCTGAGGGTAGCCCACCCTCAAAAGAAGGGGATTACCTGAGGGTATGGATACGAGAAAGTGGTAGCCACTGGTGGGCATCTTCTAGGCTGCCAGGTACAGATAACAAACAAACTTTAGGGCAATAGTTTGGGGTGGAGAAAAGCAGGGTCACAAGAGGAGCACAGAAGTAGGTGTAATCATATTGACATTGCATATTTCTGGATGGGATGACTGAATTGTTGGTGTCCATTTTGGTATGCTTTATAACTTTAGACATACAGTACTATTTTCTTTTGCATGCATGAAATACCACATATTTTTTCAAACAGAAAGGTACTGGTCATCTTTTGAGACAAAACAAATCTCTACCTATATTATTGATTGACCTCTGATAACTTTAGTTTTTGTTGAAAATTAACCATTAGTTTTCATTTGATTTATGAGTCTTTGAGAAGGTTGCTTCATCTCTGCCTGCCTCATACTATACATTAAAATAAATAGACTGTTTTAATTAAAATAAAATGTTCATTAATTCATTTTAAAGTATCATTAAGTCATTCCTTTGAAGGCTCCAAATTTTTACATAATAGGCACTCTACAACTTACAGATATAAAACATTATTTTGTGGTGTATTTGCTCTCATAAATTTGGACAAATGTGAGCTCTTTGGTTGAATTATTCAGGTAATAAACTCAAATCTTAGCTGTAAATGTGACCTCTAAATATTAAAACTAATGCAAACAAAAGAACTTGGTTTAATCATTTTGACATGTAGCATATTTCTCTCCTGCCCACCCCCTTGTCTGATAGTATTAGAAATACAGTTTGATACATGAATCAAGCTAATAACATTAGCTTATGACTGATTACCTGTCCAGTTTGGTCTCATATGAAAATTCTGAGCAATTAATTTTAATCTTATGATAAGGCTCCTGGGACTGTAAGCCATTCTCCCTAATTTAAATACAATGGTTTCCAAGTTAAATACATATGCAATAATGAATTAGCAAAATCTTTTCTCTTTAAATAGTGTAAGTACCATGGCTAAAATTTTATACCAAAAACATATTAAATTTTCAATTAATTTTTATTTACCCTTTTCAGTTGAAGAAAACTATGCATTGGTTCTTTGATTTTCAATTCCTATTTCAAGAAAGCTGTATTGTTTGAGGTTAATTAGAGATTCTATACAAATATAAATTACAAAAATAAGATCAGTATAAAAATTAGAAGCAATATAAATCTGTATGAAATATTAAATAAAATCTCACCCTCCAGCTCCTAATCCCACTTCCCTAAGAGGTGGCCAATTTTAAACATTTGATTTTTTTTTTGTTATTTTGAATTTTATTTGTTATTAAAAATACACATTTGCTTACACAGATGCAAATATGTATGCATTTCAAAATGAGAATGTACTATAATTAATGCCTAGAAATTTGCCTCCTCACCTGTTTCATTTGCTATAACATAGCCATCTTTACAAGATATAAGATACAGTTCTTTATGAGTTAGTTTTATTGGGTATATAGGAATTCCATAGATGAGTATGTAATAATTGAACTATTTTCATAGTGATAATCACTTAAAATAATATTTATCAATTTTTATTTTTCATATTGGGAATGGCTCCACAATAAACATTTTTGGTAGTAGAATTACGCTAATAATTAAAACAAATTATCAAAAGAGTAAAATATCAGAAAGTATTATTTTAAATCTCCATGCACTTTCTTAAATAGCCAGATTTCTCAAAATTTTCACTGATATTTCCCCATTTCATAACACTACTCTTAAAATAGATGCAATAATTCTTTAAATATGGGCCCAACGAAAAGTTCACATCTTGATTTTAATTTTCATTTAATTCAATTATTATTATATATTAGCTAAGGTATCCATGATAGCATGCCAATTTCAACTACATGAACAGCTTAACAATAATAAAGCTAGTCTTAAATATTTTATCTACATTAGTATAAGAACTATAATACGGTGGTATAAGATTGTTTGCTCTTTTCTGACAGTTTTATGCTTATAATAAAGAACTTACTTTGCTTTTTAAAAAATAATGAGTAGCAATCATCTTAATTAATTGCAATGTGGCTTTTACAAAAAGCTTGGAGCCTCATTTGTTAAAATCTCTCATGTATTATTTCCAGCATGAGTATTCTATCAGAAGTTACAAGCTGATTATTCATTTTGGTTTCAACCACCCTTTTTTTTTTTTAGTATTCCCTCAAGTTCAGGGAGCCTAACAATTTGTTCTTTCTAGCAAGTTCTATCACTGGTGCTTAGTAATGAGGACTGACAGCCTGTAATCTCCCTGCCAGCATACGTTGGAAAAGGATTTTTCAGTTTTAGTGGAAACTCAGTATTTATTCACTTGGAAGACTACATGGTGTTCAAAACAATTAGAAATAGAAATTTTCTCTTAATTGCTTGGCTTAACAGTGATAGGAAGGTTAAGTTATCTAAACAGAGTTTACAGATAGTATTCTGTTTGGGATCTTTGTTCTCTCATTTCAGGTGGAAAAAAACACCAACATATTCCTTGGCAGCTTCTCCCTTTTTAATGTGAATCTGACATTGGAAGCTTTTTAGAATACATTATGCATCAGGACTTTATCATTAACTGTAAACTGCCTTCTGTTTGCTCTAGCCCATTGCCCTTCTTGATTCAACCATATGGCTCTAGAAAAATCCCATTCTTGCTCGGCAAAGCCAGGCACACAGCCATGTGCCAACCCTCAAAATGAGCAATTCAGGCTTTATGTTCTGGTAATGAAAAATTCCATTTCCTACAGCTATTTCTTCTTTTATGGGGAGACAAATGGAACTAAAATATTCTTTAAAAATATTTGTCTGTGACTCATGTCACATGTGACGGATTTTCTTGGTAAAGGTGCCCACATTTTCCACCTAGCTCTGCTGCCCCCTTGTGATTTTCTTCTTCCCCTGAGTTGAACCATTCTACTCTTCTATGTAGGTCACAATGTAGAAAATGAAGTGGTCAGACTAAATACATCATCGTTAATACTTTATTCATTTCAATTTTAACACTGTAGCAGGATGTGTTTATGACATTACACTGGAAATGGCTTAATTCTGATATGGAGAGATAGGTCAACTCCAAAAACAGAATTGACAATTACCACAAGAAGGAATTTGAAATTTTAAAAATCCTGTCCACTTTACAGTATTTAGAAATTGTCAGTCGTCAGTAAGAATGCATCAGCACTGTATGCTGATGTGACACAAAGCAGTCAGCGTAGAGGAATGAGGCATCCTCAGCTGCCAACTCTATTAACCAACATCAAGGCAGCATCAAAACCTTCTCTAGAAATGAGTGACACATCTTGATAGCTAAAAATACATCTTGGAACTATAGAATATGCAAACCCTAAGAATTTCCTCTGATTTGTAATCAGAGTCCTCAACCAAAAAGGGAACATCTCAGCTTAGGTAGCATTATTAAGCCAAAGCAGTCAAGGAAACACAGATGAAGATCGCGGGATCCTAGAATGAGAATTGAAATTAGATAAGAGCACTATTTTTCAGCCACATTAACAATTCCATGGTGAGGAAGATTGAAATCTGATATTAGAAGCCACTCTATATATTTTGATCTATGTATCTGTCTATCTAAGGAATTAAAAAATAAAATATATTGGGATTATTCTCACTATAATATCTGTATCCAGTAAGTCTTACTCCTTTTTTAAGTTCCTAGGATGACAGCTCAAAGACTCTTCATCTATTGTCATGTACAAGACCCATAGCTGTGGGGGCCTTCCTTACTTCAGGCAAAATGATGATGCCAAGGAGGAGCCTATTCAGGAAGCATCCTTTACAAAGATTATTTTTTTTTCTCAGGGCGTGCTGCATGTTGACTTACGATTATTTGTTAATGACGGGGGAAAAAAAGGTATATAATTTTTAAATATTTGAAATTTTAATTGCTAGAATTTTCCAAGTTTATTGTATATATGAAAATCAAAAGGTTTTCTGCTTACACTACTATTTCTCAACAATCATTTTAATTTACTGTAGATTGGGTAAACCACCAAGTCTTTGAATGGATTGTTAACCGCTCTCAAGCAAGTGACTATTATTATTGATTATTCATCAGTAATGAAGACTTCTAGGCTCACATGAAGGACTGATATTGTGTTAATGAAGAATTTTCATTTTGGAGAATGTCGTGTTTACATTAAATATTTAATATGCTCTCTTACTCAAGTGGTCCTTTTGCATGTCTGGTGTGTTTTACCTGGGAACTGAGGATCTAGCACCACCTGCAGGCAAAAATTTGCAAAAGTTTTACAAAAAAATGTTCCAGCTGATTTCAGATTATTTCTCAAATGAAGAAGGCGGTCCTTACAGTAAAAATGTAAACTGAAATTCCATCTAGTTTGTCTTCCCTATCTTTTATTCTTTCAGAGCATCCACAGTGACTATTTAAGAAGTACTCTGGTCTAAGACTTGGTATGCCACAGGCTACCACACTGTGGCAGGCAGGGCCACCTTTCTGATCAGGCACAAGCGGCACAGCAAACTAGTGGCCACAGTACTTTTAAAGGCTCAAGAAAATGTTTTAATTCCTTTCAAAATCAGAAGAAAAAAATAAACCTTTCGGTCAAAGAAAATGTTTTAAAATATAATATTAATATATTGGGATTTTTAGCAACATACCTGTAGAGTATCATCTTAAATATATTTAAGTGGAGGAAAGGGCCCAGGAAGACAAAAGGGCTTAGGGCACACAGAGGTTTCCCTGGACAGCTGTTGCTCGGTGCTGGAGACCTGTGAGCGAGCAGTACCTCCTCACAGATGAATCCTCAGGAGCAATCAGCTGAACCCTTGTACACCCCTCAGAAGAGAGACTGGATCACGCGCGGCTCACCAACGTTAGTCATTATGTGCCTGCTTTTAAAAACTTTTCAGTCCGGTTCTTACTAATTGTATGCAGACTTGATTTAAAAATTCACATGATCTTATTTTATCTTGTGTTCAATTCACATACTGTTTAATCGATGATTTTTTTTAAAGTAAAGTCTTTAATGAGGGGACAAGACACACCAGTATATAGTAATCCCTAGAAAACCTAAAACCAAGATTAGGGAGTTGACCTGTCCTTTCCTCAGCTGGTTCTGCTGATTTATTTTTAGCAACAAAAATAATAAAAAGAAAATATGAATAAAAGAAATATAAATAAAAATAATAAAACCCATGTATTTGCCATTTATTAGATGACAGTCATTGTGAAAAATCATTTTTAAAAATTCCATTTTTGATTAAAATTACCCAGGAATCCCATGAAGTAAATATCATTTACCTCTATCTTATAAATGAAGTAATTAAATGTAGAAGGAGGTATTTGTATATATATGGACTTGCACAGGCACTCTCTGTGCAAGTCCATATCACTGTGGAGTGAGGATTTGGGGCTGAAGTAAAACTCAGGCTCCTCCAATTCTAAAGTCTCAGCTCAATGTCCTGTGGTTCCTCTGCCTTTAGCCCTATTTCTGCAAAGAGCTCTTTCTTATCAGACACCTTTCTAGATATGGATGCATATTCCACAGCTAAAATAAACAGGCTACTGATTCAGAAAGTCTTCTTGAAATATGTTCCTTTCAAAAATATTTTTGCTGGATGGAGCACCTGGGTGGCTCAGTAGGTTGAGCGTCCCACTTCGGCTCAGGTTGTGATCCCACAGTCCGTGGCTTTGGGCCCCACATCAGGCTCACTGCTGTCAGTGTAAAACCACAGAGCTCATTTCAGATCTTCTGTTCCCCTCTCTTTCTGCCCCTCCCCCACTCATGCACGCTCTCTCTCTCTCAAAAATAACCATTAAAAAAATACATATCTATCTTTGATGGATAAGTGAATAAATTAACATGTCTTATTTTAACATGAATAACTTTCTTTTATCAGCCCATACTGTGAATTGAAAAGATGCAGGGGAAGAGAGGCCCAAATAGACTCCTTTATTGAAATTATCAGGTTGTCTTGAGCCATTAGAAGCCATTGAAAATTCTTTTTTTTTTTAAATAAGTGGTATTATGTAGTTAAATAATAGGCCTCAGTTTCAGATATATATGCATTTGAATACAATCACTGCAATACATAGGCAGCAGGATACTGGACTTTTCTGGTCTTTAGGATATTCACCTGTAAAATGGGATGAATCTCCCTATCTCAAAAGCTCTGTGAAGTCTAAATAATTAATATGTGTTAAAATCCCTAGTGATGTTTTCAATACACTTTAGGTTTTTCTGTCAATTTGCCTGATAATTTGAGAAACACATAACTGATCTATTTCAAATTAAGAAAACACTTCTAATTCTCATAGTGTGCTACTGAATAATTTATGAAAATAAAGTAGATGTTGACTGGAGACAATATCATATGTAGCACTGTCCTTTAAGAGACATATTTGTTCATACAGCTTTAGTTTGCCTGCCTTAAATACGTATTTTTTTTAAAACCCTCCAAATATAAGAAATCTTCCTTGACAATTCTTTTGCCTAGAATTACCATAATTTCTCAAGTATAGGGGCCTATTATGGCCTATTTACCTCAATTAATATCACCATCACAAAGATCAAATTCCGGAAACTCGGGCATATGGGTATCTTCCTGTACTCAGAAGTGTTATATGCCCAGCTCAGAACATGAACTTCCTCATATCCTAAACACCCGGAGCTCCATCCACAGTATGACTCTTCTGGCTGTAATCAGGGCTGACTGCCCAGTGATGGACACTGGCTCAAGCCTACCCAATTCTCTGCCTGTTCATTATTTTCTGAGATTTTTCTCACTCAAGATTTTTAAACTAAACAACATGGTTTCTAACCAATGGGTAGCTGCTATGGGAACTGAAAGACTGCAGTGTAGATTTGGTGGCCATGTTGGATCCTGAGGTAGATCAATAAAGGACAGACAGCAATGGGTAGAGAGAAGTAGAGGTTTACAAAAAAGCCAAGAGGAGATGATCTATGCAGCTTCAGTAAGAGAAAAAAGATGTCTTTACTTGATTGCTTTCTGGTTCCCATTAAGCCCAACTTCATGTCTTGCCTTTGAGCTCTGTGAGACTTCTCTACATCCTTTTACAAGTCACCATTTTTATTGAGTTCAATCAAACTTAAATCTCAACCTGATGGTTCATACTTAGAGAGGGGAGGCAGTTTCACCAAAGTAAGGCAAGATAGAAAATGAAGGAAATTGAGAGTGGTTATCCAATCTTCAACACCAGGGGTGGGAAGCAGTCCAATATACTTGTCCACAGCAAACTCCAGAGCACTCCAGGCCATTAGAGGATGCAGTGTCAACGATGCTGTCCATTGTTGTCAACATCAAGAAAGAGTTATTTGAGGAGGTCCGTGGGAGGCAAATTGAAAACTAGGGGGAAAAACTAAAGTAATCAACAGGGTCAGTTCTGGCAGCCCATTTTCAGGATTAAGGGGCCAAGTTTTATGAAAATTGAAAGGTATTTAGGAAAAGGCTTTATGTTTCTTTTTAAAAAAATTTTTTTTGTAATGTTTTATTTTTGAGACAGAGAGAGACAGAATGAGAGCAGGGGAGGGCAGAGAGAGAGGAAGATAGAATCCGAATCAGACTCCAGGCTCCTAACTGTCAGCACAGATCCCAATGTGAGGCTCAAACCCACAAACTGTGAGATCATGACCTGGGCCCAAGTTAGACGCTTAACCAACTGAGCCACCCAGGTGCCCCATGTTTCTTATTCAGTATTAAATATTAGTGATTTCAGCACAACTCTATTTTGTTACTGTTTACAAATACACCATTTCATCTACCTCATCAGATGAGAAAAAGTGTTGAGGTTTTACGCAATGTTACGACTGTCAGGCTTTTCTTTTTCTAAAAACAATAATTGACTGGATGTTTTCTGTATCATTTGAAAGCAGTGACAGAGGAAATACCAGCTACAGGGCTTCAAAACCTATTATATAATAACTAATTAATATATTCCACCTAGATAATCTACTAAGTTATATATATATATTTTTAAATATACAATCTCATAACTGCCATTATTTACTTCTTATCTACAATTTGTAATATTGTAGATACAATACAGTGTTTCTTTTTTTAACTTTTCTGTATTTATTGTTTTTTCCCTAGTTAGCATGTTTATTATTTTGGCCACTTGATCTCATTTTAGAAATAACTGGCATACATATCCTAAGGAATGAATTATTAAGTGGCACAAAGGAAAGCAAAATATTACATTAGTTTAACTAACATAAATATACCTGGTTTAAACTCTAGAACATAAATTCTTTAAAAACAATTACATAGTTAAAATGATATTTTTAGAATATATACAATATATATATGTTCCATTATAAGCTCCAAATATTTCCAAAAAGTTCTTCCCTGAAATTTAAAATTTTATTATGTATGTTGCAATTTGGATAAGTTTTATAATTTTTGAATATGAAAAATAAGATGCATTTATAATTCTATCAAAAAGATCATGACACTTTAATCTTTTAGAATAAAGGGCTGGTAAACATATTTTAAAATTTAGATAGAGAAGTTCGTATTTTAAATAGAGGGCCAAAGAAAGGATAAGAATATTAGACAACTCGGGGCAACTGGGTGGCTCAGTCATTTAAGCCTCTGACCTCAGCTCAGGTCATGATCTCATGGTTCGGGGGTTCGAGCACTGCATAGGGCTCTGTGCTGACAATTCAGAGCGTGGAGACTGCTTTGGATTCTGTGTCTCCCTCTTTCTTACCCCTCCCCCCATGTGCTCTCTCTCTTTCTCTCTCTCTCTCTCAGAAATAAATAAGTGTAAACCAAAAAAAAAGAATATTGGACAAGTCAAACATTTCATTTAAATGTTAACATGAATAAGCACAAAACAGCCAAACATATTAAATAAGGTCTACAGTCTTTTTTTTTTTTTAATGTTTTTTATTTATTTCTAGGAGAGAGAGAGAGAGACAGTGTGAGCAGGGAGGGTCAGAGAGAGAGGGAGTCACAGACCGAAACAGGCTCCAGGCTCTGAGCTGGCAGTCAGCATAGAGCCCGACGCGGGGCTCGAACCCACGAACCGCGAGATCATGACCCAGCGAAAGTCGGACGCTTAACCGACTAGGCCACCCAGGCGCCCCTACAGTCTTAATTCTTTTTGGAGAATGATTACAAAGGGAACATTGAAAGGTACATATTTTTAAAGTACTTTTACCTTAATTGTCTAGCAGTCATTATCTTCAAAGTATTATGCAAATAGATTTTTAATAAAACATTTTAAAGTTAATAAATGTGAAAATATCAACAGAAAGTAAGGAAAAATTAAATCTTTTCTATACGTTTATCAAATTACTTGCTTTTCTAAACTTACATTATATTTCTAAAACATTACTTTCATTTGCATGAGTTATTAGTTTTCATAAGAAGTGCTCTTATATAAAATCTGTAAACCATACCATTTCTTCATTATTAGCATGTACAGGCCCATTAAATCTATTATAAATGAATAGTCTACTGATTAATATTGTAATTGTAGCATGAGGTTCTTAGTGTGGATCTAGAAAATATTTAAGAAAGATTGAAAGGTGTTGGTTTAGACATTTCAGAATAGATCCTTGGGTGATTTTAACTTTTAACCTTAAAAAGCATAAGTTGAAATTTAATTAAATAAGGGTATTGATAAAGTTACTATGCTGTTACAGAGCAAAGGTGACAAGAGACAAGTATTAAAATTATATCTATTTTTATTACATCTATTTTTGTGGGAATTTCAATTCTAATTAATAAATTTTAAAAAGTATTTTTATCTAGAGTGTGTTTTTCTTTCTAGTACTTATATTTTTTTTTAATGTTTATTTTTGAGAAAGAGAGAGAGAGACAGCATGGGTGCAGGAGGAGCAGAGAGAAAAGGAGACACAGACTCGGAAGCAGGCTCTAGGCTCTGAGATGTCAGCACAGAGCCTGATGCACGGGATCTACCTCAGGGACTTTGAGATCATGACCTGAAGTGAAGTCAGATTCTTAACCAGCTGAGCCACCGAGGCGCCCTTCTTGCACTTATATTTTCATAAGGGTGTAAAAATATAAGTACACATTAATTGTCAGAGGCTTAATTTTGTATTTCTCTATCTGTATATTTTCTTCAATACTTCTTTAAAATTACCTTTAAGCAAATATGAAATAAATTAAAATCTTTAATTCTGACATTGGATACTATTACCTAAAAGATTCTTCTCAACATTAGCATAATTTTATTCTAATAATGTTTTACTTAATCTTATAATTAAAGATGGCTTAGGAGTGCTTAAGTATTTCCACTTAAAAGAATAAAATGAGTTTTCTATACTTGTATGATTTAAAATAGATATGCTTAAAGTAAAATAAAAGTATTTTTTGAAAAAGACAGTTGGAGGTCAAATCCAAGATAGGAGAGGAAAAATTTATAACTGTAGATAATCTATAATTATTTTTATCTCTGAGACAAATGTTTCAACATATATATATATGTATGTGGATTGGGGGAAAGATGGCAGAGAAGTAAGGAGCTCCATACTTGCAATATGTATATATGTATGTACATGTTTCAATATGTATATATGTATATAAATATACCTTGTGTGTTGACATTACCTACTTCCCAACAAGTTTTTTTAATGCTTTTATTTATTTCTGAGAGAGAGAGAGACAACGTGAGCAGGGGAGGGTCAGAGAGAGAGGGAGATACAGAATCCGAAACAGGCTCCAGGCCCTGAGCTGGCTGTCAGCACAGAGCCCAACATGGGGCTCGAACCCACGAACTGTGAGATCATGACCTGAGCCGAAGTTGGATGCTCAACCGACTGAGCCACCCAGGCGCCCCACCACTTACCCAACAATTAATGACATTAAATTTTGCTTTCATTACAGATTCACTTCTCTTTTGATATTTATAGAAAGATTTGATTTTGTGATAGTTTCTCTCTTGCTTCTATGCCCATATAGATTATGGTGCCAAAAGAATGGAAAAATGAAACAAACATCTTCATGCCCTTTTTACATCTAAACACAATGACCAAGTAAATCTTCTAAAACCAGAATTTCATTATTTCTTCCACCTTGTCCAGAAATGGTACAGGTCAGAGAAGCAGAAAGACTGGAGGGGAAAAACAGGCAAAACTAAATATGGTGTTTTTATCACAGAAGAATGATAGCTTTATCTCTGGAATATGGTCCAAAGCCATAGATGCAGGGTATGTTTTTTGTTAGCTCACTGCTGTCTCCTTGGTACTACTGTCAGTTACTTTTAAGGCTAGGACTACATTTTCTAGAATCCCCATCTCTGTGTGGTTCTGGATTATGGTTTGCCAATGAGAAAAGCTTTCCAGATAGATAGAAGATGGAAGTGGGCAGTCATTATTTTTTTTTCAGTGGCATCTGCATCTAGATATTTGGATAGATAAAAGATTCACAGTGGCTTCCCAGCAAATTTTCTACAATGACCGCTTGAGACAGTCAGTGTAGTTTTTGAAGATTCTCAAGCATTGCAGCAGCTCCAAGAAAGCTGAAAAAACATCTGCTTGGTGCTTTAGGCTAACATCTTCAAGATCAGCCTCTCTGACCTTCAGCGGTTTCTTTCCTGACCTCTACCTCCCCCTCTCCCCTTTCTTACCCCCAACCATTCCAACAATCCTGTTTCTAAATCTGCTTTAAATACTTTATACCTGGATATCACATGGCTTCTGTTATGCTGACTGATCCCTGATGATAAAGACACCAACCATCACTGTAAGAATTGGGAAATATTCAGTTTATTAGACAATGTGAATGTCTTGAATATCAGATGCATCATCTCAATATGCAAATATCAAATCACATTGCAAAGTCAATTCAAATTACCTGGATTTCTTCTTTGCTTGTCTCTAACAATGACAGACAAGACCATTCTATATTTGATTAGTTTCCTCAGTCTTCAAAATAATTTTTAAAATGATTTCAAATAAACTTCAAGTAGTTATCTTCAACTTTTTCCAAATACAACTTCCATTCTTAAGACAAGCTTATGATTCATATACTTGAAATTAATGGCGTTTTGTCTGTAGTAAGAAGTGGGAAATCAAGTTTTAATGAATATAAGAAAACCACTTAACCCTTCTTCATTGTCTGCTACCTCTTCCTCTCCTCCGAAGCCTTTGTTTCTACATTTGCTACTAGAGACTAAATACAGCTTTCACAAAACTGAGGTCTAATCCAGACCTTATATATTTATTTACTTTAATTTTTTAAATGTTTATTTTTGAGAGAGAGAAAGAACTCGAACAGGGGAGGGGCAGAGAGGGAGACACAGAATCCGAAGCAGGCTCCAGGTTCTGAGCTGTCAGCACAGAGCCTGACACAGGGCTCAAACCCACAAACTGTGAGATCATGACCTGAGCTGAAGTTAGACCCTTAACCAACTGAGCCACCCAGGCGCCCCCAGATTATATTTAAGAATCAAAATTGTTGTGACTAAATGGAGCTTGGATAATATATGACTCCATTTTGAGTAAGAATTACATTCAAGAAAAACTTGTGCTCAATAAAACCGAGTACATTTTTCCCTGATACCCTTCAAGAAAAGACTGTTTTCAATGTGTTGCAACATTTTTCTCCCGTCTCTTTCCTCATCCTTTTCCTTCTACATGGCTCTCTATTCCTCTATTCAATGTAATAACCAGTAACAAACTTACATAGTGTTTTCTACATACCAGCACGTATGTTAACATATTTAGTCCTTTAACAACCCTATGATTAGGTGTTATTAGCCCCATACTACAGATGAAGAAGCTGAGACAGAGGGGTTCAATACCTTGCTGAGGGTTACAGAGTGAACAAGTGGCAGGGTCAATGCTAAATGTAATTAGCAGCTGGGCAGCAAGTTCTGAGACCTTTCAATGCCTTTTTCTTTCCACCTAGCCCTCTTTAGCACCTCTTTTGTCCATTTCTCCTTTCTCTGCAGCCTTTGTTTCTGGCTACTAATTCTCTGTTGTTGCTTGCATTGAAATTTTAGCAACTCCACAATTTCTTCCAGTTCTTTTTCCTCCTCACTACCTCAGGATGCTTAAAGAGGGGCCAGGAAGATAAGCTGGAAGGGAGGTGGGAGGAGCCAGGGATGGTTCTGTGAATGCTCAACAGGTATAAGTGGTAGTTTTCTTTTCTTGCTAAAAAGAAATTTGTTTTTTTCCCCTATGTTTCGGAGCCAAAGACATATAAAAAACAAATGAAAGCAATGACACCAATGAGCAACAGAATAAAGCTCAAGTGAGAATTAAAGTCAAGAATTTGGAAGCATAGGTTATAGTAAAGCAGGAAATGTGGTCCCTGAACTAGTCTCTTTTGTTTTCCTGTGCCTTCCCCATGACCCTCTGTTCTTTCTTTCCTTAATATGGCTCCAGATGCGGTCTGAGGATGCAGTGGGGATGAAGATGATCTGAGAAAGGATTCAGGTAGGAAAGAAATAGATAAGATTACAGAGAAATCACTTAATCTAGTATGTCAAAGTGGAGCTTAAGGCTTTTGAGCTCATGGGGCTTTCTGTGCCATAAAAATTTCAAATAATTCCAAATAATACGTGTGTAAAAGCTGCCTTTGAACCAGGGAATTCACATTTTTATTATTTTTATTGTTCTCAAAACAACTGATCAAATAGGTACTCAGTAGCTTTTGTTTTCTGGCTTTCAAACCACAGTACTGTTATGAACTAGTTTTTGGTTTTGTTTGTATTTTCGAAACGGAAGCCATATCCATCGAGGATAAACACCATGAGTGCAAGGAGAAACACATGTGCACATCCAATTTGCTTCTTTTTTTAAAAATATTTTTATTTATTTCTAGGAGAGAGAGAGAGAGAGACAGCGTGAGCAGGGAAGGGTCAGAGAAGAGGGAGATACAGACTGAAACAGGCTCCAGGCTCTGAGCTGGCAGTCAGCACAGAGCCCGACGCGGGGCTCGAACCCACGAACCGTGAGATCATGACCTAAGCGAAAGTCGGACACTTAACCGACTAAGCCACCCAGGCGCCCCACATCCAATTTGCTTCTAAGACAGACTGACCCAGTATCACATTTCAGAAAGTTCCTATCGTTTTTCAAATTACAGTACTATAGTATACTTTGATTGATATTCACAACCCTCCGGCTTTCTGAAATGCTAAATAGCATATAATTGCTTTTAAAATTAAAACTAATACAGATTAGGGACACCTGTGTGGCTCAGTCGGTTAAGCATCTGGCTCTGGATTTCAGCTTAGGTCATGATCCACGGTTCCTGAGATAGAGCCCAGGGTTGGTCTCTGTGTTGACAGTGCAGAGCCTGCTTAGGATTCTCTCTCCACCCCCTCTCCCTGGCCTCTGCCTCTCTTTTTCTGAAAATAATAAACATTAAAAAAACACCTAATACAGATTAAGTTAAAAAAATTTTTGAGAGCTCTGCTGCATTTGTGTGTGTGTGTGTGTGTGTGTGTGTGTGTGTGAGAGAGAGAGAGAGAGAGAGAGAGAGAGAGACAAAGAGACAGAGAGACAGAAAGAGAGAGAGAGCTTAGCACCACCCTTGTACATGTAGGAATTAGGAGTGAAAAAATTCCTCAGCTCTTGATATTTAGAAATTCAAGATTGGAGACAAAATAAAACACAGTTTAATCCTATTAGCATGGATTTGATAATAGAAACTTTTAAAATAGATGTTTATACAGCACTGGCCTTCTAAGTAAGTCTGGGGCTATTTCAGGAACTCTAAGAAAGCGTCTGTTTTTCCTCTGCTTTCTTGATTTCTTAAATAAAAATAAATCCTACTCCTAATGATATGAAGAGGTTGTTTTTTTTTTTTTATTGTTTTCCCTGAAATGGATTTTAATAGGGAGCAAATAAAGATAAAAAGCTTTTCCATCTGGGAAAAGAGTGAAGATAGATAAGGCTTTTGTGGCACTCCTCAAATCAGTGAAGGAGTGGATTTAAAAGTGCTGGATTTAAAACAATTGGGGGAATGGTGAGGGCAACCTTTTTATCTAGTATTTGACCAAACTATAGTCAAATATTTGTGGTATCTTAAGTCCATTTTGGGGAATATTTATTCTCTTTCAGCTCCAGTGCCATGAAATGGAATAGTATTACACTTGAAAGTCCTATCTATACAGTGAAATTCTTTAAGTGCACATCAGAATCTTGATTAGTAAGATAACTACAGTGATGCATTTGATACTATTTTTAGTTTCAGAGTCAAATAGTAAATCTATCCATGTGTTTTATTTGGAAATCAATGAAAATTAAACAATAACAGATAGATGTCAATTGCTAGGCAAAATATTTGAGTAGAGAGCTGGTGTCAATATCTAATATTTATTTTCTGTTTAAAATTTAAAATACCTGTACTTTCTTTTCACATTTGAGTCCAGAATATCCATTGCGACAAGAACACACATTAGGAAATACACATCTGCCTCCATAAAGACACTTTTGTTTGCAAATTGCTGGAATATAAAAAATTTACAATGACCATTTTTTGACACAAATACTTGTGACATACTCTCTTCTGGTGGTCTAAAGCCATTTGGCAATAAAAATGATCATAAGATTTTATGAATGACCAGTTGCACTCCCATTCTTGTGCAGCCAAAACACACAGACACACACACTCACACACAGGTAAAAACAAAACACTCAAAGCTCAACATGACAGTTTCACAATTCTATAAAGATACTATAAAGCAAACAAAATTTTCATTGGCTATCTTTTAAATAGTGGTTATATGTTTTTGTTTTCTTTAGAGAGGAGATTCAAATCAGTAATATAAGACAGCATTCATAATTTGCTTTTTAATAACTTAGCAAAGATTTAAAAGACACAATGCAGTACTGGCCAGCGCATGGAAAACTAACAATTTAATATGCTATCATTGGAAGTTTAATGTGAAACAACTTTATTAGAAACTTCCTAAAGATTTTTACACTAGCAATTTCTTCCTCAAAATATCTCCACAAGAAATTTAAAAATACCTATATGTATCTCAATATACTTCAATATCAGTCTAGTTATCTATCATCTACCTAATCTATCCACCTATATTATCATCTACCTACATACCCACTTACAGAAAGAAAATGCTTATTATAATAATAACTTGTAAACGATTACAATATTCAACATTAGGGAAAAAGTCAAGTGAACTTTGGATATATATATAGTGATATGTATTATACATACAGTGATATGTATTATATACATATATACTATTTCATTTAAAATTATGTTTTGAAGGACATGGAAAATGCTTTTAAGTCATAGTAAGTGAAAATAAGCATAATATAATATTACATACAATACAGTTATTTTTCATGGGAGAGGTATTTGCTTCCATAGTTCATACTGAAAGCTTACAAAATTCAAGGATAATATTCTCTTTGGTATAAGTGCAGCAGTAAAAAATTAGGTTTTTATCCATGCTGCCATGTATGGTTGGGAAGCTGTACAATGCACAAACCTCCCAGAGCTGAGGCAGCACTTTTCACATCACAGACATCGTAGATTTGCATATTTGTCACAATAGCTTTCCAGAAGACGACAATAAGACATCTTGGTCAGATTACATCAATATTGAGAGTTTCTGGAAATTGGAAATAAAACATTTTGAGGAGGGGACTTTGAAAAATTCACACAGAAGTGCTGCAAGGTGCAAAAATAGAATGCACACCTTCAGGTCGTACTCAGAGTACCTCAATCAACACTTACTGGGGCACGTTTCCACATTAACATGCTTTTAATATCTCCTCATTCTCTCTCAAGGTCCACAAAGACCTCTCTCCAGAAAAAGCAGCCCAGACTCAGGATGATGGCCCTTTTTTTTTTTTTTTTTAAGCATTTTATCACATATAACTTCCAATGAGAAATAGTGATTTTTGAGCAGATATTTCTTAAGTAAGTACTAGAAGTGAATTCCTTGATAATACTTTCCTAAGATGAAAAATGTATAAATTATAATAGCACTTGCTAATAAAATACGGTCTAAGAGTCCTGAAAATTATATGCAGAATCTATGATATATTGAAACAAGTGTGGTTCATAAGACATCAAAAAGTAGGACCAGTATTTTTAGTAAAAATATATGGTCATTTTTGCAACTGTATAATTTCATTTTAGGACACATTTGGATCACCAGTTTTGAAATTATATAATTTATGATCATTTTAAAATATTTGGGGGAGAGGAGATTTCCAGTTTTCCCCATTAAGCTATTAATATTAATTTGTTAATATTTTAACATTATTTCAAGTTTTCATAAATTTCAAAATTAGATAATTGATTTTCCTCAATACCTTGAAGATCCATGTATGTAAAATCTATAACTAAGAAAAGGGACATATACTAAAATACTAAAATCATAATAGGATTACTTTTGGTTGATAGAATCTGGGACAATTAAGTTTTTGAAACTTTTTTATATTTTCTATGATTTTCTTGATTGATATGTATTTTTCTCACAATATGAAAAAATATTTAAAGTATATATTAAAACCCTTCTTCAGAACATCTGAGAGAACTTCAAAGACAGCCCACAGACCATAATTTGGAGTTACCTATATCAAACAAAATATTAATATATTTTACTATATTTTCTTTTAAATGGGTATAACAACGAATAAGTTTTCCTTTTATTTCCAAAACCAGTTTTTAAATGTATAAGCATTCTGGGATTTGTTTTATTCTATGATTTCTCCTCACAGCATACTTTGTTAAATAACTGTAACAGATTCGGGTTTAGAACATATAGTAAGAAACAAATTGTGTAGGCTTACGTATTTGACAGTGAATTCCTTCCCATATGGTAGGACAGTGGCATATACTGGGAGCCATACATTCACCACCATTTTTACATTTCTGTAAACAGATAGCTACAAATAGAAATATAACCAAGTTAAAAATTTAATGTGCTACTGAGTGTTATGTGGAAACTAATTTGACAATAAACTATTTGTAAAAAAAAAATAAATAAAAAAAATTAAAAAAATTTAATGTGCTAGTCAAGTACTCACATAAATCACAATAAGTTTCACTAAAGAAAAAGAGACAAACAATTAAAAGTTAATGACTTAAAGGAGGTTTCCCTTAACATTGTATCAAGAACATTTTCCAATGTCACTGCTGTTTCTTGACATAGGTGACATTAATGGCTGTGTAATGTTCCACTGATCAAATGCATCATAATTTAACTTCCCCTCACTTTGTTGGACATTTGTGTTACTTCTTGTTTTTCACTGTGACCAATACACTATAATAGCTGCTAATTTTAAAAAGTAATTTATAAAAAAGGGAAAATATGAAACATTTGAATGAGGAGAGCTGCTATCAACTCAAAGTATAGACAGACTTGAAAGCAATGGCACTCACCTTGGAAGGTTCTGAACTGGTTGGTCTGAGACATGGTCAAGAAATCAGTAATGTTTTTTAATGATTTATTTTTATTTTTGAGAGAGTCAGTGTCAGTGGGAGAGGGGTAGGAGGGGTGAGGACAGAAGATCCGAAGCAGGCTCCACGCTGGCAGCAGTGAGCCAATGCAGGGCTAGAACTCACAAACCGTGTGATCATGACCTGAGCCAAAGTTGGACCCTCAACCCAGCCACCCCGGTGCCCTTGAATCAGTAATTTTTTTATACCTTTCTCTGGACCCTAGAGAAGGAGACAGGACTTAAAGACTTGTCATTTATCCTGGCAATCATAGTGGACAGACTGTAAAATGCAGCATATCCTCTTTCTGTGCTAACCTGAAAGAATGAATTCAGAGCACTTGGGATTTTACTCTAGTTCACAAAAAAATCCCCTAGAGTAGGAACAAAGAATCAAAACTCAAAACAAAACAAACAAACAAAAGAAAATGCCCTGTGTAGTAAATTCTGCTTGACGTTCTCAAGTGGCTTTAGCATTTAAGAGTTTTCCTTTAGGGGCGACTGGGTGGCTCAGATGGTTAAGTGACTTTGGCTCAGGTTATAATCTCACGGGTTTGTGAGATTGGGTCCCACGTCAGGCTCTGTACTGACAGCTCAGAGCCTGGAGCCTGCTTCGGATTCTGTGTCTCCCTCTCTCTCTTCTTTACTCCTGCTCATACCCTCTCTCTCTTTAATGTTCAAAGCAAATAAACATTTAAAATAGTTGTTTCAAAAGGAGTATTCCTCTCACGTGTGTTGCACTGTTTCCCTCTCCAACCGGAAGGACAAGAGCAAATGTTTGGTCCGACACATTTTCCTCCATTCATGCACATGGGATCACAGATACCTTAGGGTAAAAGAATGAAATATCAGCCTTCGAATATCAGTAGGTTTAGCTATTTAATGTGTTTGCTTTACTTGTCGTTAAAAAACACATTTAGTGGGATCTTACTTTTTTGGCATCTCCTACCAGTGTATCCTTCACGACAGGCACATACATTATTTCTCATGCAGCGGCCACCATTCTTACAAGGAGGGTGACAGATAGCTAAAAGAACACATGGCAGCAATCTGTGAATGTTACACATTCAATTATTATATATTACATATTACATCATGTAGTTGTTATCTATGGGGCTATAAGGCAGAGAAAGGTGCTATAAAAATAAAAAAAGATCACAACTGCAAGACCTTAAGACTATCCTTTCTAAATCATAAAATCCAATGCTTATAACTTTAAGCAGTTACTGGATTAGCACAATTTGAAATGTATTGATGAAGTGTTCATAACAAATGGCATCTTTGGTATTGTAGTGCTTAAATCATGAAGCTTATCTTATAATTCACTTTTCTTAGACATAAAGAGTACAATGATCTGGCAGAATCAAGAAAATAAGTCACAACTGAGCTCAAAATAAGAAATGTACCTATTCCTGTGGAAACCACAAAAATCCCAACAATATGTCTCATGATTTTTGGAAAATAATTTTTAGTTGACTTTTGAATACCTACTGAGGTCCTCAAGGCAGAGCTTAGTATGTGACTTATCCCTATAAAAGCTTAGTGAACAGTCCTTTTAACAATAAATCCTGGCTTTGTTAGGAATATTTACTGGAAAACCTTGACTACACTGTACTAGTATATTCTATGTATATATTCCACTCCACAGAATTCAGAATTTTTTATTTATCATCTTTTATGAGAATATTTATATAGCTTCATGTTTCTTCTATATATGACAATTAAATGCCTTTATTAAAAAAAATAATAGATAGGCAAACCTGCCTGGAAATTTAAAATTCATTTTTTTCTCTAAATGATAAATAAATGGATTTTTAGTTTATATTTTAAAAACAAATGTCAAATTAACTTATTTTGGTAACAAGGCTATTTAGACTAACTCCCAGTTTTGAATTAGATCCATCTTTAATAACTACTTTCTTTATTTCCAAACAGTTGAAGAAAAAAATAATCTAATTTCAAACAGATTCCAAACTGAAAATAATATAGTACTTTATGTATAAAAACAAAATAACTGAATGATTTTAGCAAATGGATAATTTCTACTCTTTTAGGTTGAGACTTTTCTGATTAATGCTTCAGTCTACTTTCTCTGGTGTTTATTTGGTACTTTTTATAAAAAGTACATTTTTTACTTCCTAACCTTAATACAACTTACAATCATTTATATTATTAGAAAAAAAAAAAGTTTTCTCTCTATTGTAAAAATACTGTAGGAAATGCCTATGGTTACAAATTAAAACTAAAACAAAAATAAAAGACCAATTTATTATGCGTAACCTTACTATAATCAATACTCATCCACACCACAAAACTTGAGTGAAGAGATAAATACTACATTTATATAACAAAACATATATAAATAAACTAAAATAAAGAGATGCCATAAAACAGGTTTGATCTTGTCCACTTCTAAGCCCATTTTATGAAAAGGATGTTTAGGAGAAAATCAACCTACATATATACCTATATATTCTCTAAGCCTCACACAGAATCCAAAGTGAGCTATGTAATACAGCCTCACCTACCATGTGGAATGGACTCATGAGATTCAAAGATTTGAAGGAAATAAAATGTATTTAAACATCTCTCCAGCAACACATTATAGCCACTAATGAATGGAGTAATTTAACTCTTTCATCATGTCTCTAGTCCAATTTTTATCTTTCTCATTTGAAATCCTACAGAACACACAATATATATTCCATATTTTATGCATTTTCTGCCTATTTTTATTTAGTGACTTTGAATGTATGTACCATTTTCCCTTTCCACAATTTGGGCTCACATAGGCTCACGAGAGGATCACATCTTAATCATATCACATTTGCTATTCCTGTACTTCAGTGATGGTTCCTTTTCCATCTCAACTGCAACCTAAGAATCCCAGCTAATCTCCACATAAAAGAAATGAAGTCACCTCAAAGTATAACATGCTCAAAAAAGAATAGATTTTAGGTTTTAAATTAGGACAGGCTCTGACATGTTTTACTAAAAATCTACTCTGCATTTTGCATAAGTTCAAATATATGAAGATGTAAAAAATAGATTTTAAATTTCATTTATTGATATTAATTCATGCCTATACTGTCAGCCTCAGGACATGCTCATTATTCTGAAAAAATCCATCACATTTCTGTATCAGGAAAAGTGTTGAAACAGCAGGCCACAAAGGGGGAAAATGATGCATCTGTATGTCCTGATATCACCTTGTCCAGTTCTGTGCATAGCTTGCTTTTCACAAATGTTTAATAAAACTAATGTTGAAAGATCCTGAGGTAATAGTGGGCATTTGATTGACCATAAATCAAACATTTTTTGCTGTAAGTGCAGAAAAAATGATACCATTGCATGCAACAGATTCCTAGAGAACTTTGCTTATTTGGTTCACACCTTGATCCTAAAAAACTGCATGGACAAGTGACAAAATTGGGAGCTTAATGTATAGGAATAAATATAAATATTTTATATAATAACTCATACATTTCCAGGATCCAGTCATTAAACAGCCACAATTGTACCATAACAAGAAATAGAGAAAAAAACTTTGAGACTTGTCTTTCATTTACTCAGAGTTCTGTTTATGCCCCTCTCTTGGTATTCATAAAGAAAGAATAATTACCATTCTGACACTGTGCACCAAAGAATCCATTTGGACAGAAGCAAGTGTTTGGCTTATCACAGGAACCACCATTGAGGCAAACAGGGTCACACAAAGCTAATGAACAGCAGGGGGAAGAGAGACCATAAAAGTTTTATTATTTAAAATCTAAAAGCTGAACTGAAGTACAAAATGGTGCCTAATGAAATATTTTATTTTTACTGCAAGGAAAAGCCATAACCTATAATTAATTTGACTTTGCCAAACATAAGAAGAATGAAATAACTGGGTAATAGCTTTAAAAATCTATTCATTATGTCTACAAACAAAATATGTTCATTAAGTCTACAAACAATACCAAGCTAAGAATATGGAAGTTATGATTAGAATCAGAATGTCCTCTGCAAGCTGAAAACAATGATGGGAAATTAGAAGACATTTCAGCAGCACTAACTGGACAGTCTGTAACCTGCTCAATACATGTGGCCACATGTGTACCTCTTTAGGTCTCCATCTCAATTCATTTTTTTATTGCTTTTTTAATGTTTTACTTATTTCTGAGAGACAGAGAGGGAGAGACAGTGTGAGCAGGGATGGTCAGAGACAGAGGGAGATACAGAATCTGAAACAGGCTCCAGGGTCTGAGCTAGCTGGCAGCACAGAGCCTGACACGGGGCTCGAACCCACGAACTGTGAGATCATGATCTAAGCCGAAGTTGGACACTTAACTGACTGAGCCACCCAGGCACCCCTTTCCATCTCAATTCAAATAGGAACACTGTGCTCAAGTCCTAGGACACTCAAAAGCATTCTCTGTTTTGACTTCTTTGCCTTTGTTCCTCTTTGAGAGGCACCCCTAATTCCATTTTCCAACCCAGACTCTACCCATTCTCCAAAGTCTACCTCAATACTATTTTCTTCCAAACTGCACTTGCCAGAATGAATTTCTGTCTTCTCTGTTTTCAAGGAACTGTGCAGTAATTACATTGCTTATTATAATCCAACTTGTACCATACTCGTTTTAAATAATTGTATCCTGTGTTTTCTTCACTAATGACATTCTTCTTGAAGTCAAGGAAAAAAATCAAAATGATCTTTGTTTCTCCTTGCATCATGCTTCCCACATAGTTGGCAAGCTATAAACATTAAGCGAAATTGATTTTGAGAAAAGTCATTAGATCACAAGTTAGATTACACACAGATAACTGCAAATATTAGTGGCAAAAAAGTAAGCCTAATACTGTTATAAAGAAATGGAATAGCATGATGGTGTCGCTTAACTCAGTTGCCTGAATGTTTCATGAAAGAGAATGTCTGTGCTGTGATTAAAAAAGAAAACTTGAGAGATTGAGAAGATGTAACAATGATTTGTTTCTCTCCACCAAGTGGATGATGAGAATATAGAGAAAGAAGAAGAAGAAGAAGAAGAAGAAGAAGAAGAAGAAGAAGAAGAAGAAGAAGAAGAAGACGACGACGAAGAAGAAGACGAAGACGACAAAGAAGTAGTAGTAGTAGTAGTAGTAGTTGGGCTGAATAACACTAAAGCTGAAATATACTCTATAGTCTAATACAGGAAGAAAACAAATAAAAATAAAAGATATTTTTATTAAAACTTCTACTAATCTTGTCAGATTAGTTTAATGCTTTTGGGTGCTGATTTAGGACACTGGTGCATTTAACTTTTTTTTTTTAAGTGACTTATTCATTGAAAAAATTTCTGATTTTACCTGTATCACAAGTAGGTCCAGACCAGCCAGGCTTGCACTGGCAAATATCTGGTGTAAGACATTCACCTCCATTTTCACAGTGCCTGTTACAAATCACTAAAGTCATAGAATAAAAATAAAAGCAAGTTAAATTAGGCTTGGAATTGGCCATGTTTTTGGGTATTATCTAGGTAGCTCATAACTGCCAATCATATCCTCTAATGAGTAAATTCAGAGTGACAAATAAAAATAACCTATATTTTGGCTTTAAATGGTCTCCAATTCTCAAATTGTTATTTTTTGGTAACAGATTTAGGGAAAGAAGAAAATCATTGATCTGAATGGTAAACAAGAGTTGGCTATTTAAGAAAATTATTAGGTACTAATTAATGAAAATAATTTTAGATATAAATTAAACAAGATAAATGTATATGCAAATCAACAAACCGGAATTCTTATTATCTCAAAGAAACAGTCATGAATTGGGTCAAGAAGAGAATTGTTTCCAAGAACAAACTTTTTTAAAAAAATATTTATTTGTTTTTGAGAGCGAGAGAGTGGTCTGTGGCTCAAACCCACAGACCGTGAGATCATGACCTGAGCCAAAGTTGGTTGGTTAACTGACTTGAGCCACTTAGGCGCCCCAAGAACAAACTTCTTTATCTTAGTACTGGTACCCAGTGTTCCCAGTGTTACACAGAATGATAACCATCATAATAATTCAGGAATGTATGTTTGGGTTTTTTTAAATATTTATTTATTTTTGAGAGAGAGCAAATGTGAGTGGTAGAGGAGCACAGAGAGAGAGGGAGGCACAGAATCTAAAGCAGGCTCCAGGGTCTGAGCTGTCTGCACAGAGCCCAACACATGGCTCAAGCTCATGAACTGCAAGATGGTGACTTGAGCCACAGTTGGACACTTAACCGACTGAGCTACCCAAGCGCCCCAGGAATGTGTATACTTTTTTAGTGTTTGGGTTTATCTTAGCATTAAAGCCATCAACTATTAAAAGGAGCAGTTTCATCACATTAGGCTGCAAAGGAGTTTTGCTTACTTGTTTCACACCTTGGTCCCACAAAACCATAAGGACAAGTGCAGAGATTTCCAGCCAAGCAGGTGCCACCATGTCGACAAGGAGGACTACAATGTTCTGCAGACACAAATTATATTAGTAAGTCAGCTCTTAATGAAGAAAATGTTTCTTTTTATGTATGAATCATGGCCACAATAAACTCTCTTGTAAAAGTAATTTATAATAAACGAGTTTCCTTTTACTTTGAAATTTAGTTCTGTGGGATTGACTATATAAGTTCATACTCTCAAAACACCAACAAATCATCAGCAGATTTTGGTTTATAACTGGTAGTTAGCTGAATGGAAATATACCATCTTAGTTTTTTTCTGCAAAATGAGGCTTGGACTTATTCTGCCCTAAACATAGAATACTTCTATATTTCCATGATTATTTTCCCAGGCTATCGATATTGAGTGTTTCTGTTATTCACTTCGGATTTACTTTAACTTGTTAATTTGTACCTTGCCTTGGCATGAAAGTATTTAGTGTGGCTCTTAGTTTATTAATAATTATTTGTATCATCTATCGAAGTATATTCTTCAAAATATTATATTCAAAATAGTAAATGTGTTTAAAATATTATCCATTTAAAAAATTTCATCCACTCCTCTCTTAAGATTTCAACCAAAATAATAAAATTATGTACCTATAGACATGTTTTTAAAAATCACTTTTTAGGATTCCTTGTAATACCTCTTATCTTCTAATTATTTGGTATTTAACATTTTCTTGGAGCCATGTTTGACAAGTCATTCAATAATCAGGTGTCCTTTGCTTGAATACGGTACCTTAAAACTAAATCTCCAAGATATTTCCGGAGACAATTTTACCAAGGAGAGATCAGCCATTACTCTTTGGATGTCTAATTTTTGAAACTGAAGTTTTTAAAATCTTCAAATAAATTATTTTTAGAAAACATTGAAAAGCTTAGACATCCTCCCCAACATTAATAAATATGTATCAGTAAAGATACAGTAAAACTAAATTATCTTTTAAGAAAGGCTTTAAGTAAAACAGTTTTTATCTTGGCTCTATTACTCAATTTTTACTTTGAATCATCACCTTCATCACAGGTTGCTCCACCATGCCCTGGGGGACATTCACAAACATTAGGCTTAATACATTTTCCATGGTTTTTGCAATCAGGATGACATAGAGCTGTGTAAAATAAAGGTCATGTTTTAGAAATATCAATTATCAATTAAATTCATTATGCAACCTAATGAGTTCTATACCTACCAGTTTGGCAGTTAGAGCCAGTGTAACCAGGTTTACATTTGCATATGTTTGGGGCAACACACTCCCTGCTTCTCCCACATGGATGTCTACAAATGGCTGCAAAAATCAAGGAAAAAAGGCTGAGCTGTTGATACAATACAAACATGGTGCCCAAAGACTTACTTATAAGAAAAGTAAAAATCTCTGAAATTTGAAAATTTTGATGCTGCTTATTAAAGCAGTATCTACTGCATTTATCCATAAAATTATTTCCCCCTTTATATTTGTTTTACTAGTAGAATGACTAAAGAACATGATTAATACGGTCAGAAAGACGTATCTATCATATGCGGTAATTCCTTCCTTAGCAAAGCCAAATGTTGAAGATGGCTGCTAACCAGAGATGAGATTACAGTCTTTTCACAGAGGTCAGTAAAATTCCAGATACTAATCAGGTAATTGCTGGTAAATGGCAAGAATAATCAAAATTTCAAAGACCACATCGTAAGTTTACAGGTTTGTATTCCTTAAGCTTCTTTAAGTCCCTGATATAGTCTAACTATTAGGCATTTAATGTTTTTCTGAGCTGACCAAAATATATGTGGTTGTTTGTTAATATGGAGTTTTATGTTATCAACATATAAGCACTGAAAGTTATTATTATCACTATTCCTAGAAACAAACAAACAATGTACCTCTCGGTAATACCGAGAACAAAGGAGTATCCCAACAACTCTATTGCTTAAGTTGGTCTCAAACAAATCAAAACACAAGCAACACAAGACAGTAATAACAAAATAACAACACAAAAGAACTTCTACAGTGTGAAAGCCAAAAATCTGACTTGCATCTAGAAAAACAATACTGATAATTATGAAAAAAAGTAAACACTCCTTTCAAAATTAAAGTAATGCTCAACTTGTTTTTTCCTCAAGAGCTGAAAGAATTAACTGAAGAGAAACCTAGTTCATACAAATAAGCAAATATGCCAGAATTAGTAATTTAAAGCGCTTAATGCCCACTGTGAGATGAAAAGAATCCAGACGACAGTGTTATTCATACCCTTATTTTATCTCTTTAGTTGCTTAACGCTAGGAAAGTCAGTTAGCACTCTAAGGCTCTGTGTTCTCATCTGGATGATGGGAAAAATAAGAATACATGGAGTCTCTATGGATTATATGACATAATTGATACAGAATGTTTCTATAGACCTTGGAACCCAGTAGATACTCAAAAACATTTATATTATCTAGTTTATACTACTATATGATAGAAACATTATTTCTAAAAATAATGCAGGAATACCCATGCTAATTTTTTTTGAAATGTGAAGAGGATATACACAAATAATAAATACACACACACATACATACAAATTGGTGAAATAAATGGAGTAAATATAAATTAATAAAGAAGCATCTCTTCTTAATTACTTAAATGTGAACTAATTAATTTTCTTTTTATCTTCTGAAGAATTTTCATACTACCTCTGCAATTGATACCATCTCCGTAATATCCAAAGGGGCATCGTCCACATCGGAAGTGACCATCTGTGGTTGGCACACAGGAAACACCAAGAAAACAAGGCGATTCAGCACAAGTTGGTATTTTGGTCCATTCAGGCTTTTCTGGCAAAATAGTAATGGCTCTAGAAACTGATGATTCAAGCCCATCCTTAAATTGCGTGTAATCCCAGGCAGACCTGTTGATTTGAGAACTGTGCCTTCCTGCCTTTGTTTGGATGGAACTTTGTGTAACATTCTTTGCTTCACCATGGGAACTGTTTGGGTTAACGCTTAAAGAACTAGTGTTGTTCACAGAAACTCCCAATTCTTCCATACTGAGATTTGTATTGATAGTATGATCCACTTGTTCAAAACCTGATATCTGATGGGAAATAACTTTCTTTGAATTATTCATTTGAGCAGTAACTGGTTTTAATGAGAAATGTGAGATGTCACTGATTGTATCCAAGAACTTTTTGACAGTAGTAGGACCGTGGGTAAAGTTTGCTCCAATCAGTGAATGATCTGTTGATTGAAATTTTATATCTAACAACCAAAAGAGAAAAAGAAAGGTGAGTCGGTCGCATGTATTAATGTTCTGCTCTTCCCACAGTATTTAACATTAAGTAAGTCATTCCTTCATATAATATCTCTAACATGTTCATCATTGTACTAGGAGCAATGTGGTAACGAGAAGTCATCATACAGTTCCTGGCTTCAAGGGATTTGTAATCTATTTGGATACACAAGGGACTCAGAATGTTAAACATTATAGAAGTTAAAGAACAATAACTAATAATTTTATTTAAGAGTTAGAAATAGCCAATAAACATCATTGACCGCTTCACCGACTGAGGCTCAAAGCAAAGGAAAGCATAATGTTGTCAATAATACAGACATGTGAACAACTCATAATGATAATCTGAAGAAAATTTTTATTATATTTTACTTAATTTTATTTATGTTAGTAGGCTTTCTGCCCCGCATGGAGCCTAACACTGGGCTTGAACTCACAACCCTGAGATCAAGATCTGAGCTGAGATTAAGAGTTAGATGCTTAACTGATTGAGCCACCCGGGATCCCCAGAAAATTTTAACTTATGCAAACATATTATGTATAATTTTAAACTAAGAAATCTGAAATCTTGATGAAATAAACAAATTATTTGCAAAATATAAATGATTAAATTGGCTGAAGAAAAGATAGAGGAGTTGATAAAATAATTACCATAAAAGAACAAAAATAATCCAAAGTCACCCCCAAATATGATGCCAGGACAGATGATCTAATGGAAAAAAATTACCAAATAATCAAGGAAAGACTATTATAAAACTCTTGCAATGCACAGAAAGAGATGAAAAATTTTGTAAACATATTATGAAGTGATATAAATCCTAGAGTCACTATTATTTATGAAAATACACAAGAATTTAAATGAAATACTAGCAAATCAAATGCAGCCATGTAGTTACAGATTACTACATCAGGATGAATATAGACTTGTATCTCTACTAATTAAATTATATTACATATGTAATATGTAGTTACATTACTACATTATGTAATCACATTATGTAGTTTTATTACATAATTACATAATACAGAATGCAATGTAAAATAATCCAAAGTCACCCCCAAATATGATGCCAGGACAAATGATCTAATGGAAAAAAATTACCAAATAATCAATTTGATACAATTTTCTGTTGAAAACATTCTGAAAAAGTTAGCCTAATGAAACATTAACAGAAACTATAGCAAGTAATAAATGGTGCTGAAAAACTGATAAAATTTAAAAACTATTTCTAATTTAAAGCTAAAGAGAATTCTGAGAAAGCAACAAATAAAAGGAAAATTCCTTAAATGCATGAAGGATTTCTAGCAGAAATCTACCCTGGTATTATACTTCATGTTGAAACATGAAAAGAATCTCCACTTACACCATCAAGAGATAATTCCCTGTCTAAACACTTTTTATTGGAGGCCCCAGCCATTACATTGAGGACCTAAATTTGAGAACTGGGACTCTATAATCAGACCAATCAGGTTCAAATCTCTCTTCTTTATTTTTAAAGTGTTTTTTTTAAATGTTTTATTTATTTCTAAGAGAGAGAGAGACAGCATGAGCAGGGGAGGGTCACAGAGAGAGGGGACACAGAATCTGAAACAGGCTCCAAGCTCTGAGCTGGCTGTCAGCACAGAGCCTGATGTCGGGATCAAACCAATGAACCTTGAGATCATGGCCTGAGCCAAAGTCGGACGCTTAACCGACTGAGCCACCCAGGCGCCCCAAATCTCTCTTCTTTAACAGCAACTAACAATCTGAACAGATAACCCATTTATGGCTTTGTACAGATGAGTAACTTCTGTAAAATGGAAATAATATCAGTTACTATCTTTAACTATTGAAAGCACTGAATGAAATAATATATAAACAATATTTGTCTACAGCTGGAATATCATAAATACAGACTAAATCATAATTACTATGATATATAGAAAGTAAGAGAGACAAATTCACTATAGGCAAGAGGTATTGTCTATTTATAAAACCAAAAAAGAGAATCAACTATAAAAATATTGTAAATAAGAGTGTTTAGTAAGGCAACTGGATGCATAGATAAATTAAAATCAAGATAGCTTTCCTATGTTGTAGTAATTGACAATATTTTGCTAAATAAATAAATGCAATGATATCTTGTAAGATGAATAGCTAATATTACATAATGCAAAGGCATAAAAAGAAAGCTTATGTAAAATCTGTAAGGCCTTTATAAAGACGATCAGAATATGAACAGAATAAAACAAGACTTATAATGACAGTATGGAAAAGGAAAGGCCTTATGAAATAATGAGCTTCTCATTATTTTCAGAGTTTGAGCAGATGTTGAATGAGCAAGGAGTTATAAAATGTAACTTTAAAATGGTCACTTCCAACCATAAACTTCTCTGAAATCACCTTTAATATCATTTTTTCATTATGCAATATGAATCATTTTTCTAGAATATAAACCAAAGAAGTCAATGGATTAGCAAGAAAAACAATAATTTGTAAACTGCATTATATAATCTTAGGTGATTTTCTAAAAACAAAATTTCTTGAAATAAGTATGTTAGTGTTCTGGAAAATGAATGGAACATATTACTAGTCATTAGATTTTAACTAAGACCATTACGTAATAGAGGCATTTCTGCTCTTTTACTTAACACACCTCTCTCTCTGCATGGTATTTTTATAATTCTCTTCCTTAGCTTCACTTTTATCAGAACTTGTAAGAACCACAGTATGTGTCATAGAAATTCATGTAAAAACTGTATTTCAACTCTAAATGTATGCATGAAAAATATATCAAACTATTACAAAACCAAAATACTATGAATAAGAACATACAATAAAAATGTCACTCGGGAGCACTTGGGTGGCTTAGTTGATTGAACATCCAACTCTTCATTTTGGCTCAGGTAATGATCCCAAGTCTCACATCAGGCTCTGTGCTGAGTGTAGAGCCTGCTTAAGATAATCCCCCCCCCCACTCGCCTCTCTCTCTCTCAAAAAAAAAAAAAAAAAAAAAAGGCACTTGGATTGAAGCCTTAGCAAATTAGATTACAGAACTAGCTTTCACTTCTTCAGCAAATCCTTGTGTTACAGCCTAAATTGTGTACCTCCAAATTTATTCATGTTAAAGCCCTAACTCTAAATGTGACTATATTACTTTTAAGGAGCTAATTAAGCTTAAATGAAGTCATGAATAGGGACCTAATCCAGTAGAACTGGTGTCCTTTCAAGAAAAGGAGGAGCCACAAGGGGTGGTGCACATGTGAATACACAGTGATAAGGTGGCCACCTCTAAGACAGGGAGAGAAGTTTGAAACCAACCCTGCTGGCACCCTGACCTTGAACTTCCAGCTTCCAGAATATTGAGGAAACAAATTTCAGTTGTTGATGTCACCCTGCCTGTGCTATTCTGTTAGGGCAGCCCGATCTGACTAACGAATGTTCCTATAGTTCCAGACTCACCGACCTACCCAACATCGTCCATCTGTGTTCTCCCACAGAGCTTTGTCTTTCATGCTATTGACTCTTATGTGTCTCCTTCCTCTTCTAGTTAGCAACCTCAAGAAGAACTGTGCTGTATTTACTTTAATAATAAGTGACTCTTGTGCCTGCTATAAAACTAAGTAAACAATACCAACAATAAAAAAATTATTTTGTATTAACAAGCATCTTCCTAAAATACACAAATACCTCTGACAGAATTAAGAAACTTACTAGTCATTCATGTGTAATGGGATTTGGTTCAACTTGCTTTCCTCTTAACTTCCGCCTTGATACAGGTTTTATTCAGGGAATGGGTCTCTGTTTGCAAAAGGCAAGTTAGATCACTTTAGTGCATGGAGTGAAGGGTTTGATATGGCTGAGTATTTGGAACTGGATATTGAGGGGGAAATGTGAGTGACTGTGCTACTAGGGAATTCCCTTTAGCATCCAGTACTATGCTCCTCAAGTCTGTTATCTCCAGGCTAGATAGTCCCACCTTAATCTGAAGCACAAGGTAACATTACATCATTAATATATATTTTTCATCAAAATGGGGTCTTATTCACTGGTGCAGTCACTCTAGAAAACAAGATGGAGGTTAGTCAAAAAGTTAAAAGTACAACCCAATGATCCAGCAATTGTACTACTAGGTATTTACCCAAAGGATACAAAAATATAGATTCAAAGGTGTACATGCACCCCTATGGTTAATAGTAGCATTGTCAACAACAGTCAAACTATGGAAAGGGCCCAAATGTCCATCGACTGATGAATGAGTAAAGATGTGGTGTACACACACACACACACACACACACACAAAAACACACACTGGAATATTACTCAGCCATCAAAAGGAATAAAATATTGCTATTTGCAACAACATGGATGAAGCTAGAATATATTATACTAAGTGAAGTAAGTCAGTCATAGAAAGACAAATATCATATGATTTCATCCATATGTAGAATTTAAGAACAAAACAGATGAAAATCTGGGGGTGGGGAAAAAAGAAAAGAATAGAGAAGGAAACAAACCATAAGAGACTCTTAAAGATAGAGAACAAGCTGAGGGTTGATGGAGGGATGTGGTTGGAGTGTGGGCTACGTGGATGATGGGTACTAGGAACACACTTGTTATGATGAGCACTGGGTGTTGTATGTAAATGATGAATCACTGAATTCTACTCCTGAAAGTAATATTGCATTATATGTTAACTAAACAGAATTTAAACACAAATTTGAAAAAAAAAGAAAAAAGACAAAATTATATGGAAAAAAATGGGGTCTTATTCACTTAATAATACCAACGTATCGTTCTTTCACAACTGTCGGAGGCTGGCTCCAGCCAGGTCCAGGGGTCCCTGAAGGATGGATGGTGTGGGCGAGGGAGGGGTGATAGAGCCCTGAGAGTCTTTCTGGTCACCAGGCAGGTATCTCTGCTCTGACTGGGGCTCAATTTATTTTTTAATTAAGTGTTTGGGGGACGGCACAGAAGTGGCATTTGCCTTAGACAATAATTTCTGATGACAAACTTCTTTGATATATAAGAATTTCCTGGAACATAGATTTGTAGAAGACTCCTGCATAACCTTTATCAATAGTGATTGAGGTAGGAGATTTAGATGCTTATCCTATGGGGAAGGAAGGTATCTTTAGCACACCAGACAATGTTTTTAGCGTAAAAAGGGCGAAGTTAGTTCTTTGTGGGCAGAGGCCAATAGATTGTTTAAGGTGAAGTATCAAGAAAAACAGGTCTTTCAGGAAACACTATGTTTGCTCCCATAATCACAAAAGAAAAAGTTCATCAATAGGTTCCTTCACAGGGTGCAATCAGCATTTTCAAGGCCAGAATAAGTCACTCCAAATACTAATCACAAATACCTTGGGCGGAGCGGTGCTCCAAGCAGAAACAGTTGGTTGGGGGTGGATATCTGTCCTTAACTCTAAATTAGGCTCTTTGTCTCAGGGCCAGACTCAATTGTAACTCTTGTGTTCTTAGCCCCCTTTATTATCTAAGTCTTGGATCTGCAAGGCCCATAGGCAGAGCCTTTTGACAATCATCCCCAATGCTTTCATCTGAAATCTCTTTTGAAAAGGCAGGACTATGCTTTTCCTTATGAGGAATCTGTGTTGGGAATATTGGTCTGATCTGGAATATTGTGAGGCCTGGTCAATACCAGCAGCCTCATTTTCAACATGAGCCAGTAGTAGCAGAAGGAGATACCAGTTTTCGTTTCTCATGGCAGGAGCTGCGCAAACACTGCCATTTCCTTGCTGTGACTGTCATCCAGCAAGGCCAGTGCAGCTCCCAGCACCCAGTGTCATCTATAATTAACTTTTCTCTTTTAAGCTTTTAAAATGTTGATATCCACCAACTTTTTGTCTTTCTTTCTCTTAGTGTTATCTTTGGGCAATTTCATCCATTACTGATGACCCTAAGAACTGTATCTTTAACTTAGTCCTCCCTCCTAAATTCCACTTGTGTATTTCATAGTCACTTCAATATCTATGTATCCATACTGAATTCATTATCTTTCCTCTCACAAATCACTTCTTCGTGTCTGTGTCTTACTCAGCTCAGGCTGCCATTACAAAATACCACAGACTGGATGTCCTAAACAACAGGAACTTATTTTCTTCTCATTCTGGAGGGTGGCAAGTTCAAGATCAAGGTGCAGGGCCATTCAGTTCCTGGTGAGAGCTCTCTTCCTAGCTCCTGGCTCCCAGAGAGCCATTTTTTCCCTGTGTCCTCACATGGCAGAGAGAGAGAGAGAGAGAGAGTCACTTATAAGGATCCTAATCCTCCATTATGATCCCCTAACATGGGACTTGATCCCATGACTTTGGGATCATAACCCAAGCCAAAATCAAGAATCAGATGCTCAACTGACTGAGCCACCCAGGTGCCCCACATCTTTCCTATCTATTTCTAATATTGTCTTAGCTTTTCTTCCCACCTTCAGCCTTGCAATTTCTTATCCATAAGGGGTCCATCCGCCATTATGCTCAAGTAGACTTCTCAGATGTAACTCTTTATTACATTTCTCATGGTTTCTCGGTGACCTGCTCACCAGCCACTTCTCTGGCTTCATCACTTGTAGCAGTTCCTCTTACCCTCTATATCTTAATCACACTGAATTATTTATAACAACCAAGTGCGCTGTGATGTTACATGTCTCTCCACCTTTGTTTATGATGTTTTTTCTGCCTAGAAAGTGTTTCTTTTACTTGATTGGATATATCAGATTTAGCTGTAATAACTTCCCTTTTTAAAACATTTCATTACCCTTCTAGGTAGACATGATTCCCTGTGTAGTATTCCTATTCTCCACAGGCATCTCGATCGAAAGAGAAAGAATACCATAACTGAACTATGTGATTACATGTCATACTCCCTGGTCTTAAACTCAAACCTATTAGGTCAGAGGACATGTCTTATCTATTTTTGCATCCTCTGTGTCCAGCTTAGTGCATGACACTTAATGAATATACACTGAATGAATACATGAGTAAAAAAAGGTAATAGAATTGATTGGTTTGGATTAAGTAAATGTAGCAACAAATATTTCATGGCAGAAAATAGGGACTTTTACCATGACATGTCTTTCCATCACCATAAAATCCTTTTGGACATGAACCACAATGATAGGAACCAAAGGTATTGAAGCACTCTACTCCTGGAAAGCAAGGCCTGGATTCACACTCATCAACATCCTCCTGGCAATTTTTGCCTGAAAAAAATACAGATTGAGAGTTCAATTTATTTATTTTGAAAAACATTGTATGTCCCATCAAGTGTTCATTATTTGATTTCTTTTACTTAAAGTACTTTACTTTTATTTTACTTAAAGGTATATATACTTCTTTTACACAAACTCCAGAAAAACTGTTGTACATTAAGAGGAATATATGTATAAAGTCATTAATTAGATTCTATTTATCATTAAAAAAGGCCATTCAAGTACATAAGATTTTCCTTATTAAAAAGAAGACAGAGGGGCGCCTGGGTGGCTTAGTCGGTTAAGCGTCCGACTTTCGCTTAGGTCATGATCTCGTGGTTCGTGGGTTGGGGCCCCACGTCGGGCTCTGTGCTGACTGCTAGCTCAGAGCCTGGAGCCTGTTGCAGTCTGTGACTCCCTCTCTCTCTGACCCTCCCCTGCTCACACTGTCTCTCTCTCTCTCTCCTAGAAATAAATAAAAACATTTAAAAAAAATTAAAAAAAAAAAAGAAGACAGAAGGGCATTACTACTCTAAGGAAAAAAATTGCCATTATCATAGCAGCAATTTTCAGTTTGTTAAAAAAAAAAACTCAGTGCTTTTTTTTTTTAATGTTAGTAGAATGGTTGCCTGCTTAGGACAATCTTTAAGGACAACTTATTCAGTGCAGTAACTAATTTGCTGAGAAAATCCATGAAAATTTTTCAGTATGTGAGCAAAGTAATTCTGTCCTCAATAAAATTTTTGAGATGAAGTGCTGCTCTTTGAAATGTTTAAAAACTTAGTTGAAAGAATATATTCAGTCATTTATGACAGTTACTTCCATTATAGTAAGATCCATCAAACAGTCAACACGAATTCTTTCAAATGAAGTCTATACAAGAGTCCCAACTAATAAAATTTTTATTTAAAAAAGCTGAAGAAAATAATAAATATGCTGCTTAGTTCCATTATAATGTTAAAATAGATGCCTTTAAGGAAAATATAAGCTCAGTAACTACATATTTACTTATTTAATATTTATATCTATTTAAATTAGAGGAAATATTGGTATGACTTTTAGAACACGTTGGGAAATTAAAAGTTGTCCTTCATATACTTATTTGAAGTTTATAGAATCACATGTTTTAAGACAATTAATGGGTTAGCAAATATGCTAATATTTCCTTTGGTTTCACTCTAACTTTGTATCGTGATCTTTCTAAGTTAATGAATTATCAACTTTTCTTAAATGATAATGTTTATATTTCTCATGGCAAATTTCTTGATTTTTCCATGTTATATTTCAGTAGTAATATATTTAAGTATATTTCTACCTAGCAAATATAGACAGAAATGTTTAAGAACCTGTAAAATACAATCTAGACATAGAATATTGCCATTAAAGTTATAAAAATTGACAGAATTGAAAGAGTATATGTAAGCAATGTACAATAATAGAAGGATATGAGTAGCAAATGTATTTGTGACAACATTTACTTGACTTTTTGAACATATTATTAAAATCTTTAGGACCATATACATGCTTGAATAGCTTGTAAATTACTTGGAAAGCCAAGGAGCTTTTCTTTCTAATTTGTTCACATACTAATTGTGTTTATGAAGAACCAAAACTTACCTTTCAGTTCAGGCGGGCACACACAAGTATAACTGTGAAAGCCACTAATACATCTGCCAAGGCCACAGGGGTTCGATTGGCACTTGGTGACGTCCACTTCACAATGACTGCCTTGAAAGCCAGGCAAGCAGACACACAGGTGCACTCCACTTCCTGGAGGAAATTTAGTATCTGACACACAAGATCCACCATTCAAACAATCACAAGACTTCACGGTCACCTCCAAAATAAACAAAAAGTAAATGCTTTATTTTTCAGTAAAATGTTACAAAATGAACAATTTCTATAATGCAAGTGGAACAACGGGAAAAAAAAATCCTTAGGGTACAGAGCAGTTAGTTATGTGACTTATTCCAGAATATAGAGAGTAAACGGTTGCTTGAATTATCTGGTTAGCATGACATAGTACACAACTGCCCTTCATACCATTACTTCTCTGGGGCTGTATAACAAATTTCAAGTGAATACAGGGCAGAAAAAACAGCATTAATATATCATGAGTGATAAGATCAAAAGAATAGTCAATAAAAAATATGACTTCACTTGAAGGAAAAGGGTATAAATCTCAATCTTAGCTTTATCATAGATCTTTCAGAGAAGTAAACATGAATGCATTCTGTATCCCCTCATACTTAAGTATAGGAGGAAATGGTCTAGGAATTCGTCATGTAGATCCTTGCTCTAGACTTGAGATTCTATAAAGGCTTTTAAATTCTGACAAAAATAGCATTTTGGCAGTTTAATTTTCCATGAAATATTGAATAATTTAGTTCCTCTTCACAAAGTCAGAATTCTATTTTAACTTTAAAATAGTTACTGATACTGTTAATTAATTCAGTGGCATTTATTTAATTATAAATATTACCATAATCGTGAGCCTAGTTTCAGCACTGCAGTCATCATTAAAAAGTACAGTGAATTGCTGTGGAGTCTGGGACTCTGCTTTCCACGTAAGAAGTCCTGTAGAGGAAACATTTGCTCCCTCAGGACCCGAGTCCAAGGCAAAATGGATGTCAGAGCCTTCTGGATCAACGGCTGTGAACTGGTACATGAAGTTCTCCCCCAAAAATGTCTGTAATTTGTCTTGTGGCATTTGAATCAGTGGAGGTTGATTGTCTGTCAAAGAGAAAACAGTTACTTTGTGGGTTTTAAAAAAAAAAATTGTTATAGTTTGTTTATTTTTGAGACAGAGAAAGACAGAACATGAGCGGGGAAGGGGCAGAGAGAGAGGAAGACACAGAATCCAAAACAGGATCCAGGTTCTGAGCTTTGAGCTGTCAGCACAGAGCCTGATGTGGGGCTCACACCCACAAACCGTGAGATCTGACCTGAGCTGAAGTCGGATGCTTAACGGACTGAGCCACCCAGGCACCCCAAAAACAGTTACTTTGTACTTGTATAGAAAGAAAAAAGAAAACAGAAAGTATGATGTAAAGAGCTGGAACTAAAACCTTTTGATGAATTTCCAACTCTCCCCTAAAACTTCCATTAACTATGCTGGCCCCCCTTTTTGTTATTTTACATTCTGAATAAATTCAACGGCATTCTTAGAAAATATAAAGATAACTGACGGTGCAAGACTTCAAACTTTGCTACAAGAGTGTAACAGCACTTTGAACACAGTATAAAATACATAAACATGTTTGCATACCCCATACTGGATGCATCTTCTTTTCTGTCTGAAATTATTTCTTGGGGTTGACCAACTCATTGCTTGCTCTTTCACTCTCTCTTCCATCCTCTACCCTTTTCAAAAGCTTTACTTTCCCCCTCAACACCCCCTTTTATTTCCCCTTCACTCTCCATGACTGCATTGTTCATTTGACCCCCTGAATTTTCTTCACTGTACCTGCCTCCCCAGTAGGAACTGAAAGCCATATAGGTCACAGCAATCTTCTGCTCCTCAGAGGCTTTTCCCACTGCCAAGCTCACATGCTGAGACAGTGGTTATTTCAGAGGACAGAGAAAGCTCTCTTTGTGTTCAAGTAATGATTTAACACACCTTTTTACATTATCATATTATATTAAAAAATGACTTCATTCCTTGCCAACTGGCTTAATATATGGATGGTATAGGCTTTTTTTTTTTTTTTTTTTTAATCGCACTGGGAACAAACACTGTCTGTTTGCATCAACAAAGTATTGATGCCAAGATAATGTGGTTCTGGCTCCCGTTCTGCCATCATATATCTTTATACAATTTACCAGTTTTAATTTCTTCACCCCTCAATATGAGAAACATGGGACCGATGAAATTTCCACACCCCTTAAATCTTTGAACACTGTATGGGGCGTCTGGGTGGCTAAGTCAGTTAAGTATCTGACTTCGGCTCAGGGCATGATCTTGTGGTTCGTGGGTTTGAGTCCTGTATCGGGCTCTGTGCTGACAGCTAGCTCAAAGCCTGGAGCCTGTTTCAGATTCTGTATCTCCTTCTCTCTCTGAAACTCTCTTGCTCACGTTCTCTCTCTCTCTCTCAGAAATAAATAAAACATTAAAAAAAATCTTTGAACATTGTAAATCAATGATGAGTTAGTCATACTCAACCCACTAAAAACATAGACACCAATTCAGAAGTTATATTGTGTTTCCCTTGTCTTTTGCACTAAATTCTTCTCCAAATTTTCATTGTCTTCCCATAGTCTTGAGTCTTGAGTCTTGCATCTGAACAATAAATCATCTGAAAAATGGTCTAATACAGTAATGAAATTTGTATATATAATAATATATATAGTGATGTTACAAAGCACTGTATAAATATAAGATTTTATGACTCTTTAGATAAAATTACATAGCGATAGGAGCAGAGAGTAATTATATCTTGTTGTATTTTATGATGCCTGCTTGGTCTTTGGGCTGAGGAAAGAGAATGAAGAAACAACTATGTGGAATTATATATAGCTGTACTTAAGAAAGTGAAGAAATTATATGACATTGACTATGATTTGGGGTGTTATTTTGGGTGGAACAAAGTATCCAGACATATCTGTACCCATCATTATACTTATGAGGTCTCAGAATGGTAGGGCTGGAAGGCACTTAATAGATTTCTGAGTCCAGATAATCTAATTTTTAACAGGTGATGAATGCATGGCCTTTGGAATTTAAATAGCTAAATGCATTGTCACAAAACTGAAAAGAAGGCCAAGAGCAGGATACAGAGCTTTGGTTTTGGTCGGAAAGTAATATCCTCTTCCACTAAATCCACCAACCTTCACTGATGGACATTTTTTGTGTTTACGTAGAAGCTGAGAGGCCATTTTGTTGGTAGCTGTATGACTTGTACAAACTGTGTGTAGCTGAATTAACCATTCTCATTTCCTCTATTAGTAATTCATATCTGCTTTAGGGATCAAATACTGAAAGGTAAATTCCATACCCTATAGTAGTATAATCACAGAAATTACATAAAATAACACTTCATCTTACATTATGTTCAATCAAAGTAAATCACGCACTTCAGAAAGATGCTAAATTAAGCACAGCGTTCACCTTAAACACATATATGTAACTTGTGGCTTAAAATCACTTTAAGGAAATATTTGGATTAATAAAGAATAACTTACTTTCTAAAAATGACCAAGTAAATTTTGAAAATTTTGGCCTACAAATCAAACAAGGGCTTGTAGGATTTTTATCTCCTTCAATGTAACAGAGTCCATCAATAATGCAAACATTTTCCTAATGGAAATTTTAAAAAGAGAAAAATAGTTAAGATATCATTAGAGTTAGTGTTGAGGGAAAAAAATGTACATAGAAAAAGAGCACCATATATGTCGATGATTCTAGTGAAAGTATTTTATAAGTCTGTTTTGATTAGGAAACAGTTTTTCATATGTTCTAATCATAAATGTATGTTAGAAAATAAATCATTTCCTTTTTTGTGTAATTGCCTGTGGAATTGATCAATAGGGAGGAAATAAGAAAATACATGTAGCTGTATCTTTGTGTAGAATTAAATAAAAAAACATGGAAGAAAATATATCTTTTCTTCTGGTCATTTTACTGCTAACTCAGGCAGGAAGTGCTCTATTTACAAAGAAATGAAATAATTTTTCCCCTTGCTCATCTTACAGAAACACATTGGTTTACAGCTATTTTCCCTTTCTCTAGGAGCCCCTTATGTCCCCTGAACATGGCAAAACTGAACCAGAACCTTGGCATAATTATTCACACTTGACAACGGATATCCTTTTACAAAATAGTGGAAAGAGAGAATGATCTGCAAAGAAATGTTAAAAGGAGCAATAATTTTCAACCTGGGAAGAAGATCAAATTTTGTTCAGCATATATAAACTTTGCCCATTTAATGTAATCTCTTTGGATGTCTCTTGGAACTCTGCACAAAAATAAGAACAGAATAGCCCTAACAATATAAAATAAGTTTGAATTACAAAGTTTTAAAAGTACTTATTGTAAGACATGTTGAAATGGAATATTAAGGGGAAAATAAAAATCAAACAACTTTTTTATTTATTTCTAGGAGAGAGAGAGAGAGACAGCGTGAGCAGGGGAGGGTCAGAGAGAGAGGGAGTCACAGACTCTGAAACAGGCTCCAGGCTCTGAGCGGGCAGTCAGCATAGAGCCCAATGCGGGGCTCGAACCCACGAACCGCGAGATCATGACCCAAGTGAAAGTCAGACGCTTAACTGACTAAGCCACCCAGGCGCCCCAAAATCAAACAACTTCTTAAAAACAGTAACTTCTGGGGCACCTTGGGGGCTCAGTCTGTTGCGTGTCCGACTTCAGCTCAGGTCATGATCTTGTGGTTTGTGATTTTGAGCCCTACATCAGGCTCTGTGCTGACAGCTAGGAGCTTGAAGCCTGCTTCAGATTCTGTATTCCCCTCTCTCTGCCCCTGCCCTGCTTGTGCTCTTGTGCCCTTTTTTTCTTTCTCTCTCTCCCCCTCAAAGACAGAATAAAACATTAAAATTTTTTTTTAAATAATAAAGAAATCCAAAAACTTCTTACTGATATGATCTAACTGCTAATCTCAAGGGAAAAAAAGATTTAAAATTCAAACTAATGATACTTTTAATTTTTATCTATATAAATATTATTTGATATGCTTCTCAATTTTGAATAGTCAAGTAATATTACTTCCATGGTATCTATTAAATCAGCAACTGGCATATGAGAAAGATGTGTTGCTAAACCAACAGAATGGATATAGATTAAGACGGTGTGGCTGTGAAGATTCAGTTTAGGCTGGACTGTTCTGTAATCCCTTAAGTGGATATTTGCACAGTTCAGTGAATTTAGATGCCACACACACATACACACACACAAACTCCCTGTAAAAGAGGGAGCCTTACACATTTCATAAGCTCCATCAAAATGAATGTCACTTTCCACAAAGAAGATTAGGCAATAATGGAGAGACATCTTAGTGGAAAATCTTTACTACTATTTACAAAGGAATGCATGTAGGAGTTAAAATTCAATCTGAACTTCCCCTTTTGATTTTATTTAAATAAACAACCAGCCACTTCAAAACATTAGAGGTAGAAATCTTTTCTTTGCCATTTCAACAAGAGTTACTGGCAGAGTAACAATTTCAGTTAACCTCATATAAACTTGAAAAATGCTTTTCTCTATTAGTATTTCTGATATGAAGGTGAAAAAAACTAACATGATATTAATATGCCAATAGCATGAGACATGAAAATACTTACCATGTAAATGTGAAAATAACTGAAAAACTGCCTACCTTTATAGTACATGAGTCTTTTCCAAAGAGACCACAAACTTGACAAGCCCCATCATAGATGATCATTATTTTGGGATTACTGAACCTATAACCATCATTAGATACCTGTAAGATGTAGTATTATAATAAGATGATTTGTTCTAAATGCACTTCATAAATTCATTATGAAATTTTAATATATAAATATTTACTTTATTTACAAATATGAGACTATCTTTTCTCTTTTACCTTTAACTGCCACTTCGCAATTGGCTTCTCACCCATCAGATCTAAGGAATTCGACTGCTGAACATCAGAGGGCAGCTGACAATCGACAGTTCTGCTATTTTGAAAAACAGTATGCGTGTAGACGGCTTTTCCAAGGACCCATTTACTGCTATTATACTAAAAGGCATAATGAGAAAGCAATTAACTTCTGTTTAATTATGGAAATTCCTTGCTAGTAAACTACATATAATCAAAATATAAATTTTAAAAAATGCACGCCTGGTATAATGGAATATATAATGAATGAAGTAATAAAAGTCACATCAATAGTGAATTTTATCCAGAATAATGAAAACTATATATACCTTAATTAGATGTAAACTGCTTCTAATGCTCCATGCATTTCTCATAGGTATGAATCAAAGAAGTTATCAATATTGGTCATGTATAATGAATCACCAAGTAATGAGTTTTGTAGCAAGAGGAAACACATTAGACTATGTAGTTGACACACAGTGGATTGATTTTCTTCCCATAAACTCTATTTCTTCTGCAAAATTCCTAAACTTTTACTTGAAATTGCTCTTTCTGTCCTCCAGCCACATGGTTTCCAGGACCTTCTCATGTTCTTACATGACCCATCTTCCTGGCTATGCTTGACTGCTTTGGGGGTAGATCTAAGCTGAGCCAATGCTTTGATTACTTGGAATGCTTTAACTTTATATCAGAGGGAATATTGGGCCAGTCTGCGTCTGGTAGCTTGAGACACAAGATACAAAGTAATAGGGATGTGGATGGCTGTGTTTTTCAACAGGTGGAGGAAGCTAGTATCTAGGAAAAGGGAAAAATGAAGCTCACAGAGAAAAGCAGAATTGAGACACACAGATACACACACACACACACACACACACATACACACATACTGAGTCTTCATGGTGTTCAAGTCCTAAGTTCAAGTTGTTCCTGAGAATTCAGCAATTACATTCTTAGACTGATTTTGTGAAAAACACACTACCTTCATAATAAACACTACTTTGATCAAGGTAATTCAAATGAATTTATGTAACTTGAAACTAAATTCTAAGCAGTTCACCCTATTTAATAACTCAGTGGCATATCATACTTAATCTACACTTAAAGTATAACTTTTTAGTATTAAAATGCATTAGTGGGGCGCCTGGGTAGCTTAGTCGGTTAAGCGTCCGACTTTCGCTTAGGTCATGATCTCACGGTTCGTGGGTTCGAGCCCCGCGTCGGGCTCTGTGCTGACTGCCAGCTCAGAGCCTGGAGCCTGTTTCAGTCTGTGACTCCCTCTCTCTCTCTGACCCTCCCCTGCTCACGCTGTTTCTCTCTCTCTCCTAGAAATAAATAAAAAAATATAAAAAAATAAAATAAAATGCATTAGTGTCTAGAGAGGAAAAGTCAGAATAATTTTCTAGGTACTGGTAATTACCTAAAAAGTTTTCTAAAATACTTTTAGAAAACTAAACGTATGTATTTTATTGCCAATATTTTGATTTAGATTTTTAAAATTTATGACTGTATAATGCTTTCAATTGCTCAGAAATGGTCAAGGAGCATGCTGATGCTTCAATATTGAGTCTGCAGGAGAAGAAAAGGAAGGTAAGAACATGCTCATCCGTGGCTAGCAGAAAGTATCTTCTTAAGATCTGAGGATTGAAAGAGTAGGCACAGTATAAATCTCCATGTTTAAGGGGGTATGTACAGTGTGGCCGAACACATCAGCGGTTTCCCTCTAGCGGACAGATGGGGACTGACAAGTGTCTCAGGGTACTCTCGAAATGGACACTTAGATGGATACAGGGTGTTGTGTGTTGAAAAAAGACTCCAGACAAGTTCAGAAATCATTTCCATTCCTGTTTGGAGAAGCCTATCCCAATTAAGGACTAAACAGAGTTATATTTATTTTCCATTCATTACTATTTTGTGAGTATCTACATGTGCTGAGGATTTTCTGATGAAAAAAGATCACAGAGGAAAAGACAAATAATAAAATTTTGATACTGCTATAATCAAGATTCAAATTAAGTTCAATGAGAGAGACAGAAGCCACCGAGTCTAGCATACTTAAGGGAGGCTTCTCTTCCTGAAAGTACAAGAGGAGACTGCCATTTGGACACTGGGAGCAGAAATGGAGAGACTGCACTTCAGGGTGGCTGGAGGGAATGGCAAGTAAAAAGGCAGGGATGCATAAGCAGATTGAGATTTTAGTATGGCGTATGTAGGAGGTTCAAGGTTATAAAAACAGACAAGAGCTGGATCACAAAGGACCATTCATTTCTAGGAAAGCTACTTGGATTTAATCTTACAAGTATTTAAAAATTGGATTCTGTAAAGTTCTGGCTGCTTTTTGTAGAGGCAAGGAGTGAAAGAAAGGACTGGGTGCTTGGATCTCTAGTTAAAACACGGAAAATTACCATTGGAAAAGTAGAAAATAGCAGCTATAATACGCTACCTTTCATATAAAAGACAAGGGATTTATCTGTTCCTTTGTGCACAAATCCAGTGAGGATAAACCAGAAAATAATGAGAGTGGATATCTCCAGGGATAGATGGGAATGGAATAGAAACAAAGGGTAATGGACAGAGTGGTACAGATGAAAAGACAGTAACATTTCTCTGTGTGATGTTCAGTATGATGTCAACTATCAGAACCATGATTTTTTGCTTACTTTCAAAATAAGTAAATAACTAAAATCAACCAGACTGTGGAGGAAATTTAAAGTGGAATATAAATATTTAAAAATAAACCAAATGGTATTACAAATGAAATACACAAACATCCTGAACAGGGTGCAAAAATCTAAGTAAGCTTGGATTTGGTTAGTGAACATATATATTTTCTTTCTATAGTTCTGTATAGTGTTTTAGAAAATTTCATAGTGTACTCTTTATTTGTCAGATATTTAGAAAGTAGTATGAGAATAAATATCACAGCAAATAATATATCTGAAAGTAAGTACGAAATGTACTTTCCAAGAAAATACAGATCTATAAAACTCTTTCTTGCAAATCACTTAATTGTAGTGTGACGTCATAAGATTTATTCTGCCACAAACAATATAATGTCTTGTCTCTTGAGGAATATTGAAGTGAATAAAATTATACATACATTCCATTTTCTATTATATCTTATTATTTCATTGGGAATGAAATATTTCATGGCTCATTTAGAAAAGTTCTACTCAAAAAATTTTGAAATAAGATTACCTTTCTTGTATAATTCTTTTAAAAAGACAAACACAAAAGTTATTTCCTCCTTAAATTCTCAATCCCAGGATCACATTTGGCTTTAGCAATTTAGAGGAAAAAGTAAAAAGTATGATAAAATATGGGATTTTCTGTTTTAAATTTTCATCTTACCCAAGTATTTTCAAAGAGCTTTCCTTTAAATAAAAATCCATTGGAATAAAGAAAAGGAATACCATATAAATAATCATCAAAATAAGGTATAACTTGATATATCAATGTTCACAATGAGGGATTATGTCTGTCATTTGTAGTCTCAAGAAAGAAAAACACTTCTTATTTTGAAATACATAATAAGGGAAATACAAAGGATGAGTGCAATTAATCTTCACTTTTTGTTTTGTAAAAGGGAATTGTTCATTTCTCTACATCCTCTAAGTCCTACAAATTTGTCTTGGACAGAAATGATCTCTATTCTTTGTGGTTTTACATTTTAATAAATGCAGAAACTTACATATCAAGTTTAATATTATTTTAATTTCTTATTATGACTAGAATAGTGAGCCAATACTGCAATAAAAATTGTATAAAATAGTTTAATACAGTTAATGAATAGGGAAGAAACTTTAAGGTTAAGCAATGTAACCATTTTCTTATTGAGCTCTCTTGTGAGTATAACATCCTTTGGGATTATGCTGCTAATTGATAGACCAAATTAGTCCAAGATAAAATTAATCTGAATAACTCATAAGCTTAATTGTTTTTCAACACTATAATTAACATACCTGCAGTTTAGTAACTTCACACTTAACTGAAGGTGATTCTTTGAAGCCTTGACCAAATACTCTCACTGTCATACAATTATATTTTCGAATATTACAGAATCCAGCATTCCCAAGTTCTATAATTTCAGGAGCCATGTCTTTGGAAAAAAATGATAAAACAAAATGGACAAATTTTCTGTAATTCTAGAAAAATAAAGTAATTATTTGCAAGGTCCAAATTAAAAGCATATGGAAAATAATTTATTTTGAAATATAACCAAATTAAGTACTTTAATTAAACTATTAAATATTATGGGTAACTTGGTATTAAAAGAAGTGTGACCTACCATCAAGCCAATAAAAATAGCATTAAAGATACAACAGTGCCCAAATACACAGGTTTAATTAATGCTTTAATAATGTTTAGCAGCAATTATATACAAGGATTAGCAAATTACTACTACAATGTCCTATGTTTTGTTTTTGCCATTTGGGTTTGTGCCATAGAGGTGGGTTATAGAAAAAATACTTCTGTAATGAAACAGTGTAATTAGCAATATAATGTATTAACATTTTTAAAAATTCTTAAACAGAAGGGTTATCAAGTTTTTATAAAAATGTTATCAATGTTTTTATGTATTATTGCTATCTTATATACCACCATAATCTTAAGTGTACTTTCAATCATAGGAGAAAAAATTTTCCTAGCAGTCAGAGTTAACTGGTCCTCATATAGTTATATCTGATTCTGGTCTTGGTAAGTTCACACATCATCTGTATCAGCAAGATCTGGTTATCAAAATAGATAAATGCAGCATATAAAAGTAATTGAGTCCCCTAAGTACTGGCAAATCTAGGTGAATATAACTTTGATAGCAGTAGACTATAAAATCATAAATTGTATACTCAAAACACTAAAAATGTTTATGAAAATTAATTAAAACACATGCTAGTTTATTCTCTGATATTTAACAAATGTTTACTGAGCAATTTCTATTTTTCCAGATGTTATTCTAGGTAATGGAGATATATGAAAAGAACAAGTTCCTGTCTTCATATAACTTACGTTCTAATATGGGAGGACAAAAAATAAACAAATGAAAAATAAATATAAAATGTACCACATAAATGTTTTCAAGACTAAGGAGAAAACATATGTATTAACTATATCAAGGGAGATAGAGACTATGTGATTGTATGCAGAAAACTACTTTATTTTGAAAGACTTTGGAAGAAGTCTGAGATAATATGATATCTGCAAAGAGAAGGAAGTCAATCATAAAGCTATGCATTGGAAGAATGCTCCAGTGAGAGGAAAAGTAAATTCAAAGGTCCTGAGGTAGGAGCAGGCTTGGCCTCTCTGAAAAACCACAAAGCAACCAGTTAAGAACATTGAGGAGCAATGAACTACGGAGAGAATGGTGGATGAATTCAGTGAGAGAGGAGGCTCAGATTGCATAAGGTCTTCTAGGACATGGTAGGGAATGTTGACTTTACTCAGAAGTAGAGACAGAGCCACTAGAGGGCATTAAGCAGGAGTATTGTGATCTCACTATCATTTCAAAGGCATCACTTTAGCTGCTGCATGGAAAATAAACTTTGAGAGAAGCTGTAATAATCCAGGTGACAGATAATGGTGGCTTGGACTAAGCTGTCGCAGAAAAGGCAATGAAATTCTTCAAAGCTAGAGCTGGATTTGCTACTAATGGATTAAACATGAGGCATGAAAAAAAATGAAGTCAAAATGACTACAAGTTTTTAATATGAACAAATCAGAGGAGTGAAGTTTACATTTACTAAGATAGAAAAGGGCAGCACGGTGGGGATAGAAGGAAAATCAAAAGCCACTGGTTTAACAGCTAATGAAATCCAATTGACTTTTAGTAATTTCTTGCTCTAATAAACTGAGATACAAAGTAGCTTGTGCCATGTAGATAGGTTAGAGAAATTGTTAAACAAATTGGTATAATTAGTAAAATATTATAAACACAGTACTCAACGTACACTGAATCTGAGTTCTAGAGAAACAGAAATCTGAGTTCTACAAGTAGAATTCTACTTGTAGAGAACTGTATGCAAGGGCCCTGAGGTCAAGAAAACCTGGTGTTACAGAAACCAAAGATGATGGAACAAACGAGTGAGGGTTTTAGTGGTAGGGGATGAGGTTGAAGGTATATGCTATGCCTGAACATGCTGTGCTTATAGGCTATTATAAGTACCCAGCTTTTACTATAAGATAAGACACTTTGGAAGTATTATTACTGTATTGCTTAATATAATTTATGTTCTTTTCCCAATATAATCTGAAGGAGCGCTGTTAAAACACTGAAGGTAAAAGAGAACAAAGAAGTTTTCATAATCAAATAACAAGCACAATATCAAAGCTGGGGGTACTTACTCACCATGGGAATCACTGCAATCATAGGAACTAAAACCTGGGGAACATACACATCCCCATTCCATACACTGCCCATTGCCGCTGCATAAATTGGGGCATTTTAGTACTGAGAGAATGTCTTCAATTGACTTGCCATATTCTTCTGTTTTGTATTTCCCATCTTCCAAAATTCTCTTTTCACATTCATTTTCTAAAAGAGCCACACCTGCTTCTGCCCAGCTAAGATCATCTTTTAGGAGAACATCCTTAACACACATGTCTATAGCACGGTCTAGGCTCTTGCCCAGAAAGGCAAGACAATGTCTTCCTATGCTGGAGTTAGCAAGAGTCTGCTGGCAGTGTGCCAAAGTGCTGTATTCAGTGAGCCCAGAGGGTGTGGGCCATGTAGGGACAAACTCTTGGTGGACATCCTCAGAATGGTCCTCAGGGAAGAAATAAGTGAATTCTTCTAGGTCACTTTGGCTGAGACTTTGGAAAGCAAACATAGGAAGAAACTCATCATTTATGTCTTGTCGTTTCCATCTGTTTTGTGGGTCCCACCTTTTCTCCTGGTTATGGTTACCCTGGTCCTTTGTATGCTTCCCATTGTCCGAAGTGTTTGGTGTCTCTCGTTTTTCATTTCCAGGATGTGTTTGTAAATGTAAGCCCAGTTTGGTTAGGTTGGCATGCTTTTTTTCTTGAGGAAAGAAATTCAAACTATTTTCTTCTCCAAATGTATACTCCTTTATCCCTCTGAGAAGAGCGTCTGAATTAATATATTCAGAGGTGACATCTAGTTCTGGTATCAGGAAAGAGAACCTGACATGTTTGAGATCTTTGCAACCTGAAACAATCTCTGGTTGAGAAACAATGTCCAGGTGATCTGAAGGATATAATGAATTAGTGTCCAGTGAGCAGCTACAATAGGACTGTTTTCCAGGCGATGGTGGAGAAATTGGCATTGTGTCAAACATGCTTTTCCCTGGCAAAATCCTTCCAAGTACAAAACAGAAAAGAAGAGTAATTTGGACAAGACCATTTTTTCTCAGCAATGTGTTGCAAAAAAAAAAAAAAAAAGCAGAATACTGCATCACCACTCATTTAAAATCTAACATGAATATAATAACAAATGAAAATAATTTACTTTCTTACCTCCATTCATTAATAAAAGTAAAAAGATTATTGAAAGTTGAACTAATTTTGGTTCCATTTTTATTATGGAAATCATTGTCTGGGTTTTCATCAAAGGTGCCACAGAGTCCCAAAGTGTTTCGGTAGTCTAAGCTAGGGGCTCGGATTGTTAAACTCATGCCCCACTCACTAAGATCAGCACGGATAAATGCTCCAGAAGAAAACCAGATCTGAAATACAGGAATAAACCAATTGCATTAAGAATTGGTATAAAATACCACATTAATACATGAAATACAAAAAATGTGTGTTGAATTTATTTATATATGTTCAGCATGTTTTGATGCAAGAATGAAAACTCTATATTTCTAACTGTTCCTGAATATTTATTCTTAACTATACATTTCATCTCTAGAGTATGATTTATTAGGCACTGTCAAAAATAATCTTTAGCAATAACCTACCAAGTTACCATACTGAAATCTTAAAGTAAGGTTGCTTAGATTTGACAAAGTCAAATACGTTGTGTCTATTTGTGTGTGGAAAATTTTTTAAAAATGTTATTCCTATTGAGATCAATGTTAATCAAAAAGCTTTATTTAGGGGAAAATAACTAATACTAAAAAAAGACAGCTCTCAACTTAATCGAGATGAAAACAGTTGAGAAACCAATCCAAAATCTGTAAGAAAAATACTTTTAACCTTAAAGAATCATACGTACTGTGACTTTTCTTCCTAAGTAAGATTCACTTATCTTGATATTGCTCGTTGCATCTCGGCTCTTTACAGATAAATATGGCTGTGATTCATGCAGCTGGCCACTGCACATATCAAAAGTAACTAGATCACCTTCCTCTTTGGCAACAAACCCACAGTTACAGGACACAGGATAGTGAAGGCTTCCACAGTCCCACTGGCGCACATGGACTTCAAAATCACGTGACATACTCTTATAAAGCACAAATGTTCCGGTCTTGAAATTATCATATACCCTAGCATTAACAAAAAGCAACTGCATTAAGAATTGGTCAAAAATACCACTATAAAACATTTAAATGCAAAAAAATGTGTGTTAAATTTATTTATACACATTCAATATATTTTGGGGCAAGAATGAAAAATCTATATTTCTAACGCACTGGATAAAACAAAGTAGTGGTCAGCACCTAATCTCACAACTTGTTTCTTCTTTTCCCCACTTTGGCTAACCCCTAGATCCCGCCATCTCCTCCTACCCCTGCTGTAGTTTTCTTCTGAGTACCTCTGTTTCTCAGATACACCATGTATTTTATTTATTAATCACACAAATCTCTCTTTAACCTTACAGAAGGAAGCTGCATGAGAGAGGGCACTCTTGTTTTACGCTCTGCCATAACCCCAGCATTTAGAACAGGACTTGTCATTTGTTGCACAATTAATTTTGTTAAATTATAGCTAATTAAATTAATCCCCACTATGCAGGGAGGTTTTTCCACTAAAACTTCTAAGTTTTCATTATAACCATAAAGGATTCTTGTATGTGGGATCAATTTCTACAGCTTTTTAATACTTGCTCAAACTTTTGGAGCATCACTTGCTATGGAGGATTTCTTTATATATAGTTGCTCATGTAGAATAATTTTACTGCTGATGATCACATTAAAATATCTTTATTATTTAGTTTTTTTAATGTTTTATTGATTTATGAGAGAGACAGTGTGAACAAGGGAGGGCCAGAGAGAGGGTGACAGAAATCTGAAACAGGCTCCAGGCTCTGAGCTGTCAGCACAGAGCCTGACGCGGGGCTTGAACCCACAAACCGCGAGATCATGACCTGAGCCGAAGTCAGATGCTTAACTGACTGAGCCACCCAAATGCCCCAAAATTATCTTTAAAAGAATAAATTACCTTACATCATGAAGAAAATTTCAACTCAACAAAGAGGTGTTCTTAAAATTTTCTTGAGGGACATCTTAAAATCATGTATTCCCCAGAAGAGTATAAACTGAGTTTAAATCCTTGTAGACAGATATTAATAGCAAGATAGCTTAGATTACTTTTTGGACATTTTGACCTTTTTATTTGCATTCTAGGGGCAGATATTTAGGTATTTATGATAGCCACAGTAGTTTACCCCTGAGTATCCTTGTCATGAATTGAAAGTGTTCAGGTTTTTAGAAGTGTTTAGCTTTTTAAATAATTATAATGTATTAGTTTAATCATCTTGCCTAAACCAAAAAGATTATTTCAGAATCTTGCAGAAATGCAACATAGTAAGTATCTCTAGAGGAAATATTTTAATCATTATTAAACATAACTAAATGTTCAAGTTAAAATGACTATTCATATTTGTACGAATCTTCATTTTTACAAATTCAGGCTCACTACAAATTTATATATTTACCAAAGGCTAAAGTTTTAGGCAAAATCATTCCACACAAATAAGTCAGTATTTTGAAACAAGCCAGTGTTGTCTATACATGGCTTTCTTTCTAATTTTTCAGTGAGTAAGACTAGAAACCAAAAAACAGCAAAATCCAAAAGAAGCAAAATCTATAAAGAAAAAAAACTTTCAGGAAATTACCTGCCATCAAATGTAATTATATGTGGGTCAGTAAATGAATAGCAGTAAGCAGTTGGGACATCCTTTACTTTGATCTTAAAAGCAAAGATATTTTTGGTAAATATTATTATTAATCGTATTTAGTGACATGCAGTAAATTGCTTAGCAATCTCAATGAATTTTCAATTAATTATTGTTTTTTAATCATAGTTATGGAAATTGAATCATTTAAAATAGAAAAACTTATTGAGTAATTTTGAAATGAAAAGTTTATAAGATGTATTGAACAAATAAATATATCTTTTTTAAAGCTTCAATTGTGAAGCTATTTTTGTAATTTGTCAACCTGGATGCTGTCTGGAATGTAGCTGTTCCACAGGAAATCCTCATTAACTATAGGTTCCACTACAACGTGTGTTATTCTATCTCCGTCTCGAGAAAAATCTGTTACAGCAGTGTAGGACACAAAAGCACGGCTACAGGATCCATTAGCACACGATGAAGTCTGGTGAAGGTCCACGTGACAGGAAGACAGTGCCAAATTTAAACCTAGCTGTTCTTTACCTATTTTGTGAAAAAAAATACATTGAGACTTTTTGTAAGGTAATATACGAACAACAGCATGTAATAACTTGATAACATGAAAAATTAAATCCAGAGATTGTTATTTTCTCTTATTTAAAAAGTATGGTTATAATTTTGTCTGAATGTGTAAATTTTTTCTAAAGCTATTGAATTCTACTTGATCTTTACAAATAATCAACTTCAATATATACATACATATGCATATGTAGTACTATTTTCAATAAGGTTATAAATCCACATGTGCCTTCATAAAATTTATGACCAATATAAAAACTTTATTGTTTCTGTGAAAAAATCAATTTCACTACCAAAAACCAAAATTTGATGTTCTTTCTGACTAAGAATTATGCCTTGGGTCCAGATATATCTGTAATATTTCATACGGTTTGTACTCATGTTCAATCCATTGTTGAGTGATAGCAATGGTTATTTGTACAGATAATTATTGGATCATCATCTTAAAAATAGAAAAATTAAAATAAATTAAGTAATTCCACACAAGTAATAAACTCTCTATTGCTTTTTATCTCTCCAATGTCCCAATATATTTAGAACCTTGAGATGCTCCCTTTCCTATGGAAAAAAGAACAAAAAATAATTTAGAAAGAAAATATTAACAGAAGAGAGAAAGGAATTTTGGGAATCTGTGAAACTATACAAAAAGGATAGATTGCTCCGAAAACTGGCAACGAAGCAAGTCTGCTCTCATATCTAACTATTATAAAATCCTTCTGAGATTCAGAAAAAAAGTAGCAGTTTTTGTAAACTTTCTATCTTCTTTTCTTCCACACATGGTTTTCAGGTATAAAATTATATTGGTCTGATATAGAACACTGCACTAGATTCAAAATTACTGGGAAAAAAAGTTCTTCTTCATGCATTTTCCCCCTGGAAATACATACTGTTCCTATGCACATAAAAAAATAACAGAAACATCCAAACTCTTAGTCAGCTCCCTAAAGTTACTATGGAATATATCTGGCTTGGATATAACCCCTGACATCATTTCCCCTGGTCCATGGTATGAGGGCCAAGTATTGCTCTCTGTAAGCCTGTGAAAAAGCAGCATGGTAGTTGCAAAGATACACTAGGAAATACCAACTTTTTCTCTGTGGAAGTAGGTATGTAATGAAAATACACTTAAAAAAGAGAAGATGAGGCAAATCCAGAATGAAATCCAGAAATTATTCTCCAGGAAAAAGGGAAATTATTTTCATTTTATTTATTTAAAAACATTTTAATGTTTATTCGTTTTCTCAAGAGAGGCAGAGCATGAGTGAGGGAGGGGCAGAGACAGAGAGGGAGACACAGAATCTGAAACAATGAGATTTCTGACTGGGCTTGAACTCGGGAATGGTGAGACCATGACCTGAGTCAAAGTTGGACACTTAGCCAACTGAGCTACCCAGGCACCCCAGGAAATTATTTATAATTGACAAATAGCAGGGACATGGAAATTTCTAAAATGTATATACATATTGCTTTTATATTATTATAATAATGCTTGTCTTGCTGCAAGAATTGAGAGCACACAAATAGAGTTTGAAATACACTTGCAGCTGTAGAAAATTTTTGCCTGACACAAGTTTGAAAAATATCATAGTAACATTGTCCTCTTCCTATTCTCCCCCATAAGCTGTAGTAAAATTTACGAAATATACTTTTCACATGTAATTTGAAGTAAAATTATGTCAAACAGTCTGAGAGAGATGGTTTACTTGCATATTTTTGTGCTGAATTTCAAAACACAGTGTTGCTCACAGTGCTCCTGAAATCTTAGTAAGTGGCTGGGCATTTATTGCCTACACCTGTTTACTATCACCTGTCCTCAGGACAGCCTCTCCTGATGCCTCTCTCTATTTCCACATCCATCTCTCTTCTGGGTGTATAATTCCCATGGGACTCTCTTCAAGCACTTTTATCCTTTGCTTCTCTGATTTAATTAGTTATAATAGAAACTGGAAGTCCTAGACACACTGTATTTGGTGTATTTACTACATAAAATTTCATGTCCTATGGGGAAAAGGTATGTAAACAGAATCTCTCTTAAAAGTCATATTCTAATTTATGTATCTCTTATGTGCTTTGATATCTACCTCAGAGTCTTCGTGGGAGAAACAATTCAACTAACCCAATCAACTGCCATCCATGCTTTTTCCTCTAATGGTCTATCAGGTTCTATGGGAGAATTAATCTCTCCCTATATAGCTGTGACAGTGACAAATATGCAGCCACACATCACACAATCTATGTAATTTGTAATTTAAATAGCATTTTATAACAAAAGATCTCAAGCACAAGCTTATGTTAGGGAGAGAAGTATAAAGAGTATATTAGGAGATCCATGTAGCATAAGCTTGAACTTATGTTTGTATAATATATTACACCTCCCTAGTTAGGGATATTTGGAAAATCTTAAAGAACAGTTTGTCCCTCCATCTTTAAAAACAAAGCAAAGAAAAAAATAAGTGGCAGAACAAGAATGAGAAAGAGGAAGAGAAAAATGAGGAGGAGGAGTTGTTCATCACTGTTTTTTTTTTTTTAATATACGCTACAAGCCCAAGAGGGATAAATGTGAATTGCAACATAGATTGTTCTGACAGTCAATAACATGGCCCCGTATTATTAATATGGCTGAGTTATAATTTGATGTAAACACACAACATAATTAATTATATGCATACTCTCCAAAGACTTTTTCTAGGAGAAAAAAAGCATTAATTATTGTTTAAAATCCAATAATAAAATTAAGTGAATTTAGTGTATTACCTTGATCAACAGTTTTCAGTTTTAGTGAGATTTTGCATTCCTGGTCAAGCTTACTGAATTCAGAACAAATGATAGGAACTGTACTCTCTATCTTCAAGTGATATTCTTTCCCATCTTCTGATATAGTGCTTAATTCAGGGTGTAACTGGTATAAGAAAATATATAGTCATGTAAAAATAGAATTTATTCCCAAGATAAAATTTTGCTACAGCATTTTTAACAGCTCATATTTTGCTAAATAAGCTGAGAGTATTAACTTAAGCCTTGGAATTTTTCAAGTTAACAAGATTAATTAAAACCAAACCCTCAAAAAACTAGCAGACATAGAAGAATACACAAAGACGCTATACTGCTCTGAGCTGAGGCATAATTTGGTTCTCCAGCATGGCAGGTAGTCCGGTAGAAATTTGCCTTAATGATTCTGGTTCTGGAATAGGCACTGGAGAGTAGAGAAGACAGAGAGAAGCCTATATTCTTTCATTTGTTTGTTAACATATACTGACTCATCAATCTAAGAGTGTGTTTATTCTTAGGGACTAATATCACCCTTAACATAAGCTAGAAATTTAAGGATTTTTGCATATATAAATCAAAATATCATTGTCACCTCAAATATGTCAACCTGTAGCTTATTATGCAGCCTCTGTCTTCCTCAGTTGGATCACGGAGTGCTGAAGTCTAGGACAAATGGTCCCATCCCAGTTCATAGGCTAATCCTTTTTTGAGGCAGAAGTTTTTACTCAGTCTGAAGTCCTGGCTAGCTTCCTACTAGACTAATCAGAAACATCTCCTGGGGACTGACTACTGACCCAAATGTTGTCTGCTGAGTGTTCACCAATGGAGAACAGATCCGAAGGTTCTGTGTCCCCAAGGTCTGAGCTGTTCTCCCCTCCTACCATAATTATGATCTTCTGACAACATGGTTACTCTTCTCACTCTTTCCCTGGACTCTTGGATCTCAGTATTCAGTCTGTGATGAGGTCCTGGAATCAACATCCACAGATCACAGTATGGAAAAAAAACGTGATAGAGAAATAATCTTTCTGATCCATCCCCGTGGCTACATACCTTAATGCCTGCAAAAAATTCTTGGCTTTCAATGGCTAAGCTTTGTACATGTGGGTTCTCCAACAAAAAGATGGAAGCAACACAGAATATCTATGAACAGAGTTAATGAATAATCATTTAGCAATACAATTATGGACCAAATATGTGTAAACCATCATATTCAAGTACTTAACTTATAGTAGATTGTGCATAAAAGATAATAAGCTAAACAATTTTAAATCTTTCTTGAAAATTCAGAAAAATTAACAATTTAAAAATTTAGCTATTCAAACCTCAACATAAAATCAAAGACTTTGTATTTAAGATATATTTAAAAATGGATAATAAGTAACATTACCATTAAAAAAAATGAAAACTTTTTCTAGAATAAAAACATATCATTTTAAAGCCAGAAAGAGGCATCAAGTTATAAGGGTTCATTGATAATTCAGCAAATGGTAACAGAAGATATTTAGTCATTAAGATTACTGACTCATCCACCATCATTTGAGTTAGCACAATTGCCAAGGAGAAAAGAAAAAGAAAAACATTAGTGCTTTGTATTCTGGGGATGAAAGTATATTTAGGATGTGTTAAAAAATACATTTTTGAAAATTAATACAATCATGAAAAGAAAAGAAAACTCAAGTTATTTGTGAACATACCCTATCTCCGAGTCTGAGATTTATTCCATCCAGTTCTAAAAGAGAGAATGCCTGAATTGTGGTCTCTTGCTTCAGCTCCTCTTTGATTTCTTGAGAAGAAAGCCTAGACCAAGTTATGAGAAATCCCACCGAAGTGTTTGTATGGGAAACATCAAAAGCACACCTACAGAAAAGCCTGGATTCAATCAGCTCCACCACAACTTCTGGCCTTCCTGGAGGGGGTGGTGGCATTGAGGCAGACAGCTGACCTGACAGGAGAAGATGCATAATCTGTCGTCATTCAGGCATCTTAAAGAATGGATCAAGACAAGGGGAAAGCTCATGGAGACTGCGACTCAGGGATTTATATTAGGAAAAGTAAAATACATTCAGAAAATAACTATTCTCTAGCAACCAGCAAAGCAGCACATTCTTAATTTTGACCTTACAATAATCACAGAAATATTGATGGCAGGGAAATTTATCAGCACATCAAGTGTATATAATGTACATTGGATGTGTCTACCATTGAAAAGTCTAGCTCTTGAGCATAAAAGTAATTTACCTTCTTTTAAACAATTTCTGAAAGATTTCCTTTTCTAAAAGATTGAACAAAGAAATAAAATTAAGTTTTCTTATGTTATAATTTCTTGCTTAAAAAATAGTCATTTATAGGGGCACCTGGGTGGTTGAGAATGCAGCTTCAGCTGAGGTCATGATCTCATGGTTCATGAGTTTAAACCTTGAAAGCTTTCAGGTGCTGAAAGCTCAGAGCCTGAAGCTTGCTTTGGATTCTGTGTCCTCCTCTCTCTTTGCCCCTCTTCTGCTCTGTCTCTCTCAAAAATAAATAAACATTAATTTTGTTTAAAAAAAAGAGCCATTATAATGTAAATTCAAAAGACTTACTATTTTCCCCTTATAATTTACTTTTATAACTCAGCCCATCATTGCTCTGGGTTGAAAGAGCAGCTCATTACGGTACCGATTATACTGCTTAGTGAAAGACATCAAGTGTTAAATGACAGTCTTAATCTTTTCATTTTTCTGATGTTAAAACCTTTGAAATTTTCCCAAGGAACTCAGGAAGATTTTGCAATTTTCATCTTCGGTCATTTGCGAGATAAAATTTGGGGATCGAAAATGTTCCTAAATGAGTTTTTTAAATTTGTAGAGAAAAATATCTAAGTGATAAACTTTACAAGATTTAAAATATATGTGCTGAAATGTACAAATATGTTTTTATGATATACATGGTAATTTTACAATAATTGCAAAAGTAATTTTTCAGACCCGGCATCGATTTTTAAAAACTGAGGGATTCTAACCTAATTGTAAGGGAAAAAATAGCCTTTTTAATTTTAAGATATTTTAAAGTGCTATTTTGTTAGATATTCAATTACAAAATCCCAATAGCAAATGATTTTTTTTCAAATATTAATTTGAAAAAATTATACTCATAATTAATATGAGTAATAAATATTGTTCTTTTTTATTTTGAGAGACAGAGCGAGCAAGCGAGAGCGAGAGAGAGAGAGAACATGCAAGTGAAGGGCCTAAGTAATGCCATTTTGAGATTAAGGCCTCCATTAAGAGCAACCTCGGGCTGCACGTAGCCCCAGTTCCAGGAAAAACTTTAGCTGAAGCCACCCATGGACCACCCTCAGCCAATCAAAAGAAGCTAAGAAAGATAGGAGTAACATTCCTATGGTCTAAGTCAGGGTCTGGGGACTATAGATAACCACTGTACAACTAGCCAAGCACCCACCGCTTGCCTGAACCCCAGGTGGGCCCTATAAACTCACCTCATAATTGGTAATTTTCAAAGGATTCTCAAAGGTCCTGATTGGGTCCCGCGAAAAGTAACAAACACCTCACAGATACTGAATGGTCAAAACTGTTGCCATGGGTGCTGTACAATTATGACTGGTGCTTATGTGATGATGCTATGTGTACAACGTGTGCACTGTTACAGCCCCATCCCTTACCCCATAAAAACCCTGCTCGCTATTGTTCGGGGCTTCACTCTGCTGCCGCTGCATCAGTTGATGGGTGAGCCCCTGCTCGAGCTTGTAATAAAGACCCTTATATACTAGCATCGGTGTCGGCTCCTTGGAGGTCTCTGGGGATTCGCAATTCAGGCATGACACAAGCAGGAAAAGCACAGAGAAAATACCAAGTAAACTCCGTGCTGTCAGCACAGAGACCAGCTCAGGGATCAATATCAAGAATTATGACTTGAGACAAAATCAAAAGTCAGATGATTAACTGTCTGAGCCACCAGGCGCTCCTAATCTAAATAATAAATACCTTGCCAAACATCTTAAACATTAGGCCAAATCATTATGTTCAGATTTTAAAGAAACAATAGACTACTCTTTAGTGCACTGGTGTAAAAAAAATTATATATCTGGGGAAAAATTTCCTGTTAAATAAACTAGGAGAAAGAAGTTCAACTTATTTCCAAACAGGGAAGGACTATCTATGGAAATGATTTTTAAGAATGTGAGAAGACAGATAACTGAAACGAAATTAACTCATGAAAATTAAAATTTTTGAATCAATATTTCAAATGGCATCAACTATCTGGGTGAAAAAACAGATCATTGCTCACAACAACATAGATCAAAGAAAGTTTGTCAACATATATTTAAAGGAAAAGTTTGCAAAAACAGCAAGAGTTAAACTATCTCTTCTTGTACCTTTTTGTCAATTCTATTATAGTAGTTGCTGAATATGTTAACATATTCTCTATTTTATCCTGAAGCTGTTGACTTTTGACTCAATATTTCCATTCAAGTGTTATCTCCACTGATTGTCTATGATTTTATATGGCATTTTTTTTCCAATTTTGCATAAACCTTCTGGAGAGCATACAGGGCTTAAAATTATTGCTTATCCAGAAAAGAAAAGTGATTTCACTATAATATATGTATACGAGAAAGAAAATCCAAACCTATCATGCAGGTTATATGTAAAGTATAACACTTATGCTTTATGTTTAATACTACTAGTATTAGGGATATTGTTTTGTTCTTTTAAGACACAGCATTTAATTAAACTGAGACTTTCAGATAAAATAACAACTTGTTTAAACAACACTAGAAAAAGGAGCTGGAAAATCCATTTACAACTGGAATAGAACATAGAGAACAACTCAGTGATTTACTGTGAGCATTGTTATTTTGTTTTTGATAAAGAGTGTGAGTGGGGGAGGGGAAGAGGGAGAGGGAGACAGAGACTCTTAATCAGACTCCACGTCCAGCATAGAGGCTGACATCGGGCTCGATCTCCCAACCATGAGATTATGACCTGAGCCAAAATCAAGAATCAGATACTTAACTGAATGAGCCACCCAGGCACCTCTTATTTTTAGCATTATTATAAAAGTAGTTTTCAAAGCCAAAACATATTAATTTTTAGAACTGGTATCTAAATATTATATGATCTATCCTGATTTTATTTTTTTATTGAAAAATTTTTTTAACATTTATCTATTTTTGAGAGAGAGACTGAGCATGAGCAGAGGATGGACAGAGAGAAAGAGGGAGACAGAATCTGAAACAGGCTCCAGGCTCTGAGCTGTCACCACAGAGCCTGATGCGGGGCTCAAATCTATGAACCATGAGATCATGACCTGAGCTGAAGTTGGACATTCAACCGACTGAGCCATCCATGCTCCCCATCCTGATTTGTTTTATGTCATTATGGTTTCTTTCATCTTTCAAACACCTTAGTTAATATATGTCAACAATGTTGTATTCATTTATTATATCCTCATATCATCATCAATATACTTGATCAAAAGGTCCCACAAAAAGGGTAAGGTTTCAATAATAATTTTAATGTTTTCTCATCCTTTAAGTAGATATCATAAATTTATCAGAAGATCTATTTAGAGTGATTTATTTTAAGAAATATTGGCATAGGGTTTTTTTAGTCTGGAAACAACTTTTAAAATTTTAAGTTAGAAAATGAAAGAAATACAGATTGGAAGGAGTAGAAAAATTGT